>JAKCOX010000054.1:3085000-4285000 GCA_022605575.1 Laterallus jamaicensis coturniculus
GGGTGTGCGAGTGGCTATGTAGTGCTCCGTCAGTGGCTGGGGTTAAACCACAACAATCCTAGTTATGTCTTTCACAGTATAAATAAATTTATCACCCGAGACCAGAAAGAAAATAAAATGAATGACTTTTCCTATATCATAGAGGATAAGTGATTGCCCATACCATTTGTGATAGCCTTCATGGACTCATCCCTTCGGTAGCTTACAAGTAATGTAGTGTATTTTGCCTGAAAGAAAAGATGAGAGGAACTTCACAAGACTGATTTAGCAATAACTGACATCCCAATTCATGCATTGTTTAGAGTGGATTAAAGGAACCTTGATATACCAAGTTCTTGCCTGAGGAAAGGTTGAATTTGATAATATTCTTGTCAACCCAGGAAGGGGGAATATTATAATTTACATTCAGACACATCTTTGCATGTGAGCCATGCCATAGATGACAGGTACTTGTAGAAATACCTCTGACAGATATCCTTACATATATTCTTCTGTAATTGCCTGAACACAGCATTTGATCAATGGAGTATCTGAAGAAAAAGAAATCAATGCTCAAAACAGGAAAATATATCTGATCAAAATGGTTAGTAGTAGGCAGCACTGCAGAATGAAATCCTACACGTTCAAATATTAACTAACCAGCTCCCAGAGGTGTAATGCAGTTAGTGACACTTTTCTGTGTCACTTGATTATAAATGTCTATGAAAAGCATCCTGACTATGAATCATGCTTAAAACATACCACCAGATTTCACAAAGGTGGATGAAGGTACCAGAGTAAATCAAAATACTCTGGACAGCTAATTTATACAATTTTAGACATACATGCTCTCCTATTTTAGTTTATTCAAACCCATGAAAATCAAGTATGCAGCTGAAAGAATATTCCTCTGCATCTTTGGGGCTGACATGGTATGAAGAAGGCAGGGACTGGATTGGAGGGGGGAGTGAAAGACATCAATTAATATTGAAGTGGAGCATGAAAAAGAATAAAAGTTCTTCGGGTACACTTCCTTGATGTGATTCTGATTTTTTTTTCAGTTAGTGATTAGAATGATCCTCTGTCCATCTGTATTCCACCTGGCATCTTATGATTTACTTTCTTATTGAATATTTTCCCCAATACCTTTCACAAACTACTTCTGCTGACATTCAAATAAATGTCAGTTTGTGTATGAATCAAAGGGAATTGCAAACTTTTTTTTTTCCTTCTCTTGAGACTCACTTTAGGAATCTGGAGACTCAGTCATTGATTTGGCGGTGCTTCAGTGGTACTGGTTGACACTGAGGAGTCACCCCTTGCCCATCCATGTTTACTGAATTAACAAACATCCTACTTTTTAGTATCAGAAATGTTGAGGATGATTTCCACTTCAAAGATAGCTTGTCTCTGTTCTGAGGTCAGTTCATAACTGAAATTCTCAGAATAATGTACAAATGGCACCCTGATGATGTTCTGTAAAGCCAGTTCTGGGCTGATGATTAAAAGAGGGTTTTACTCTTCACAAGCAGAAAATGCTCTAGTAGTTTTTTTCCCCACCAACAGAGAATGAGGCTCTCCTTTTTAGTATTTCCAATTTATACCAAAAAATATTCACAGCACTACATTTTGTCCTTCCAAGATGTTTTGAGGATAATGCACAAGGGCTTGCTTCTGATTTCTCCAGCATGGCTGAGTCCCTGGAAAGGGAATGGACAGTTTGCAGCTTTGCTTAAGTCATGTGGCCCCCACTAGAGCTCACTGAGCAATCCTGGATAATGTACAATTTATTGACTGTTTGGATCCTGGGGTCTTGAAACCTGTTTAATAGTCATCTCAAAGCAGCTGTTCTCCCATAATAATATTGCTGTAATATAGCTTCAATACTGCAGAGTGCTATTGCTGTAACGATGCATTATGGAAAATGTGGTGCTGGCCAGAAAATCACCAAGGGAACTCATAAAATGTTATTTAACCTTTTGTTAATTTAAAGGCTCCAATACTATCTAATTTATTTATTATGTGAGGAAAGAGGCTGAAGTCAATTACACAGTGGACTTCAGTTCTGCAATAAATTATGGATATTGAAAAGCAGAGATTTAAGCTTTAAAACCTACACATGAAAGCTGACAAGGTGTAGCATTATTTGTATTAGTGAAAAGGTATTGCTGTTCAAATGGAAAAAAAAAATTCACACTGTGGTCACTCCCACTGCAAAATCTATTTAGGAATCATAGACATTAGTCTTTGGGTTTCTATTAGCAAATCCCAGAGGAGTCTAACAGAATTTTTGCATAAATAATTCTTAATTTTTGTTCTTTTTAAAAGCATTTTAAACCAACTTATTTCAACCAGTATAGTGTTTTGCACATTATAATGAGATATTGCAGAAAGTACAAGCTGCATTAGCAAGTGTGAACAATTTAAATTGTGCTGTGAGACTCTGCAGCCTACTTACTTTGCTAGCATATGAGCTGTATATGATCTTGTAGCCCAGTGAGTAAAGTTTTCTGCAGGTCAAAGTATGGTAATATGTTTATTTACAATAAAATGAGTGAAATAAACAGAAGGTTTTTGTTTGTTTGTATGTGTCATGAGTATGGGGTGCTTGCTTTGGGTGGAATTCACCCTTGTGCATGTAAGTGTTTGAAATGCACAGGGAGGTTACCTGACTGGATGACTGAAACTTTCTGTGCAAAAAAAAGCTCATACATATTTCCATTCTTCCTATGAATGGCATCCCATACCGTGTCAGCAATCACAACCCTCTGGGCTCTGTCTTTCAGCTATTTTTCAATCTACCTCACTGTTCATTCACCTAACCCATGTTTCCTGAGCTTGCCTATGGAGATGCTATAGGAGATGGTGTTGAAAGCTTTGCTGAAGTCAAAGTAAACAGTGTCCACTGCTCTCCCTTTATCTTCCCATCCAGTCATGACCTTATAGAAGGCTATCATGTTAGGCAGACATGACTTCCCCTTGGTGAATCTGTGCTGACTACTTCTTATAACCTTCTTTTCCTCCACATGTTTTGAGATGACCCCCAGAACAACCTTCTCCAACATCTTTCCAGGAATGGAGGTGAGGCTGACTGCCCTGTAGTTTCCTGGGTCATCCTTCTTGCCCTTTTTGAAGACTGGAGTGACATTTGCTTTCCACCAATCTTCAGCTATCTTGCCTCTTCCCCAGGACCTTTCAAAAATGGTGGACAGTTGCTTAGCAATGACTCCTGCCACTTGCGGGTGCATTTTATCAGGGCCTATGTACTTGTTGATATCCAGTTTATTTAACTGGTCTCTAACTAGATCTTTCTCAACCCAAGGAGCATCCTCTTTCCTCCAGACTTTCTCTGTTACCTCCAAAGTCTGGGGCCTTGTAGGGTTGGCCTGAACAACAAATGAGGCAAAGAAGCCATTCAGTAACTTTGTCTTCTGTGCATTCTTCATTACCATGACACCTGCCTCATTCAACAGCTAGCCCACATTTTCCCTAGTTTTCCTTTTGCCACCAATATACTTGAAGAAACCCTTCCTGTTAACCTTGATGTCCTTTGCCAGGTTTAGTTCCATAGAGACCTTGGCTTTTCTCATTTGATCACTGCATACTCTGGCAGCATTCCTCTAATCTTCCCAAGTAGTCAGTCCCTTCTTCCTCAAAACGTAAACTTCTTTCTTCAAATTGAGCTTTTTCAGAAGCTCTCTGCTTCACCAAGCAAGCCTCCTGCTTCCCTTGCTTGATTTCTTGCTCTTAGAGATACACTGATCCTGAGCTTGGAGGAAGAATATCAGACAGCCCTCATGAGCCCTCTGCCTTCCAGAGCCCTGGCCCACAGGATTTCTCCAAGCAGTTTCTTAAAGAGGTCAAAATTAACCTTCCTAAAGTCCAAGGTTGCAGTCCTACTTGTTGTACCCATGATCCTGAACTCTGTCTTCTCATGTTCACTGTGATCAAGGCTGCCCCCAATCTTTATGTCCTCCACCAGTTCCTCTTTGTTTGTCAACACTAGGTCCAGTGGTATACTTCTCCTTGTTGGCTCCTCTACCACCTGACTCAAAAAGTTATCATCAATACACTGGAGGAACCTCATGAACTGTACGTGCTAGGCTGTGTGGCCTTCCCAGCTGATATCAGGGTGGTTGAAGTATCCCATGAGAATGAAGGCCTGCAATTTTGAAGCTACTTTCAACTGTCTAGAGAAGGCATCAACTTCCCCATCCTGATCAGATGGCCTGTAGTAGACACCTACAATAGTATCTCCCATATTAGCCTGACCCTTAATCTTTACCCACAAACTCTCCACTTGCTCCTCATCTACCCCCAGGGCGAGCTCAATACATTCCAGTTGTTCTCTCACGGAAAGAGCAACTCTGCATTCTCACCTTGTTGACCTATCTTTCCTGAAAAGGACATAGACATCCATGACATCATTGCAGCCATGTGAGCTGTCCCACCATGTCTCAGTAATCCCAATGAGATCATGGCCTTGGGACTGCACACAGATCTTCAGTTCCTCGTGTTTATTCCCCATGCTGTCTGTGTTGGTGTACAGGCATTTCAGGTAGGGAGTAGAGTGTGTAGATTTCCTCCACCCAAACATAGGCTGCCGCTCTTCAGCTTGACTCTAGCAAGCTTGATTTTATTTCTTTTCCACTTCAAAACTGTTTTAAAGCCCTATCTATGAGACCCAGCAATTCATGTACAAAGATCCTTTTCCCCCTGTGGGACAGATGACCTTCATTTGTCACAAGCAGAGCTGGTTCTGTGAAAACTTCTCCATGATCAAAAAACATACTATGAATAATATTATGAAGCACAAGGCAGAACTGGAGACAAAATGCTCCAGGAAAGTTTTTCAGAATATTGACTTTGTTTTGAAATCCAAGGTCTGCATATTTATCACTGGAAACATCTGAAGACTTATTTCTTCCATGCTATCAAAGTACCAAAGTAAATCTAACCTTTTCCTATGTGCAAGCTCTGTGGTGCATTCTCATCTCCATCCTTTTCCCCCAGTCACCTAGAGTGGGAAGTGTGATGACACACCACAGCTCCCTCCTTTCTCCCCCTCATGGATTTCCTTCCAGGAGAAACTGTGATGAAGACCAGGGATACTCAATGTGCAGGACTTATTAGTCTTCACACGCCTCAGAGTTGGGAACTGCAAAGTTCTCCCCACTTCCACAGTTTAGATGAAATATTTTTTTATAGAATTAAAGGGGTCTGTGCACATAACAGTGGTACTCAGGCAACTGTATTTCACTAAACATTGTAATAGTTACAACTATTTGCCATGGAACCATGCCCTTGGCAACTAGTTCAATTAAATGGGAATTAATTAATAGATTGTATTTGACCCCATAGGCTGGCAGTTAATAAGGGACAGATTCTGACATCTCCAGGCATGCCTAGTTAGAGAGCGTGGGGTTCAAAAGAGGACTGTGCGCTGTTCTCTAGGAATGGCAGCTGGATCTCAGTAAGGATGCTGCCTGAAGACCCTTGGGATTTGTCACATGGCCAATATCCTCTGCACAAAAGGACCACGACTAGTTAGCACATGGATTTATCTCACACCCACTTCCATTTCAGGGCCATTACTGAATCTAGAATAAAGTAAGCCTTTATCCCTTCGGTTCCTGGGACAGCACTCTGCTGCTTGTGTTGTCTGTAGGCAGAATTCTGCTGGGAACTCCCTGGGGTACAGTGCTGTTCTGAACTTCTCTGCAAATACCATACGGCCCTATAAGTTAGTCATGATTAGAGCCCTGTGACAAGAAAGTATATTTAATGATACAGTTTTATACTATGCAGACTTCCTAGTGGCTGCACAGATGCTTCTCTGTTTCTCTTTTCAATCTCTGAAAATATCTGTCTCTGTATATTGGAAATGGTAGATACCAATCTTCTTTGGCTCAGCTGTTTCATCTTTCCAGAGGAAAAGCAACCACCCAATTATACACACTCATAAATTAACTTGACAGCCCACATACTGGAACTGTCATGCCTTCCTGAGTTGTTTAAATTGTTCATGAGTTCTGAGTCCCTGCAAGTAGAGGCCAGAAAGGATCGTTACAAACCCCTGTGGAAATTGTGCTACTTTTTTTTCAGGCTTACTGGCAACACACTCGGCAAGGTGGTAGTTACAAGCTTCTCTTTCTCAGTGAAGTCATTATGCTAAAGAAGCCTCCTGTGCTCTCTCATATAAACATATTCTTAGTGAGACAGTTGAGATCACTGCTGGATCATTCATCATGTTCACAAAAAAAACCCAAAAACTAGTTATACAGGTTTTAAAGGCTGTTGAAATTTACAGTTGAAAATAGGGAGAATATTTCTCCATGCTTCTGTCTCTCAACCTTCTTCCTTCCTGTCATCCAAACTGTATAAAGAGAAAGACTTGACTAAAATAGGACTGCTGATTAGTCACACAAATATCTTCATGGTCTGCTGAAGAAGGATAGGGAAATGCAGGACAGTTACCATCTTGTCCAGCTTGGGTTGCTTACAGCCTGATTGTACTTTGCTCTAAACACCTTTCCCCTTTTCACATCATCATCCACTGGAAATAGAAAATAGTCTCAGAAGAAGCAGTGTAATAGTATATGTTCTCAGTTCTCACTGTCATTGTGGGATACTCCTGTCCTTTGTCATGTGTATCTTGATGTTCTTCCTTTTAAAGCTTTTAACTTGAACTTTATTTGGACAATTAATTTCTGAAGATCTCAGATATTTTTGAAGATCTCAGATATTTTTATGTAGAAAATCCCTTTAGCATTTTTGTGAATGAACTATTTCCCAGAATTTATCTGGCTGCAGACAGTCCCCTGCACAGTTTTCTTACTGAAGTTCCCCAGTTTTGGAAGTCTGTGCAACTGTATACCTGTGTTGCTGGTGCTTAACTCATCTGGAATTAGGGTCTGCAAATACCTTGGTGCTTGCAGTAGGAAACTCCCCCATGTAGAATGCGCTCACATCAGTTTTAGACCATGTAGGTGCACTGACCCTGTCCTCTGTGAGACACCAGTTCAGTGTCACATCTGGATTCACAGAAGTGGCTCACAGACTGGTGGCATCATTTGTTCATCCATTCTCTCTTCTATCTAAAGCATCTGTTGCTTTCCCTCTTCACTTTACAGAGTGATCAGATCCGTTTTCTTCCCAGCACCATGTATACACTTTGAAATATGAGTTTTGTAAATCATACAGCTGAGAGAAGCAGGAAAAAAGAGATTACATAGATAGATAGATAGATGCATGTCTGAAATTACAGTAGTTGCTAAGACAGTAACACAACACATTGCTTCCTAAGAAGTGTATACTCTTTCATGATTTTCTCAATATGAGCTGTAAAATTGAGAATGTGGCTTGAAACCCCAAGTTCATTAAAAAAGCTGTGACTTGTATTGTTTGCTTCATATCAATGATAGCTCTAAATCATAATGGTCTAAAATGAGTTTTCTGTTTCAGCCACTGTGCTCTTAATTTGCCTATGAGTTTACTTTCAGACTGCAGCCCCTCCATCCTCAGCTGACTGAGAATGGCATCGGCTTCCCTGACAGAGCGCAACTGTTTACACATCTCAGGGAAATGAAACTGAGGGAACACATCTGCTACAGATTTTCATCCTCGATATTGCAGGAGGCTGAGACAATGAGTAGACAATTGGAAACACTTCTCAGTAGTTCTGTGGTTTTAGAAAATGCAAGTGAAGGGTATGATCGCATAAACTCATGGGAATAGCTTTTGTGCAGGCAGCATTCACAGTGTACTGATACTTTCCCATCCTGGCATCGAGACAAGATTTCTTCCAGATTAGGGAATTATGTCCAAAATGTAAGAATCACAACTTCATCCATTAGTAAGCTGTGATAGGGAGAATTTGATACAATGCTTTGGAATATAGTTTGTAAAACAGAATGCAAACAGCTTTGAATTTTGAATGTGTCCCTTTTTATTTATAATATTTAAAATATATAATATTCTATATTTGTTAATATGAACAACATGGATATATGTTCAATACAACACTGGTACTGAAAGGTGGAGTAACATATGAGGAAGAAGGTTGCAACCAGGATCTGAAATATTTTTGTTTGGAAACTAAGAGGTGCCTGAGGTAAACCTTCAGTGTTAAAGCAACAATAATTGGCTCCTCCTGGCTTTCCCCACTAAAAGAAATTGAAAGTCAATTGACTTTCTGTGGCAGTAGTTGTGGAGCAACGATTGTCATTGCTATGACATTGTGTATTTCTGTATCAGGCAGAAAATGTCGTAAATTAGAATATGATATAAGAACACATTTCATGGAAGGAGGAAAGCACATGTGATGAATATCAGCTGCTCAGTAGTAGACTTAATGCTGAATGGTGGTGTGCAGGCTGTGCCTATATAATACAAAGGACATGGGAGTATACTGCTGTGCCAGATGCAGTGATACTTTCATGATAGCTTCCTTTATGCACCATTATAACAGTATCTCCAGCAGTAAATCAGAGGCT
Organism: Laterallus jamaicensis coturniculus; assembly: GCA_022605575.1. Taxonomy (NCBI): domain Eukaryota; kingdom Metazoa; phylum Chordata; class Aves; order Gruiformes; family Rallidae; genus Laterallus; species Laterallus jamaicensis. Next base: position 3,093,475 of record JAKCOX010000054.1, read on the forward strand.
GAGGCATTTATTATGCTAGGAGATGGATATTTAAAAGGTATTTGGAGATTTTGGGGGTACATGTAGTGGACTGATTTTAAATGATAGAGAGCTCATTAGCCCAAGGCAAATTGTAGAGCAATCTCCTTAGTCAAACCATTCCAGCTGTTAGCTATCTTCACTGTTAGAAAGTTTTCCCAGTCTCAGATCTAAATACCTGCAACATAAGCCCACTTTGTTTCTAGAAAACACAATGGAAAAAATATTCCCGTTCTCCTTGCAGAGCATTCTTCAAATATTTTTGACTATTTAAAGCTTTTTTTTTTTGTGTCCCTTCAGTCTTCTCTTGATACACTGAAGATCCCAGTGCGTTAAATATTTCTCATTTTTGTAGATCTATTATTTTTCTAACTGGTCAGTAATTTTTCTTGACTTGGAGTACCCCAAACTGGACAGAGTCCAGCTTTGGAAACAGCAATACTGGCCAGAGCAGGACTACTTGGGTATTCACTTGTCTTCCTGATAACACTCCTGTTTATATTTTCCTCTATGGTGAAAGTGTTTCTTACAGAAATTACAACTACTTCATGAACTTGCTTTGCACCTGATCTTTTTCTACAGATCTAGACCTACCCTTCTTTCAGACATATTATTCCTTTCTACAACATTACAATATTTTTTCACAGCTACTTTTTGAATTAAATTGCATTTTTCAAATTGTTTCTCCAATTCCTAAACACTCATCTTCCAGTACATGTGTATTCACACCACCGTGAAAAATTTGATGCCCAGTTTTTTCATGATGAATGTATTTAATGATAAAGGAACATAGTGCTTGACATGGGGTGAGTGGCAGTCATAATCTCATTAATGAGTCCTTGCAGCACTGCGGTGGACCACAGATAACTACTGTGTGTGCTTTCCAACAACGACTGCTTTATGATAGTTTTGTGCAGACCATGTTATCCTAGCTTGTATGGAAACATCTTATAAATGCCAAAAGGTGTACTAAAGCTAAGATGCATGACGAGGCATGTTACCATGTCATAGAAATGAATAAATCAATTAGTTTGATGCTGCACATTCTTTATTAATTAATTTCCTGCTATTTATCTTTATTCATTATTTTATAGGTGCTTTATTATTTCTTTCAGTGTTTTCTGTCAATGAAAGTTAAATAGAAAATCTATAGATTCCTGACACTTTTTTTTAAGGACAGAAGATATAATTATTATACTCAAATCTGCTTGACTCTCTCCTTTCTCCACAAGAAAGGAAGAGAAACTGACATTAACCCCTGCATCATCAGCCACTTCTCAGTAGCTGAACTCTTCATCAGTACTCAAAGAATATTTTAGGCTGAGAGCTTATATCTTGTTCCTGTGACAGTCCACAAATATTTTATTGAAGATAAAAGTTAAAAAGATACCAAACAATCCTGGCTTTCTGTGTCATGTTGGTAACTCTCACTCTTCAGCAACAAGTAGACAAACTCTTTGGTTTCCCTGGTATTAACGGCTCCTTTTTTGCTGCAGTTTATATTCCTCTGGGAACTCTCTTCCCTTTATGCAGCCTAGCTAACAGTATATTGTAGTTTTATTTTTCTGAACTGATGGGAAAATGGCCTTTGAGGAGGGCACCCCACCTATCTTCACTCTAGGAATATCCTCCTGCTGTTAAATACCAAACAGCTTAATTCAAAAACTATAATAAGCTCACAGTGCAAGATGAAATGCAGTTAACTTTGTTTTCCCCACAATGACAAGTGAAACATTTTGGTCATAGTTTTACTACTGGAGGACTCTGCAAATATCCTTCTATTGCCGGGCAGTCCAGGTGTTTGTTTATACATCTCCAAGAAATTTTACCTGTCAGTTGTCCTGAGCTGACATTTTTTTTTCTAGTATCCGGAGACACAACCTTCCATACTCATTAAAAATAAGACTACTGGGATCAGCTTTGGGTGCATTGCACAGAGGGCACATACTTCTGTGGTGTGCTTTATCCCAGTTTTCTGGTGTAGCTACCCAAACTAGAGAGTTGTCATAGCAACCAAAAATATCTGCATATCCCTGTGACACTTATCCACTTGCGAAGAGAAAGTGTACAGAAGTAGGAAAAACAGTAATTGAGGCATCAGCATCATTAAGGGAGCTGTTTTTCCCTAGCTACTCCACTTTCATAGTGGTTTGTCTGTGTATAGGAGGGAGAAAAATCTTGTTTGTGCTCAAGTTGTAATGAACAGCGTATTAAATTAAATGTATAGTCTCCATATATTCACCTCTTCCAAACCCGGGCAATGCTTCTCTCAAACTTGATGAGACAATGGAATATCACAGAAGTGAAGCTTTTAGCAACATTTTTCATTCTTTTTTATATTTTTCCTGTGTTTCACATAGGAACATAGAAGTTTGCTGAGTGGATCAGGTAAGTTTTTCAGTTAGTCTAGCTTGCTTCTACCCTAGGGAAGAATGGTCTAAAAAATCTGTCGTAGATGTAGCTTTGCTACAGGCACTTTTTTTCTTCTCTTGAACATGGTGCTTAAGCCTGGAAGCAGAAGATGTCTTCAGCAACTCTTTTAAAATAGTTTTAAACATTACAGTTCTAAAACATGCAATCCTTAGATTTCTTTTGCAAACTTATAAGCTCTTGATTTTATTAAAGTCTTTTAGCAAACACTGGGGAAAAAGAAGCAGAACAGTGCTCAGACCGTGTAGTTTCTTCACTGGTTTAGTTAGCTGTTTTCCTTATTCCTTCTGGAGCACTGTAAATCAATGAGAGGGATATTTTACTATTTATAAGGAGGCTAAGTATGAAATTTTATAGAAACACATCTTTTGTGATTTTCCCCCCCCATCTTTGAACTGATGAACAGGCTTATAATGTGAACTATTTAATTTGCACAGTTTTTCATCTTGCATTTTTGTACAGCTCAGGGTAAAATCTTCAATTAGTATGTTCTTTGGAATGAGCTCGAAGTGTTTGTTCTATATTTTATATTGAGCTTGGGCTCCTGCCTGCTGCTGACAAATGTCTTGTTAACATATTGTTTTTGAAGCACAGTTTGCATTTCTGTGAACCAGGGATTAAGCACTGTGTGTAGATTAGGAATAATTTATGTCTAATTAATAATAGATTTTTTTTTCTCTCCTGCTTCAGGTTTTTTTTTGCATGAGAACAGCAGAGTACTCCCCAGTGATGACAAAGGAGAGCATTTCTCAAGTGCAAATAACATGAAAACCTTAAAATTGGAAATGATTTGTTTGTTAACCACTTGCTTACTGACCAGTGGATTAGTTCTCTCTTTTGGAGACTTGGACATAGTTGCATGTTGTGTTTAGTTCATTGAAACAGGATGCTTCCAAGCCTATGCCAAGTAGGTTAGCTTAGCAAAAGTACATCAGCGGAGTAAACATTTAGGTATAAGTAATTCATATGGATAGAGTTTTTATTTAAATCTGTTAATAACGATCCATACTGAAATGTAATCTGTAAGAACCATGTAATATGCATTTTAATGAAAATCTTATCTTTCCAATCTGTTTCACACTTAATTTTAAAAATGCATACAGAAAGACAGAACTGTACTATAATAGGACCATTAGTTGCTTTTGGTTTCTAAATGTTCAATTATGCCTTTCTTCATTGTTTGAGTGCTTTGTAGCTGTAGGCAGAAATAAGCATTTTTGTTGTGAATGGCTTATTTAGGTTGGTGATCTTTATTGGGTGGGCCGACAGAGTGCTTTGCTATAAATAATTTCAATCATTTTAATGGCAACTTTGCAATCAGAGAGAAGCCAAGAACAAATAATATGCATTTGATGACATAGATATTCTTTGAAATAAATGTTCTTTCTCCCCTTCATTAAAGAAGAAATGGATTATGAAGTGAATTAATGAAGAAAACCTTCCTGCAGCCTGATCCTGCTTTGCTGAAAAAAGATGCTATTTAAACGAGGTGTTAAACCTACGTCACTTTTGCTTGTCAGTACCATCTGTGTAGAAAATCCCCCTGTCCTCATAAACCCATCTTGTCCTATTAGAGTGCCTTCTAGCATCCAGACTGTGCAAAGTGTTTATGATCGTTGCAGGCAAAATCCGATACCTGCTGAACTCCAGAAAGTAATTCTTTTGATCTGAGCAGGTAAGGAGCCATCACCACACAGGTTTTGATCGTTGCTGCACAATTCAAAGGCAATGAAAGTTGCACGTGTGAAACCCAAGCAGTTGAGAGTGTTTCTTGGTTGCTTTCCTTATCACTACAAGTGTCTGTTGCACAAAGGAACGTCTGAGTGGGATGCTGCTGGAGGGAGTGCCATGAGAAAGCAAAAGGTGTTTTCCTGCTGTTCTCGTCTTCTCTGCAAATCTGACCTGAGTCAGAAAGATGGAGACACTGAAATGACAACAGTATCTATGCTTAGATAAGTCAATTACAGCAGCTCCAGATGTAGTTTTGTACTTGCCAGGCTGTATGGCAGATGTGTTTTTTGGAGTCCTGCTTTGTGCGCTTGCCTCCTTCCTAGCAGATATCAGTAACTTTGACCAGGTAAACAGAAAAAACACTCACCTATGGGATGGTCTGGAAATAGCCCTGATGTGAAAGTTCTACAGAAGTAAAGCAAGATTGCTCCATTTCATTTAAAAATAACCAAAAAACAAACAAACAAAAAAACCCAGGAAAGAAGTGGATCTTACCTATAAAATTTAAGAGAACCTTAAAATTTTGACATGCTTTTGGGTCCATCTCAAAGAATAGCAATTTTCCACTGAGTTCTGTGTCATGTTACTTAACAACTTTGTTGAAGGACTAGCATCTTTATCAAACAATGAATTCTTGTTCATTTCCAGCCTCAGCTGCCTACTTCAGTCATGTTTTTTTCCTGTCAACTTTACATGAATGAAAGGATGTATTTTCTGGCATAATTATAACAAGTCAACTCTGCTATATTGCAGTGGCTGTTATGTGGGTGGCTGGTTTAATTCTGTGGCTGTACTACATTCAGATGCTCTGTGTGGTTGAGAACATAGATAGGTTATCTGCCATCTTGAGAAAGTGTTACATTATGGGTGCTTTGCTTTGCATTATCTGCTGAGAGACCTAGCCATGAAATACCAGATTGTCAGAATTATCAACCCTTATGTGATCTTTCTTCTCTAGCATGAAAAGCTTTCTTTTACAGATGAGTGGTGACATTTGCTCTGGGGACCAAGTAAGTCTTCACAGGACAAATATAAATCCAGGAGTGTATATATGAATTAAATATGTCACTTAGTAAATTGTTTGTCCCTAAAATATTTGGTCCCCAAACATACACTTTTTTCTGTTAGAGGGTATTGTTTTATTACAGTTAATCTAGGTTCTAATTTATGGCATTTTCCCCTCAGAGACAGGCTACTGAGTATTCCTACAGCTATGATATGTAAGTATGGCTGGTGTAGAAATAGATTTTACTGCAGATTGCTGAAAAAGAACCACAGATGCTGTTGAGCAAGGCTAAAACCCTGCTGTAGTAGGCATTCATGCTAGATGATAGCACAGGGATGCTTGATTTGTTTGAAAATCCACTTCCTGTGACTCGCATCTTTGCTTAGCATGGAGTAGTTCTCTGGGTTGTATTAGATTATAAAATGTTTGCTCTTAGAGTGTAAGGGTTCAGACAATAGGAAAAAAGCATAGATTTTCCTTATTTTTTGGCATATTCCACATACCTTTATTTCTTTTTATAAATGTGAAACCTTTTTAATACTCTACATAAAATGAACATGAACAAACCTGAACAAAGTGAAAATGTATGAATTTTTACATAAATAACATCTGCTTAACTATAAAATGTGTCGATCAAATATAACTTGTATCTATTTCAACACTGCTGAGCTGCAGTAAGAGGAATTATTTTTAAATGCATATAAATAGCTATCTTCAGAGCTCCCTTAGGAAAGCTTATTTTTTTAATGGTTTTTTCCCCTCCCTCCCCCAGGTCCCATTTCAATGATAGATTTGGTTCTAGCAAAAATTAGTAGACTGAAAGTTCATAATTTAAAAAGAAAAAAGTCCTTGCTTCCCTCCAGAATGTGCAGCAGCAATGCTCCTATCAGCTATTTTGCAGATCTCTTAATGTAGAACAATTTGTGTGGACGACAGATAATTCACTAACTCCATAGCATCCGCCCAACTTCTTTGCTGAAGTTGTCAGAAGCTGCCAGCAAGTACTGTTGCATGGATAAGTGTGGTTTTGTCCTGAGAGCAACCTTCCACTTACAGGACTCAGTGTTTCTGCCTTCACAAAATGCATGGGAGGCAATGAAGTTCTTTTTTCCTGCTCTCCAGCTGGAGGTGACCAGAAGCACAAGGTGGGAAATAGTTTGTCCAGGATTGCATGAGGCTGTCATCTGCTGGAGTGTGAACCCTAAAACGTGAATTCCAGGGTCTGTTTCTTCTCCTTTCTTCTCTGCATACAACAAATCCAGGAGCTGGATGATAGCCATCACTTTTCTCTCTAGAATTTTATCCATCTCTATCTTTCTCATATTCAGACGGGTTTCCTGGGAATTCAGGTTTCCTATACTTCTGAGCATACTAATGGACAGAGCACAACCCCAAAGAGAGAAAGCATAAGAGAAATTTTGTAGAATAATAGCTAATTAGCGGGAGAATTAAAGATTTTCTATATATTTATTAGACCTAGATTTCAGTGGCAGGAGTACCAACTTTTTCTTTTCCCAAGTGTCTTGACTGAGATGCCAGGATGGTCTTTTTCAGTATCAGTGTGTTCTGGCTCTGCTGCTATGCATTTGAATGTGAATACTTAATCCTACCAGCTACACCTAGCCCTTCTCCACGCCAGAACAGAAGCTCAAAAGTAACGGACAGGATTCCCACATTAAATGCTCTCAAGACTTGCAGCATAGAGCACCATTTTTGTTGCCCATTTTACATGCACTGCACGCACATCTTTTTTAAGTGTTGTGCAGTTTTATGGCCAAATCAGTTCAGTACAAGAAAAGCTATCTGCTGTCTTTGTAAGCTTAGAAGCAGTAGCAGGGCTCTTTTCAGGATAGCAGCAAAACAGTGCAACAGTTGTGTGTCTGAAATTCCCATTGAACAGAAGATAGTTTAGTTTGTGTGCCTCCACAACCCTTTATTTAGAGCCACAGCAAAAGCAGATTGTGCGCAAACACATATTAAGGTTGCAGTGTGGATTTCTTTACTTATAATTTCTTCCTTTAAATTTGAAATCAACGTCTCTGTTTAAGGACAGAATTTCTCAGCTAATAAGGAACCACCTAAAACCAGAAAATTATGTGAAATTCCAAAATATTAACACTTAATTGAGTTAGGGGCTAATAGAAATCTAGAGTGAGTTCTGGTTTTGTCTAGGTCTCTTAATTAATGGGGGTTGGACTTGCTGTCCCTTCCAACCCCTACAATTCTGTGATTCTGTAATTCATAATTCTCTTATGTTTGATTCAGATGGGAATACAGCAATTGCTTGGCATTAAAAGGTGTATCAAAAAATTATCAATTTCATTGAAACAATAAGTTATTTTTAATTTCCTGACAGGTAGTCTCCTGCTGTACTTTTCCAGCAAGAATACACGATCACAACCTTTAAATCTCTTTGTTCTCCAAAATCCCTCTTCAGATGACTACTAACTACTGTTACTGACTAGAGAAGACACTTTTTTAAAACTGCATCCTCATTTCCCTATCCCTTTCCTACCATATGATCCTCACCCTACCCTATTTGTGTGTTTAATTTACTTTTTAAATCTATCTCAAATGGCCCAGCCTTCTCAGAAGAGGGATTCTCAGTCTGTTGCATCGTACTGCATCTACTGCAGTGGATATCAGTGGATATCATGCAACTGTGATATTTATACTAAAATATATTATGCTACCAAGCAGATTACTGCTTTCTGCATGATAATGGGGAAGTAGCTATGTTGAGACTTTAGTGTAGTTTGCAGCCCAGCAGAGAACACTTACTCTATTCAGGTGGAACCAGACATTCTGTGAGACATTTCACCATCCAATATATTTCAGTCTTTTTTTCTTCCATCAGCTTTCTGTACATGTGTTCATGCAAGTATGTCCTGGTTCTGGCCATGCCAGAGTCAACCCCCCCCCCCCCCCCAAGCATCCAGCACAGGTGAGCTGAGTTAGCCCAGGTGAACTGAGTTAACCCTAGGTTGTTTTCCACACCACCTGACATCATTTCACCCATAAAAAGCCCTACAACATAATTAGAAACCCGACTCCTCAAGATAATAAACAGCTGGGCAAGGATTTATTTTTTTTTTGGCCCCACATTAAATGCCAAAAAAGGACTGTGATGGTTCAGCCCCAACCAGTGGCTGAGCATCACACGCTGGTCCCTCACTCACAGAGGAGAAACAGACAGAGCCTCCATGGTTTGGGATAAAGATAGATTACTATCAAAAGCACCATGACATGAGAGCAATAACAGTCCATGGCAAATTTCACTTAATGCTCAGTGATAACAGATTAGGCACAATGCAAGGACCCACCTAACATCCCATCCACACTCATACTGCCCTAGGGGTACACCAGTGTGCTTCTCCCTGACCAGCCCCTTTTATGGGGAAGTGATGTCAGATGGTGTGGAAAGCAGCACGGGATAACTCAGCTCACCTGGACTCAACTCAGCTCACCTGTGCTGGATGCTTGTGGGGACGAGGTGGGGGGATGGGAGGCAAGATGGGCAGGGGGAGTTGTCTTTGGCTTGGCTAGAACCAGGACAAAGTATTAAGCTCAAATAGCTCAAGGAGATAATCCAACTACCAAAGAATAAGAGAAATTTTGGCTTCAAATTTAAATTTATAGAGAACAAACATAAAAATCAGTGTACTGATGATACTGTGTGCAATCTACCAAATGCTACATAAAAGTTATAAAAACAGATGGCTGTTGTTTGAAAGTCGTTCCCAGATGAAAAGTTAGTTGTTTAATCAACATGCATGCAATGTATGTACAGTAATGCTGTGAATGGCCAGTTGCGATTTACACTTTGATCACTTTCTGGAGCTAAGTTTAACTAATTCAATCACGAATCACAAGAGCTTCAAAATGCAAGGAAAAAATAAGGCATTTAAAGAAGTTGTGACAGAGGAATAAATTTTAAAAGTTTTAACTTTTTTACATTCTTTTTTTATGACCACACAGAGTGCCAAAATTACAGAACAGGGTGTGAACTAGTTCATGGGCATAAGTATTGAGAAATTACTTGTTGATGAAGATTTTCATAGCAAATGGTAAACTTAGAGACAAATGGAGTGTTTCTGCATAAATAAAAATGTCACCTTCCATTTTCAAAGTCACACAAATAATATGGAGGTTTTTTTCATTCTCCAAGTGTTTCTAAATAGCTGAATTTTCCATGGTCATGTATTGTCTAAGTTTTTCATTCTTCACCTTGCTATCTGCATGGATCATTTGACGAACATAGTCTTTTTGCTTCTTTAGTGTTCACCTGGGTTAGTTATGGTGATGTGTTAGTATTTGGTTTTTAGAGGAATATAGAACAGTTAGATGCATCCAAAGCATCTTGAGGCCTAAGTTAAATACTTTGATGTCAATTACTCCTTTTGTCATTTTATTGAAAACTATGGTCTTACTCTTGACTATATTTATACAGGTATGAGCAAAACCTGCAACTGAACCATATTTGATGACACTAAGCATGTATACGTAATAAAATTGGGTCACTGAAGTTTTAATTGTGACATGACTGTGTGAAAGTTGCATCAGTGCCAATTGGCCTGTTGAATCAAGAACTTTTTGGTTGTCTGTTAGTAACTTTAAATCTTGGTCAGTTAGTCTTAACTAGCTATAAGTCAGTGGGCTGAAGTGCTCTTGTAGATCTGGTTGGGAGTTTTAGAAGCCTCAAGGAGGGTAACATGGTACAACTAACAGTGTAGTGATGGTTAATATGGAAACGGTTAGTTTCATTTCAGAGGAACAGCAAGTTCTGTTATGTCTTCTCAGCTGCTTGGCTGCTAATCCCAAGCTAAATTGCAATAATGAAATGAAAAGGTGATAGCATCAATTCCTGCAGCAAGATCTATGAAATAGTTTTTTCTTTTATTCCAAAACCATCAGTGCAGTCTGCATTGTGTTTTCTTCTTTCTCCTACTAGCCACTGCACTGCACCTTAAAACATTAAAGATCAAAGGTATTCTGCATCATAAAATTGAGAACTTTTGCTGTCCTCTGTAAGCTTTAAATGATCTCTGCTTCCATAGCCCCAGTAAGTCTTTAGGCAATGTAGGATGTAGTATGGAAAGGTATTACAAGGTCTCAGCTAAATGCTGCGCAAATAGTATACTTTCCAAGCCTCTTCAAATTTCTAGTGGCTCATGAATGGAAAGCAGACATTTTACAAGAACCAAATAAGAAAATTAGCTGTAATAATGATATATTGATTAACATAAATACTAAACTATTTAGAAGGCTGGCATAACATAAATTTTCAATCAATCAAAAATAAGGTGATTGTGGCCTTTACATTTTTAACATTTTGCTTTAAAAGTGTCGAAGTATAGTGCCTTATTTCTGTTCTGACTAGGGAAAAAAAACCAAACCAAAACAAAAAAAACCAGAGGTTAGATCTATCTTTTGGCCTTAATATAAAACTAATACTGCCCATGAATTTCTGTGGCATCTATTGCACTGGAGCCAAAGTTTTCTACTAATCCTTTAAAGGAAGTCAATTGAAGTTCAAATGCATTTGTTAAAAGGCAAGTCTTCATATTGAATGCCTTTTCATGGCAAGCAAATACCTATTCTCGGCATAGTTCACCTTTCCCTGTGCTGTAATTCACAGGGTTTTTTAAGTTCAAGTCTGCATGGGCTACATGGAGATGAGAGATCTCTGGGAGAGGTGCTACACTGAGTGTCAAGTTGCATTCTGTCTTCATGGGGCTTATAAGTGCTTATTAATGTTTATAAATGTGTAAAGGACAAGAGTCAGGAGGATGGAGCCAGGCTCTTCTCAGTGATGGCCAGTGACATGACAAGGGGCAATGAGTGCAAGCTGGAGCACAGAAAGCTCCATGTGAATCTAAGGAGGAGCTTTTTGACTGTGAGGGTGGCAGAGCCCTGGGACAGACTGCCCAGGGAGGTTGTGGAGTCTCCTTCTCTGGAGACATTCAGAACCCACCTGGATGGATTCTTGTGTGATTTAGTCTAGGTGATCCTGCTCTGGCAAGGGGGTTGGACTAGATGATTTTTCGACGTTCCTTCCAACTCCTAATGTTCTGTGATTCTGCGAAAAGCAGCTAGAGAAGAGGGCATTTAGGCCTATATTTATGAAACTTAAGTGCCGGTCTTACTGCACAGGGAAATTTTCTTCCTTGCTATGGATTTTCATGGGGTCTTAGACTGTCAAAAAAAGTGCTTCCCTTTACAATGATGGGTGCTTGGATGGTCCCCAGAGCAGCTGGGAAAAGTAAATTTTGAAGGAGTTTCTGGTGTTCTGTAGTCGATCTCTGTTACATGAAAGTTATTTTGAGGGAGAATGGGAATCTTTTGAGGACATAAGGTGCAACATTTGCAGGCTTGATGGTACGCCAATGCCTACTACCTGATGATACCCTAAATCCTGCTACTTCAGCAGGGGTGCAGGGGTGCTTTTCAAGCTTAAAATCACAGATAACTGATATGGACTTCTATGCTCTGTTTTCTTTACTGGCTGTTTCAAAGTCTGCTCTTGGAAATGCACAGAATTAAGGGATCACCTCCATCTTAAATAAGCTATTATATGCCTATGACAGCAGCAAAAGGGCAAGCGAGAATCTGAAGGTGCATACAGAAATGGCAGCCTGCAGAAGATGTTGCAAACATTTTTGCCAAATCAACTGCAAAATACTTTCTGCATGTTTCACTGTTGTATGGAGCTGATGAAAATTTATAGGTTTGGAGAGTTGTGTGCTCAAAAGTTTGACTGTCTGGTGTGTAATTTCTTCTTCATTTACTGTGCTGAGTTTTTCATTCTCTCTTTAATTACAACTCTTCCACCTACACAAGCAATACAAGACTCAAATTCCAAGATAACTTTCTATAATAAGTGAATGTTTTGGGGTATTTTTAACATAAACTAATTCTGTCTGAATCTGAAATGCATTTTGATTGAAATAACAGAGCAGTGAAAATTAAAAAATTAATATTACTATATTTTAATCTATTTTTACAGGGAATAATCTGGAGTTCTGTAGTTTTATAGAGGAGGCTTAGCAGCCAGTCTCTCCATGGTTTAGACAAAGTTTAATGAAGGGGTTTATTTTCAATGGTGTGGACAGAATTGCATGACTGGCTCACAGAATTGCTCATACATCACAGCAGTTTAGGTCCAGCCGAGGCAGCAATTAACAGTATTCACTGAGACCATAGGAACATGCACACTGGGTGGCATTGTTTGTATAAAGCAGCAAGATTGCACTCAAGGATATAGTGTGCTTCCTTCCCCAACCACATAGTTTCTTTAGACGAGTTGTTAAGCAATGTGACTGAGGTCCTAAGCCTGGTTGCTTCTACTCGGTCTTCATGAAAAGGAGGGACAAACAGGTCAAGCTTTCATATGATGTTGCAACCCAGACTGTTGGGATGCACTATGACCTTGTTGTGAAAGAACAGTCACTGGTACTAAACAGACTGAAGCAGTCAGTTACAGGGAAAAGAAAAAGGACAGCCATTACAGCTAGAAACGTGGAGCTTTATAACTGCTGCATGTTTGCATATGGCTCCAGCAGAAATGTCTGCTTTTGTCAGTGCAGAGATTCATATTTATTTTGATGCCCTGAATAAGGAGCATATCCATTTCACAGAGATACCATTTTCCTGAAATGTTGTCTTCTTCCAGTTCATCTGGCTATGGCGTCATTCTGGAATCCAGGCTGGTAGAAATCTGATCCTCACACAGGCCACAGTTGGTATCTTGCAGAAAAAATCTATGAGCATGGAATGAAAAAAAAAAAATCACATAATTCTTCTGCAAACCTTAGGCAAAAATAATTTTTGCTCAGTAAACATGAAGAATCAATGAACACTCTATTCAGTGCTTGTTTAAATTCAAATGATAAATAATGTTCCTCTCCAAATCAAAGCATCCACTAGTTCTGAACAATTCTCCACTATACTAGAGGGCAAACACAGCTCTTGAAGTCTGTGTTTGGGAATCCTGAGAGTAGACTTCAAAGCCTATTGGCTAGCACTTCGTAATCTAAAAGTGTTAGATTCACTCTGTGACTTTTTGCTAACTGAGGTTGCATGATGACAAAATTAATAACCTAGAGTACTTACAATTAATTTACAATATCTATAAAATATTGAATATATAAGAATATAATGCTAACATTACTGTGTGAAAGAGTTGATGAGAATAACAATTAACTGATGTTTGTGACACTTGACATCCCTGTATGGAAGATGCTATATACAGCAAGTGCCAAATATGATGATTATCATCAGCAATATCCTTCTGACTCTAATTAGATGATTGAAGGACAAGCACTTGAATAATGCTGCACAGGAAAGGCTGTTAATCACTGAATATCACAACATTTTTCTTTTTATTAGCATGTTAAATGAATTAAGGGAAGTGCTATGTACTGCACTTTCTTTCTTGCTTAGTATTTTTTCTCTAACATAATTGTTCTGAAACCTTCCTTGGGATTGGTTTTGTTTTGATTTATTTCAAAATTACTTACTTTGAAGCAGTGTAGGTTTTCTCTGTGAGCAGAAATAGTGATTGATGATCCTTGTTTACTCTAGTCCACCCAGCACTCAGGAGTATAAATACAGCTAATGTTTTCATGTTTGCTGTAGTTTTAGTTTGGGGACAGGCATACTGTCTCTACGGTATTACTCTAAGATTTTTTGCAGTAAACTGCAGACCACAGAAACTCAGAAAAGTCTACCAATGCCACATAATGTCTTGAGCGTCAGCTAGGATTCCGTTACCTGTCTGTATTTGTGATACTTAAGGATTATTAATCACTGTGCTCACAGAAATTATATATACTTTAAGAATGAGTTGTACTTTTAGTCATATGCTCTTAAACATTGTATATTCAAATGTTATTATAAAATTGCCTAACATAGATAAAGTATTATCTCCTTCTTTCCCTAAGAGTGTATCATAGAATCACAGAATACCCTGAATTGGAAGTTCAGCTCCTGGCTCCACACAGGCCCAGCCAAGTCAGAGCATGTGAGTGAGTGCAGATGCTTCTTGAACTCAGTAAAGCTCAGTGCTGTGACCCCTTCCCTGGGGAGCCTGTATCAGTGCCCAAACACCCTCTCAGTAAAGAGCCTAGTCCTAAGATCCAACCTAAACCTCCCCTGTTACAGCTTCATGCTGTTTCCTCAGGTTCTATCACTGGTCATCAAAGAGAGGAGATCGGTGCTTGCCTCTTTGCTCCCCCTCTTCAGGAAGCCACAGACTGTGATGAGGATTCCCCTGTCTCCTTTTCTCCAGGCTGAAATAAACTGAGACTTCAGCTTCTCCTCATAACACTCCCCCTCCAGACCCTTCATCATCCTCGTTGATCTCCTCTGGACAATTTCCAATAGTTCTGTGTCCTTTTTGTACTGTGGTGCCCAAAACCACACATAGGACTTGAAGGCCACACCAATGCAGTGTAGAGCAGGACAATCCCCTCCCTGAACTGGCTGGCCATGCCATGCTTGATGCACAGTTGTCCCTCCTGGCTGATTGGACACACTTCTGTCTCATGTTTAACTTGTTGACCAAGACTCCCAGATCCCTCTCAGCATGGCTGGCCGCTAGACTCTTATCCCCCGTCCTGGATGTGCAGCCAGGATTGTCCCTTCCCAGGTGCAGAATCCAGCACTGTACATTGAAGAACAGCTCCACCTGAGGAATTGCACAGAGATAAATGACTTCTGTTTCAGCCTTTAAGTAAACATTTACTTCAAAGTTTTCATCTTGGCAGTAAAGGGGATGGGCAGCGGGTGATATCCCAGTTTGAAGAAGGCATGCAACCTCTTAGAAACCTGTCCTTTCATATTCTAAAGTAAGGTCAACATATGAATGTATCCTTAAACATGTGAATCTGAGAAAAGAGTCACCAACATTATTGTCTTCAAAGTCTTCAAAACAGCATTAGACACAGTAGTAGAAAATACTTTTATAATAGCAGGTAACAGTGGTCCCCTACTGAGATCAAGGCTTTTGTGCAGGTCTTCAAGGTATTAAATGAGCAGAGAATTCTATTTGTTACAGAAGGGAGGTATTTTCAAACCAGATCAGTTTATTTTTGCTTCCTCTTTATGTATTTTCTATGCTATTTTTGTTTCTACGGGAAAAATACTGACAAAATACTCAGCTGGCAACCTAGTCACAGTTTGTGTCCTTCATTAAGGGGGAAGAAACAGGAAAATAGAACTATCAAAGAAAAATCTCTGTTTGTGTCATACATCACTGGAACTTTATCTGTGCAGATACAGCTGGTAAGATGTGATATTGGCTAGCATCCTCTTTCTGCCAGTCAGACCAAGCAAAGAAGTTCTGAAGGGCTGGCTTTTGTTCTCTTCACTGTGCAGCAGACCTTTGCTCCTGGCTTAATGGAGTGAGCCCCATGCTGTTTGTAGTTTTGTGCAGGTGCAGGTGAGCCACTGCTTCTGTTGAACTTTGGAATAAGGCTACCTAGGCATACTCACACCCTCTGAATAAGGTTCTGACATAGTTCTGCCTGTGCACTGCAATGCGAGTGGGATCAGCCAAACAAGAGTACATACGAATGTGCTGGATGAGAAGCTGGACACAAACCACCAGTGTGCAACTGCACCCAAAAGACCAACTGCATCCTGGGCTGCAGCACAAGAAGTGTGGCCAGCAGGTTGAGAGAGGTGATTCTGCCCCTCTGCTCTGCTCTGGTGAGACCTCACTTGGAATATGGTGTCCGGCTTTAGAACCCTCAACACAGGAAGGACATGTACCTGTTGGAGCACATCCAAAGAAGGGCCACAAAAAGGATGAAATTACTAAGACCACCTCTCGTATGAGGATAGGGTGACAGAGTTGGTCTGGTTCACCTTGGAGAAGCAAAGGCTCCAAGGGGATCTTATAGCAGCCTTCCAATATCTGAAAGCTGACTATAAGAAAGCAGGGGAAGATCTGTTCACAGGGGCGTGGAGCACTAGGACAAAGGATAATGGTTTTACACTCAAAAAGGGGAGATTTATGTTGGATATTAGGAAAAATGTTCTTCAGTATGAGGGTGATGGATCACTGGAACATATTGCCCAGGGAGGAGATATTGAAGTTCAGGCTTGATGGGTCTCTGAGCGACCTGATCTAGTGAAGATGTCCCTGTTCACTGCAGGGTGTTTGGACTAGATGACCTCTGGAGGTCCCTTCCAACCTAGTACATTCTATGTTTCTATGCTGGAAATGATGCTGAGTTTGTGTCACCTCCTGTGTCATTTCCAGAAACAGTGTTACAGAAATGGACCTGCAGTTAGGTCATTTTGAGTGTTGGCTTTCTGACACACAGAGGTTCCCAGTGCTAGATTTCCTGTGTAGATCGCACGCTCTCTATTGATAAGAAGGTTCCTCATCTTCAATTATTTTTTTCTTTTTTCTGAAATTACATCTAGCCCCTCTGTCCCTTTGCTGTATTTCCTCCAGAGAGGAGCTAACTGGCTTACTATATCTAGATCTATATCATCTATATCAACTACATCTATATCTATATCTATATCTATCATATCTATCACCTCTATCATCTATAGCTATACCTATCTATATCTATAATGTCTTGTTAATTTGGACAGTTGAGTATTTTATTTAACTTTTTTTTTTTAATTTTCCATATTATTATCCTGATTGAATATGTGTGTGCATAAGGAAGTAGAATTATAACAACTTTTTCCTCCTTTTCCTTTCTTGCACACTGTGTATGTATGCATATACATGCATATGTAAATAAAGTTTCTAAGCACTTTGCCTTTCTTTATTGAAGGGAAGGCTTATTTTATGGTCAAATCAATTATGATTCTTTGTATATGAAATTGTTATCTGATTGACTTCATCATAAAATATATTATGGTAATGTTCTCTAAACATATACATTTTCAATATGAAAGCAAATTAGGCTTTTAATCAGAATTTTCAGTAAATATATTCTGGAGTTACTTTTTTTCCCATCTAATAGTAAACGCTAACACGTCTCAGATTTTTAGGAAGGGGCTGAGATCAGCCCTGTTTTCGTCTAGCATAACATCCTTTTAACTTTGCTGACATGAATAGTTCTGCTACTTCTGCTACTTGTTCACTTTCTCTGAAGGAAGATGTTTGCTTAGCTAAAAATCACAATTCATTGTCTGAGCATCGACTCAGAAGTCCTTAGTACAGCAGTGATGTGGAAAATCTCACAGAATAGTAGGCAAATTGTGTTCCCCCTCTGTGCACTGTCTAGGTACCTCAAGACTCATCTACAATAGATGTAACCAGCACTGAGATACAAGTATGTTTTCTTCTTCATATCTTTATTCATTGTCTTTTCAGCTAGCCTTGCAATCATGGATGTGAGCTGGTGTAAGATATGATGTGGGTATTGCTGAACTGTAAGTAGCAATGGATTTCAGTCATTTAACACAAGTTGCTTTGGTGCTGGCAACTTACATTCAATTCCTGCTACTTCAGCTGTGTTATGTCCTCTTTTGCTCTACAGTATAAAAATTCTTCATGCAGACCCATATAAGCAGCAAATAGTGAGTTTACTGTTTGAGCTTTACAGCCACAAAATGGAGTTTATCAGCACAAATACACTAGTGGTACAAAGTATTTTCTCTTCATGACATACTAGATTCATGCACTTGATCTGCTTCTATTGTGTTGAATTATTCATGGCTGTGGGCTTAGCTACTGTCCCCCATCTTTCTTCTTGACTACATTTTAACATTCATTGAATGCCTGAGATATTGAAGCTGATTTTTAAATTCAACCAAAAAGAATCTCCAAAAAGTCCTGCTCATGCCAACAATTTCTTCAGTTGCCTGAATGATCTAAGACTACAAATACTATTGTTTTCATATAGTATGTTACATTTTCAGATATATATCCATGGTTGGGGTCAGTCATTTTTTCCAGCTGTCAGCCACAGTCCCACCATAGAAATGGTTAAGGCTGTGCCTGGTCCCTTTAAATAGCCAGCAAACTAGATAGGCCTAATGCAGACCGATTTTATAAATCCTAGCAGTATTATTTATTTTTTTTTTACAAAATTAAAGCAAAAAACTCATTTGGGATAAATTTTTCCTCCTTTTTTATTTTTTTCCTTTTCAGAGGCATGAGGACATTTCAAAAGGATCAGCCCATACTAATTTTGTATGTGTAAATAGATAATTCATCTGTTTTGGACTTGGTTCCAACAGCAACACCGTGTTTATGATTTAATTTGTAATCTTACCTTCCTTTTTTTTCCCCCCATAAGAAGCAATATTTAAACAGAGGAAAACCGAAGGTTATAGGGGTTCATATATTTTAATCAGTAGTTCTATAGAAAGCAAGCACAGAAACATTTCCCACAACAGAATTATTTTTGTCTCCCTTTGCTTCATTAATCTGCATTGACTTGTGGTGACATTGAGGTATTGGAGAAGTAAATGATCTTTTATGAGAGAACAGAGCAGAAAGGTACTTTATTTGATTCCTCTTCTGTGCTAATACATAGATTCCTATTCTAGGGCATAGAGTTCAGTAAGGAGGCTTAATAGTCATTTAAAGTCAAACAGCACTGAAACCATATTGTAAAACCTGACATTACTTCTACACAGTGGATCAGAGTAGCTTGCCATACAGAGGAGACCAAACTGAAAAAAAGGAATGCTTCTGTCTTGGGTAGGCTTGGAGTCCGACCCATGGCTATTGCCACTTTGTAGCAGGAAATGCATTACTTTTATAATTGAGAAATATTTTACATTTCCTCCATCAGTTTGGTACAACTTCACCTGGAGAATCAAGCTTGTTCTTCACAAACTCTGGAAACAAGCTAGTTATCAACTAAGTATTGATTAAGATTTGAACAGTTTTGCTTGCTGTCAAAATATGACTGATGGTACAAAAAGTAGATCTCCATGCCATCATCCTCTACAGGTTTGTAGACCAGTATTAAGTATCTCTTCTACTCACTCATGTACTGCAGTACCTGGTGCTCAGGTAGATTTCTTACATCTGGACAGAGAATGCCTTTTTAACTCTTTACAATACCTTAAATCTTTTGGTTTCCCCAACAGATAATGTGTATCTTGGCCAGCATTCAGGATCTAGAAAATTCTGCACAATTAATTCAGTACTGACCCTTAAAATGTCTCAGGAGCTGTTTCATTAGAAGTCTTTGATTCCTTCCCTGTGTCTTTGAGTAGTCTGAAGGCTATTTAGCCATATGGTAACTGTCCCTGTTACCAATTTCCATACATTTTAACAGATCAGCCCTGTGTTCCTTGTGACACTTCGGTGAATCCTTAACATTTCAAACTACAAAATCACACAGAGAAGGAGAACATAGGTGTATTTTTCAATTATACTGAGATAACCAGTCATGTGTTAGGACTTAGAAAGGTTTAGCTACTGTATTTTAGTGATGCAAATTTTAAAGAACTGTTAAGGAGTAGGAAATTAATAAGCATCTCTGTGATGCTAGGGTTCCCAATTTACTTAGATTCCTGAAAAGAAAAAAGGACTTTTAAAAATTAATATTTCCAGAAACCTATTCACAGTATCGGATTGAGAGTTATTGCCATTTACATTATTATACTGCAATTTGACTACTCAGGCAGGGTGCAAATGGATATTATAAAAAAAAGAGGAATAATGCTATAGCTCTTATTAAATATTTTTATTATCACATACATATAGAAATCCCACAGATCTGTGAGCTTCAGAAATGAATACATAGTGATAGCCCACAAATTCTCAATTTCAAAAACCAAAAAATCGCAAACTGTAAGTGTATTTAATATTTTTTTTCCTCTTGTAGCCTTGTCTTATCATGTAGCAAATCAATTCAGGCAATGCATTCTTGATTAAAGGGCACCTTCGATGAAAATTTATATTTGACAGGAACTTTTTAATTGATTCTTCATTGTCAGTGTAGGTGAAAAAGTTTTAGAAATTTGAAGTATGACAATTTTGAATTCAAGAAAAGAACTACTAGCCACCATTTTGGTGGAATTGCTTAAGCTGAACATGCTGCTGGATCATGTAGTCTGTATGAATGAAGTATGCATTTATATATTTTTTAGATATTAGAAGTTCAAGAATTTCTGCAGAGACTATCACCACAGCAATTCAGCGAAGAATGGTTTTAAAGTCTATTTAAGTCAATGAAAAGTTTTAGTTCGGGGTTTTTTTTGCAGTTTGGCTTTTTTTTTTTTTTTTTCATGGACTTCAGTGATTTGGGGCAAGCTATCTGGACCTTGAGCTCGTGTATGTCACACCAGAAACTATAGCAATGTCCTCCAAATGCTGTCCTCAACCTATAGAGACATCTGTGATGTGGAATTGTGTCCCTTTGAGTCAATGGGATATTAGGATGAGTTGAGAGTTACATGTGCTCTCCCAAGAGTTTTGGTCAAAACAGACCTCCAGACAAAATCAATATGAAGACATTTCAGGGGCATCTAGATCTTTCCCCAAAGATAATGCTTCAATAGCAACTTGAATGGATTTACTTTTAAGAACACAATTTTAGTAGTAAAAGCCCCCTTTAATAGAGTATAAATGTGAAAAGCTGACTAGAATGTAAATGTATATTTTCTGTATTAAAAAGCAGTGCATTCTTGTTTGTGTCTTACTTTTATGAGCAAAAGAAGCTAATTTTTCATAGAACTTGAACTTGAAAGGAAAAAAAATGGTATATTAACTGCTGAAATATTTTGCCATGTTTAGTATCTATGATTTTTGTATGTATCAGGTTTCAAAAAAGCAATAAAGAAAATGATCCTATAATATAATTTAAAATATAATATAATAATATTTGAGCAATGCTTAACACAGCCAAGAATTTTTCATAAATTTATATGTAACTTTTATCAAAAGTCTTAAATTTATTCATTCCTAAATTTCAGCAAAAGTTTGTTTCTTAATAGATTCTAAGTACTTAGTATTTATTTATTTATTTATTTAATATTACAAGTACCTTAGCAATTTAATTTTTTTTAATAAATAAAATAGCAAGCATCAGATCCATCTTGACTCTGGGCCATACAAAAGTTAAGAATTTTAAGACAATTAATTCTGTTTCCTATTGGTGAAATTTAGGCTCTCAAAACACATAATTAATTCAGCACCACATTTACCCACTGATGTCAATGACCAAGTTTATAATTCAGCAGTCTTTTTCTACTTGCCCTTTTCCCACTTGACTTTTTCCTTTGGATTGACTCTGTTCTATGCTCATATATGCACAAATGCATACTTTGAAAATCAAATTCCCAGTAAGGAATCTTGTGTTCCTTATTACCAGTTACTGTATGACTGTTTACTACATGGAATACGGAGTAAGAGTGTTTGCTACATGGAATATGGATTCTTTTAAAGTCTTCTCTCTGAAAGAGGAACAATCATAGAGTGATTTGAGATGGAAAGAACCTTAGTCCCCATGTAGTTCCAACCCTCTGCAAATTGGCAGAGACACCTTCCACTAACCCAGCTTGCCTGAAGCCCCATCCA
Source organism: Laterallus jamaicensis coturniculus (assembly GCA_022605575.1). Taxonomy (NCBI): domain Eukaryota; kingdom Metazoa; phylum Chordata; class Aves; order Gruiformes; family Rallidae; genus Laterallus; species Laterallus jamaicensis. Next base: position 3,115,170 of record JAKCOX010000054.1, read on the forward strand.
GCCTGGTCTTGAGGTCCAGAGCTTCACAAGGAAGAATTTCTTCCTAATATCTAATCTAATCTAAATCTATCCTCTTTTAGAGTAAGGCCATTACCACTTGTCCTGTCACTCCATGTCCTTGTAAAATCTCTCTCCAGATTTCTTTTAGGGCCCCTTTATGTACAACAAGAAAGCTGCTGTAAGGTCTCCCCAGAGCTTTCTCTTCTCCAGCCTCAACTACCCCAAACCCCTCAGCCTGTCTTCACAGGAGAGGTGCTCCAACCTTCTGCTAGTCTTTGGAACTCACTCAAGCAGGTCTGTGTCTTTCCGGTGCTGAGGACTCAAGCAATTGTCTTCAAATTTGAGTGCGACTGTCCAATCAATTCCTTATCCATGGAGTGATCAGTTTATTGAATCTATGCCTCTGCAATTTAGGGAAAGAGATGTTGTGTGGGACAATGTCAAATACTTTGCACAGGTCTCTCTTCCCTTGTCCACCAGTGCTGCAACCCCATCACAGAATGTCAGCAAATTTGTCAGGCAGGATTTTCCCCTAGTGAAGCCATATTGGCTGACACCATTCACCTTCTTATTTCTCCATGATCTTGCCAGACACAGAGATGAGACTGACCAGCCTGTAGTTCCTTTTTTCCATTTTCAAAAATGGGGGTTATTTTTCCCCTTTTCCAGTCAGTGGGAACCACCAGATTGCCATGATGTCTTAAATATGTTGTATAGCGGCTTGACAATTTGATCTGCCAGTTCTCTCAGGACCCACAGATAAAATGTCATTAGGTCCCAGGGAGTTGTGCACCTACAGGTTCCTTAGATGATCTCAAACATAATCTTCTCCTATAGTGACTGGTTCTTCATTCTCCCAGTCCCTGCCTTTGCCTTCTGTGTCCTGGGCATTGTGATTAAAGTTGTTGCAGGTGAAGACTGAGACAAAAAAGTCATTGAGTACCAGAGCCTCCTCCATATTCCAGGTAACCTGGTCTCCTGTTTCCTTCTGTGTGTGGGAATGGCACGTAAGAGGTTAAAAGCACAGGTGTCCTCTTATCTCTTATGCAAATATTGTGGATTGAGATCTGTAGTGTTGGTGAAAGCAGCAGTTGGATGTCCCTGTTTGGGCTACAGACTGAGAAATAAACAGATAGATGGTTTCTACCTGGAATTTTGAAGGCCATAGTGCCTAGAATGAGAACTTGTGCTTTATTAACTGCAAAATGAGTAGTCAAGATGACACCCCTACATATGCTATTGAGCAAAAAGGAGTACATGCTAAACATGGATGGCTATAGTGCTCACCTCTCTATCCAAATCATGTTAATCATCACCACTGGAAGGGAACACCTAAGACTATAAAGGGTACTGAGGAAGTTATCCCTTGAGAGGAAAGAAGAAATTAAGGACCCCAAAGAGGCAGTCAATGGGCTGTGCTCCTTCTCCTCCACCCTAGATAGGGACACCTTCTTGGTAAGCAATTGTGATTTCACACTTTTGGTGAGAATGCTGGGTTAGTATTTTGCTGGCATTTTAATTATAATCATAGTCATATATTAGTGTTATTACAGTGAGCACATTTATCAGCAGCAATTCCAAACTTTCTGTCTGTCGCTTTAATAAACTTTCTATTAGTTTCAACTTTGCAAAACTCTCTCAGTGAAAGTCCTTTGGGGGCTTTGACAGGCAAAAGTTGACTCTGATATCTGGTTATACAAATCCTTCAGATATAAACCATTGGCCAGCCATACCTAGACTCCTCTCTGAGGAGTTTAGAAAGTAAGGGGGTCCTTTCTGAACCTTGTGACTCAATGGGAGGGCCACCCTCAGCCACACATCAGACTCTTACCCTTTACATTGCAAGGGCCCACATTTTCCCTACTCCTCCTTTTATTGCTGACATAACTATAAAAGCTTTCCTTGTTGCCCTTGATGTCCCTGGACAGATTTGATTCTATTAGAGGTTTAGCTTTCCTAATGTCATCCCTGGATGTTTGGACAATTTCTCTCTATTCCTTCCAGGCTACATGCCCGTGCTTCCAGCCTCTGTAGGCTTACTTTTCATTTTTCAGTTAGCCCAGGAACCGCAGATTCACAGAATGTGCTCCTTGCTCATTTATGCAGGACTCCTGGTGCTTTTGCTTGGTTTCCTCTTTGTTGGGATGAATGACTTGTTAGCTTGGACAACTCAACAAAGATTTCCCAAAGGGCATTAGTATACACTCACCACTTGAAAAAGCGAAAGGTCCTTTCTGAATAGCTAAATGCCATTAATCAAAGTGATATATGCTTACAGAAATAAATCACAACATTGAGTCACAAATGTCTCAAGTGATCTGTAATCCCCTTCGCTGACGAACTGCTAGGTAGCTATCGCTTCTGAGGGAGACGTTTGTTTCCATGTTGCATCAAACAGATTAACATCATTCATGCCATTATTAGGATGACATTAATTTCATCCTAAATCCAAAACACAGCACTATACCATCTACAAGGAAGAAAATTAACTCTATCCCAGGCAAAACCAGAGCACTTGTTAGTCATATTCATCTGATGCATATTAATGCAAATTAATATCGGTGCTCTGGTATAAGGGCAATGAGTTTCTACAAGTGTTTCTGGTTTCTCATTTCCAGTAACACTATTGCTTACTATGGAAAATACTGAGACTCTTGGTCAGGGCCTTTTAATTTCAGCACCATACACATTAATATTTTAATTCATTTGATGTGAGTTTGTATGAATATGTGATAATTCAAAAGTTAGTTTATAAGAATTCTAGAGCGATTTTAGTTTTAACCATTTTTAAGGAAAAATTGAAGCTTACTTGAAGGTACAATTGGTTTTCTTTTTAGACTACGTATTAGTTATTTTCCAGTTGAGACATACTTAATGTCTAAATATGCAAACATAATGTACTTCTTCAAATGTAAAATTCAAAAAGCTAGATAAGGATATTCAACCTCTAATTTCCTGTGATAGTCTTTTTTAATTACAATAAATAACACAGCTTTCAGAGTGACATAAAAAAAAATAAATTGTTATCTTGCTAGACACATTTGCCAACAGGTCTTAAAGGAAAAATGAGCAATTAATCATTCAAATATTGCAATTTAACTTCCTATTATATCATCAGTGTAATATAAACATAATTGAGAGGATCATTTAATTTCAGCAAGACAATGTAAGCACATTGACTAGACAGATAAAATTTTTGCTGAAGTTTGATCTGCTTATGCAAGTCAGTAAGCAGGGAGGGCTGCCTCATGACTCCAGTAAAATTCATTAATAGAGTAGATAAACAGAAGACTTCTGAACAAGCATGTAATATGTATCCAAATAATAATTTAGTTTAAATTTGGGTAGGTTATGTATACTTGTCATCCTGGTCTTACCTGGTCCTTACAGTCAGTTGCAGGAGTATCCCTCCCTTAGAGAGTGCTTTTAGGAGGAAAAAAGTAAAATGTTTTCAGGCCTCTTACTTTTCACAGGATGACAGAATCATAGGGGTTGGAAGGGGTTGAAATAACAGAAGCAGGGCCTTTTACGAATACTGCTTACGTGAGATTGTTTGACATCAAATGTCTGAACAATTCATTGTAAAATTTCTGCAAATTATCAATACTTGCAGAAACAATAGTAAGACATTTTCTTAGTAATAAAATAAGTTAAAGAATTCTCTGCTTCAATATTTAGGAAGTTTTAAATCTCTTCCCCAACAAGAAGTATTTCTGTGCTGGCTATTTTAATCCTTAATATTTTCACTCTAGTTTTTCTTGTTTTCAGTTCTTCAGTGACCTGCTAAGTTTCTGACTGTGGTAGTACCCTGTGCAATGAGTGCCGCCAATTAATTGAAAGTTGCTGGGAATAAGTAATTGATTAATTTTAAATACAGACAGTACTGTCTGGCTGCATTCAACTTTTACGATTTATTGAACGACGAGGCAAAAAAAAAGCCTCCCTTTTCTTTTTAAACACCATTTTACTGTTCTGAATAACTTACACTTCCTTTCTAGTTCAATTTTTCAAAAGGTCAGTTCTCTTTCCAATTTCTCTTCTATAGAATTTTTTTCTCTCTCCAAGCACATCTGTCTTCTGCTGCCAGAAATTCCTAATTTCCACTACATCCTTTCTGTGAAGGGGCAGCCAGATCAGAAGCTGGGGGTTTAAGGGATAAGGTGTTATTACTTTCATTAGCCACTTGGATTAGTTAATTATCTCCATCATTCCTCGGAGTTTTATGTTTTGTCACATGGTATCCCTTGCCACTCTCTTTTCACAAGCATGCTCCTTACTAAATCCATCAGTAACCATATTTAATGTAATTCTCATTATGGAAACTCAGCAGCTTAAGTATCAGCATTTTCTCATGATGAAAACAAATTATTATATGAATATGCTTATCATTAATAGTATTTAAACAGCTTTAGTCCCTGTTTCTTACTCAGAACTGTGTATAACACTATCAAAGACTTTTGAGAAGCCCTATATATGGCCAGCTTACATAGTTTTATTTTCCCACTGCATAGAATTCCAAAGGACAGATAAAGGTGCTTTCTTCCTCCTTGCAAAACCCTTTCTGATTAGACAACATCTCATTTAACTCCCAGGGTCTTTGTCATTCAACATTACTTTTTGTACTTAATTAATCTTTTCGTCCCTCTACCCAGTATATTTCTATGGTAGGTATGTGATTTTAGTCTGTGCATGCATAGTCACTGCGCTGCAAGGGTGAGGTTCTGCATATAGGTGAGGTTCTGCATATATATATGAAATAGTGCTGAAGAATTCTGGACACAATCATGCTGATGTCAAATGGCTTCTTCAGACCCTACTTTAGCAACACAGGAAGACAGTCCTCATACTGTGTCCAGGCATGCTCTGGAAATGAGGATGTAAGTGTTCCCTATTTCATCAGTATGACCCTTTTTTTTATTCCTCAGCCCTGTGAAGTGCTGCACAGAACAGTCAATGCTACTGTTTTCAGATATATTTCCTGGAGGAAAGGAGGTTTTGAGAAATCCAGTGATGTGAAAAGTGAAGAGTTTTGGGGTTTTTCTGGGTTCTTTTTTTTTTGTTTTGGAGGGGGTGGCATTATGATGAGTGTAATCCATTACATTCATTCATTCCTTGGCCACCTGAAGAATACACACATGTCTAAATACGCTTCATGTATTGGATTAAAATTATGAAGGGTAATGTACACTTTTTTTCTAGTAGTCACAAAATTGCACCATTAGAAGCCTTGCCAATACACTTTATTTGAGACGCTGCATAAATGGTGTTACTTGGCATTCTTTTAGTTATTCCAGAAAAATCAGGGACCTTTACTGTAAGTTTAATGTGTTAGCTTTCTTCATCAAATTGGCTGGTCTTTGCGCTGCATATAAAGAGTTAGAAAATACTGTTGAAAGCTAGAGAACCTGACCTCTGCTGCATGACTGGTTTTACTCAATGCTGCAGGGTTGTGACATCTTGAAGATCCTTAAGCCACAGCAGGGTAACTGTTCTACATATTTCTCCACATTTCTCATGTGCACTTGAAATAGTGCAAGGCACATTATTTAACCCAGAAGATGCAGTCCATGAGGAATACCATTTAGAAACTCTCAGTGAAATAGTTCTCTCTCTTGGAGTAATTATTGCATCAAGGGAGGTAGAAAATAGGTCTCTACACTCTGATAATTCCTAGCTGATAGAAATAAGGATACAGATATAATTTAGTGCAACCTCAGGGCTGTGCTGCCATGTGCTAAAAGGTGAATTGGCAACTGCTAAAGTAAGAAGCTGACAAGGTGTCACAGCAGCACTTTTGCCCAGTAAATACTTTTTCTTCAAGAAAGGATGAGTCCTTTTCTTGTGACCTAAACATGGAACATATGGAATTTGCCCTGAGAGATTTTTAGGTTTTTTCTCTTGAATATTGACCCAGGTGTCAAAAGTATCTTCTAACAGCTTCTTCATATGCATAACTATCACTTCCTCAGTCTAACCTCAGGTTCAGCCCCTTGCCCGAAGCCATATGAAGTCTGTAAGATGAAACCAACTCTTCTGAGCCAGCTTTAAATAGCTCTTCTCCCTGTTAAGCAAATTTTCAGTACATGGTTTGTTATGAAATTTTTTATAAAGACATATAGCAGTCTAATGTTTATAAACACACATAGGGGCAAGGCAAGTTAATGTCACACAAGAATTTCCTCACAGGTATGCTTCTTATTTCATCACTTTCAGAATTGCTATGTTTCCTTCCTTAAATTTAGAAATCTCCTGTCATGTTAAGATGGATAGGTTAACTGAGTATTTTTATGTAGAAATATTGATTTTTTTCACCATTTACATGGATTATGCAGTATTTCCAGTGTGCTGATAAAATAAAATCAGTCTTTTCAACTCATTATGCACAGAAGTAGCTTTCAAAGTTTATGGTTATTGGCTATGAAGATGTGCTTGGAGCTATTAGCTCATACTCTTTTGAAATGATTTTTGTAAGGTAAAAATGCTGATTTAGTATTCTGAACATTCTTAAGAGTCTTCTCTCACATCTGCAGGCATGTTTAGCTCCTTAATCCCAGTAGGAGCAGCTGAATTCAGGTGAAATGGTGAGATGGTGACTGCCTGTTACTCCCATTTATAAGAAAGAGAGCAAGGAAGACCCAGGGAATTACAGGCTGATGAGCTTCACATCTGTGCCTGGGAAGATCATGGAACAGATCCTCCTGGATGACATGTTGGAGCACATGAGGGAAGAGCATGTGATCCAGGACAGCCAGCACGGCTTCCCCAAGGGCATGTTGTGCCTCACCAATCTGGTGACTTTCTATGATGGAGTGACAGCATCAGTAGATAAAGGGAAGGCGACCGATGTCATCTACCTGGACTTGTGCATGGCCTTTGACACAGTCCCCCACCACATCCTTATCTCTAAACTAGAGAGATGTGGATTTGATGGGTGGACGATCCAGTGGATAAGAAACCGGTTAACAGACCGTAGCCAAAGGGTGGTGGTCAATGGGTCTATGTCCAGGTGGAGGCCAGTGACAAGCGGTGTCCCCCAGGGGTCTGTCTTGGGACCAGTTCTCTTTAACATCTTTATCAATGACATCGATGATGGGATTGAGTGCACCCTCAGCAAGTTTGTGGATGACACCAAGCTGAGTGGTGTGGTCGACACCCTAGAAGGAAAGGAAGCCATCCAGAGGGATCTTGACAGGCTGGAAAGATGGGCCCGGGTGAACCTAATGTGGTTCAATACTGTCAAGTGTGAGGTGTTGCACTTGGGCCGGAAGAATCCCAGCCATAGATACAGACTGGGAGAAGAGCTTCTTGAGAGTAGCCCTGCTGAGAAGGACCTGGGTGTCATAGTGGATGAAAACTTAACATGAGCCAGCAGTGTGCTCTTGCAGCTCGCAAGGCCAATGGTATCCTGGGCTCCATCAGAAGAGGGGTGGCCAGCAGGGACAGGGAGGGGATTGTCCCTCTCTACTCTGCCCTCCTGAGGCAACACCTGGAGTACTGTGTCCAGATCTGGGGCCCCCAATACAAGAAAGATGTGGAACTTTTGGAGAGGGTCCAGAGGAGGGCCACAAATATAATTAGAGGGCTGGAGCACCTCCCCTAAAAGAGAGGCTGGGGGAGCTGGGCTCGTTAAGTCTAAAGAAGAGAAGGCTGTGGGGGGACCTCATTGCAGCCTTCCAGTACCTGAAGGGAGCATACAAACAGGAAGGGAATCAACTTTTTAAAAGGGCAGATAATGGCAGGACAAGGGGGACAATGGGTCCAGTTTTGTTCAACATCTTTATCAATGACCTCGATGAAGGGATTGAATGCTCCCTTCGAAAGTTTGCAAATGACAGTAAGCTGGGAGGAAGTGTTGATCTGCCTGAGGGTAGGGAGGCTCTTCAGAGCGATCTGAACAGACTAGATAAATTGGCTGTGACCAGTGGGATGAAGTTTAACAGTGCCAAGTGTAGAGTACTGCACACGGGACATAACAACCCTATACAGCGCTACAGGCTTGGGGGAGACTGGCTAGACAGCTGTCAGACAGAGAAAGGCCTGGGGGTGTTGGTTGACTGCAGGCTGAATGTGAGCCAGCAGTGTGCCCAGGCAGCCAAGAAGGCCAATGGCATCCTGGCTTGTACCAAAAACAGTGTACCCAGTAGGTCTAGGGAGGTGATTGTGCCCCTGTACTTGGCATTGGTGAGAACACACCTCAAGTACTGTGTCCAGTTCTGGGCTCCTCACCATAAGAAGGACATTAAGGTCCTCGAGTGAGTCCAGAGAAGGGCAACCAGGCTGGTGAAGGGGCCAGAGGTTAAATCATATGAGGAGAAGCTGAGGGAGCAGGGGATGTTTAGCTTGGAGACGAGGAGGCTGAGGGGAGACTTTATCACCACCTACAACTACCTGAAGGGAGGTTGTAGAGAGGTGAGCGATGATCTCTTCAGGCAGGTGACAGGTGATAGGACAAGGGGAAACGGCAAGAAGCTGTGTCAGGGCAGGTTTAGATTGGACATCAGAAAAAAAATTACTGAAAGTGTTTTCAGGGCCTGGAACAGGCTGCGCAGGGAAGTGGTTGAGTCACTTTTCCGGGACATGTTTAAAAAAAGGGTAGATGAGGTACTTAGGGATACGGTTTAGCTTAGGATGGTACTGGTTGGACTTAATGACCTTCAAAGGTCTTTTTCAACCTTGTGATTCTGTGTGATTCTTTGTGAATGGATTAAAGCTAAAGTAAGGAAGGTTTAGATTAGATATTGTTTTTTACAGAGAGAGTGGTGATGTGCTGCAACAGGCTGCCCAGAGAGGTGGTGGATGCCCCGTCCCTGAAAGTATTTAAGGGCCCTGGGGAACCTTGTGTAGATCCAGGCCTGGAGGTTAGTGGCCCTGCCTGTGGCAGGGGGGCTGGAACAGTATGATCCTTGGGGTCCCTTCCAACCCATCCCATTCTATGATTATATGATTCCCTGTGTATCCTGTCTCAGTGCCTGAACACCCTATCAATAAAGAACACCTTCCTAACATACAACCTAATCCTCCCCTGTCACAGCTTCATGCCATTACCTTGGATTCTATCACTGGTCACCAAAGAGAGGTCTGTTTCTTCAGTCTCCTTCATCAGGAATCCACATACCATGATGAGATCTCCTCTCAGCCTTGTCTCCTCCAGGCTGAACCAACCAAGGGATTTCAGCTTCTTCTCATATGACTCCTCCTCCAGACCCTTCATCAGCATTGTTACTCTACTCTGGACACTCTCCAGTAGTTTCACATCCCTCTTGCACTGTGGCACCCAAAACTGCACACAGTACTCAAGGTGAGACCGCAGCAGCACACAATCCCCTCCCTGAATCTGCTGGCCATGCCGTGCTTAATGCACCCTAGGATATGGTTGGCCCTCCTGACTGCTTGGGAACACTGGTGGCTCATGTTTAACTTGCTGTCAACCAAGACCACCAAATCCCTCTCAGCATGGCGGGTCTCCAGCTTCTGTATGTGAAGTTGGGGTTGCCCCTTCCCAGGTGCAGAATCCAGCACTTGCCCTATTTAAACGTCATGGTGTTGGTGATTGCCCAGCTCTCTGATCTATCCAGATCTCTCTGTAAGGCTTCTCCACCCTTCAATGGAGTCAACAGCTCCTCTCAATTTTGTGTCATCTGCAAATATACTTAAGACACTCTCTAGTCCTGAGTCCAGGTTGTTTATAAAAAAAGTTAAAAAGAACTGTGCCTAAAATGGAGCCCTGGGGCACCCCACTAGTGACTGGACACCAGCCAGATGTAACCCCATTTATTATCACCCTCTGGGCCCAATCCTTCAGGCTCAATTGCCCACCCAATGCATTATGGCTTTTTCTAGTTTTATGTCAGACATGTAGTCCAGAAAGATTCTGTGAGACACGGTATCAAAAGCCTTACTGAAATAAAAAAATAACACTAACTGGTTTCCCTTGATCAACCTGCTGGGTGACATTGTCATAAAAGGAAATCAGATTGGGAAGACAGGACCTTCTTCTTCTGACCCTGTGTTGGCTGTGATACTGTTATACATACTGCAGACAGCTTTTTCTGTGTCAACTCCTGATACTTACATACCCAGTTTCATTATTTTTTGTAAGTTATAAAATGTATTTATTTCTTACAGACTATCACTAATGGCAGCATCTTTTTGTGATGCCATCTTATTTGAATTATTTTTTAAAATATTAAATCATTAAAAAGAAAAAAAGAAGAAAATAGAAATATAAAGGCCCATACAATTTGGACAAGGAAGAATTATATTCCCTTAAAAAGCATCCCTACAGAAACTATGCTAATGTAATTAAGTATTATGAACACAGTATGTAAATCAAAATAATGTCAGAGAAAATGCAGTAGTCTTCATCAGAGATACTACAGATCAATCCCTAAAAGACTGTAAGGGAGATTAAACCTGTTACAGAAGTTCACTGTTTACATAAGCATTAATATATTCAATAATATTGGATGCAGTGATGAAAATAAATTATTAAAGACAGTCACCAATATTTCTGAAGGAATAGTGAATACGCCATTTTGTTAGTGGTTTTTAAAGGGCAATTTTTGCCATTTAAAGATAAAATAAATCACTATAAACTCAAGAGAATTCAAAATCTTTATGGAACACTGTTTATTTTGTTATTGTGTCAAATAGAAAAAATATTTCAACTACTTGTCATAAACTTTCCTGAACAAGAAACTGGAGTTAAATTTTGAGTCTAAGTAACAGAACCAGAAGATGACACAACCAGCAATAAATTGACTGTGCAGAAAATGCCTGGTGACAGGAGCAGTCACCTCTACCCCTAGAAAAGCTGCTTGATACTCTGAGGTTACACTCCATGGAAGTACAGGCAGTTGGCATCCTGCTCTCTGGCACTTGGGTGCCTGATATTGTGACTCTCAGTGAAGATGTAATACAGTTAGCAGACTATTTAGAGAAAGCTAGGTGGGTCACTGCCTGAAGCGTATCTGTGGGAAGGTCTTGAAGACATGTTTTTTGTCTATTAATTACACTATTGCATAATTGAGGATGGCAGGGAGAGTGTTAAGACTGATTTGCATGTCCTGGAATGACCTTGTGTGAAGGACTGAGTTTTGAAAAGGTGTTCTTTTAGTTTTAACTCTGTTTTTCTGTTTCGTCTTTATATGATTGTTTTTTTGGTGTTATATATGGCATTACTTATATTCAATATAGCAATTCATGTCTGCCATCATCCTGGCTAACCACAGACTTTAGGTCTTCACCCACCTGTATCCCAAATTCATTTTCCCAATACACAACATCAACTTCCTTCTGATTCAGAGAAAAAGGACTTAGGAATACTCTTCTTTCCCATTTGCCCACTTCTTGCAATTGTATGAGGCAAAAGAGTCTTTTTCATAGTTCTCTTCACAGCTAATGAGTCTTATGTATGTTTGCCCATTTTACTATGAATACTCAAGGTTTGAGGGTTAAAAAATACCTTTGTTGCTCCTTATTATCATGTGATTTCAAGTGAAGATTTTTTGCGATGTAAGACAGGAAAATTACTTAAGGAACAGAGCTAGAAAAGGTATGTATAGCAAACAAATGATCATCAGCTAATTACTATTTTTTACAAAGGGAGATACACTGATGAATCAAAGGTAGGAAAAACTCCTGAAGTAAACACATGATTCTGTGTTCAACATCAAGAAAGAAATTGCCTTACCTGAATGTTTAACTTGGATAATATGGATGGATTTAGTTAGAGAAAAACAGAAGGAAGAATAAAATTTTTATTTATCAGTGGTATTTGCGGGCATTTATACAAACCTAATTAAGAACAATTACCTCTAAATTCATTGTTTCCGTTTTAGTTAACATGGTTAACACTATTTCTTATTTAAATCTCACTCATTAAGCTGACACTTGATACCATTCTTGAATACAATGAAAATGTTAATGGACATTTTATGTCTTCTGAAATGACTCAATAGCAATATGTCTTAGTGTTAGCATGAAAATGCTATTTCATCGCTATGTAAACATACAGTTGCTACTAATCTTTAGTCTGATGTGGGACAGGGGTATTAAAGTAAGTCCACCTAAAGCTTATTTACATGGTTGTTGAACCTTAAGTGGGAATAGACTGTGTGTGGCAAAACTAATCATATGAAATCAACTGTGGCCTTTAGTGTGTAGCTTAAGTCTCTGCCCTAGCCTGTGAGAAAACACTGTACATTCTCCACTTCCCAGATAAAGGACCCCCTTTTCCATGTAAAATAATGCTTTTATTTCTTCTCCTATCACTCTAAGGTAAACACCTTTAAAACAGACCCATACATTTACAGCATTTCTGATTCCCATATTTTTCTACCTTTTAAATCCAGCCTCTTTGCATGACACCTGAGGCATGAGATCACTACTTGTTTTTAGGATGGTGATCAATCACCAAATGGTGAGCAAACAAAACATTCTGTCACTGTAAGGCTGAGCATACTGATGTTTCCTAGACCTATGCCAAGCACAAGGTGTATACACTGTTGTGCGAGACTGAGAGCACCATGGATCACAGAATCACAGAATCACAGGATTGTAGCTGTTGGAAGGGACCTCAAGATCATCAGGTCCAACCCCCCTGCCAAAGCAGGTTCCCTAGGACAGGTCGCACAGATTGGCATCCAGACAGGTCCTGAATATCTCCAGAGAAGAAGACTCCACAACCCCCCTTGGCAGCCTGTTCCAGGGCTCTGTCACCCTCATTGTCAAAAAGTTCTGCATATTGGTGCAGAACCTCCTATGCTCCAACTTGAAGCCATTGCCCCTTGTCCTGTCACCACAGAACACTGAGAAGACACTGGCTATTTCTCCTTGTGTCCCACACTTAAGATATTTAAAAATATTGATCAGATCTCCTCCTAGTTTTCTTTTTTCAAGGCTGAACAGCCCCAGTTCTTTCAGCCTTTCCTCATAGGGGTGATGTTTCAGGCCCTTAATGATCTAACTGTTGATCTCTAACTGTTTCTGAGTATCTTTTTTTCCAAATACATCACAAAGCGTTTGATGGAAGATTTAAAAGACTCCATTAAGGTCCTGCAGAAAGAAGAGTTAGAGTGGTGTTGAGTGGAAATCAAACATAGAAATAATGAAGTATTTATTTCTTTAAAGAATGATCACTCTGCAATATAAATATGCTCTCAGAAATTTGAAGGAAGGATATATTCACAGCATTTAAAAACAACATAATAAACACAGACAGCCAAAACTCTGCTCAAATAAAGAGCCCTCATCACAACATATCTGCATTCCTGTAAAGAGAATGGGAAGAATAACTGACCCATAATCAAATGTAGTACAAAAGGAAACACCAAGAATAAAGTTGTTTAGATTTTTTAAACTGGAACAGACTATGTGGACTATGACATTGATAGTAACAAAAGCTAAAACAAGGAGATAATCACATTTATTTTTCAAGATGCAAAGGAATGACAAGGGTCCAGAACGAATTCCTCCTTTACAAAGGCTGCAGATTACAGTTTTTCCTTGATACCCTTTTCAGAGTCAGGATGAATCTAGAGATAGTTGGTGTGTTATTGACCATGATTGAAAACGCATTGGTATTTTGAATTGGTGTTAATTCTTTATCCTAGAAACGTGACTTGAAATGATTCAATAAATACCCTTTACTCTGACATTCTTTTCTGCATGCAGTTAGTCTTTTGAAGGGGATAACATGAAGAGTACACAGGCTGATAGCATACAGCCTCTATCCAATACCCCCAGCTGTAAAAATCGATACTCGCTTTGACATGTTGGTGTTCTGTACCAATAGTGATGCCTCCTACTAGTACCATGTATATTGTGCTTACTGTAATTTTTTTAATTTAAAAATTACTTAGCATATGACCTTTGGAACTCACTGTGTACTGAACAGATTAACCATGGGTTACTCTGATGAAGCCAGAGAATTTATTTTCATTTTTAAAAATAAGCTTCTTTAGGATTTCCCTTCTAGCTAAGCTAGTTGGGTAGACTGAAATCCTTACATTCTCCTATCCCACACTGATAATTCTGCAATAAAAACTGATTCCCTATCAATGCCTTACAAGCACACTAGGCAAAATGCAAATGTAGTATCAGACCTGTAGGTGGATGAAAGCCTTTAATCATTACCTGTAATAGTAGTTTGATAGAACTTTTAGGATGAAAGAGGCAGTATTAAAATCATAGTATTTCAGTTCTACTTCATAAATCTGCTATAGATCAACACTCTCTATGTTTATGTTTTGAGTTTGCTCAGTTTATGCCACAGTTCCATTTTCAGTGTATATGCACCTCTATTTCCAGGTCATTCATTCAGATGCACAAATCATGACTATCTGTTCAGAGGTAAGACTGAAGAATATGAAAACATCATGGAAGAAAATTCAGTAAAGAATATTATTTATTCCAAGATACATATATATGGTGGACATACAATCCATTGCACATTAAAATGAACATTAAAATATATTATATCACATCTATGTAATGTGTAGTATACAGAATAAAATGGTATGTGGTACATGGTACAGGTATATCTTAGGAAATTCTTTATTGATGCGATTTTTCTTTTAATCTTTTCTCATATTTACATGTTTATAAGGACACAGAAAATATTTCATAGCTCCATTCTCTATTTCTTCCTTGAGTTCAACTTTTATATTTCATGGAGCCATATTCTTCAGCTTTCTCTAGCAATGTCTTGCCTAAACCTAAAACAAAAGAAAAATCTCCATCTTCCTCACTGGAATGAATCTGTTATGCAGCGAACAATATATGCCATGCTTAAGAAAGCTGAAGTGGTATATGTGTTATATTGAATCTTACCAACCTGCTTGTGGTTTTAATTATCAAGATATTTGTTAGTAAAAGTATTTAGTAAGAATTGAAGCAACATTGATTTGGCAAAGAAGAAAACTCCAAAACAGAAATTAAGAGTGGAAAATTTTATTTTCTCAGATATTTAAACCGGACTAGTGTCCTCTTCAATAACATTGGTGATTGTTTCATCACAAGCACTGTCTCCTCAATCACATAGTCCCCAGTGGTATTACCCAGTCTGGTCTAACTGGAAAGACCAGGCTGGGAAGGAAGCTGGTGAGGAACCTCTTAGAGGGAGTTCTGTTTGCACTCAATTCTTTAGGCAACAGCAAAATATCTTCTACATGGTTTAGGAGCATACTTGAATAAATTAATGATTTATTAAGATGGACCTCAACACATTTTTCCACCTCAAAGTCTCATTACTATGTAAGAAGGTAATATGCACCAAGAAATGTATCTCCTTCTGTTCAGATTATATTGTCAGGCATTGTGTACAGATTATTTCCTATTGGGCTTGCAAAATCAGTAAGGATGATTTAGATTTTCAATTAACTGTTAGTGATTTTCCACTGGTTGGAAGATACTTTATTTACATGGTTCTCAGATGACCTTTTTTCCCTTTCCTGACATGGTCTTAACAAGTAGTCTTTCCTGTTTCTTCTTCAGAGGGCTTCCGTTTCTCCAAATGTGGAAATCCTTAGTACTTTTGAGTCCATGCTCTTCTCATATCATTCTCTAACTCTCTTATCAACTTTCTCCTTCTTTATTAGTTGCTGGAATGATTTTTAAAATACTAATTTTGTAAAACTTGCAGGATGATTTTTTATAGCCTCATAATGTCAAAGACAAAGCTTGGACTCAATCAGCTGGGAAAGATTATACTGTTCTCTTACTAGTTTGAGAAAGAACATGTTTTCTGTCAAAACCTGTGTTTGGCTGTTTCTGTGATAATTAATGAAGTCTCATCCTCTAAATCATCTGGTAAATACTTTTTATTTAATATTTGTTATACAAACAAATTTGTTTGATTAAAAATTGGTTAGAATAGATTCAACATAAGGAGCCTTAGCTGTGCCTTTGAATGTATCTCAGTGTATAAGATACTGTGTGTATCCACAGTGTAATAAAAGTTCTTCATTAGGTCTGTAGAGGATAAAGCTTGATTAAAATCTGTCTTCCCGAAGGAAAGCTTCTTGTAGATTTGTTAGCATGAAAGTTACGGTAACAAGACTTCTTATGGTTATTCTAAAAGGTCCAATATTTGTTATGGTTCCAGCTTTTGCAGAGAAGACGGAAAAACCCATATTACTCAAGTCACACTTCTGAGAGTTGGCTAACATGTAGCTATCACAAAGGTGAGGACATGAGGAAGTGAAGGTATGTGATGAATGCAGAATTCTAAAGAAAGCTCCAGCTTGTGATTTAATATTTTAAAATATCCATAGTCTTTGGGAATACAATTCCCACAACTGGTTTCAAAATAGTTTCAAAATCTGACTATGCAATATAAATTTCTTGGCCATGCAATACACCAACAGAACTGAAAATTTAAGAATTTTTCTTACATCAGTGAGACCTCTATTTGTATGAAAATTTCTCAAAGGTTGGTCCTCATTTGAATACAGAGTGGGATGTCACACCTTTATTTTACAGCGTTACAGTTACAGTATCCATAACATGACTGCAAAGGGAGAGGAGCTGCTCCAACTGAGGATCACTACTCTGCTACTGAGAAGGCAGTACTAGGGACCAACAAGTCCTGGAAAGCTGCATGGAATGTCTTGGACCTTTCCTATCCCTATTTGTCCCAAGTGCAAATAGAGTAGGTGGACCAGTATGTGCCCATCCTCAGTCACTGCCTTTCATATCCTTCCAATAGGATAGGCTGAAAATAATAATGGTTTATTTTGAAACATCAGGCTGAGAGCTCTGGTGTCTGATGACCTTGACCCACAATCAGGCCGGAGATGTAACCACCTTCAGGTGTCAGAGCTGCGTCATAGTAGGGTATTCTCAGCCTGAATCGGTGTTTGTAATGAGCAGTATCCTTATTTCCAAGAAGCTCAGTTTGCAATAAAGTAATGTCTTAATCCACATGATCAGGGGAAACATGTAACTCAAAGTATCAAAAAGTGTTGTGGAAGCCTCATAGGACTAATTTTACATTTTGTGTACAAAGCAGTACAGATGAAAAGCATTTGAATGTTTTCTGATCGGTCATAAGTAACATAACTTGGGTTTGAGTATTTAAAAAGACACCACTGGGAACTTACATTTAATCCACGGGTAAATTCAAATACTGAACACGTTCAAGGGAATCAGGACTTTTATATAAATATTCAGTGAGCTGAAAGATATGTTAACTTCATTCAATAAATTATTCATTGTAAATAACTTTTTCAGCTCTAAAGCTAAACAATCAGAAAATATTTTTAAAATCTGCATCTGAAAGTCAAATTAGATAAATTATACTGAGTAGAAACAATACTTTAAAATGAAAAAAGCCACCCGTATTGCCATTATTATTAGCATTTATTACTCTTGAATGGGGCAATGTCCCAAAAGGTAGCTTCAAAAATAAGTGTAACTGTCACATTATTTGTAGTGGCACAGTGATCTTTACAGTGAAAAATTCGTTGCATTTACGGACAACATTCAATTGACAGGAAAATGGAAGCAAACTGTAACACTTGGCTAATGAAGTTGCTAAAACATTA
Source organism: Laterallus jamaicensis coturniculus (assembly GCA_022605575.1). Classification (NCBI taxonomy): domain Eukaryota; kingdom Metazoa; phylum Chordata; class Aves; order Gruiformes; family Rallidae; genus Laterallus; species Laterallus jamaicensis. The sequence continues at coordinate 3,132,716 of JAKCOX010000054.1, forward strand.
TCATAGCATCACATTCTCAAATAATGTACAAAGTTGGTTACATAAATTATGTGTGACGTATTTACTTAAAAGGACATTTGTAGTGGTGTAATTCTGCACTACAAAAAACAATTTTAAAGAGAAAAAACAGCAAAGATGTGAATGATGTAACATGCTAATATATACTAGGCTAAATCACAAAAAAGAGAGAGGCAGGGCAGCATTTCTGTTCACCAGCAGAGCTGCTCTGTTTCCACGTAACGGGGTAGCAAAACAGTAATTTTCAGTTCCAGGTACAGCTCAAGCAGTGCTGGAGTGAACCTTAGCAGAGTCACACAACTTACATCAGAGCTGCCATTTCTACCGCAAAGTTCATTGTTCATGATACAGGCCAGGGTTATTTCAAGTTCTCTGCAGTTTTGAAGCCCTATAAGCAACTTAGCTAGGTCACGTACAGTGCACCAGTATGAGGAAGATTCTATTCTTACTGCCACAACAGGACAAACACACATTAATGCACCCTACTTCACAATTAAACAGTTTATGTTTCCATACACTACTACTGAAAATGAGGTTATTAAAATTAAGCAAAAAAAGGACATCTTCTTTAAACCCACCATGCCAGTCCTTGTAATATAGATGTGACATTTAGGAAAATCAGTGGGAGAGGAATTTTACTTCCTAGTGCTGTCTCTCAAGGTTAGCAAAAGGTTATTGACTGTCACCCAACGAGTTAGCACTCATTTTATTGCTAATTGCTAAATTCTCCTCTCTCTTCATTTCATTGCATTAGGAATGAAATGCTATTACCTAGACAAAATGCAGAGCGTAGTGCATTCAACTAATAAAACAATAAGGAAGACCCAAGGATTGGGATTTGAGCTTGCTGAGACTACTCTGCCCTTCGTTGGCCATGACAGCTCTTCTATGCTTCTGGGAATATACTGTATATAAAATCTCATGGCTACCTACACCAGGAAGTCAAAAAACAACCAAAAAGCATGTGGTAATAACCATCCTACTTTAAGGAATGAAGGGAGGAAGGAATGCAAGGAGGAAAAGTAACATAGAAGTGGTATGTGAAAATGAAGTGAAAAAAAAAAGTACAGCAGCGCGAATTTAAAATGCAGCTATCTGGAATTTGTGCATTAGATTTGAAAGGAGGCATGCACTGTCTAAGCAGACTGCTGCAAGTATTACTGTGATGAAATGTGGTGACCTTGTCTGCTCTAGTACTTGGAGACAACATCCTGCGTGCTAAGGACTGGTTTTCAGCCTTTCTCTAGCTTCTTGTTCATCTTGTCAGCTGTGCTCGCAACTGTAGGTCTGGCCTTTATGCTAAATCCATGAGTAGTATTTGCAAGCACAGTGACAAACCAAACTCTCCAAGCTGACTTTATCATATACACTAAAAATGATGGCTTGATTCTGTAGCTTTTATTCATGAAGCAAAGCCTTAATGGACATAGAAAGCATAAATTTTTAAGTTATTTATTGTTAAGAAAATTTCTGAGGGAAGTTGTTATATAATTTGATTGCAGGTTTAAATCCTAAAAGTTTTCATAAAATGTTTGGAATTTTTTATCTAACCTTGGATTGAAATCCATAAATCTATGTAGTTGTAGTAGGGACAAACTATTAACATAATTATTTTTAAATGTACTTATTTATTCCACGTGTACATTCACTGAGATCCAACTTAAAAGTTCACTGTGAAACAAGCCAAACAGTATAGCAGTAGCATCACTGGCTTACTTTTAAGTTGCTGTTTTTAAATTATGTTTCTATGTAATGAATGAAAAAATCCATAAAGATACAGCTCAGGAGGTGGAATTTTCCCTTTTTTACCAAGTGTGTTTGTTTGCCTTTTGAAACTTTAAACAGAGGTTCAGAGAACAGTCGGACATTTCCAGTATCCAACTGTGAGTGTACACATCTTTGCAGCACTAACACCACTGTTTGGAGTTCAGAATAAAGGTTTTAATATTTCCTACTTGTTCATTGTACTTTTCTTTGTCTGTAGATATTTAAATGTGTGCTCACTTAAAAAGTAAATCCTGCTCATTCTTATTGTTCTCAAATGTTTGAAAGAGACTAGGAGAGCTTTTGTGCTGCCCTGATAATTTCCTGTTAATCAAAAGACAAAAAGCCAAATACCTAGAGTTCAGATTTCAGTTTTGGATTCCTGCCAACTGCATTTTAATTCTTACAGTCAGAATGTAAATATATAAATAAATTCATGATTTCTACTTGCTTAGTTATTTCAGCTCAATAGACAATGAGGGATGCATTATTTTAACACCAAAGCATCATCAGTATTGCACATGATTGCATTAGGGACTCTTTTCCCCTAAGAATGTTTTAAAAGCATACACCACCTGTCATTGCACACAGTGCTGGACATTAATGGAAGAAGCTATTTGAAAAATAAGCTTTACAATAGCATTTCTATTTGTGGAAAATTCAGCCTCTAAGTTTTCATCTCACTTTTCCCCTTTGGACTGCATTTGAGAATGCTGTTGTTAAAGTGTTACGTAGAGAGACAACACTTTCCGTTAATAAAGGAGGATGAAACTTCCCTGTTGAAAAACTGAGCTGAAGAATGACAGAACTCATCTGAGAATCTTGTAAAGAGTTCACAACAGTGGGATTTGCTGATATTTCATGTCTTTCTGAGTCCAAAGTACCACTGAGCAGGTTTCCATCTTCTCATATTCTCTTTGCAAATATTTGAATTTTTATTTTGTTTTAAATGCTTCTTCCTCTAAGGCTCAATACAGCAGGTGCTGTTTAGTTGTGAGCAATCACACATGCCACATGCTGTTGCTTCATACCCTGCTTTGTGCTAATGCTATCTGATAAAAAAAGCTTGAGCTTTTGAATAGAAAAATCTTTCTGCGAACATTCATGTTATTAACATCTAGTGTTTCAGACCTGAGGTACAAATCCAGCAGAAGGAATTTGAAGTGCAAAGTATGAAGAAATATTCAAAGAAATGCTTTCTTGCAGGGTGGTCCTAAGGCACTCCTTTTCTTGTGGGGGTAAAAAGGCAAAAAAAAAAAAAAAAGGTAAAAAAGAGAAAAGTATGGAGTTTTTCAGGGATAGATTATAGAGATGCATCAGCTTGGCACAGTTGAACTTTAGCAAGGATTTGAGTAAGTGTAAGCATAGAGTCTAGCCTATTTTATTACTGTAGCGATGCTTATACTCCAAGCATGCAGGTGTCAGTGTTGTGTTGCTTAATTTGGAGCTGGAACATGCCTGGTGGAATGGCAGCGCTCCCAAAAGTCCAGTTTTGCTTTGAGTTTTGTTCTGTATTCACAAAACTGGGACAGGAACATTTCCAGTGAAAAAGATCAAGAAGAGGATTAGCCCACTGTTTGGTACTTAGAATTATATCACTATCAAATTTTCCCTGCTGGTTTTCTAAATTGGCTGTGAAGTTTGGCTGTTTTTAATGAATGGTATTTTAAATCCAACCTATGCATATTTATGGCACATTTTTTTCTCTCTAGGTTTAGATTGGAATCCACAGCATCCTCGGAAAATGTACAAATTAAAACAAAAGACATCAGGTGTTGACAAGAGGGAAAGCAAAAGATGCTATTTATCATGTGCCTGCAATCACTGCTGAGTGATGCATAGTGATTACTTTTTTTTTTAATTGGCAGGCTTCTGAGACTGCAAAGGAAATCGGTGACAAGATGATGGATCAGTTTCACCATATTGGCTTGTTGATCCAACAAACCTAAAGTGGATATTGGCATTTGTCATTCAGCTTTGGACCCCTACAGACTCCTGCTGCTGATTAGTCAAATACTTCACCTTCTTGTAATTATTGCTTCAACAGCAGAGACTCCAAGAGATTCTCAGGGGAACAAACTTTTATAGCATAACTGCAAAGAAGTGCTGCTTAGTACCGGTTGAATGAGAAGAAGTGAGCATATGGGAAAAGAGAAGAAATCAATGACAGTCTTTGAACAGCTTAACCCTGTTGGCCCTCGCATGTTAATAGATTATTTATGTATCATCTCCCCAGTAGGAGGAAATTAGTATGATTAGCATTTTCTCTTTATTGATTGTGAATTATGAATCAGAAAAATGTTTGTGGGCATTTTTGTTTATTTCCTTGAAAAGCAGTGACAGTGGCTGTGAGGCCAGGACAACCTCTCACATCATCTATGCCTGGTTCCTAGGCTTTACTTCCAGAGAGGTTTTCTTATCAGCTGCAGGCCGCCTGTTTTATGGAGGTTAAACGGAACTGGGTCAGGTAGAGCAAGTAAAATAAAACCATCTTTTTTCTAACTTCTGATTGATAGGTAACAAATTTGCAGTGGATTGAAATGTGCCAGGTCCATCCACATACAGTATTTCTCCACTAATAATTGAGTCTTCCATAGATATAGTTCTGATTGCATAGGAATATGGCACTGACTGCAGTGTAGCAGAACTGGGAGTTACATGGCCAGAAAGAAAATAGGAAATAGATGTCTGTTCTCTTTCTATAAAAGGGACTTTCTTAGGTGTACATATATACGCCTTTCTTTCATGGTGTACATATATATCCATAGTTTAATATCCATGTCTTGAACATTTTCAAGAAGAGCAGTCATTACATCATCAAGATTCTGAATTAGCTCAATCTACAGGTTATACAGATTATATTTCAGGAAGAGCCAGATAAAAATACCAGACCTTTAGAGCTTAACTTTAAGATACTGTCTTTTAGACTGGATGCAATGTAAGGCTATTAACTAGAGCACTGAATGGATTTAATGAATAATAATATTTCTTTAGGGAGTAGGAAAAAAATCTTCATACACTAAATGGCTAGGTAAGACAGTTTGTATTATTTGGACAGTGGTGTATTTTTTGCTTTCTACTTTATAAGAGATGATAAATATCAGTTTTAATTCTATAAGCAAGACTGCTTCATGTTTTCCCCAGAGCGCTTCCAGTGACACAAGTTTCTGAGCTGTACATAACTGCAGAAAGAGAAAACAAAGGTGGAAATCCAAATTCTGTGAGGGGAGCCTCTGAGAGAAGAAAAGATGCAAAACAGAGAGTAAAGCACTTCCCATGTGTATTGCAAAAATGCAGAAGATTTCATTTAGCTCCAGACTGGTTGCACACAGAGTTTATTTAAGTGTGCTGCAAAGCATTATCTAGATAGTTAAATTAGATACCCATATCAGTAATTGCCAGTCACTGACTCTGAGAAGGGGCAGCTTTATTAAAGAGAAAGGTTCACCAGAGACTGTTGGAGCATGCAGAGAGAAAGATGTTTGCTTGTTTATTTATTTTTGTTTCCATTAACCACTGGGATGAAGCTGGGAGAAGTTATATGTGTGCTGCAGGACAGGAACTGAATCTCATAAGTATTTAAACACTGGAGAAATGGCCTAATGAAATTGGCATGAATTTCAGTATAGAGCAAGTTCATAGAATTTTGTGTGGAGGAAAACTTGCAGGGAAGCACCTGTGCAGGAAAAGATCCGGAGCATTATAGTAAATGACAAGCTGGACACGAGCTAGTATTTTGAAAAAAATCTTCCTATTGGAAGACATAAAATCGAGATTGCAATAAATGCATTATTAGGGGAGACTCATCAGGATAACTGCACTTCAGGAAAGTTGTGGAACCATGGGAAAGGGTCTAGAGGAGTCTAACAAATAACTAGATTTCTAGAAAACATATCTGATAATCAAATAGATGACAAATTGAGATTTTTGTGGTTGGAGAAAACTACAGACATGAGAACAGCCAAAGGAAGATTACCTACATGGTCATAAAATGGGAGGAGTGGTGGTGGTGGTGGTGATGAAAATTAAGTTCAAGTTTGATATCAGGAAAAAATTTTCAAACTGAGAAAACAAAGAAGCATGGGGAGGACGGGGGGTTCCCCATCCAGTGAGCTCAGAAAGCACTCATTCCACAAAGATAATAGAGAACAAATTAGCCTTGTTTTTAAGCAAGGTATCAGATGATCTGCAGTGGCTCTAGCCTGGCTTTGCTGTCCTCTTTGGAGAGGAAAGTCTTACTCAGGATTCCAGGACTTACAGAATTGGTAGAGAGAAAAAAGTGTTACCCGCTGTGACAATTCCCTATCCAAATGATTGATATGGCTTCTGCTATAATAAGTAATCTTAATAAAATACAATTATTATTCACATATTCCATATGCATACAATTTAACTTTATGATTAAAATTAAATCTAACATTATAATGAAGAATGACCTTTGAAAAGAATGAGCTAGCTAGATCTAGCTAGAAGGCATTTCATAAAGATATTTCTTGAAGAACTCAGATTTTAGACATTAAATCTTACATAGCAACCAAACTTCCTTTCTCATATTCAGCTCCCTACAATGTCTCCCAAAACTTTGCCTTCCTTACACCCACAGACATACATTTACTTGAAAAAAAAAAAAAAGAAAAAAAAAGGTCATTGTAGCAACCTGGACATTTTATTGGGGTTTTTTGGTTGGTTGGTTGATTGGGGTATTTTTGGTTGTTTGTTGTTTGTTTAGGTTTTTTTAAACCCCAGTAATACTGCTGGAGATCTTCAGGCTCTGCATTTTCTGCTTAAAAATCTATACCATCTTTGTCCACATAGCTATGTCATTTTAGAGTTACCCTGGTTTCATGAATGTTCACTATTGCTGCTGTTACCTCCTTAGATATCTTTGTGGTAATACAACAAATAACTGATTTAAAGGCACTTATGATAGTGTAAGGTTAAAAAAAGGTGGAAGCATTAAAAAACTAACTTAATATTAAAAGAAATCATGCCTGAAAAATCTGATAGCCTTCTACGGTGGCATGGCCTGCTGGGTGGATGAAGGGACGGTAGTAGATGTTTTCTAATTCAACAAGGCTTTTGACACCATCTCCCATAACATCCTCAAAGGCAAGTTTAGGAAGTGTGCCTTAGATGCATGGACAGTGAGGTGGATAGATAACTGGCTGAATGGCAGAGCCAAGGGGGTTGTGATACGCAGCATAGTGTCTAGTTGGAGTCCTGTAGCCAGCAGTGTGATCATAGGATAAATACTGGGTCCAATCTTATCCAACAAATTTGTCAATGACCAGGTTGAAGGGAAAGGATGTACCCTAATAAAATCTGCTGACAATACAAAACTGGGAGGAGTGGGCAACACACTGCAAGACTGCACTGCTGTTCAGAGAGATTGGGAGAGGCTGGAGAGTTGGGCACAGAGGAACCTAATGAAACTCAAAATGGGCAAGTGTGTGATCCTGGACCTAGGGAGGAATAACCCCAGGCACCAGTACAGGTATTGGGTTGACCTGCTGGGAATGAGCACCGCAGAGAAGGACCTGGGAGTCCTGGTGTACAGCAAGCTCTCCACCAGCCAGCAGTGCGCCCTCGTGACCAAAAATGCCAGTGGTGCCTGTGGTGCATTAAGAGGATCCTGGACAACAAGTAGAGGAAGGTTCTCCTCCCCCTCTGCTCTGCCCTGGTGAGGCCACACCTGGAGTCCCATGTCCAGCTCTGAGATCCTCAGTTCAAGAAAGACAGGGAACTACAGAGGAGAGAATCCTGCCATAGGAATGATGAGGGAAGAGGAACATGTCTCGTGTGAGGAAAGGCTGAGAGAGCAGGGGTTGTTAATTCTGGAGAAGAGGAACCTGAGAAGAGTTCTGATCAACACTCTAAAGGGTAGGTGTCAAGAAGACAGGAACAGACTCTTCTCAGTGGTGCCCAGTGACAGGACAAAGGGCGATGGCCCAAACTGGAACACAGGAAGTTCCATCTGAGCATGTCACTCCACTGTGAGTGTGTCAGAGCATGAGACAAGCTTCCCAGAGAGGCTGTGGAGTGTCCTTCTCTGGGGATATTCAACACCTGCCTGGACATGACCCTGTGAAACTTGCCATAGGTGATCCTGCTTTCACAGGTGTTGGACTAGGTGATCTCCAGAGGTCCCTTTCAACCCTCATTATTCTGTGAACCTGTGTGTGGTGGTTTTGGCCCTAGCCAGAGGTCAAATACCCACTTCAGCCAAAAAGGGGAGAAAATAAATACTAGGAGGCTTAGGACCTGAAATAAGGACAGAGGGATCACTCTCTAATTAGTGCAATGGGCAAAACAGACTCAGCACAGAATAAAGGAAAGTGATTTATTACTACTACGACTAATACACCCAGTGAACCGGAACGAGATAAGAAGCGGCCAGGTCTTAAAGCACCTTGTCCCCACCCCTCCCTTCTTAGCACTCTTAAAACCCATCACGATATTACTCCCTTCTTCCCCCCGACCATGGCGCAGGGAGGGGCAGGGAATGGGCAGTGGGGTTCTGTCGATCCCTCACAAGCTGCTTTTCTTCCCAAGATCTTAACACTTCTACTTCCCCCCACCCCTTGCCTCTTCTCACTCTTTAATCATAGATCTGCTCCCTTTATCCCTCCCCTCGCAGCACAGGGAGGGGCAGGGAATGGGGAGTGGGGGTTTCAGTTTATTCTTCCCGAGTTGTGTTCCGTCTCTACTGGGGAGGGGGGGGGACATTCCACACACATGCATACTTCCTTGGCTGCGCCGTGGGGTCCCACCCCTGCGAGAGTCGTATCCACAACTTCTGCAGCATGAGTCCTCTCTATTGGGGAGCCATCTCCTCACCACAGGCCTCTCAGCAGGGCTCCTCTCCATGGGGTGCTGACATTTGGGTCCAGACCCCCAGCCTGGTCCCCCGCAAAGTCACAAGTCCCCTGGAAACCTTCTGAGGCATGGATCAATCTTCACAGGGCATAGATGACTCCACTCCCCGTCCTCATCCATGGGCTTCGGGGGGACACTCATTTCACCATGGTCTCACCACGAGCTGCAGGGTAGACACTCTTTTCGCATTCTTCACCCCCCCCTCCTGCAGGCCTGGCCTTGGTGTCTGTGCAGCTTGTTACATCTTCTCCCTTCCACTATGGTGGCAGAGTGCGCCTACCAGCAGGTTTTTTTGCCCTATATGTGATTCACAGAGGCGCTATGACCAGCTCTGATAGTCCCAGTCTCGAATTTGGCCTTGAGTTGACCATATTTTCGAAGTACAGGGCTTGCAGAAAGCTGTAACTGCGGAAGGAGCACAGCTAAACTAAACTGCAACAGGCAAAGAGAGGAAAAATAAACTAAAAACTAAGAAAAACTTAGATTACAGTATGTGAACATATTATACGTTCATAGAAGAAATCGATTATGCTTATGTGATCAAGAAAAAATTGTTCGTTTTAAAATATTTGAAATCTCAAGATGATTTCTGCTCAAACAGAAGGAATTGTGTAAGAGGCATAAATGAAAGGGAAGGATTATGGAAACATGGAATGTAGTTTTTAGACCAAAAGTGTTAGGAGTAGCCCAAATATTTAGTGTAGCAGGAACTGTGGCCTTGAATCAGATGATTTTTACATTCTGGGGCCTGCAGAGAGCTTCTTAGCTACTTCTTGCAGCAACCATCTTTGCAGCCCTCTGTTCTCTGCCAGTAGCTACCTACGCAGAACTGCAACAGCATTCAAGAGAGTAAGCTGACAAAGAAAACAACATGGGATCCTACTTAACGGCCTCAGAAGTCAGTAAATGTCCTTCCATTGGCATCATAGAACCAGAATAAAGAAGTTAGATGAGACAAAACAGAGCAAATGTAATTTTGAATACATAATACACTAATAAATGATGTGGCTATGTTTTTGCCTCTGATAGGCACTATTATATTCAGATTATATTTTTAAATGATATACTTAAATCACTGATTATTTTCTTGATAAAAATAATTTCTGCAGCCCAAAGAAATTTAAGACAGTTCAAGGGTTTTCCTGATCACATTAGATAGTCAGGTCTAATTCACAAAGGTTTCAAACTAATTGCTATAAAACCTAATTTATTTATTTTATTATTAAGCACTGTCATAAATATAAATACAAGCTAATTATCCTATCTTCAGTTTCAGAATACATTTGGCTTTTAGGTTGTTCATAGTGTTTTTTAATAAATGATCTCTCTAAATTACAGGCACATTCGTACAGAATCATATTTCCTTTATAAAATCACCAAAAAACCCAAAATATCTATGATGATTATTGTTGTTACAATGCATACCTGGGGACATTATGTATTGTGAACATTAATCACACCAGCCACATGATGTGCTAGTTATTTGAAAATATTGCCAGAATATCATTAATTCTAAGTTGCCTACAAATCTAATAGATTCCCAAATTATAAGTAGTGGTTCCCTCATGTTTATAAATAGCACTGAAAGGAGAATAAATCCCACTGGAAAGTTTCTCTCCATAATCAACAGAAAATTCATATTGTCTGTGATTTTACTAAGTGAGTGAGCAGGATGATACTTCTAGTATTTGTGTCATCCTTTGGAAGTACCATGTAAAAAGATATGTTTCACAGCAGCTGATGCTTTGCTGAGGCCCACTGTTTTCACCAGTGCTTCACAGATGCAGATAGCTTCAGTCATCCACATGGCAAAAGTTGCAAAGGTGAGACCAGAAAAAAGGGAAAAAAAAGTCAGAGCTTACAGATGTCGATGGTTTCCATGGTTTCTGGACCAGTTCTAAAAAGGCTAAATATTCTCTGAAGTAAAGGGAAGGTTGTATTTACATGAGAACTGGAAGTTGGATTATTAAATCTGTTTGTTGTGTTCATCAGTAGTTTTATCTCTGAAAGGAGCATTAAGTCATTCCTTTTAAGAATATTCTATGTAGCTTTTATGTTCAAATAACAAAATTCTATGCCTACATTTTCTATTATTTAATCATACGGGTGGTTTAATTTACATTACATTTTAAATTAATACAAGAACTGTAATTTAAGATTTTAAGGTTAAAAATGAGAAAACTCCAAATCTAAAGTTAGCTCTGACAAAGTTCAATTGCTTATGCTGCATTAAATTTTGCATATTTTATGCATATGTATGAAGAACAAATTGTTGTAAGACCACTTTTAAATCAGGAAGAGAAAACAGAACTGTGTATGGCCGAATTGTTGTTGCCAAATTTACCTTCCAGAGCTGATCAAAGTCCATTGATTGATTATCACCAAAGAATATTCCTTTCCTCTGTTGTTCTGGTTTTTCAACAGTAAGAAGAGGGTATGGAAGAAGAGTGGTCAAAATAAATGAAGGAAATTTACTCTGAAGACAAATGAAGTGTGCCATTTATTTTTTGAAAGCTTCTAATTTCTTTTTAGAATATCTGTGTCTCTGGTTGGACAACTGTCCACATGTCCAAGCAAGTTACATACACTTACACATATACTTGCAAGTTGATTCTTGTACATTTATGTCTTTAATTTTAAGTTTTTAATTCCCTACAATACATAAATGAGAACTGAATCTCTATCAAGTTGTAGAGAAAAGGGAATCTGCAAGAAGATACAGGTATAAAAACATATGAGAAGTTTATCAGCTTAGTACTGAGATGTATAAACTTGCCACCATACCACCTGGCACTCCCTGAAGCACACCGTTTGGCATATCTCCCCTCCTTGAATTCCTTGAAGGACAGGCTTTCCATGCTTATCTACAGTTAGGGTAAAGTCAGATTGTGATCAAAATTATAATATTAATATTCTCATATTCTCAGCTGTTTTCTATAGGTTAACATTTACCCCATAGTCCCACTTTTGTTTGTTTGTTTTGCTTGTTTGTGTTTTTTTAGGAGAGCTACTGAGAAGTCTTCTGGTAACATGATGGTATGATGAAGAGCTACCTATCACAGCCCAGCTCAGACATCTGCTACATTTGCATTCAGCTGAATACTCAGTGTGATGCTGTTTTGCTCCAGCACACTGCAGTCTGAAAAGTCGCTATGCTTCACTGAAAAAAATCCAACCCCCTAGGAAAAATTGCCATCTCTTTTTACAGCAGCTGTGCATCAACCTCAGTAACACTTCCTGATGGCTTTTAATACAGAAATGAATGTGCAGCGTTCCCTGCCACTGTTTTGTGCATTGCAGATCTGTGTGTAAATCAAGAGATGGTTGAGAAGTACAAGATTTACATGTTGCATTTCACTCACAGAAGCGTGGTAGTTACACCTACTCTTCAATTACACGTCTTCTGCCTTTATGCTCAGAGACCATGCAAAATAATGATTCAGCAATAACTTTTAGTACAGAAAGTACCTGGGAATACCAAATTGATATTTTATTCCCACTATTAAATCCTAGGTGACACAGCTTTCCATATACTTATCATACACTTAATATATTGCATGAGGTAATGTACACCACAGGGTCAGTGATTCCAATTTTGCCTAATCAGGAGCATCCACTGTTATTTGGTGACTGCATAATGCTCTAAGGACATAAATACATGCAAAAATCCATAATCTTGTTTGATATGTCTATGTTCACTTTGTTATTACTGGTAAAACCCGGGGCCCTTTGCTTTAGGAATTAAGTCTTCATTTATCATAGTTTGCAGTTTTAGGTATCTCACCTGAACAGTGATGACTGAGCCCAATTACTGAAAAAGCAAGGGAAACAGCGATATAGTCTAGATCTGGAAAATAAACCCGAAAGCTGTCATTTTTCTTTAAAGAGCAACTGCAAAACTGTGACACAGAACTATAGGAGCTGTTTCAGAGAACAGCCACAGAGGTAAGACAAATGCTAGAGAAATGGTTAACACAGTCCTTCCTACAAGGAAACAGATAGTGAAAATCCCAGAGCTGTGTTAAATCTCTTTTCCTCCATTGTTGTGTGCCCTATAATTTACCACAGATCTAAGAAAAGAGGATCAAGGTTAACTAGCACAAGGTTTAGTTAATCTGCATGAAGAAAGCTTTGAATAGATGGTGCTCTTCCCAGATTAATGCTATTACATAATCATTATTTTAACTTTCTAATAAACCTTTATTTCTAGAAAGGCATGTGAAGAAAAATTCTGGGTTTTAGGCTTTTTCAAGAACTCTGGGACAAGCATGTGACAAGCCTCTGAAAACATTTCATTATGTAAAGGACTGAAGAATCTTGGTTTTTCTCCAGTATCACTTTTTTTTTAAATACTAACATGTTGGTTTTGAAAGCATATTTCAACCCTGCATGAAGCATGAAGTTGAGGCCACAGACTGTATTTCCTCATCCTTTCTATACTTACAAAGCTCATGACACAACATGTCAAGCCAGCTCAAGTGGAACTGAGAAACTTTTTCTTTGAATCCCCCACTCTTCTCATATGTTATTTCTGTCTTCCAAATACCTCATTTATATGCTGTAGTACTCTTGTCTGTACAGTGCTCATTTTGTTGCCACTTTAACTTTGTGGCTTCACATCAGGAGAGATCCTTCAGAAGCTTTCATTAGGAGAAACAAACCAACAGCAAATCCCATATTTCTGTGTGTGTAGTAAAAGTATTATACAAAACAGAATGAACAGAAAAAAGTTAAAGCTGGTTCCAAATACCAAGAAGAAATAGCAAGTTGAGTGTGCTTTCAGGGAAATCCCTATTGTGCCTGCTTCCAAAACTACAGGTTGCTACTGATTCTAAACAGAACCTAATATTTTAAGTGATAAATTATCCTTTCAATTATGGAACGTATTTAATACCAAAAGGAATCAAAGTAGAGTAGAGCTCAAGAGAAATTAAAAAGATCACAGAATCACAAGGTTAGAAAACACCATTAAGATCATCAGGACCAAGCATTCCTGTCCTATGCTAAACCATATCTCTTAGTGCCTCATCTACCCACCTTTTAAGCATATTCAGGGATGGTGACTCAACCACCTCCCTTGGGAGCCTGTTCCAATGCCTGATAACCCTTTCAGTGGAGAATTTTATCCTAATATCTAATCCAAACCTGACCTGGCGCAGCTTGGAGTCCATTCCCCCTCATCCTATCACCTGTCGCTTGGGCAAAGAAACCAACACCCGTCTCTCTAAAACCTCCTTTCAACTGAATTTGGCAGTGATAAGGTAGTTGTAGGTGGGGATAAGGTCTCCCCTCAGCCTCCTCTTCTCCAGGCAAAACAACCCCAGTTTTGTCAGCTGCTCATAAGGTTTCCCCTCTGGCCCCTTTCACCAGCCTGGTTTCCTTCTCTGGACATGCTCGAGAACCTCAAAGTCTTTCTTGTAGTGAGCAGTCCAGTACTGGACACAGGGGCACAATCACCTCCCTAGACCTACTGGCCACACTATTTTTGATACAAGCCAGGATGTAATTGGCCTTCTTGGCCACCTGGGCACACTGCTGGCTCACATTCAACCTGCAGTCAACCAACACCCCCAGGTCCTTCTCTGTCTGACAGCTGTCTAGCCAGTTTTCCTCCAGCCTGTAGCACTGTATGGGGTTGTTATGTCCCATGTGCAGCACTAGAGCACTTGGCCTTGTTAAACTTCACCCTTTTGGTCTCAGACCATCAGTCCAGTCTGTTCAGGTGTCTCAAGCAAATCAATACTTCCAAAGCATGAGTCAGGCTTTAGCAACATCAGACTACCAATCAACTGGTTATTATGATTATCTCATTTCAGGTGTGAGGGATGGATTGGTCAGTGGTGCCTGCTTCTGTTCTCCGATTCTATCTCCCAAAACACCTGTGTGATTATAGAAATAAGTATCAACACTTGACTGAATTACACTACACCCTGAATTTCTCCTGCAGTGCACCTTTCTGGTAGCTTGTTCTTTGTTATTTATCAACTTCTGCTCCTAATTCTCAAAATCTGTCCTCCTAATTCTCAAAATCTGTCCTTCCTGATGTCAAATTTTTGCTTGCTATACAGGCATTCAGTTGTGAATGTGCATAAACCATCCCTAATTTGAGGTACCTGAACTGCAGATTGAAGGGTCTTCTGAAACCTAAACAGCTCTGCATGATTAGGCAGAACTTTACACAAACTGAAATTACCAAATCTTCCAAATATCCTTGCCCAGGGCTTGTATATATCCTTTAGTGATAATCGCTGCTGCTCCTCTCATGAGCACGTGGATATTAATGATCCTGATTTTGAAAATTTGATGTGATTAAAGGTCTTGGATGAAGTTACATTTCACTGACCACCATCCTCTCTTACATGAACAGGATTTTCACATAATTTTTAGGAACTCTTGTTAGGTCCTTCTGCTTAGTGATTGGTACTTAATAACCCCCATTTCACTTAAATTATATACAAGAACAAGAGTCTTAGGATCTTGCTCTTATTCCATGTTAGGAGACCATATGGTTCGGATAATTAATATGAAGACTATTAATCTGTTCGATCTTTACACATGGGGTACATATTTCTGGAAAATTGCTATAAACTATATGTAGGTAGCTCTTCCTAAATATACCACACAATGGAATTCAAAGCCAGATTTGTTTTCCCTTTCATTTTGAACCTATAAAATATTAAGAAAGTCATACAGTTGAAAGAGAATTGAGTCCTTCAAAGAAAAAAATTGAGAGTGCAATCCTGTTATTTCTAAGTTTATGGGACTGACATTTTTTTCTCCTTGGAGTTTTATAACAGCATGACTCAGTTAATTGTATTGAAAGCCAAAGCCTGTCACAACCTCGATACCAAAATAAAGTACTACTGTGGTGGTTTAACCTCAGCTGAGAGCTGGGTCCCACAAAGTTACTTGTCCATTTAAGAGAGATGGGGAAAGAGAGTGGAAAAGCCTCAGGGGAAGAAAAAAACAAACAAACCAAAGTCCTGTGGGTTGGGATAAGGATAGTTTACTATAACAACAGGAAAAGATACAAAGAACAACAGTGATAACACTATTTTAGAACACAGGGCACACGAAACCAGTGACACACAATGCAACCTCTCACCGCAACCCCGCGACTAGGCTGTGCCCGACCCACTGAGCCAAGTTGGAGCCCAGCCGCCGCCGCTGAGAGGCCACACTTCCCAGAAGCCACGCCGCCGAGCAACCACGCTTTTGGCGTGCTTCTCTCCTTTATACAGAACATGACGTAATTGGTATGGAATATCCTCATGGCCCGCTGAAACCGGGACAACTACATTCGTATACTTTTGTGGAGACAAATGAAGATATTTATTTCTCTGACAATTTATAAAAGTGCTCTCAGTACAAGGAGCTTAATGGTCAGTATAGAATGTTTAACTACAGAAAAAGTAAGCACCAAATAGTTCTGTTCTCAGACCTTCCTGTGTGTAAAAATATGCCAGCTATATAATTTTAAAGTATCTCTTTCTCTTTTCCTTTGTGAGGAAAAAGTTGTATTTGGGCAGTGACAGCCTACCTTAAACTATCTACTAATGCCCTTCTCCCTGCAATCTGCTGAAAATTTAAAAGAAACCTCTACTTTTGAAAATAAGTTACTTTATGATCATTACTGGTTTACTTTGCAGAAAAAAGTGTTAGTTACAATACCTTTAATCCATGTATTTGTGTCAAGATGCAATGACCCAGTTGCAGAATATATTTCTAAATCTCAGACCAAAAGGGAGAGTCATCTAAATTATCTAAAGAAGAAATGATATGCAAAAGAATAATGGAAGATCATCAGTGATTTTGATTATTGAAGTCTAGAAGCTGCATATATAACAAGGCGATTGGTGAGTCAAAGCTGCAATAAAGTGAGATATTTTGAATTTTCCTCCTCTCAGGATAAATTAATATGAAGCTTGTGGTATTTTTTAGCAATGTCTTCTAATTTCATACAAGTGACTAGGTGGTTTTCTTACTTTTTATAATGCAGTCTGGGATCCCCAAACTCAGTGCAAAAATATGCCACCTTGCATACAGTGAAAGTCAAGTGTAAGAATCACTATTCAGTAAACAAATGTGACAGTAATTTGCAAGAATAATTGCCCTGCCAGGTCCTACACTTAAAAACACCATTAGAAATCATGTGTTTACATAGGATCAAACCCATATGCTACAGTGAAAACATGATCCACATTAGTGAAATATTTCTACCCTCCCCTTCTTTTCCTTAATGCACTGTAGGGACTCTAACAATTAATTATCTTTCTCTGCTGCAGGAACATTTTATTTCCAGATAGTACCAAGTATTTTACAGTCTCTTGGGAACCAACATAAAGTCTTGCATGCAGCAAAAGTCAAATGATGAGGTGAAGATAATGTTCTGTTTAGAGACATGCATTCCAAAATTTTCTTATCATGACATTTGTTGGACTTGGAGGAAAAAAAATCTCCAGAGTTTCTATTCCACACCTTTTTTTCAGTAGTGTATGTTAACTGTGTCAGAAATATATCAAAGTATGTTGGTTAGTAATTCTTTCTTACAGTAGCAATGGTTTGGTGAGGGTGAAGGAGCTTTATGAAAAGGAAGCATGAAGGCCATACAGAGGCTCGTAAGCAATATGCTCTTGTAAAACAAGAGAAAATCCACCTACTGCTCGCTCTGGGGCTCTCATGCTGTTACTCATCACTGTTTATCTTCATGGTGATTTAACCTGAGATACTATGACAAAGACTGAAAAAATGTTTATAGTCATTTACCAGTAGTCTAATAACCCAGCAACTTTGCTATGATGATTTGAGTACTTGCAGTTCTTGTTGGTATATTAAAATTAGGGGAATGAAAGTAAAGTCACGGCTGATTGAGGAGTGAGAGAATCAGGCAATTGTCCTCAGGGACTTTTGTTGGCCTAGGATCAGAGAAAACACATGCTCAGATAGTTTGAAAGGTGTCCTAAGTGAACCCATGATGCAATCAAGTTGCAAAAGAATGAAGTATTGATCCCTCATCACAAGATGATCGCAAGATAACCTTGTGATAGCTGCTGCAGATGGTTTATGTCTACATATATAATATATATATGTATATATGTAACCTTTGTGGGCTTTTGTACATGCCCAGGAGAGGCCTGTGATATTTTTCCAATAACTGTAGGATGAAAACAGAACTGTCAAGCTTTTCAGTGGAGCTAGACTGGCACTGAAACTGCAGGCAATGTTTTTACTACATTTTATGGTACCTTTCTGCAGTAGTACTAAATTGTCTGCATCCTTCTTTCTGCCGCATTCAGCTGCGATTGGAGGGATTTCTGGAATTTCTGTCTGTGGCATGAATCTCCCATTACAGTGATATATAGTGCTCTGAGACAAAGTCTTTTTCATCTGCTTTATAACTTCATTTTCCTCACCTTTAACTTCTTCATCTGAAATCAAGTAGGAGAAGAATAAAAATTCACTCTTTAGTATCTTGTATCAACACATGTAGTAGCCTATGCTGAGGCAGGCTTGATTTTCAGTGAATCTTAAGTTATTAAATACTCCAATTCTCTAAAGAACAAACCAAACCAGCTTTCTATCATTCTAGGTTTCTTTATAAAGTATTGCACAGCATGGAGCTATTTACTTTATAGAGTGTTTGTGTTAAGAAAGAGAAGATGTAAGGAGAAAGAAATCTATGTGTAATCTTTTAGTACCTTTCCTTTTTTCATAAAAAGAAGGAAATTGAAAAATGATCTTAATAAATATCATCATACAATCTGAAAACAGTCATAAATTACCCACAAAACCACAGACACATTTAAGCTGCAAATTACTTTTTAAAGTCATCAAAAAGTAATTTGTTGCTCAGATCTTAATAAAATGAATTTTTCACAGTGTTAAAGGGAGCAGCAGATGATGTTTTTATATTTATTGGAAAACAGTTGTGTTGTAACATAATCCTTTCTGACCAACGATTTTGTCCTGCCTGCTTTGTTATGTTTCACTAAAACCTCTTATCATCAAATTGTTTTCCATAACATGGGATCACAGTAGATTTCAATGACAGATGTGTCCAGGTTGTAATAAAGACCTGGATGAGTCAAATGCCAAAGTAAACGCTTAACAGAACCACAAGACAGCAACAGAAAGCAGAGCTAAAACAAAGCCAGTGTTTTCTTTCTCTTTCTTTTTTTTTCCCTAAACAAAACAAGGGGTTTCCTTGGATGTACTTTAAAAACAGAGCAATCTATACCACAATCTAGCAGTATTTCTGTGCAGTACTGTAATAGATCACAGAATTCATTCAAAGTTACTCTTGTTATTGGTGAGAGATTTATCTCTTTATTCAAGAGAGGACAAAGGCTGAAATTGTGCTAGTTCTATGTTTGATTAATAACATTTTAAATAGGCTGAATGGGTGTGATTCACCTGCTTTCTTGCTATCTTCGTACATCAAGACTGTAAAATAATCAAAGCCAATGTGACATCAGTAAATGTACTGACCTAATAGCTTTTAAGAAAGTGGAAACACAGAGGGCTTGCAGTCTGCCTGGAATGTGAATTCAGGTAGCTGAGATGGCTAACCTGAAGCATGGAGGAACCTTTACAGAAAACTGTCCATCCTGCAGCTTCCTCATGTTTGGGCTGGACATGTACCAGCCACAGCGCTCAAGATACTCTCACCTGTGGCAGTGTGAGGAAATATCATCTATCAGGTAGCTGCTTACCGAAGTTTTCACAGCTTGACAGGTTAAATTGTTATTTCACCCAGGAGGTTGCTGGAAGCCAGTTCAGAACTGAAAGTGTTGCTCTTTTGTTCTCAGCGTTGACACCATTTAGAAAAGACACTGCAGTGAGGAAGAGGTGCCAGGAATACCATGACTGGGTCCCTCATGCCAGAGCTGTCTAATTGTGGTGCAGCTGATGGTTGGATGGTTTTGACAGGGGAAAATATTTATTTGCCTTCTCAGTGGCAGATGGGCAAAGAGATTTTTGCATTCTCTTCTCCAGGACACGGCAGGCAGAGAAAGAACAAACAGCCCAGTGTCCGTAGTTCAGATCACTGAAATGGCTTCAGATGCCTTGCGGGCATGCCAAGTGCATAGTCAGAACCAGCAAAGAACAGTGGGGAAGCTGTGGCAAGGTTCTGAGGAGCAAAATCAGTTATCTGTAAAATATTATCTGTATAATAAGTAGAGAAGACCTTCCTTCCCCAGAGAATTTCAAAGAAGTTTTCCGACATTTTAGAAAAGTCTAATCCAACTTCAAACCCAAAATCTGTCCACAGAATTACAAATAAGCCTGCTGCTCTTATCTGGAAAAACTGCACTAGGGTAGCTTGCCAGCAGAGTGAATTGTTTCCCCTAGAAAATTAAACAGCAGCACCCAAGCAAAAAACTTGATATTCCTATTATACACACACAGCCACATTTCAAGAAACTGGCATAAAACTAGAGGAATCCTCTGAGATCTCTCCAGAGCCACTGACTGCCCAGGGAGGCAGAGATGGTCAGATGTGGGTCCTTGCCATGTCTCCCACTGTTCGGGCCCTCATTTTGCAATCTGTTTCACACAATCCCCTCACAAATCTAGCAGGAGCACTTTGGAGTGGGTAGTGATGTTAGCCATCATGAAACCAGGACTTCATGAACATCAAGGGCCTATCTAAATTATGTAGAAAGGAAAGTTCCAGCATGTACTGAATTTCTGGCAGAAATGTTTTTTTTTGTGAATCGGCAATTTCTGTCTCTGTTCAACACAGTAGATGAAATCATGTACAGTCTCTCATCTGATTTTCTTATTATCTCTTGGATTATTTAAAGACAGTGAATTTTCTGAGCTCCAGGCTATAGGGCTAGAAGTACTTTAATGAACCTTGTATCAGGACGATAACATAATTAGTACAGCTGACAAAATTCTTCCATAGCTAAGAGGGCAAAAAAGATTGAAAACTTACAGACATCATATCTAGGTTTTTCTTGTCAGCAAATCCTTGGGGCTGATTTTCTGTCCCTATTGAACAGTGTAATGTGCCACAAATTTCATCTAGCCAAAAACAAGGGGAAGAGGAACTGCCAAACACCTTCAGTGCTGCTCAGCATTGGTGTCATGGGGACAAATAGATTAATGCAAGACAAATAAAAACAAGCTAGCTGGAATTCTCTGAGAAATGAGATGAGCAAATCTCAAAAGATGTCCTGTTTGGACTGAGTCTGGATGCCGATCCAGACTATTAATATTTTTTAATTCTATAATGGTCACATTTTACCTCCTAACAGACATCTTTATATAACTTAAAAGTTCACATGAAATGCTGGGAAGGATGATTGAGGTTAAGAGGTGGATTCTTGTCCTGAATGCAAGCTGTAGAGGGTGCTACGAAGACATGAGGTACCAAAAACTCAACAGAGAAATTCACCCAGGAAGCTGGGCAGAAACCATATACCATACTGGCCTACTGAAAAGAATTGAATAGAGCTTAAAATGGCAAAAAAAGGTTAAAATTATCTGAAATCCTCTCATCAAGCTGATACCAATCTATCTTTATTGCATGACAAAAAAAGCTGTCATGTGCAATTTCAGTCTGATTTTCAAGAGATTTAAATGCTAAACAACAGTATAACCATTGAAATATCAAAATCTATCCAGAAAACTCTAAGAAATCATCTTGATAATTTTTTTGAGTAATAAATTTATCATGCAGCAAAAAGTGCTACTGTGTAAAAAATGTGATGAGTAAGTGCTCCAACTAGAGAGCTTCATTCTGAACATCAGCAGCATTTACCAGAGACACCTCCAACGTCTTTAGCCATCTGGTTATCCTAAATTTAATGGGCCAGATTATCTGCTCATGTAATTTTATTTGGATTCAAACTCAGTAACTTTTTCATGTAAACCCCTTGTGAGTTTGTTTTACATAAATGAGGGCTACAATCTATAAAAGAGAGCAAGCCAATACATACTAAAAAGTAAAACAAAACATCATTATTGTACTTGTGAAAATGCCTACAAGATGCTACACTTCAATTAGCCATGCTCACAAATTTGGATTGATATTGTATCAAATTCTTGAGGGAAAAAAACAAACAAAAAACAAGAAACAAAGAAGCAAATGGAATTTATTTCATGCTCTCAGGACACATATTACCACATATTACCACGGACACCTCAAAATCGTATGAACATTCAGACCAGTATGGAAAGACTCAAAATGGTATAAATTGCTATTGAAAATTTGACTATCTGAAAAGAGCATATTTCTGCTATTGAAACAGATGATGCCACCCATGCCCTCAAACATTCCTAGGATATTAGCTTAAATCATATTAATATGTGATCAAAACCACTACAATATTTTCAGCCATTCATTTCCATCTCAACGTTTTCCCACAGGTGGTTATGAACAAGAAAAGACCTGGTGGACTGCACATTTCCCCTCTACTAATAAGTGCTAAAGTAAATTTTTCCCAAGGAAGCTGGTTCTGCTTCAGGTTGTATCAGTGCAAAAAAACATAAAGATTTGCAAAGCCAGAATGATATTCATATAATAGGAGGGGAAAATGTAGGCCTGTATATTTGTCTGATCCGGTTTTAAATGACTGAAGTGATGTTTCTACTGCTTGCCTAAGGAAACTTACACACAGTTTAACAGACCTGACTGCTGAGATTACTTTTTCTCTGACATTTCCTTCATTTTCCTTTGCTCAGTTTAATCCTGTTTCATACTGGGCAACACAAGGCATGCTGCATATATATATACATATATACAGAGTGACAAGCTGTGTTACCACTAATATTTAGAGAGCGAGCGTGAACGTTCAAGTGTCCCTGTGATCTTATTTAATTTATCAGATCCAATTCAATTGTTTTGCATATATCACACCACACCTTTCCTTTTTTTTTTCCATCACACTTCTTTATCTCCCTGCATCATTATGCATATGTGCCTGTGTTTATGTGCATTGTTCATTTATTGTCTCCTCAAGGACAAGTTTCATTTCATTTTCCCTAGGCTACTCCACTATTGACGTGTCAGCTGTGGAGATTTTAAACAACCTTCATCCTTTCTATTTTTTTCAAATGTGCTTGTCTGTCACAGGCACTATTTAAATTGCAATACATCTATGGAAATCACTCATAGTTTATTTAAAAGGCCCCTAAGCTCCCTCACGGCGATCATTTAACATTGGCAGTTCATCCAGCTAGTAACTGTTGCTCATTTTTTTAATAGTACAATAAAATGCAACATCACCTGTATTATGCCTTTCAAATGGAGTACCTTGGAGCACTTCACACAAAAGAAATATAACTATTAAAATGAGTGCTGTAGAGTCAGGACAGTTGAAAGGTGGGTTGAGAAGAGAGAGGCTGTTAGTAGGAACCTGAGCTTGAAAGAAGAATCATGAAGACATGCCCGCAAGTGATTCCCAAGTCTTATCCGTGAGCTCTGTGCTGCAAAAAATGCTCCACTGGTGGGAAAAGGGCTGAAAGCAAGAGGGTTGTGGGGATTGGACTGCTCTGAAGACTATCCTTTATGTTGGTTTTTTTAATGAATGCTTCTTTAATCATTTCTAAGAAGGCAGTGCTCGGATTTTAAACACAAAATAAATGTCCTGGCAGGCATGCAAAGATAGTTTCTTTCTTAGGTTGCTTTTTTGCTTAGTGAAATGCAATAGAAAATCAAGTGACGGTAAGTCCAACTGTTTCAACAGATTTTCTCTGAAGGGCCAGGGCCATCCTGTCTGTTTCCTAGTTTTTGAAAAGACATTCCAGGCTGTGGCACTGTTGTAGAGCAGTAACCCTAGTTGCATCCTCACTGTAACAAAACATGAATATGGTTAGTTTCTTCCTATCAAAATAAACTTTTCAAAGCAAAAGTGGAAATCAGGGAATGACTTGTAAATTAATTCTTTAGCTTACTAGGGTATACATCTTTTTTCATAGGTTCTGTGGTAACTTCTTAGGACATGCTAGTATGTGTCTGATTAATTTTCACTTTGCCTAGGCTTTTTCAAAATTATATTTTTACTATCAAACATTCCTTTTGGCTTAGGACAATGTTGACATAGCCTTCCTCTTAGAAGGCTAGCTCTCAAGATACACTATGAACCATTTTGTGACAAATTACTTTTGCACTTGAAAATGGAAGTGATGCCTTTATTCATCTGTCTCTCCCCAACAGCCATTAGGGACGGCAGGAGGACATCTGTATGATGTTGCACTTTTACTGTTGGTGATGATCACAATGCAGCCATTAAAGTGAGACAAATTATGCAAGGGAGAGACTTACAAAAATAGATGATCTTCAGCACATTTATTATCTTCCCCGGTTTTCTTAGATGAGACTTTGAAAGAAACCTCCTAGCAGGGATGTAGCTGTGATATTTTCTGATAGGTCTCCTGGTTAGAGTGGTGAAGGACACACAGCACAGTGAATATGTATGCTATATATAGCCACCTGGAGTCATCACATGGGACAAAATTGCTCTATCTCAGTGCTGAGTTCTAGTGCTAGTCAAGGTAACGCATGTAATTCATAATGTATATTTGCCCTGATAAAGAATCAGAGAATAATAACATGGTGACCAATATGCATGTGTTACATATCTGAGGCATTCTTAAGTGAGAGACCAGTTCCGTCCAAGGCAGTTCAAAACAATATCCCGATAGATGAGCATTCTACACTACTGTTATAGGTAGAAATATAATTTTAAAAAGGAATGAGCTCATGCCAGCAAAATGAATGGGAGTGTCATTGATGCCAAGAACTCTGTGATCCATATTGGAGAGATATTAGCAGTTAATCAGGAAGCCCCATTTATGATGAGTAATCTGAATCCATTTCATAATCAGACTCCCTCAGACGGAGCATGCTGTGAAAAAGATCAGAAAGAATAGGTATGAATAATTATTTTTTTTTAAGGAGAGATGGTGGCAGAACCTAAAGTCAGGGGCACTTTGAAATCAATAACAATCAATTTTGTAACAATCTGGAAGCCAGTGATACCTGGCAGAATAGTCGAGATGTCAAATTTTCTACCAGTGAGTTCCCTGATGTCACAGCAGCAGCCTTTAAATGTATGTTTCTGTAAGATTCACCAGATCAGAGGAGTTGCAAAAAGGACAAGATGGCAAAAAAATTGTAATGAAGTCTTGGTGGATGAACTGAAATGTGATGGGCCTGGAGAATCAAACAAATCTAAAATTTCTGAGAATGCATAAGTAAAGTTTAAAACAGAGCATGTCAAAAAGGGTAGGCCAAAAGAGATTATAGAAAATACTTCAAATTATTATTTATAGTATTTTAAAAATGTACAGGTCATATAGAAATTTTTTATATAAAATTTGGGAACATATAAAGTGATCAGTCGAGAGAAACATACGGATAAATACCAATGGGGAGCAGGAAAGAAAATTAGCGGCCCTCCCCCTAGAGTTATTTAAAATAAAATGTTTTTGTCTTGACTTTGAAGTTTCACTACAAAAACATTGATACCAAAACAAGGTTTCAGTCCATAAATGTATACTAGTGATTTGAGGGGTTGTGTTGATTCCTGTTCTCAGAAATGAGATGACCTCACCTAAGATACACAACTGTTCCCTTCCAAAAGAATTTAGAAGCAGAGCATCTCTGAAATCTGTGCTTACCCTAATTGCTGAATTAGGAGAATTAGGCTAAGAAATGCAAGCCCTACTGACAACAGGGACATTCGGTAGCCAAAATGCTACTCCCTCAAAAACAACAGAATCACACAACGGTTTTGATTCAGAAGGGACCTTAAAACTCATCTAGTTACAACCCCTGCCCATGGCAGGGACACCCTCCACTAGGTATGCTGTTCACAGTAAAAACCTGTTAAACTGAAACATTGTCATTGCTGAGAGGTTTGTTTTATCAATGGAAAATCCCATTCTCCTTAGAAACTAAACATTCTTCATGCAAAAAAAAATGCACCTGGATAAAAATGCAGAATTCTTTTGAAAAGTTGTAAAACATGAATGCAGCCTTTGCTCTGACCTGGGCCTGACATCAGGATGTAGGAATCATTCATTTTAGTTCCTATATCTGCTTTTTCCTATCTATTCACCAGCCAGTTAAGGTAACTCACTGGCCTTGTTCAGTTCTTTGACGTAAAATTTTCAAAATAGATGCAATGTTCCTAATGGGTGTAATGAGACTTACCTAGGACTGGTAAACCGCTCTTGCCTTCGAAAATGAAAGGTTCTATCTAAGTGAGATTACACATAAACCATTATGTTGAGACATTCCATGATGATGTCTTATTACCCCAGGATTTTGTACTCTGTAGTCTCAAAGGAGAGAGATCAGCCCAAAATTCAGTGACAAAACCTCATGGGAAGAATAATCATCTCTCCAGTCACTATCTTGCAGCAATATACACTGATATTTATAATTTTACTCTTATCACCACAACAACACTGAATATATTCTGTAAAAGAAACAAAATGGCTTTGTAAAAGCGCAACTTACAGAGCCTGAAAGCAGAGTTCAGTTGGAGGTTTTAGCCCTAAACCAACATATATCATTCATAAAGACCCTGTGGGCTTTCTTCAAGGCCTGTCAAACCTACTATCTCATACCTATACAAAATACAACTAACTTCATGTCAGAGGCACTGAAAATAACATATTTCATCATTTCAGTGGGGCTTTGACAGATACTAACCTAGAAAAAAATCTTCATTTCTTACAAAGTTGAAGAGTTGGTAAACAAATCTCCAGCATGTGCTGTGTGCCTGGGAATGAACATTTTATGCAATACAACAAATAAAGTTTCATTTCAAAAAATATTTTTATATATATCTTGGATTTGCAGATGTAGATTATGACTCAAAGATCTTGAATTCTGAGTTTGTGTTGAAGATTTCAACTCTGGAGAGAGTATGACTATCCGTTTTTTCTTTGTTGACATTTGACTCCTAACTTAAATAACTTAATTCAAGTAAAAAAGCAGGGGGAGGAAAGGAGTCACCCAGAGAAATACCTCATTTGAACTGAATTGATACTCTGTGGGGAGGGTTCCTTGGCACAGCAACAGAGTGAGGAGAGACGGCGTTGAAGTGCTATAGTGCTGATAAAGAGAAATACAGGGCTGAATATAAAGAGAAAGCAATTTTAGACTTTGCAAATAAATGACATTTGTTTGGATATAAAGCATAAAAAGGGAAGTGATTGTTGGGCTGTAGTTGTGACATTAATCAAAAGGACTTTTCACCATTTGCATTTTATATTTGTGGTAACTTCTTGCTAAACTAATACACAAGTGGATGTCAGAGGTGGTGATAGGTGGCTCATGTAAACTGCTTCAATTTAACAAATGAGCATCCATGGGATACATTCTACATGGAAACAAAATTTGCTAAGCTCTCTCAGTGGCAATCCTTTACTTTGTACCAGAAATCCTGGCTCTGCCTCTTTGTGCTCTTATATTTCATGCCATTTGCTCTTAGTACTCCAGTTTAAAAGATTGTCCGGTTTGTTAGGTATTTATCTATGTCAATGCCACTCCAAGTTTCATGTCATCACCAAATTTCCACAGTGCACTCCTAGCTTTTGTGGCAAGGTTGCCAGCAAAAACACTGGACTGGTCCCAAGACTGAATCTTGTTTACATTTTTAATCTCCCAAGGATGGTGGCCTCTCACCAAAACTGCTAGTACAATTCCACCTTTGGCCACATTTTTACCCAGTTTGGGATAATCCAAATATTTTCTGGTTCATTTGATGATTTCCCACACCATGAGTGACAAAAATCTTGACTGATGACATCCTAAAGGATCAGTTATTCTACCAAAATAGTTTGGTGTGATCTCTGGTAAGATCATGTTGCCCTGGATCCTAGTGCCCATTTGTCACCTTTCTCTAATTATTCTGCCTTTAAAAATTACAATTTCTAGGACACGGTGTGTGTCCTCACTGTCCTAGAGCATTCAGGCTAAGTTTGTGAGCCTGCCTGAATTGACCTGTGCCTATGATTTATGTAGCATTTCATTAAAGGATTCTCAAAATGAGAGAATAAGCTGAGCTTGCATTTCACGGGCCAACAACATTGCTGGGCTTGGCTTGACTCCCTGGCCAACTATCACCTGCCACAGCTTTTTCATAGATACAGGCCTGTTATTACTTAAACATGTTCTATCCTCTTTTATCAATGCAATATGGATATCCTTATTGTCATCACAACGAGGGGCTTTCTGTCTAGTGCTGACGGCAATTTCATCTGGTGATTTAAAATGGGAAAATGGTGCCAAAAATGGCACTTTTTAAATAGAGAAAACGTTAATTCTATCATACCATCGCAAGAGTGGAGAGGAGCATCAGCACAGCCAATGTTTATTGCCTATAAAAAACCAGAGCAGAGGTGGATATTCAGCACGCATTTGGGTGAGCGACTGGAAAGAGGCACACTACACAGAAATACGATTCGAGCAAAGTCAGTGGTAAAAAGACCCGAGCTCATAATAATCAGTCGCATTCAAAAATAATATGCGGTTTGATCTATTTGCCACACTTTCAACTGAATTTTGAATTGCATAATCACTTGCACCAGATTATAACTGATTTATAAATCAACAAGATTAATGAGTTGCTTAAAATATGGTATTGTTTATATTTCCAGATTGGATGATTTATGTAAATAGCCGACACAGAACTGTTAACTCCACATTCCAAATAATTTTAGCGAATAGATAACTAAAAGTTATTTTCTATTGTTAGAGGCTTGTGTATTCAGTACTGCTGAATGCAGGTATTCAAAACAGGCTTTGCTGGCAGAGGATTATTCATCTGAAATTTATGTACAATTTGCAACAGTGAATGTACTGGAGAATTTATTGTTTGAGCAAGGCCA
Source organism: Laterallus jamaicensis coturniculus (assembly GCA_022605575.1). Taxonomy (NCBI): domain Eukaryota; kingdom Metazoa; phylum Chordata; class Aves; order Gruiformes; family Rallidae; genus Laterallus; species Laterallus jamaicensis. The sequence continues at coordinate 3,161,228 of JAKCOX010000054.1, forward strand.
ACCGAGCAGAATAAATTACAAAATTAATAAAAAACCTTTACTTATCTCTAATTATTTGCTCATATGCAATATTATGAGACTCTCAACTAGTACTTGGATTGATTGTGCTACTTATACATATTCTACCTCTGTAAAGTAACCACAATGAGAAAAAAAGAAAAAAATTAAATAAAACTGTGCCTTGTTATTAAATCTCAGATCTTTTGCAGATGGTGTGTGGCTTATGACATTGCCATTTGGATGTTGCTACTATTCCCAAACTGAAATAAACAGAGCAAATACTTCAAAAAAAGGCATTCATTTGAGTTTTTTTATTCAACAGACTATGAAAAGAAAAATTCAGTATAGCCTAAATAACTGAGCAATGGGTAAATAGTTGGAGCAAGAACCAAGTCTCAAATTCCCATTTTTTTATTATTTGAGCTTCCTCAGCTCTTTTAAATAGCTGTCTCCCAGAATACCTATGAATCAAAAAAATAAGCTAAGACAAAATTAAGAACACTTAAATCCAAAGCTAAATCTGTGGATTTCCCCAGAGGACGTATTTAGTAGTGATGGTGTAGAAAAGTGAAGCACATGGATTAGTTGTTTGCTTTTACCAAGTTAAAAGCAGTAATGAGGTAATGAGGTAATGGTTAAGGAGGCAGAAGATCACAGAATCATAGAACAGAACCGTAGGATCATTCAGATTGGAAAAGATCCTTAGAATCATTGATTCCAGTTGTAAACCTAAGTTTGTAAACCTAAGTTTTGTAAACCTAAGTGGTGGACTGTCAAGTCCACCACTAAACAATGTCCCTAAGCACCACATCCACATCCACATGTGGTGACCCCACCACTTAATTCCCTGGGCAGCCTGCTCCAGTGCTTCACAATCTCTTTGGTGAAGATGTTTTTCCTAGTAGCAAATCTTCCCCAGTTCAAAATGAGGCTGTTTCCTCCTGTTTTATCACTTGTTACCTGAGACAGAAGACTGACAACCATGTCACTGCAACCTCTTTTCTGGTTGTTGTAAAAAGGGATTAGGTCTCCCCTCTGTCTACCTTTCTCTAGGCCAAATAACACTAGTTCCCTCAGCCACTCCTCATAAGACTCTACACCCTGAGATGATGGAAGGTGTATGAACTGTTGCTTTGGATGGATGAGCTAGAGAAGCAGCACTCCACAACCAACACAAGCCCATTTTTTCCACTTTTGAAAGAGTCATTGCAAATTCATTTGTCTGTTTTCCATAACTAGATGGTTACTCTGAAGAACCAATTGTCTCAATTTCAGCTGAAGTAAGCAAGGTATTTTTAAGACCATATCAACTGCTTAATTACTACAGGAATTAAGACTATTTGTGTCTTTTTGTTTGTTTGTATGTTTACTTATTAGGACACCTACACTTGCTAAGACTTGAGTAATTTAATATTTTTAATATACAACACTTAATTTTATCTGTGATGTGTACAGTGGGATTTAGTGTATCCTCAGGAAATTTGCAGATGAAAGCAAGGTGTGTGGTGCTGTCAACACACTGGAGGGAAGGAATGCCTGGAAAGGCTTGAGGGCTCAGCTCCTGAGAACTTCATGAAGTTTTATAAGACAAAGTGCAAAGTCGTCCACATGGGTCAGGGGAACCCTGGGTATCAACACAGTTTCAGGATGAAGGGATTGAGAACAATCCTGTGGAGAAGAACTTGGGGGTGCTGGTGGATGAAAAGCTGGACATGACAAAACTGCCAGGTGCTCTGAATGGATGAGCAAGGAGTTTGCAGACAAACTCCAACACAAAAAGTAAGCCTACTGATGCTGCAAGAAAGGGCAGGTAGCCTGAGAGGAATACAGAGAAATTGTCCAAGCAGCCAGGGATAAGGTTAGGAAGGTTAAAGCCCTGACAGAATCAAATCTGTCCAGGGACATCAAGGGCAACAAGAAGTTTCTATAGGCGTGTCACTGATAAAAGGAAGACAAAGGAAAATATGGTTCCTCTCCAGAAGAAAATGTGAGACCTGGTTACCCAGGATATAGAGAAAACTCAGATGCCTAATGAATTTTTGACTCAGTCTTCACCAGCCGTGGCTCTAGCCCCACTGCCCAGGACATAGAATGCAAAGACAAGGACTGTAGAAGACCAGGTTCAAGACCATCGAAGGACCTTGAAGGTGAACAAGTCCAAGGGACCAAATGAAATCATTCCACAGGAGCTGAGGGAACTGACAGATCAAATTACTAAGTCACTATACAACATAATTGAGACATGGCAGTCTGGTAAAGTTTCACTGTCTGGAAAAGGGGAACTGTAGACTTGTAGTCTCAACTCTGTGTCTGGCAAAATCATGAAAGAAATCCTCCTGGGAACTCTGCTAAGGCACATGAGAAATAGGGAAGTGAATGGTGTCAGTCAACATGACTACAAATCCTCCCTGATCAATTTGGTAGCATTCTGTGATGGGGTTGCAGCACTGGTGGATAAGGGGAGAGTGAAACTTGGAATCTACCCAGAAATGTGCAAAGCATTTGACATTGTCCCACAGAACATCTGTCTCTCTAAATTGGAGAGGCGTAGATTTGGTGGATGGTCCACTCAATGGATAGGGATTGACTGGACGGTCACACTCAGAGCTGCAATCAATGGCACAATGTCCAAACTGAGATCAGTGACAAATGGCATTCCTTATGGGTCAGTACTGGGACTGGCATTGTTTACATTGTTGTTGGCAATATGGACAGTGGGATCGAGTGCACCCTCAACAAGTTTGCAGATGACACCAAGCTGTGTGCTGAGGTTGATATGCCATCTGGATGCCATCCAGATGGACTTAGACTGGAGAGATGAACCCATGCAGGCCAAGTGCAAGGTCCTGAATGTGGGTCAGGCCAATCCCAAGCACAGCTGGACAAATAATGGATTGAGATTAGCCCCGAGGAGAAGGATTTGGGGGTGTCAATTGATTGAAAGCTCAACATGAGCTAGCAATGTGTACTTGCAGCCAATTGTATCCAAGGTTGCATCAAAAGCAGCATGATCAGCAGCTTGAGGAAGGTCATTCTGCCCCTTTACTCCACTCGCATGAAACCCCACCTGACGTACTGCATCTACCTCTGGGATCTCCAACACAAGAAAACCATGGATGTGCTGGAGTGAATCCAGAGGAGAGTTATGGAGATGATCAGAGATCTGGAGAAACTCTCCTCTGCAGACAGGTTGAAAGAGCTGTGATTGTTCAGCCTGGAGAATAGAAGGTTCTGGAGAAACCTTATTGTGATGTTTCAACACTTAAGGCTTATAAGAAAGATGGGAACAGACCTTTTGACAGGGCTTGTTGAGATAGAAGGCAACATGATGGTTTTAGACTAAAAAGGGTAGATTCTGACTAGATATAAAGAAGAGAGGTGGTAGATGCCCCATCCCTGGAAATGTTCAGGGTCATCTGGGACTGGTCTCTGAGTAACCTGATCAGGTTGAAGATATTTCTGCTTACTGCAGGGTGGGGGAAATTGGACTAGATGACCTTAAAAGGGTCATTCCAATCCAAACTTGTATGATTCTATTATATCTTAATAAAATCCATTATGAGCAAGTTATTATTTGCAATATTAATCAGAAGTTCTATTGTGATCCTTATCTACTTAATTTAAATTCTAAATTATGGTATTTTTACAATAGATTGATTCTTCTGCATAATTTCATAGATTTCCTATAAAAATCTCAACACTGGGAGGAGGGAGAGAGCTCCATTTTATATTTTGTGGGACCTGTCTTCCTTCTCAATTTAGATGAGGGACAAAAAAAGCCCACTTCTGAAATTTTTCAAAACTGCTTTTAAAGATCACAAGAATTAAGAAACTTTCAGTGAGTCATAGACATTTTCAAAGGTCTCCTAGCTCAGTCTTTCATCAAAAATAAATAGAAAATGAATTGACTCTTTAAAATAACATAAGCAAAAAAGGAAAGTGAACTTCAGTATTCACGACCTAATTTACATTCCCTGCTCATTCTGGCAACTCTTGTATTTAACAGATGGTGCAAAGGCAAATGCACCTTTTGATTATAGGAAAAATGAAAAAAAAGAGGTGATTTAGGAAATGTGCTCTATTAAGCATAAGAAATGAGCACTGGTTCACTTGTATTATTAGTTTATAATATGATTAGGGAAATTAGAAGAAATTGGGTGCCTAATTATCATTCAGACCTCTAAAAATATATCCCACTAACCTTAGTCCAGGAAGAAGCTCTGTTCAAGAAATCATTCTAGATCCTAAATATGGCCATCAATATCGTTGACATCATTGCTTAACTGCAGCTTCTCCAACTAATCAAACCAGGCAGGTGCTAGTGCGACACTTTGTAGTTATTCAGGCTCAAACAGACTTTCAGATGAGTACTGTTCTCACTGTCTGAGCTCTACATCAAAAGCCATGAATCTAAGAGGGTCTCCAACATTTCACAAAGGAGTTTCAGTGCTTGCCACAGCATCCACAGTAACAACTCCCTACAACTCCTAACAACAATCAGCCTTAGCAGAAGAGTAATCCTTATGGTCAGTCAACTAAATGGCCTCTCTGGTTGTCCTAAGGATGACCTGCATTGTAGTAAGGCTCAGGCAGCCCTGCTACAGTTGGGCAGCAGAAAGCCAATTAGCTCTGACAGCGCCATTGATTAACTCTGATGATACAGATGCTGCTGCGGGAGTACCTCAGTTGCCACATGTACCATACTGACGCCTATATTTCTCATTGTGGATAAGCCTAGCATCTTTTTTAAAGTAATGATGGCCATGGTTACCTTGCAAACTGTACCTTTTAATTCCTTCTTTCTTTGTTTACATTGTCATTTTAACATTCATAATGCCCCGTGGACACCGTGTATAAATTTTTAAGAATCCAGACTGACTTTTTTGGTCTACAGCCGAGAAAAACTGCAGAGGATATAAATTCAGGTTTCACATATGAAAGCAAATTCTGGATAGTTTTTCAGTTTTTTGTTTTGTTACTAGCCCCTACCTAGTCAAAATAGTAGTTCAACAGGCACATGCAATATTTTATTCCAAATCCAAGCCAGAATCTGAGGGCCTTTTCAGGGATTAAGGCACCCAAAATTGTAAATTGACTTTCAGACTCCATCAGACTTCCTTTCTGCACTTTCTTTAAAAATACAGGTCTTCCGTGCTTCACTTCAAAGTGGAGCGGGGTGCTCAACACAACTTTGTAGTGAGCTTTTGAAGTTTCCCTTCTCTGCATGAGTTAAATGAGAAGTATTAAAAACTAATTGCTTAATAACTGGCTATTATCAAGAAGTAAAATTACCTTACAAATGCATTCCTGTTTCCTAGCACTTGTTTGCATACATAATCTATTGCATAGCTTGAATCTCTTTTCAGCTGTTGTCCATGTTATCAGGAAGTCACTGTTAGAGATTTTAGTGTCCCTTTCCTGCCAGTCATGGTAATTAATTTTATTTATTACTCAAATCAGCATTAATCAGACATTTTTCTGTTTATACCTCAAGAATAATATTGCCCATGTCTGTTTGTCTCTCTGTAAACCTATCATTTTGTTTTACCATAAATCTGCCTTCAGAACAGATTTTGCCATCTTACTATTATGTGATAAAGAACTCTGGAATCATTTATACTGCTGTGGTCTTCTGGTGTTTTGACTGAGTTTGGGGATGGGAATAAAACTGTCTTGCTGTTCAAAAAGCTAACTGTTCCAACTTGATAATTCACCTGCTGGGAAACAGCTTTCTGTTATTTTCCTCTGTTGTTCAAGAGAGTGTCATGATTGTAGCAAGTTTTGAGTTACCTCATTTAGTTTGTTAAATTGCTTCAGAAGATTTGTGTGGTGAAAGAAAAGAAATCAGATTTCCTAGTTCAGGGGATAAAAAAATATTCATCCTACCCAGGCTCAGAATGATGTAAAGAGATTGTGGGATTTTGTACTTGACATGGGATATACTTGTAGGTCATTGGTAGGTAAGATATCTGTATTTATATAAAAAGTCTACATTCATGTGTTAAAAATAGTAGCCTCCGGGCGGGGGGGGGTGTTATTATTCTGCCAGGATATTGTCTTTATGAATAATCCTATGAAGAAGGATTTTTCTTGGGTTTGGCTATTTTTTTAAAATAAAGAACACTTATCCTCTTAAAAAGGTATGCACAGGCTGTTATAGTTTCATTTGTTATTCTGTGATTAAGGAACAGACACATGGAACAAACATTTTATGCTTTGTTTGGTACTTGTAAAACATTTTGCATGACATTAGACACAAACACTGTACTATTCTGGTACCGTCTTGTATATAACAGTTTTGGATCTCGTTACCATAACAACAGAACAAAAAGAAGGATGAGGTTAATAGCACAATTCATTTTTTCACTGTGTTTATTCTTTTATCTAAAGATTGACTTCTTCACTCTGAAGATGCTCACATTGGAGTTTAATTGATGAAATACAAGTAATAATTATGCAGAGTTCAATATGATGGGTGGAGGGAGCAGAGGGAAAAGATTCAGAATTTTAAATGAGAACAACTGATTTCTCCCCTAGGAACTGCATTTTTTCCACAAAAAACATCAAACCAAAACCAAAACACACCACAACAAGTCAAGCAACATCATCTTCTCCCTCTTTGACTTTGTGCTTTTCCTCCTTCTTGTACAGGTAATTGTACAGCATGATACTTCTTTAGGCAAATGTATTTGCTGGATAGCCAACCATTTCTAGTGCAAAAAATTCCTTTATGTCATCGACATGGTAAGCAGGTCTTTCCTTCCTCTGAAGTTGTATGCTGCAAATCAAGAAATATGTCATGTATCACCTCAGATCTGGCAGCACTTTGCTTTACAAGATCAGCACTTGTAAAGCAATCGTTATACTTGGCATCATGTATACAGGTCTGATTGCAGTAGGAAATCTGTAAGAAACAACACACAGTATAATTGTCCATTCAGAATAATTTTCAAGAGAATGAACCTGTACTGCAAAGAAAGGCCTCACTCACCAGTTAAGACCAGCTAGGAATTCAATATAAGATGCAAATGTCTCGGGAAAGATACAACAAATGCTTGCTGTCTACACAATGTTAAATGTTGTCCTCTGGTTTTAAAGGCTTATGTGCCACTGCTTTCACAGAAAGTTGTTAACCAAATCTAAAATCTGAATGAGATTATGACCCTGTGAAATATATTTGAAATACAAGATAGAATGTGTAGCAATAAATGTGATGAGTCTTGTTCGTAACATGCAATCCATACTTACATGAAGAACACTTCTTTGTTTAGAACTAATTTTGTCACAAGGTGGCTGAGAAGTCTGAAATGTAAAAGTGTAGTAGAGATATTTCTCTCTCCAAGATGGTGATAAAACTGTAGGGAATACTGTACAAAAAACCAAAAGGACAATCTATAATAATATTGGGAGAGAAACTGGTTTAGCTATTGATTTTAGTTTTGTTGATGCTTTGTACTTTTTCAAAACCATCTCCATCATAAGTGACTTAAATATAAAATGAAAAAATTCTTTCTCTTTTTCCTCTTCTTTGTGGCAGCAGTGCTCTTTGCAGACAGCCAGGAACTCTGAATTGTACATCAGGTCTTGTTTGCGGTGCATCTGTTTACATCACTGCCCCTTAGTATAAGGATCATTTCACAGCATCTTATTTGCATGAATCAGGGAGTTTAGTTTTCCTTCTGCTCCTTAACAGCACAGAGATGGAAAATTATGTGGTTATTCTACTGCTACATGCAGGCAGTACAGTAAAGGTCCTATAATGGGAAAAATTTGACATTTAAGATTGGAACCAATAGAAAATTGTTACTTCCTAGACTGCTTTTCAGATGGAGCTAAAAACAGTCTAACTCAAGTGTATCTGCATCTCAGAAATTTTCTCACTTTAACCAGAACCATCTGTAAAATGGGTGAAAAATATATTTGAAAGATCTCGGAAAGTACTTCACATCTATAAAACGATATTATGCCCTACTCTTTGTGTATCACCACATGCAAAATGTTATTTAAATTCTTAACATTCTCTGAGGGCTGAAGAAAACAACTGAGGCCAATGCACTGCCACTTTGCCTGCTCTTTTCATGCTGAGCAAATAGCAGCAATGAGCACACTAATCACTAATCAGGGTCACATCAAAACACTGTAATATCTCCATATTCTAAATTGCTTCCAGTGTATTTAGTTATGTTTATATTCTACACTTGTAGGCTATTTTCTTCTGTTTACAGAATAGACAACTAAAAGTATGCTAAGTAATTAATGTGTTATAAAGGGTAAAATTATTATGAAATCCTTAAATGATTTAAAGCAAATTCACAGATCACAGAAATCTCAAACTGAGGAATGCAGAATGCCATGAGAACTCTAGCTTAATTTGCAGACATTGAACTCTGCTTTTAAATATAAAGTTACATTTAAAAGCAGAAGAATGGTAGTGGTTTCACTTTCTAGTAAATAATTGTCATTAGTCTGTATAATAAAATATTATTGGGAAATAAATCAAAAAAGTAGTAAAATTAAAAGTTCAAAGCAATTTCAGTCCTCTTGTGCTTAAACATTACACAGTATTTTATCTCTCAGGGTATAATTTCTTTCTCTCTCATTTCTTCTTTTCACATCTTTTTGCCCTGAGCACTCTAACATTACTGTGTGGTCACTCGGATTTTATTTGTCGTTCATTTAATTGCAGATTATATGAGGGCATTAAAGTGTTATGATTCATTTACTAGAGAGAAGTGCAAGTAGCATCACTTTACAATAATTTGTTTTGCTGTAGTATAATAGCCATATTAGGGCATTTTTTGTTAAGACATCAGCACATTCTGTAATCTGTGCTATTATCATACATTATACCATGCAATATAAATTATAACTTGAGGAAGTAATTATTACAAATTAATTCTTGTTAACTGAGTAAACTGCTGTGCACAGTGCTTCAGCAAAGAAATGGGAAATGTAGGCCTAGTTTCACAGAGCCAAGCTCAGCATTGCCACACCTAATTGTCATCAATTTACCTCCCTATGTAATACGTGCAGTACCTCAGAGTGGAACACAACAGATGCAACATGTTGAAAGTGTTACATGACCAGCAGGATGATAACTGCAAGCAAGAAGAGATGCAAGGGAAAACAGCACAAAAATTTCAAGGACTCATAGTTTCAAGTAAGGTTCTTAGAGGTCTTCCACTGCACAAATAAGATACTCATAAGAAGATTGGTTCAAATTGCAGTTCAGAGGATTTTTGTACTTGTCTTTTGTTGCACCGCTGAACTACCATGAATCCAGTTGCTTTACAGGGAGAATGTAGAATGCCTACTCCTCTCTGTCAGAAGCTGCTGTTTGATCACCACTGTGTGATTAATGAGTAATTTATTTGTTGCTCAGAAAAATCTAGGGCTTTTTTTCTTTTTTTGCAAATACTGAAATCAGCACAGTGTATGGGTTCTCTGTGTGTGTGTAAGTCAGGTGTTAAAAATCTCGATTAGCTTTGAACTCTCAAAATACTTTCGTCAGGAAGGGAGAGATTTCAAAATGTCAAAACATTTTATTCTGAAAACGTGCAACTAAAATGTTTTGACATTTTCAAAATGAAATGCTTCATTAAAGAAATGGTGAAACATTTCATTTTGAGAAACAAACCCTTCCAACTTAGTGTTTCTAGACCCCTTCTCCATTTAAAAGCTGTCTTCATTAGAAGAATAAGGTCAGAAGGAGATTAAACAATTCAGAACTGAAAAAAAAATGTTTTAGTTTGACTTAAGCTGTTAATTTAATGTTTTTGTTCGTTTTCATTGAAAACCCTGCATAATATCCCCAGAATCCCCTTACCTAGACTGTTCCCTCCAACCACTGATGTTAAATGCATTAAAGATCTGGATTCACACTTTCATTTTTGTGCATGTCCTTATGTTTACTATTTTCCTCTTGCTTATTCTTCACTGCTTGCTGGAATGAATGTTTTATTTTATTAAACAACTACTGAACCTTTTTCTCTTTAGCTGACTACCCCTTAATCACTGCACTTGATTATTTACTTGCATGTTTGGCAGGAAGATGAGTCTCCAGTCTGCAGTCCACACCAGAACAGCAGTTACACAAGAAGGAAGGAGTTTGTGTCTTTGGCAATATCTGGAGTCATTGTTCTCTGCAGAAAACACCAAAAAAATTTAAGTCATCATATCTATGTGAAGTATTTCTGAAATGCTTCTTGCTTGTGTTTCTCCAGCTTTCATCAGCCAACCTTCTCAGATGGAGCCTAGTCATTATCCCTGTCCTGGTTCAGCCCCAGCCAGCAGATGAGCATTACACAGCAACTTGCTCACTACACTCCACCCCCACCGCCACCCTGGCAGGATGGGGAGGAGGATGGGAAGGAGAATGGGGAGGCAAAGGCAAATTGTGTGGGTTGGGATAAGGACATTTTACTGGGACAGCACAAGGAGGGGGAAACAACAGGACTTGCATACAAATCTGGTGACACACAAGGCAGTGTTGCATGGAACTGCACAACTCAGACCTGTCCCAAAGCTGGACCATCCCTAAGCCAAGCGTCCTGGAGCTGTAGTGCCCCATTATCCCTCTTTTTGCTGAGCACGAAATCATGGTATGGGATACTGTTTTGGTTAGTTTGGGTCACCTGTTCTGGCTGTGTTCCTTCCCAGCTTCTGATGGAAATTAGCCCTATCTTAGACAAACCCAGGATGATCACACTTTCTGATCCAAGGACATAGAGCTGTCCTGTCCTTCTCAGTTTCTCAGACAGGGAGAAGTGAATTTCTTTCTGTCAAAGAAGTCACCTGTCAAGCAGTATTCTTCTATTCTCATGAAGAGTCAGAAGGAATGTAAATCACTTTAATAGAATCATAGAATCATAGAATGCGTTAAGTTGGAAGTGACCATTAAAGGTCACATTCGACCACACTGCAGTAAACAGGGACATCTTCACTAGAACAGGTTGCTCAGAGCCCCATCAAACCTGACCTTGAATGTCTCCAGGGATGGAGCCTCCACTACTCTCTGGGTAACCTGTTCCAGTGATCCACCACCCTCATACTGAAGAAATTTTTCCTAATAACCAACCTAAATCTCCCCTTTTCTAAGTTAAAATCATTACGCCTCATCCTATTGCAACATGCCCTCATGAACAGTTCTTCCCCAGCTTTCTTATAGGTATCTTCCAGGTATTGGAAGGCCACTATAGGTCACCTTGGAGCCTTCTCTTCTTCAGGCTGAACAAGCCCAGCTTTCTCAGCCTATCTTCACAGGAGAGGTGCTCCAGCCCTGTGATCATTTTTATGGCTGTCCTCTTGACATGCCCCAAGATGTCCACATCCTCCTTGTGTTGAGGGCTCCAAAGCTGGACAAAGTACTCCAGGTGAGGTCTCACCAGAGCAGAGTAGGGGAACAGAATCACCTCTCTCAATCTGCTGAACTCTTTTCTTGTGATGCAGCCCAGGATGTGGTTGGCCTTCTGGGCTGCAGATGCACATTGCTGGCTCATGTCCAGCTTTTCATCCACAAGTAGCCCCAAGTCCTTTTCCTTAGGGCTGCTTTCTGGCACATCATCTCCTCACCTGTATGGATAATGGGGGTTGTCCCAACCCAGTTACAGGACCCTGCACTTGGCTTTGCTGAACTCTCGATGTTCACCTGGGCCCACTTCTCCAGCCTCTCCACGTCCCTCTGGATGACATCCCCTCCCTCTGGCAAATTAACTTCACCGCTCAGCTTGGTGTCATCAGCAAACTTGCTGAGGGTGCACTCAATCCCACTGTTAATATCATTATTAAACACATTAAACAGCACCAGTGCTAGCACAGACCCTTGAGGAACACTCAGGGGGAGTGTTTAATCAGTTTTTAATCAACTAGCAATATGCTGTCTGCAATTGAAAAAAGCATTTGATACCATTGAGCCACCTTAGTCCCTGACAGAAAATAAATTACTCCTTAAACCAGAAAAGGTACTTTCCAAGGTTCAGAATGAAATGTTGTGTCGTGGTACCATCACCACCATTTTTGTTTCAGACTTTCTGTACAAACGAGCAGCTGTCAGACAGCCTTTCACTAGCAAGAAACTCACTGTACAAGACTTGTGTGAACAAAGAAACAACCATCAGATGCTGAAATTAAGAAAAGCTAACCTATTATGGTAATGAAATTTACTTTAAAATAAGATATCTGTGAAGACAAGTATATTTTAATACTTTTTTTTTCACAGGATGATATTATAGAATCATAGAATACTTTGGGTTGGAAAGGACCTCAAAGATCATTTAATTCCACTCCCCCCACTCACTAGATCAGGTTGCCCAAAGCTACATCAAACCCGGCGTTAAGCACTTCCAGGGATGAGGTGTCCATTACCTCTCTGGACACCCTGTGTCAGAGCCTCACCACCCTCATAGTAAAGAATTTCTTCCTAACATCTAATCAAATATGGCTTCTATCTACCATGTTCCATAAAAAAACAATGTTGTAACTTGATTTTCTTCTTCTGGATGTGCTGAAAAGCATTTTGGTACTAAAATTTTGAAAGACAGTATCAATTCTGTACCAGACAGGAGGTTATATGCAGTGTTTTAAAACTCTGATTTATTGTCTATTCATTATTTTTGGACAGGGATAGTTAGTTTGCCAACTGGTCACTTCTCACAAGTATAAGGTGTTGATGACTCACTATGACAGAAGGCTTAACTTATTTTTTTGTCTTGTTCTTTGCTTTTTTACATGGAAATTATAATCTAAATGTTGAAGGTTTCATTGCAGCTGTTTACTAGTTGGGTACAGGGTTTTATTCAGCCCTGTGAATTTCTGGAAGGTTTAAGGAGCAGTTTTTGACACAGAAATGTGCCAAACATAGTCAACTTTTCTTTTTGCTCTCAAAACTTCCCATCATTGTGTAAGCACATAAAGGCTGTCTCTCACCTCCTCCCATTCCAAAACTGGAGGTCTGCTCTTCTGTAAGAAATAAAAGATGAAGCCAGAAGAACAGAGCTACAGTTGGCAACATAATCTAGCAGATCTGGTGCATATACTTGTTTGCTCACTGCAATACAGTTCACAGCATATTTTAAATTCAGAAATGTTGAGTGAGGTAAGAATATGAGCTGATGTTTGGATAACAGAATGCATCCTGTGTTCATCTTTGGAGGTTACAAATGTCCTTGTGGTGTTTTGTGTGTCTGCTGCAGGATAATGATAAGATAAAGGTGACCTGGCCTATGAGTGGGAGAAACTGACATGGGTTGTCCTTCTTCTGTCTCCTGTAAGTATGTAAGTTCTGGATAAGCTTAGCCTGGGAGTTATCAGCAACAGCAACAGCAGGCTGTGTTGAAATAGCAACCTGAGCAAGGTGAAAATGGCAGGTCTCAGCTGAAACTAACTCTGCTATAAGATTGTGTCACAAGACTGCTCAATGCAAGGCCACTGCCATGGAAATCTATCACTAGGAATGGATTTTTTTGTGGGAAAATCCATCATCGACAATGGAGATGAATCTATTACAGGTGATGAATATTTACAGAATGGAAATTTTTATAATAACCACAATCTCCAGCTCCCAAGAACAGCAAGACAGCTAGAGTTATGAAGTGGTTCTGCCTTTTTATCACGGAGGTAATTATTCATTAACAGCAGGTGCTTTTTCTCCTAAACAACAGTTAATAGAAGGTAGCAACCATCTTGCAGGTGGCATAATCCTAATACAGCTGAGATAGTCCAATAGTCTTTGTTTATTTATTGACTGACTCTGTAGTTTCCTAAGGAAAAATCCAGTCTTCTGTGATGAATGAATGAGAAATTTTTTTTTACATTTCTTTTCTATCCCAGTATTTTGCTAAATTTTCTGTTTAAAGTCACCAATCACAGAGTTATTGCCAAAGGACTCTACAAATAGTGAATGGAAAAATTGTTTTGCACCAGAGTGTCTCTCTTAATCAATAGAAGAGCAAAATTACTTCCTTTTCTGATGCATTCATTATAGGATGTCTCCAACCTCCATTTGCCTGTATTGATGCTTCCTAGATGATGAAAGGCTGCTTTTATCATGAACTGAAATTTCAATTTCAGCAGCCAGTACTGTTCCTCAGATATAATTGTCCCCATATATGAGGAGTATATCCTCTTCCATTGCAGGTATTTTTCCTGTATTTTCATTTGTTTCTCAAGTGAATCTGAGGTGAAAAATGAAAGAGAAGAAATCAATAGTTCAGTGTATTTCAGTGGAAAAACTAAGTATCAGTCTGAATAGTCTGTAGATAATGACATGAATTCCAGAAGATGAAAAATCACTTACAAAAGTACAGTTTTAAAGACTGCTTCCAAATATAGAAATCAATGCAATGAAGAGAAGCTGTAAAATGCCTAAAAGAGCAATACTGTTAAGTGACTTAGGCACTTAAAAGCCTAAATCCCATTGCAGGTGAGTGGGTTTTAAACTCCTAAATTACCTCTATACATGAAATTTGGTCAAAAAATTAACACAGAAAGCTCAAAGAATTTCAACCATGTGCACTGCAGCAGCCATGCAGGAGGACAACATCTCTTTTGGAGTGTGTGTTCCCTACATAACTGCAGCTATGGTTTTAAGAGTTTTGTGAGAACTTTGACGGGGGAGGTTAACCCTTTTAAAACATTTCTGAAAGCTTTAAGAAGACGACTGAAGTCAGAATAATTCATAGAACAATAATGCTTCCTTCTCCATCTTGCCCTCCCCTTGTGTAAGAGGTGCAGAAGACAAGATCAATGGAAAGAATAGAAATGCATATGTCTGAGGGCAGAACTTTAGCCAAATACCACCTCACCTTTACTTGCATGCATTGCCTGTGTCTGCAGTTAGAAAATGGAAATTGTATTTCCAATGTAATTAGATTTCCAATGAAACTAACTCAAAAAAACCCCAACAAAATTAAAAAAAAAACAAAACAAACAGGAAAAAAACACACAAAAGACCAAACTGTTTTTTCCATTAGCTGTTATGTCAATACATTAACCTCTGTTAAGTTTCTGATCTTCTTTAAGCTCTTGAATTCCTTTAAGCTTTTTTTTTTGGAAGGCCAACCATCTGTAATTCTGCCTCTGACCATTGCTGAGAAAATCCCACAAGGAAAAAAAAAAAAAAGAAAATTCCTCATGCATACAGCTGTACTAACCAAAACCATTAGTTTAGTGCTTCAAACACTCACATGGGCTAGAATGGCCTACAGTCATATTAATAATAGGACAAATCTGGACTTAGAAAATATACTTCAAGCAGCCGAGAAGTGCTTTGCTCCTTGTGCTGTAGGTCTGTGGACAGGTGTCTTCCTGACAACACTGCTGAGTGAGGATGCTTGCCTGACGTTTTCTTCTCATCTTGGAAACCATGCTGAAGTATGAAGCTTATGCCCACAACTTGCCTTGCTTGGAGCTGGAATGCAACCAGGGCATGTACCCAGAACTTGGACCTGGGATGGACCCTTGGCATCTGCATTTCAGTTATGGTCTCACTTTTCAGGTAGGAATTCTGCCTCATTAGCTAGCTCAAATGAAATATTATCAGAATTGTTCTGGTTTTGGCAACGTGTTCTTTTCAGGACCAGCATTATATCAAGAGTTATCCAAAGAGAATGCACTGCCTCCAGTGAGACCATGACAGAGAGCAATGCATCTATGTAAATCCAATTGTTTCTTTCACAGTGTCCCATCGTATTATGTGGCTACAGTGCAAAAGCTTAAAGTAAAAGTTCTCAGTTACCTGAGATACAATAGTAATTCAGCAGGAGATTACACCTCGGGCATATTTGTGATGTTCATATACAGCACAGGATTGGATAAAGTGGACTATTGCCTCCAAAGTTATTCTCTAGTTTTTTGGGGTTTTTTTGATCTTTGCATGGCCATAACCATTATGCAGTTCTCAGCCTTCCCCAAAAGTGGTCACTTTAAATTGAGCAGAAATAACTGAGTGAATGCAGGAACACTGCGCTGCCATCCAGTGAGACCTGGACATGCTGGAGAGCTGGGCAGGGAGAAACCAGATGAAATTCAACAAAAGCAAGTGTAAAGTCTTGCACCTGGGGAGGAACAACCGCATGTATCAGTACAGGCTGGGGGTGACCTGCTGGAGAAGAGCTCTGTGGAGAAGGACCTGGGGGTTCTGGTTGACGACAGATTGACTATGAGCCAGCAGTGTGCCCTGGTGGCTAAGAGAGCCAATGGGATCCTGGGGTGCATCAGGAGGAGTGTGGCCAGCAGCTCGAAGGAGGTGATCCTCCCTCTCTGCTCTGCCCTGGTCAGGCCCCACCTGGAGTATTGTGCCCAGTTCTGGGCTCCCTGATATAAAAAGGACAGGGATCTCCTGGAGAGAGTCCAGAGAAGGGCTATGAAGATGATGAAGGGCCTGGAACATCTATCCTATGAGGAAAGGCTGAGAGAGCTGGGGCTGTTCAGCCTGGAGAAAAGAAGGCTGAAGGGGGACCTAATAAATGTTTATGAATATCTTAAGTATGGAGTGCAGGGGGAATTGGCCAGCCCCTTTTCTGTGGTCAGTGGAGACAGAACAAGGGGCAATGGCTGCAAATTGGAGCACAGGAAGTTCCACACCAACATGCGGAGGAACTTTTTCACAGCGAGGGTGAGAGAGCCCTGGGACAGGCTGCCCAGGGAGGTGGTGGAGTCTCCTTCTCTGGAGACATTTAAGACGCATCTGGACCCCTATATGTGCAGTATGAGCTAGGGAGCCTGCTTTGGCAGGGGGATTGGGACCCGATGATCTCTCGAGGTCCCTTCCAACCCCTACAACTCTGTGATTCTGTGATTCTGTGAATCTTAAACTAACCTTTCAGAGTGGAGCCTGAAGGTATGCAGAGAATCAAATGTCACCAAGAATCACAGAGAATGCAAATTTATACTTGGGAAGAAAACCATTTAGTCTAACTTACAAAGGTTTGTCGGACTTTCATTAAATATGTAATATCCCTTTTCATAAGATTAAAAAAGAAAAGAAAAAAAGAGACAGTGAAAGTGAGAATCAGCAAGCAAAGAATGAAGCAAAGAGGAGTGCTTATTTCATATAATCTAATATTACAAGTAAATTTCTTTTAAAGGAAATATAATTTTCAAGGAGTGCAAAAAAATTGATCCTAAAGCAGATGTCTCAGGAATGAATGGAAAAGGATGCTGTTCTTGAAATTAGATAAACAGAAGGCCTTTTTTCAGCTAATTGTGCCCCATTTCTTCATGTTTTCTTTCTGCCATACACAATAACTCGTTGTGCATCAGTGTCTTGCACCAACAGACAATAACTCGTTGTGCATCAGTGTCTTGCACCAACAGACAATTGTTTGAAGGAAAGTTCACTCTTCTGAAGCAAATGATAGGTGCTTCAGTCAATTGGCAGAGACAAAGTAAACTGTAGGCAGTGATCCATACTTTTGCTTCATTAACTTCAGTTTTATATGCTAATTAACTGCTTTTTAAAATGGAACTAAATCCACATCCAACACAGTGAAGTATAATTATATTTTATACAAAGCAAGGTAGCTAGCTGATACCTGGTATTATCTAAACGAGACTCTCTTGAAGAGCTCTGTGCTCCTTACTGTTGATTTGCTATGCTGATACATGACTTGGGAGCACATGGGGGATTTTTGTTTGTTTACAGACCACAATGGAAGGAGTGAGGGCTTTTTCCACAGGGATGTTGTTCGCAAAGTGGAGAAATGGCAATGGACAGGAGGGCCAACCTGTGGAGACACAGCCTGTGGATGAGCATGACCCACCTCACTGTGCTTTATGCAGCAAATCAACTGGTTGATGTAGGTTCAGAGTGGAATGTGAATTCATGTTATAATCATCAGGCATAGAAGCACTGTCTTCTGTATCAGAAACAGCACTGGTGTCAACAACCTCCAAAAAGCTAGGGGAAGCAACTACTCTTTGATCCCTAGAGGAACAGAATCAGTTTTTTAATGTTTATACACTTACTGCATAATTTTACAAACCATCTTCCATTAAATAGATCAATGCATTCCTTTAAACATTCACTGAGGCTTGATTTAAAATGAAGGATGGATGGTGTGTGTAATATACTAGCCTTAAATTTAGGCAGACAGCCCTGTTCTTTGTAGTTTCCTCTGTGTGAGTGACAGTTTATTGCCCCAGTGAAATCTGCCTGGCCTGTGTCAGGTAGTTTACATCTGCTTAAGCAGGAAAAAAGTCCAAACCAGTATTCTGAAGGCCCACTGCTGCAGGCAGCTGACCTCCTGCACAGGACAAAAAAGACTGCCATTATGTGCAGTATTTAGGGTAAATAGTATTTTGCATCTTTTGTAAATGGTCTGAACCTTGTCTTCTCTAACGTAAGATGTCTGGATAAGCTGGCACAAGTGAATTGCTATAGTACAAAGCAGACCACCTACAAACACTTTACCCTGATAAACTAGTTACTGCAGAAATTTTTAACCAGTTTGATACCCCTTTCCTTTTGCCTGAAGATGCTCCACGTGGAACACAAGCTCAGCCCCTAAGCAAACACTGTGAGTGAGTTTCTTGGCATGACAGAAATACACTGCTGGGGTCCTTCTGAAATAGTTTTGTAAAATTTGTGGACATTGTAGTTCGTATGGTGACCCTGTCACTATGACAGACTGGCACATAGGCTAGACAACAGATTTAACTTTCACTCTGAATAAATGTTCAAACTCTATTTTCTAGAAAAGTCACTGTGACCTAGATAATGATTCAAGACAGCTGCAAAACTAAGAGCAACTAAAGAAAACTCCGTCTTGGTTTCTGTCCTGCACATGAAAGGTGTTATAATTGTCATGCAATGGAAATTTGAGGGTCTGGAAGATGAGCCCATACAACCACAACTTGGATCACATACGTTACCTATGTTCTCGGAGATGTGTTTTCTAATACAATCTAACTCCTATTGGAAAATCTTATCTGCTGCCTCTACATGAATACTACCAATATACCAGAGTGTATAACAACCCTGGTTGAGTAATTTGAGTAATATTTTATATTATGTCAATTACCAGTTCTTACCTGATTCCAAAAAGTTACTTAGTCTGTGTCACATGTTGCATTTGTAACAAGCTTCATCATATTTTATGTCCAAATAATCCTGGAAATTCCGGCCATTTGTAAACATATAGATTGTACTGTCAATTTCTAAGCAGAGGAAGCCAGCA
Source organism: Laterallus jamaicensis coturniculus (assembly GCA_022605575.1). Lineage (NCBI taxonomy): Eukaryota > Metazoa > Chordata > Aves > Gruiformes > Rallidae > Laterallus > Laterallus jamaicensis. The sequence continues at coordinate 3,180,403 of JAKCOX010000054.1, forward strand.
GTTTCCCAGCTTGAAAGCATTATTCAGCTCTAAAACACATCTTTCGGTTTTGCCTGTAGCTGGCAGAAGGGTCTTTAGTGGAACAAAATGCAACCATGTCTGTGATAGTTACAGCCACACAATTTCCAGTGATTTCAGAGCTGTGTGCAGTTTCCAGCACCTAGGGAGAAATGTACCATTGCTTGCACTACCGAAAGATTGCTGCCTCTCTTTTACAACTAGACTTGTACAGAACTTCACAGGTGTGGAACAACCAGTGACATGGGTCAATTTAAAACTATACATAAATCTGTAGAAAGAGAAGGTAACACTGAGGACCAAGTTCTTTTTGTGTCATTAAGTTAATTTATTCAACTTTACTTTCTTCAAATAAACCCACAGTGACTATGAAATACGTCAAATCAGATATGCCTAACTATACGGACTTGAATGCACACCAAAAAAATACCGTGTCCTGATTCTATTTACTAGCACAAACAGGATAACACTTCCCCTTGATTTAAAAGAGGAAAGTTTACTTTGGAAACATTCTCAGTAAGGCTGATTTGTCAAATCTGGATATTCTAGTACTGTAAAAAATATCTTAAATTGAAAATTTCTCTGGACTCTTTCCTGGTAATAAAATTTAAAAAAAACCAAATGCACTGAACTCAGATAAAAATCAGTAAAGACTAACAGTAGAAATGAAAACTGTTACAAAGAAATACGTGATTTGCTCATGCAGGTCTATGGGCCTGCTAAAATTCACCATGTGCCTCAAATTACTGTTATGGGTATATTTGTGATGAATGAAATTAACATATCTGGCATGAAATGTTTAATACGGTGTACAGACAATGCAAGATGATGTGTTTCAAAATTGACAGACTTATTTGTACGGCACTGAAGGTTAGCAACAAGAAATGTTATCTGAATAAATTCCCATGACCACAGCTTAGTCTTATGTGGATTTGGTGCGTCATTTAATGATGCAACCACTGGAACAAGCAGACGGGGGCTATGGCACAAAAAGTTCAGAGTTGTCAAGCTGTGAGAGGCTGTCTCCACTGCAGAAAAGTCACCTCATGACTATTACACTTCCTTTCTAAACAAAGAATCAGTGCCAGCTGAATAATGAAAAACTCCCAGGATCCAAGAAACTCTTTCTTTGCTGCGAGGAGCCTTGAACAAAGCAGCTGACTTGTTAAGGAGACTTGATTAGACTATTAGGACAGCTGGCCTTAGCGTGAGCTCAAGGAGGTTGCAAATCAGACAAGCTTGTTCAGAAAAGTGATTGTAGAGGAGTTGCTGCAGGGATTTAGAAATCCTGTGGCTGTCTAGATTTAGTGCAAGACAACAAGCTTTATGCATGTTTGTTTTTCTCATTTAGATTGTTCGTTTAGCCCAGAGAGTTAAAACTGTATGCCATAAGCTTACAAATACAAATATAAAGATAGATCTGCTGAGCAAAGAAATAGTTGATAGTGTTCTTAGGGGGCACATCAGGTATACCACAACCCCCAGACAGAGGGTTTTGGTGGTGTTGGTTTGAATCAGACGTTTTAATTCTGGTTTTGCCATACAAGACACACGTTGGGAACATCATAACCTTTGTCTTTCACACTTTTGATGCAAAGTTGCACTCATCACTTTATAGGGAAACTTAGGGGCTTAGGAGTATAAAAACCTACTCTCAAAATTAAAAGAATGAGCTACATAATTATTGTATTCTGTTATAGACATAGATAGGTTAATCATGTTAAAACATAGAACGGCCTTTTTTAACTGGTCTTAAAGATCAATATGAAACCTAGGTGACAGTGGACGATCTTATTTCCTGGAATGAAATATCAGCTAGGATTTCTTGTCATTTAGAAAGTAGAATTTTAGGAGATCTTTCAAGAAGGAAGTTTAATAGTCAAGGAGGAAGACCAAAGCATTTGTTAGGAGTCACAGTGAGGGTATAAAGGAATTTGTAGATAAGACAGCAATAGGTGGCCTTCTAGATGAAGAATCATATTCTCCATGTTAGTTGTCACTTATGACTTTCATAAGTTTCAGTGAAATGGGTTTTGGTCACCATCTATTCAAACACCAATAGAATCATATGTGTAGAGTCATACTAGAGAAAATAGAGTTTTAGTTGAGAAATATTGTCCAAGTTTCTGACCAGAGGGTAGTATTGCACAAAAATAAGCTTTCTCTACTAAGATGCTGTGTATTAAGGACTTTGAATTTGGTTCTGTCTAAATTTCTATCTGCAAAAAGTTTACTGATTTGGTGCAATTAATTTATTCCAAAACCAACTACTTCTATAAATTATAATATCTAGCTGCAATATCTTTTGGTTGGAAGAGAAGGATATAAGTACCTGAATTATGTATTTTTGGCTCTGTTTTTACCTGTATACATTCTATCTTTTACAAAGTTTAACCTACTGAGTTAGTTGTAAAAGATGGCATAAAATTTGGGTTTGAATTGCTTAATTCTGAAGAGACACTACCCTTGCATATATTGATGAAACAAATGAGGTGATTGACAGTATCATTATTACTACAAAACTTCTTTCTTAAAAGACAGTTGTGAAGTTCACTGAACCAGCTCAACGATACTGCACAAACACTATGTATTGTGACTTAGCAAGCCTATAGTCAGCACATTTCAGTCGAATTAATATGATCATCAAGTCAACATTCCAATTCCTATTCCAATTACAGCATATGTAAATCTGGTGGTTTGTTGGACTGATGTAAACAGAGTCCTCTGAATTTAAATGGTGCAGTCACACTATCAAGATTTCCGTATGTCATTTTGGATGCCTTCAACAATATGCAGCCCCAATGGAAACTCTAATGATTTTTAGTTTTGGGGTAATCCTGGAGGACTGAAGTGCAGTTTGAGACTGTTCCCCGTTGTCATACATGGTGCTGCAAGGCTTGGTGCTGGTGTGTGTGCTGCCCATGCTTTAGCTTGAAACTCCAAAGTCAGCCTAAACTAAAACTTACTTTACGGAGCATTATGAAGTTCAGGTGGACACCACAACTACCCACATGGGAGCTGCATTTGAGTTTCACTTAAACAGGAATTAATAGAAAAAGATGGGCATGGCACATATTGCCCCAACAGGGTTTCCCCGTGGAATAATGTGCTTACACTCTTTGACTCAGTCAGAAAGTGGATTGCAATAAAAGAAGTTTGCATTACTTTTTTTCCAAGGTAAGGTTCAAAGCAGTTTTTGTAACTCAGCATGTTCTGAGATGAGAAATCCTAGCAATTGAATAAATAAAGGTCAACAGTCCAAACTAGATTAAAACTTGGAGATATATGAATCTTTAATGATTTCATTCTCTGAAAGTTCAGCTATAGGTGCTCCTCTAAATGCTTTTCTGTAGAACATGACAGATGAAAGTCCAAGAACTTCTAAATGTTTTTCATAAGCTGCAGTTCTTAATGAAATATTGTGCTATTGCAGGCTCCAGAAACACCACAAAGTCACAAGGAATATGGGATGTAGCACAGGAGCAAAAGACACAAGATGTACTGTATCCTTCAGAGACCTTTTAAAGAACACCAATACCACATTTTTGGGAAACTGGCTCTTCTGTGTACTCTGCATTTTTCAGAAGCTGAATCAGAGCCTCTATTTCCTTTAGTCCGTGCTCAGGCCCATATACTTACATGTGCCTATTTTGTATGTCTGGAATGAATGCTATTTTAAGTCTATGACTAGTTTATTTTAAATGAGATATATTACTTATGTAGCAGTTCTACCTGACATTGACAAAAGATCTCTAATATCCAGGTTAACATGCCTGCTGTACATGATGATACTTTTTAACCAGTTTTGAGTTTTATTAAACATCTTGCCTAGTGGGCTGTTGTTTTTATTGCTTGTGAAACAGGATTGACACAAAAAGAGAAACTGACCATCCAAAGCCAGCAGTGCTTTTTGAAACATCTGGCTGCATCTGTAGGGCAAGAGAGAATTTAAATGTATAATAACTTAAATATGTATCAGAAAATCGTTATAAAATATAAGTTCTTTAGATGAGATAAATGGATCAAATGAAGCTATTTAAAAACAAGTTTCTCCAGAAAGAGAAAATTTGCTGGTGACTAAACACACTGGAAACAGATTCTTAATAAGATTCATATATCAGTGGTGTTCCAAGTAAAAAGGCAAGGTGTCAGTGAGGTGAGTGGAGCACTTTATCCAAATGCCAAATGTCAGATTATTGGGGGGAAAAAAAAAACAAAAGCATTTTGAGCTGAAAGGGAACTCAGTAAATCACCTCATGTGCCAGAAATCTGAATATTCATTGCCACATAGAAGCATGATGCATCAAAGAAATCAAAGAAGGAAAATAAAGTAAGAGAATCCAATGGAAATCTAGGAAACTATAATCTTCAAGGTCTGTTTGACAGGTTGTTCACCTAAGTAAGATTAAAAAGTTTCTTTTGCACAATCTGAATTTTCTAGCCATTAAAAATGAACTTAGGTACAGTCTTTGTAAAACACAAATTGACAGATTGTTGATTGTCATTAACAGTGATGAAAATCAGTAATAACAACTGCCTAGAAAGTTTATTGCATTAGGAACACTAAAGGAACATAACATTTGTCTATAAATTAGATTAAATATAAATATACACACAATGATGAAATCAGAATGAAATTTACAGGGTGGGGTTTTTTTGTTTTGTTTTTATTTTGTTTTTTGTTCAGGGGAGGAGGTGGTAGGGGAGGGTGGGGAATTTTTTATTACCTTAGTGTTTAAAATAAAAGATGTAAGGAATGCTAAAACACATGGGTAGAGTGTTCACTGCCAGTAATTTAATCTCTAGTATGCGTGTGAAGTTAGTTTACTCTGAGCTTTGTTTTTTGTTTTTTCCCCCAAGTAATCACTGTGGATTTACATTCTTGGGAAAAGAATAAAGTCACCATTTTTGGTGACAGCAAATAAACTCTTAATATTCTCAGTAGCATGAGAAAAAGAAACAAAGAAAATTCACTATTTCACTTATACCTGTGTAAGACTTTTTTTAGGAGAGATTTTTCAGGCTGACGTAAAGATGGTCGGAACATGACAACCATACTTTCTTCACTCATTCATTTCCAGGATTCATTATCATAATTTCAGATGACATTATAATAATAGCTGTAGCAGTAGTAAGGCAATGGAAACCTTTAAAGAGCCATAAACAAAAACATTTTCATGCCAATTTCATAGAAATCAGAGCACAAGTTCTTCGAGCTAGAATTTAGCCATATTCAAAGAGGCTATTACGAGGATTCCCATGGCACAAATACTACAAACTACAGAGAAAATGCTCAAATACAAAATCAACTACTTTCCCAAGATGGTAAAAAGTGATTTTCATTGGAAAAAGGAAAGACTGGAGACATTTTTTGCATCAAGTTCTTTCTAAACCATAATTAAGTGGTCCCAGTACAAAACCATTATGACCTAATACACCATTAGAGACAACTGCAATGGTTAATAGCAAAGATAAATTAGGCAAAAATTAACATTTTTTTTTCAAAACAAGTAAAACCCAATCAGCAAAAAATATCTATTCCCATATTTAGGACTTAGGAGACATGCCTTGAGTCTAACAAGGTCATATGTTGTAAAGGATTAACATACATAGTAAATTGCATCATGAAATTTCACCTAACAGAAAATGCTTGGGTTATCCATGTCAAATGTTTATGTGTATGTGTTTGTATATATATATATATATGTGCACAAATAGATATACAAATCTTTATATATATATATATATGTATATATACAGTTTGAGGACAAAATTTACAACAATTGGACTGACAGGAAGAGCGATTGCTGAATGAAAATCTTCCCTTTGTGTGCAGTCCCAGCAGGAGTACTGTTCTTACTGATTAGTTTGTGATGTCTAACCCTCTTCTGTTTGTCTTTAATTAGATACAGGCACAGTATCTGTAGCAATGGGAGGAAAAAAATGAAGATGTATGAGAAACACTGGTAGTTCTGTTCATGTCTTGCCCTTACATAAACAGGCATAGCTCAATGGGAGCCTACCTGTGTGCACATACATTACAGGGTTTTCTGCAATTCCTAGTATCTATTAAAACTAAATTGACATTAAGCAACAATTGAGATTTTACATAACACTCCATCAGACTCCTCTATCAACTGTATCAATTACAAGCTAGCAAAAGGTATATAAGGTAATCTGAAGTTACTTGCCCAATTGCTGCATTACCTACACAAAGAATTCTGTAAATATTTGACTAGCTTTCATTTTTTTTCAGTAAAAATACGGTGTTTAAATCTACAAAATAATTAAAATCTTTTCATGTATTAAAACTGTTATTTATATTACATGGAGATCAAAATATACACATATATACGGTAGAAATTAAAAAAAAAACCCAAACCACATCCAAATACTTATGGTCAGAAAACTGGATTCTCTGCAGCTTCAGACAATAAATTTGTGAGAAAAACTATACAAATATATCATATCTCTAAATATAACAATCCGTAGAGACTCCAGAGTTTATTCTAGATTAGACTATAATGATGCCTGACTACCTTTTAATTTTTCTATTTCACTGTGATCTAAAGCAATTCAAGGAATTAGTAAATTTATCAGAAATTTGTTTTGGTGTCATGTCTCACTCCACCCTCAAAATTCCATCCACAGGTGTTTTTAAAAGTGATGAAATTTTATTCAAATAATCAGTAACACAAATGAGGTGGTTTGACCCTGGCAGGAGGCCAGACACCCACCAAAGCTGCTCTATCACTCCCCTTTTGATCTGAACAGGGGATAAAATATATATGGAGAGGTTTAATAGTTGAGATAAGGACAGGGAGAGATCATTCCACAATCAAGGTCACAGGCAAAACAGACTCAACATGGAATAAAAGCACCTAATATATTACACTACTACACACACATAGTGAAACTAGAGTTGGATAATGAGAAGTAAACCCAGGTCTTAAAGCACCTCTCCCCACCCCTCCCTTCTTTACAGATCTAACGTTTTTCATGATTTCTCTCCCTTCTTCTTCCAGAATGGTATGGGGAAGGAGGTGGAGAGGGGGTGGACATGTCGCAGTCATGAAGAACTTATCTACACAAAGTAGATAATCAGGCACTTCTTTTTTTCCAGCACTGGGGAACACAGGGGATAGCTCCACCAAAGATGTGCTCATCCACAGGTACAAAGCACGACATATTTATACATTTTTTAGTGAAAATCTTTGCACAAAAAAGCTCACTTACTAGCTTGACCTTTACAATGATTGGCTTTTGATTGCTTCAATTATGTATATTCTTATTCTATAAAAATCATTGGTTAGCTATGCTGATTGTTTTAAATGCAAAGAGGGAAGGGTAATGATTAGCATGTTTATGTTATTTCCTGGAAGTCATTATCATATTCAAATGTCCCTAATACATGAGTTGTTATGTTGAGGGGGGTTCCTCTAATGGTCGTTGACAGTCTTCTTCACTGTGTCCGTGAGTGAACCCCACCCTTGCACATGCTCATTTCATCTTCGGCTAATCTTTCGTAACCACAACCAGTTTCTTCTTGTACCTATTGTTTTGACTCAAGGTCCATGACCAGTACCCATTGTTTCAATTCAGAGTACATAATGATTTTCCATAGTGATAAAGGCACACATCATCTTAGTTACCTATTTCTAAGGGCCTTAATGTGCTTTATGATCTCATAGCTGCTATAACTCCTTTAAAATCAAAATCATATTCAAAGCTATAATTGAAATTACCTAGAAGTTAAACTAATTTTTAGGGTGACTGTAACAGTGGGAGCAGGCGGAGCGTGGAATGGAGGTTTTAGTCAGTTCCTCGTGGCTTGTTTTCCTTCTCAGTCAGGACAGAGGAGAATTACTCACACTCTTCCCCTACTCCGGCATTGAGTCCAACCTATGGGAGATAGTCTCCAACATGAGTCTTTTCCCATGGGGCTTCAGCTCTTCACCAGCTGCCCCAGCATGGGTCACTTCTGTGGGGTTCAGTTATAAATCATAGAACGTCTCTCAGTCTCTCAGGCCCAGACTGCTCCAGCCTGGTCCTCCATGGAGTCACAAGACCCCCAGCAAACTTCCTATGGTGTGGGTCAGTCTCTCCATGGGCTGCAGGTCCAGCCAGGAGCTTGCTCCAACACGGACTTTCTGCAGGGTCACAGGATCTTTCAGGTGTCACCATCCACTCTGGGGTGAGGTCCTCAATGGGCTGTAGATGGGATCCCTGCTCACCATCACCATCCATGGGCTGACGGGGGGAAAACCCTCTCCAGTGCCTGCAGTGCTTCCTTCTCCTCCTTCCCTGGCCTTGGTGTCTGCACAGCTCCTTACATCTTCTCACTCCCTTCTCTGGTGGCCTCTCTTTTTTTTCTCCTAAATGTGATTCCCAGAGGCAGTGTGACCATTGCTGGTGGGCTCAGCCTTGTTCAACAATGACTGTGGCCTTGAGCCCAGCTGGTACATACTCTCTTAGGCCTAGGGGAAGCTTCTAGCTCCTTCTTGCAGAAGACAACTGTGCAGACCCTCACTCCTCCACCAGAACCCCACCACACAAAACCACAACAGGTTATGACCATTTTCCCTGCTTCAGCATCTATTTGATCCATTTCTGGTTATATGTCACTGCTTTTTATGAGATGTTTTTGATGTTGATACTCTGCAACATAAGCTTGCCCTCCTCCTCTATTCAGTTCAGCAGTGACAAATATCAGTTGCAAGGACAAATCCTCTATCCAACTCAAAAATTCAAACTTTTTTCTAACTATTTGGAAAACTATGTGACCTTCTTCCTCATTAATACCTTTTATAAACTCCTGATGCGTTCCACATGATATTGGAAACCAATCTATAATGTAATTTAGCAATAGATTACTTGAAAAAATGTATCAGCAGGAAAGTGGACACATCCAAACTCACTTCCTTACTTTTTAAAGTCCACTGATCAATTCGATGTTTTTATTAAATGAGTATTCAAAGATGAATTTTCCATAAAAAGCAGTTATTTTCATTTTTCTTAATTTGAAACAGCAGGCAATGTTACCCTTTCTAACCCTGACAAACTGAAAGAGAGAGCAAGCCTCAGTTTGTGTATCATAGGAATTAAGCATATTCCTCACAGAGACATCACAAACCAGCAGAATTATTGTGAACAAGATGAAAATTTTAAAATATTGGATAATTGACCAGAACTCAGAGAGCGACAGTAACAGCATTCAGACTCCAGATTCATTAGCAAATCAGTATAAGAGCATTTAATATACATATTAAGCAGTTGGTATATCAGTAATGCAGGTGTACTGTGCAACCTGCAGACTGTCTATTACAAATGAACTTGTGCTACACATTTCCTGAATATACATACACTTTTCATATGTCTTTTTTTAAAACATTCTTCTCTCACTGTGAATTAGAAAACCTGTGTGCTCTTCCATTTTACAGAAACAAGGCAGCAAGAGCTCTTTCATCAGCAGCTGTCTTACTCCAAAGTTGCAGCTCCTCTGGGTTCTGCCACTGCATCACCCTGAGTAGTAACAGGAAAGAAAACAACTGCCTAGTAGGGAAGTAAAAGATCTGATGAAATATGCATTTGAAGTTTTTGTTATTAAAGGAAATCTGTAGAGTCACTTTGCTTTAGGATTAGCAGATGCACAACTTAAAACACAGGTATAAGCAAAGTCATTGAGGGGCTAGTGCTAACACTGCTTAGTGATGAGCAATACTGGTGAGCGCTGCTGAGATTTCCAGATAACTTCCCATGGTCACTCATAGTCTATCTGTGCCTGTAGTCCAGTCTCCCTCGTCTCACTGTGTACAGATCTAGTCTTACCTCCCACCCAATTTTGCATAACTCAAGCTCAAAACTAACTAGGTACTGCATTTTAGTACTCATTAAATGTGTATTTGTAGCTGAAAAAGGTGCATATCTGAACCACAGGTAGTTTGATTGTCAACTTGCCCTGCAATTCTTCTTTCTGACTGCAAAACACATTAACAGCTGACACCTTTGTGAGACCCCGTAAGTAATTATGTGTTTATACTGTGGCATTTGTCTCATATATTGCTTTCCCAGTTGAACAAAAAGGATGTATTAAAATGATCAGAAAGCAGAAAAATAATGCTCATGCTAGACAGTGATTTCTAGTTAGGATTGTCAGGCTAAAAAATATGTACCTGGCTTGTTGACTTCTGAGCTAAATAAAAATTTAATTAATAAATACATTTAAAAACCCCACAACCAAAACAGCAGAAAAGAAAAGCAAAAAAAGAAGGCAGCAGGAAATTCTATTAGATGACAAAAAATCTATGGAGTAAATAAAATGTTTGTACCATTAGTGAAAAACATCTTTTGTGACTTTACTATGTCAGCTTACAATTTTAAGATAATATAAAATTTAACTTTTTAAGATTCTGAAATGCTTTGTCCTTCCATCTTTTGTTTTTGGTGACTAGGATCACAAACTGAAAGGCAAAAATAGAATAAAGAAGCATATTTCAGAGTATTTGAGAGAACAAGAATAAGTCCAGTGAGCATCTTTGAGATTCAAAGTTACATTAATTTCAAGCTTTTTTAAAACAAAACACAGATGCTTAAACACTTAGCTCAGGTATTGGAATTAATGACCTCCAGCAGTCCCCAGTAACTTTAATTGCCTTAATGTAAGACATAAATATGATTCATGTGTCTCATTTCCCTGGTAGACATTGCCCTAGTAGGTACAAAAGCACTGCACAGGAGGTGTACACTGCAGGCAGAACTATTTGGGATTATTTTTGATATTCTTGGAAAGTGCTTTTCCTGGACTAAGAAGTATTCATAGCTCAACTATCTAACTGTGATTTCTTTCAGAAAAAATGTGCAGAAAAGGGTAGCTCTCCACATTAAACTGCAGATTGTATAGCACAATGGTAAGGTTCTCCTTCCACTGGCATCTTTCAGAGTGGCCTCAGTAGCCTTCCCCATCTTTCTTATGTACATACCCTGGGGTAGTAGTTTCTTCTCTGTGCTGTATTTCAGCACATCAGTGTTCGAGCCACCCTAGAGCCAATGCAGACAGCACATTTTATAAGCTATTATCATGGCAAGTCTCAATATTTCATTTTAAACTATTTAGCTTATAGACTGATAAATTATGCACGCATTAACTCAGTTAACTCTATTAACACCTTAACACAAAACTAACGGAACAACTGAATTATTAATAAGACACTCTACATAATTATATGAAATTAGAGCTAGGAGCAATGCAATTTAGGCATCGGAACGTGTATTTCTAAATCTTAATTTTCAGACTGTAAGGTATCTCTACACATGAAAGGATCCTTAAGCATGTGCTTAACTTTTAAGAAAGGCTTTAAGTACATGTTTCTTTAAGCACATGTTTCCGTAGTTTCCAAAGCTGAGACAGATCTTGGTTTGTGCATAAGGGAAAGAGATCCTGTAGGGATAGCGTTAGTGATTTTATACGTGGCACTCTTCAGTACCGACAAATGAGTCAGCTTAGTGTGAAGTATTGAAGGGCTAGTTTTTCAACTGAGGACTTTCCAATGACTCCTGGCTTTCATAACTCTAATGGCAATTTAAGAATACCGATACTGTGAAAAACTACCTATCAGCTGGGCTCTTATGATGTGCTATTTGGGTAATACTCAGCTTCTGTCAGTGAGTGGTTCTACAGCATGATGGGAACACTTTTGTGGTCCTAAAGGTGTTTCAGCCAAGGATAAAGCAACTCCCAAGTACATTGTATGTTTCACACCTTCCAACCCATACCATTCTATGATTCTATGATTCTATGAAAAGCCTTGCTAATATCAAGGTAGACACTACTTTCCCTTCATGTACCCAGTTGGTCATGCTACCATAGAAGACTGTGAGATTAGTCATGGATTCATAAGCGGTGAATCCATGTTGACCACTCCCAATAACATTCTTCTCCTCCACACTTTTATAAGTAACTCCCAGAATTAGCTGTTACATCACCTTCCAGGGATAGCAGTGAGGCTGACTGGCCTGTAGTTTCCCAGGTCCTCCTTCTTGACCTTTTGAAGACCAGAGCAACATTGGTTTCCAATCTACAACCACCCCTCCTCTTCTCCATGACCTTTCAAAGACAATGGAGAATGGCCAAGAAATAACATCTGCAAGCTCCCTATGCACCTTTTGGTGCATCCTGTCAGGACTCATGGATTTGTGGATGTTGAGTTTGCCTAGATGTTCTCTAACCCAACCTTCCTCAACCAAGGTAAGGTCTAAAGCAAGGTTGTGTGGCTTTGCTTTTAACATAATATGGGAAGAAATCCATAAGAATCAGTCACAGTGCTTTCTGTTCTATTTTCCATATGATGCCATGAAAAGCTGTGATCAAAACTCAGTAGCCTTGGTGACTATTAAGCAGGTATCCTTTATTGCAGCGCTGGGCAGCACAGGAGATTGTTCCTCCTAATGTGTGTGCCAAACAAGTTAATTACACAGTTTATATGCATGTTATACACACATATTCCTGACCTTTCTGAGAATTCATTAATATATTAATTACTTTTCTGCAAATTCATTATCATAGGCTTCCACCCTTTCCCGCATGCATACTACAGTCTTTAGGTGGCCTTCTAGGACCCTGGTGGTTGTTTACATCATCCATTCATCTTCATCACTGTGGTTTTGCCATGAACTCAAGCCCTTATCTTCCTCTTCTTGTTTACCAGAGCCACAGGACTGGTCTTGGGGCCCCTTGTAGCCTTGAGTTTTCTTGTTCTCAGAGACAGTCCTGTTAGAAAGCTGACAATGTGCTGGTACACACATTCCACAATACCATTGCTGCCAAATGTGTTACTGGAGTCTAGACAGTAAGTCTCCATTAGGTTCAATGATGCATAATGTACTGTTGACACCCACAGAACTCCAGACAGTAAGTTCCTATTAAATTCATCTCTCTTTTCACATAGGGAACATTAAATCACAGGATAATCCACAGCTTGGGCAAGGTTTATCTGTAGAAGAAATCCTTCTGTAAAAGTGAAGAACTCATTAAAAAACCCCACACTGTTAAAGGCACAGAAAAAGAAATATGATTTTTAAATAAAAACGTATTTTTTGCTAGGATATTGTCTGTGACCTAGAAGAAAAATGGGTATAGTAACAACAAACAAAATATACTTCAAAGACTGGTTTTTGTTGGACTGAGATGCAGTTCTAACAGCAGCTCTGAAGACCCACGCATAGACTGTGAAGGGCTCAGAGCTGATACAAGTCAGTGTGGCAACCAGGCATGCTGTAGCTGCGCAGTTTGTGTATTCCAAAAATGCAGTTCATCACTTCAGACCTAAAAAAAAAAATATAGCTGGCCAAAATACATTTCCTACCACTGGGCAGGTCCTGCTTTGCGCACTAACCATTGTCTCAGAAGCAGTGGTTGGACAGTTAGGGTGCAAGTGTCTGTACTGATTGGTCCTGTGATGCACATCAAGATATGCTTTGGTAGAGTCAGGGAACTGCATAGGGCAGCAGTGACCTTGCTGGTGGTAGGAGACACAGGGATGTGCTCCCTACTTTTCCTTCCCATGTCAAAGGGCAGGATAGGAGCTGCCAAGGGCAGGGGGGATTCGAAGCATGCCTGGTGCCAATTATGACTAGGGAAAAGAGAAAGTCCTTATCCCATTTGCTGCAAGAATCTGCAGTATCTGCGCCCATCCTTCTCACCTCTGCTGAATGAACTGCTAGTTTATATTTCTCCCTATCTCACCACCTCAGCTCAACCCTTCAGCCTTCTGCTTCCCTGTTCCTTCCTGGGATAGAAAAAAACCTTTAACCAGGAAATGTCTGTGTTTAGTTTTACATGTAGACATTAAGTCCTTAGTCATAGAATCATAGAATCATAGAATGGCAAGCGTTGGAAGGGACCCCAAGGATCATAGAGGTCCAATCCCCCTGCCACAGGCAGGGCTACCAACCTCAGGCCTGGAGCTACACAAGGTTGCCCAGGGCCCCATTCAACCTGGCCTTGAACACTTCCAGGGATGGGGCATCCACCACCTATCTGGGCAGCCTGCTTCAGCACCTCACCACTCTTTCTGTAAAAAACTTCCCCCTAATATCCAATCTAAACCTTCCCTCCTTTAGCGTTAATCCATTCCCCCTTGTCCTGCCATTATCTGCCCTTTTAAAAAATTGATTCTCCTCCTGTTTATAATCTCCCTTCAGGTACTGGAATGCTGCAATGAGGTCCCCCTGCAGCCTTCTCTTCTCCAGGCTGGAAAGCCTAGCTCACTCAGCCTCTCTTCATAGAAGAGGTGCTCCAGCCCTCTAATTATCTTTGTGGCCCTCCTCTGGACCCTCTCCAAAAGTTTCACATCTTTCTTGTACTGGGGGCCCCAGATCTGGATGCAGTACTCCAGGTGGGGCCTCATGAGGGCAGAGTAGAGAGGGACAAACACGTCCCTGTCCCTGCTGGCCACCCGTCTTCTAATGGAGCCCAGGATAGCATTGGCCTTGAGAGCTGCAAGAGCACACTGCTGGCTCATGTTAAGTTTCTCATCCACCATGACACCCAGGTCCTTCTCAGCAGCGCTACTCTCCAGGAAAGTCAGTGCCCAACTCTTATTATTACTGTTGGCTGAATTTCTTTCTAACTAAACATGATATAAAGTTGCTTGTCACTGAATGTCTTCCAATCTTATTTCCCTTGCCAACATTTTAACAAACAGGTCAGGTGTTGATTGGCAGTGGGAAGTCAGACTTACTGACATCCTGATATCAAATTAATGGTGTTATTAATTAAAATTATCTATTGTAGCTACAGTAGAACAGCACAAACAACTGGTTGTGTCAAAATCTTAGTACGATACAGTAGAAATCAGGATAAAATGCAGGCAGAAGGTGTAAGCAATCATGCTCTTGATGTTGAACACTTGAGTGTCTCACCACACTGCTGCTGCTCAAGTAGTTGGATGGAAAGAGTATTCAATCACCAGCCCACTGCACAAAACGTGGTCCTGGAGGCTCAGAAGTAAAACATGAAGTGAGCTACAGTCAGCACTCCTTAGTTTCAGAATGGACCAGGTAAATACTCCAAACCTTTCTTGCAACCAAAAAGGTCACGGTATATATGAAAGAGAACATAATGCACATTTTAACCTCAGGAATGTTTTGTAGTATGAGCATTGCCTCTGTTTGTTCTGCCTTTACATCTGGCTCTGTCAGGCAGCATTCTTTGAAACTTCTTTGTGCCTTTGAAAGTATTGTGTCCAATCACAATTTATTCTGAGCAAACTTAATATGAATAATCTGAGGGAAGAAATTCCAGTGCAACCCAGCTGAAATAACACTGTGAAGTGTAAAGCAAATATGTCCAGTAGGATGGATTTCCAGGGAAAGTAAATAAGAATATATATGTATAAAAGGATGTATTGCCACCAGAGAAATACTAATAGCCTGGAAAAAGACTACATATTGCACTGTCATTTACCAAAAAAAGCATGTATTATTCATATTAATGAATTCAGTTACAGTAAGTTAATGATGATTCCCAAACTCGATAACCATCACACAAAAGGACATTTTAAAAAAATATTCTGTATTAGAATTTAGAGAGCTTGTCATAATGAAATATGAATGATGTCAAATATGCAGTGAATAATGGTGAATGAGGTTACAGGAAAGTCACACGCAAAGTGATGTTTCTGAAAAGACAGGGTGTTTGGATCTGGAGACTTGAAGTATCCATGTTAACAAGTTCTGTTCAAGCACTGATCAGCAAAATGTTCTCTAAGGTTATGATTTTCAGGAGAGTTCAGCATCTTTAGCTCCTGAAGAAATTTTGACAGCATTCAGTGTTAAAGTCAATCGATGGATGATGATTATTTTCTCACTTTTGAAACTGCATGGACATTTAGCGTAAGAACCCTCTCTTTACCCCAGTAAGTCACAGTGAAATAAAAGGTATCTAGCTTCCCCCAACCAAAAAAACAAAGAACACAAAAACATGTACACAAAAATCCTTGGTGAATTTTCTGTAAAGAAAAACAGTTGGCAAAGATGTTTTTTAAATGAGTCCACTGTTTCATGTCTGTTCTAATTAGTAAGTTTTGTAAGACATAAAGTCAGTCAAAGTTATTTAAATCAAAACCTGTTTTGATTTAAAACCTGAGAAAAAATGTACTCGGATGGAAATCTCAATTACCTAAACCTCCTTGGCACTACAAACTCTTCCAATAGAATATATACTGTACAGACTCCTTAAAGGCAAGCACACAATACTGACCTCATACTAAAGACTACATTATGGGGTGTGGCCACTTCTGCAGCAGTCAATAGTGTAAGTTCAGCATCAAGTTTTGTTTTGCTCATCAGAAGTTACTGTTCCATTGACTGTATCTTTTTATATTTGTATTTTTATTTCCTTATTCACAACTTTCATAAAGGAGTAAATGATTAGCATTTCTACTGAAGAACATACACAGACATTCACAATAACTATCCAAGAACACATCACAATGCTTTTTCATTATAATTAGTCTATCTTGTGACTGTAGGCACATGAAGATGAGGCCATCTGGATACTCATGAAAGAGTTCAGCCGAAGTGCCAGGCCCACTAAGAAATGTTAGACAGAAGAGCAACAGAACACAATTGCTTAGTAGGTATAAGTACTGATAAATGTACATCTGGCACAATTAATTTTTGTGTCTTCTTTTCTGACTGTGTTCCTATGATGCACAGTGTTCCAGTCTTCCAGGACATCTTCTGGTCCTCTAGATTCTGCAATCAAATTTATAGTTGCAATAACTAAGAAACTAATGTCATTCCTTCAGATGCGTCCTGTCTTGAAGGACATTTTTACATGGAGGAATACTCTATGTTGCACAAAAAGCATGGAGTTTGCCTGTTAGGTAAAGGTATAAAACCATAAACATTTCACTGGGAAACCTGGAATGCAAGGGGCTTGTATCAGCCATAGTAGTATTTCTTATCTTACAAGTATTCAAAAATTATTCAAAAATTAATTACAAAATTATTCAATATTCAATATTCAATTATTCAATTAATTACAAAATTATTCAATAGATAGGGATTAGGATAGGGATTAGGAAGACAGAATCAGTTTTGACATATCATAAACACAACTTCCTATTAAACTCAATCAGGAACATAAAAATGTAGCAATATGCAACAGAGAGAACATCTCAATATTCCCTTTGGATTTTCAGAGCTGGTAAGACAACCTATGGCAGACAGTGAGAGAGAATACATCTTGAGCTCACCATGTCATTTGTAGAGCCACTCTTCCAACCGCAAGAACACCTTTTAAGAGTGGGTCTAACCTCCCAGTTGTCCTTGGCTTTTCTTCTAACATCCTCTTTCTCATCTCTGCCATGTCAGCTCTCCATGATATGGGAATTCTAAAGCTAGAACAGATATTGGTGGAATGATTTGTCTGCTTCAAAGCCACTAAAATCTATGCCTTTCTCATTCCTCATTATTCCTTTTTAGTAGTATCCCAGAATTCAGTGGGGTTTTGGTTTGGTTTTTTTTAATGTGATTTTTTGAGCATATTTTTATAAGAATTTGATTTTTTAAAGTGTGTTTTGTGGATCCATAGCAACTTCATTTTTCCTCAAAGGAAAAAGATACCAAGATATTTTCTTGGATGAGTACCATCCAAGGGAAAGGAAAAAAATAAACCAATCAAAGCAGATCACACCACCAGAGAGAGATGTCCTGACATTCCTAAAGTTTTATACTCTGCTGTAAAATACCAGCATTTCTTTGGGCATGCTTTGCCAATTGCAACACAGTTTAACTCCTTGCTGGGATGGATCTCATTGGAAATATAATCTAATTGGAAATAGCATCAAATCATCTGAGATTCTGATTTGCAACTACTCAGATATCACAATAAAGGATTTCACTTAAATTTATGCATCACATAGTCCTCAATTATTGTGTCCCACTTAATGCCCACCTCTTTCCAGGAGCACTAGAAGTTATTCTCTCAAATCAAATAAATTAATTTTCTCCATGTCTAGGAATTTGAATGTATGATTTGAGGCATAAGAGCACATGTGTACACCTGAAGGTGCTTTTAGACTGCAGAAGTGGCTGTGACACTGGCTCCTCGTATCCTGCTGGAGGTGTTCACACCTGTAAGAAGGAAGAGTATTTACCTTCCCAACGGAAAACAGACTGCAAATTCACTGCTGAACTGTGAGGAGAAATGATGTGCATGTCCAATTACTGCAGCTGAACTCCCTTAGGAGCTGCAGTATGGGGCAGCACCTCCAGCCCTTACAAAGAAGTGTTTTCCATGAATGTTCCTGAAAAAGCCTTGCACATCTTGGAGGGTAAATGTATGTATTTCTTCACTGCAGGCCACAAATTCCTGCTGTTTGTTATGAACCCCAGGAGAATGACTACCATGGCCTGGGTCTGAAGTACATTAAGACAAACAACCTCATACTTTGAACTCAGAAAACATATACCTGTTGCGTCTCTCACCCTTCATCTTTCAGAGCTGCCAAACATTCCTACTTCTTTTATAATGTGTCTGAAGAGCTTCGGCAACTACAAAAAAGTTGCAGCAAGATGTTTTTCTGCCCCGAGTACCCCTGAAAGTATTTCTTCCTGCACATTCCTGACTTCTCCTGGACACCCTGTCACTCCAATAGCAGCTTCTTCCAACTCCAGAAGGGAAGTACAAGGTGGTCTCTTCCTTGTAATACACTGAAACTCCGGACAGGAAGTACACAGAACTAATCGGGTCCTCTTGCTATAGCGGCTATAGTGTCACCTGCAATAAGCACTGTTAAAGGCAAAATGGCGAACATAAATATTTTAGTAAGAAAGAGGGCTTACCAGCACATTTTTGCTATATTCAGTGTGTGCCATTCCCTGAATGTCATTCCAAAGGCAGTATTTTTGTGTTTAGTTCCCATAGTTTCCCATAGTTTCTCAGAAAAAAACCCCAACAGCAATCACTAAAAGTAATAAAACATGCATTATTTACTTAAGTGATAAATTCCCAATAAGCAGGGGTTTTAGTGTATATTATTTAGGAAGTTGTTTTACTTTTCACATATTTATCCAATTTATTATGCAGATTTTTTTCCCACTAGTAAAATAAGCAAAAATGGACACTCTCCTCTTCTTACAGTGAACTGTGACTGAGAAATAGAGGACAGAAATTCCGACAAGATAGACCACTTTCAAATGCTCTGTTCATGAAAGCAAACACTACATCTCTCACAAATCATCAGAATGGGATTGCTCAGAATTACAATTGAAGATCTCATTAATTTATTTAAAGAGAAAGAATTTAAAAAAATAAAGACATTTCAAGAGCAATTTACTTAGCTCATAGGTCCTACTGTCCACAGGAAAATGTCAGCTAACCATCCTAACATGCAGGGCTCTGGTCTACCTGGTTGTTCATGATAATCACCCAGGGAGGCTGAGACTTTGTATATGCATACATGTGCTTCCTTAACACAAACATGCAATGAATATTGACCAATAGCAGAAGGACATTAACAAAGTCCTGAAGGGATTGAAGCAAAATTGAATTTTTGTGTAAGGAAATTAAAGAAAAGCAAGTAGCAGAGTACAGACACAGGTTTTCAGGAAAGATTTTAGCTTACTCATGGAGTGGGTAGGTTGGATCCTAAGGGAGGCAGTTCTAAAGATCCATGGATCTTTAGAAGAGCTGGCAGGCCTTTAGAGCTGACAGGCCTTTAAAGGAAGCATCCTCCAAGGGCAAGAGTGAACTGTCCCCATAGTTAAACAAGCAGGTTCGTCAGAGGACAACCATCTCCATTCTTGGACACTTTCAAGGATAAAGTCCTGGGTAACCTACTCTGACCCTTAAGCTGAACCTGGTGTTGCAAGGAACTGGACTGAAGACATCTTGAGGTCCTTGCCAGCCTGAATTGCCCTAGGATCCCTGTGATAACAAAATCTGGGACCAAGACAAGTTTTCCTAACCAACACTTCAGGTTTGCAGCATAGTCGTGGTACTGGAAAATATGGCTGATGCACTGGTGTCATTATTTAGATCCAGCTGAACCTAAGACAACCAGATAAATACATCAGTGCATCCATTGTCTTGTCTCAGTTTTATGAGACTCTTTTTGCCTCCTCAGATGAGAAATATCTGCATTGTCACATTCAAGTAATATATCTCTCAGGATAAATAGATATCAAGGACTGCTAAGCAAAAGAGTAACATTTATGCTTCATTAGCCACTGTACAGTGATGGAAGGTAGACCTCCAACACACCCTGCTATGAGCACCCATCTAAAGACAAAGTCAAGCTTTTATTTCCCCCAAAAAATGTATTATAATAAACTAAAATAGATTTACTAGTTTGGAAGATACCTAATTCCATTTGAATGCATGAATATATACAAATTTACAGCCTATGTTGTCAGGTGGGGAAAGGATGTGTCAATGTCAGCCATCAAATTTCTTCATTTCTTAACACCTCATTTCTATGAAAGGTTCCTGCTCGTACCCAACATTCAGACATTTGTAGCACGTACCATGGCCCATTTAAAAAACATATTATCTTCACCAAGGAACACATGTTCACTAGTGACCTTTCCTGTCCTCTTGCTTTCCCTAGCAAGAATCAGCATAGGCTTCCCTGACGTCAATAGACTGACACCAAACACAGAAAGAATCTGTGCTGCTATGTGCTAGCTTCCACATGAAGAAGCACCTTTACAGTGTTACATTAAATCAAAACCAAAACAAAACAACCCCCAAAACAACAACAACAACAACAACAACAACAACAAAACAACCCACACCATAGTGAGAAGAGAGGCCTAACTTAAACAGAAAAGCAAGAGCTTGAAAAGAGGAAAGGTCCAAAAATTTCAGGAATAGAGCATGGAGATAGCTATAAGCCAACATCTTATCTTAGAACACTCTGTGCTCACATGGTGCAAATGCACATTGTTTAGTAAATGTAGGACAGGAAACATTCTACCTTTTAACAAGCTAGCCAAATACTTTAAATATTTTTACAACAATTTCTGTAGGGTATATAACATTCCTCTGACCTTTTTCAGGAATTAGCTCCCACTTTTTGCCTTGCTGCATCTGTCCAGCACACAAGAAATAAAAAGGGATCCATTCCCCCTTTTTCACCTCACATAATTTTGTATTTAAGAGGTATGAAAAAATAAAAAATTCTGATGTTCAGGTCAACTCCCTTGATGGTTTAGATGAGATGAGTGCTTTTTACTTTAGTAGAGATTCATCAGTATCAGATACAGAGAACAACAGGAAAAAAACACCAAACCTACAGTAAAATTGTATTCTTTTTTCAAAGATATATTCCCTTGATACAGAGTGGTCAAGAAAACTAATAAATGTTAAGAACATCCCCCTGAATCTTTCATGGATTTAAACCCTGTGGACTCTTTACAACAGCCAGCAAAGCAACTCTAGCTGAACAGCTAGGCAGAAGGCAATCTATTACATTGTTTTTCTGATTTTGAAAAATGCTAGAGCAAGTCAGGAAATAAAACCAGCTTAAATGTCAGTGCTTAAGAACAGGGTAAACACAGCAAGCCAACTATCAGTAATCAATCTCCTCATCTTCAAAGTAATGTTTCATTTCTGACATCCAACTTAATTGCAAGTAGAAATAACTATTAGACCAAAAAATTGAAAGGTTTAAGCTCACTCCTGCTTTAAATGAGTTCTGTGGATCAAGGTTTGTCTTCTGTGTGATGACGTACTAATAAGATCCTTTCAAAAAAGTAAGCCTTGTTCCCATTGCTTTGACTGCTAGAAAGAGTTGCAGAAAGACATGAGAAAGGTAAGCTATTTGACAGGCAAAATATGACCAGCAGTTGATCAAACCTCTGAATTCATAGAAGTCTGATTGCATATTTGTTCATGGAACATAAGAAATACAATGTAAATGTATTTCAGTGTAAATCTGACTGTAAATGACAGTGTAAATCTTGACATGAAGTTCAGATTTCACTAAACCATACATGTATGTTTTCCTATTTTCTAATAATTCTACAAATCAACTTTGTTCTCCAGTCAGACAGCAGTTCTCTGAGCAGCTCAGGCCAACTCACATAGAAGGTAGTCTTCCAACCTCACTACATCAGTTCTATTGTATTTCATTTTTTCTCTCATAATTAGAATACATTTTTGAAACGAGTTGGCTTTACTCAAACAAAAATTGCAAATTCTCACCCTCACAAAGTGTCCTTCCTAAAATATTCACCATAAAGACATCCTGAAATGACAGCATGGCAAGCCATTTGCTATTACAGTCAAAGTTGATCTTAATTTCTCACACATTAATTTGTTCATCTGAATGCATTAAATGGACATGTAAACATTTATCATATGTACCTTGTAATTTGTTTGGATACTTGTAGTTTTGTAAGGATAGTTTCTGGTTCAGCAGGGGCTCTGCAGGGGTGGCTTCTGCAAGAAGAAGCCAGAAGCTCTCTGCAGGCCCCACAGAGCAAACACCAGTCAGCTCAAGGCTGCAGTCATTGCTAACCAAGGCCGAGCCCACCAGTCACAGTGCCTCTGGGAATCACAGTTAGGAGGAAAAAAAAAATGCAAGTGGCTGTTTTTTGCCACCAGAGAAGGAAATTAGAAGATGTAAGGAGCTGTGCAGAGACACCAAAGACGGGGGGGGATGAGAATGTGGCACTCCAGATGCCAGAGAGAGAGATTCCCCTGCAGTCTGTGCAGAAGAACATGGTGGAGCAGACTGCCCCCCTGCAACCCATGGATGACGATGGGGAACAGAGATCCAATCTACGGCCCATGGAGGACCCCACACCACAGCTTGTGAAGACATCTGAAGGATGCTGTGACTCTGTGGGAAGCCCGTGTTGCAGCAAGCTCCTGGCAGGACCTGCAGCCTGTGGAGAGAACGACCCATGCCAGAGCAGGTTTCCTGGAGGACTTATGACTCTGTGGGGGACTAGACTGGAGCAGTTTGGGCCTGTAGGTCAGCACCTCATAGAAGTGACCCACACTGGGGCAGCTGGTGAAGAGCCCAATGAGATTGCCCATCCTGTAAAATGATAGTCCAGGAAAAGTGAGATAGGAAATGTGACTATTTTCTGTGTGTCCTTGGGACTGCAGAGCTGGAACACTCTATCCAAGAGTTTACCAGTTAAGATGTACACAAAACCAAAATCATATTAGTCAAGCAGGGACTGCTATGATTGTTTTGGGAAAAAATAACCCTCACAAACAGAGCAAATCCAAACAAAGCAAAATCTAAATAAAAACAAACAGAAAACCTCTCCTGTAAAGATTTATGCTTCTCTTTTTCATGCCCTTGTGAGCAAAATATATGGGTGGTTTGCTACCATGGATGTAACGGGAGAATTGCGAGAGTTAAAATTGAAACTTTGGCATAGATCTGATTTCTCTCATCAGGTCAGTTTGGCCATCAGAAAAAAGTTCTTCAGAGTGCAAGTTTAAGATACAGACCATTCTATCGAGTAAATGTCTTTATTTTGTCTATTACATATATTAATAATCAATAGATTTATTAAATCTGTAAGAGCCACAGTGCAATATTTCTTATTTAAACATGGAGCAAGGAGGTGTTATCTTGTACCTCTGAGGGCATTAGATTTCAGTAAATACAACTGCACTGGAAGAAGACTGTACAATGCAATGTAAATGAAACTCCTGGCATGGTGAATTTGTGCCTTTCAACCTTCTGTACTACAATGAATTCCATGCAATTTAACATTTAGAAAGGATGTTTTCAGCATGGGCCTTAGAATGAAATCTCCTCTTCTGTGTTCTGTGCGAAAGATGGTACCCCAATTCTTCCCAAAAGGCAGCAGTTGAAATAAAAGTCTTCTTCAGTGTTGCTACAGACCTACTTCAGTGAAAATATTACCCTTAGTGATCAGTTATTAAATCAATACGATTTCTCACAACACAAGATATATCAACAAAATTACCTGGGAAAATTCCACCTTCTCAGCTTTGAGTCATATATTCTTCACCATAAGTAGGACACCTAATTTGCCTATGGATGCTTACTCATCAAAATTTGTAAGATCAATTCAGATCAAAGTCAATTAGGAGGCACAGCAGATCCTGCTTGGGAGTCATGGGTGCTGTTTCAGACCTTTTCCTTTTTTTTCTCAGTACTTGCAGTTACTGAGTATAATGACTATGTTTAAAAAGAGAAAACATGAATATCCAGAGGGGCAAGGAGTATTTCTGATGTAAATATTTATGCCTTTGATTTTCTAATTTCCCTTTCTTTTCAATTAGTGACTTAATTAAAAACCCATAAAAGTTTGAAAAAACTTCCCTATCAGCTATAAGTTCCAGTGATAGAAGTTTGAGAATAAGTAGACAGTGTCTGGTTTCAGCTGAGATAATTTTCTCCACAGTTGTTGCTATAGGGTTTTATTTTCAATTTGTGCTGAATACAATGTTGATAATATAGAGATGCTTTTGCTGTACAGAGTTATTTTATTGTCATTGAGCAGTGCTTACACAGTGCCAAGGCCTCTCCTGCTTCTCACCCCACACCACCAGCAAATGGGATGGGGGTGCACAAGGAGTCGGGAGGAGACACAGCCAGGACAGCTGACCCCAACTGACAATAGGGATATCCCAGACCATATGATGTCACTTTCAGCTTATAAGGGGCTGAGGGAAGAGGAAGGATGGGAAGGTGGCAGAGTTCAGAGTGATGGCATTTTATTTTCCAAGTCAACATTAGGTGTAAGGAAGCCCTGTTTCCCTAGGGATAGCTAAACACCTGCCTGCCTGTGGGAAGTGGGGAATGAATTCCTTGATTTGCTTTGGTTGCATGTGCAGCTTTTGTTTTACCTGTTAAACTGTCTTTATCTTAACCCACAACTTCTCTCACATCCAGTCTTCCAATTTTCTACCCCATCTCATTGCAGGACAGTGAATGAGTGGCTGTGTGATGCTTGGCTGGCTGTGGTAAACCCACAACAGACAAGTACTCATCTGTGCACAGAAAATATGTTAAATTTCTCTTGGGTGACAACTAAGTGACAAAAATCATGCTAAAGTGCTAGAATAAGTTATGAAATATCCAAGCATTTTTGCCTCCTAAAGCCTATGAAACACATGTGGCGCCTATAAGGGATCATTCCTTAAGAGAAGCAAAATCTAGACTGACAGATATAAAATTAAACCTATTTTATAGCACTGACATGACTTAAACTCATTTCTACATGCTTAAAATAAAGCAGTTTCCTAAATCATAGACTCATAAAATGGTTTGGGTTGATAGGGACCTTTAAAGGTCATGTAGTTCAACACATAATACAGTAAATTAATATTACAAAACCCTAAAAATTTTCTTTAAATGCAGGAACTCTCCTTTCTGACCATGTCTTTTGGGGAGGACACAAGGAGAAACTCCTTTTCAGAATGATAAAATACCCCATATTTTAACTGATGACAGATTTCTTAAAACAAACTAATAGTACTCAGGAACCAATCCTTATTTGCTTTCTTCCTCTTTGGGTGAATTATGTCATAAATCCACTGCCAGCTTACTCAATCAACTGAGTTTGCTCTTCATCTCTTATAGGTTGCCTACTACACTGAACAGCGTAAACTCTTCCCAGATGTAAAACCTTTTTCTGAGGCCATCACACAGACAATATTCTCAGCCAGAGTGACCAATTTAAGCTGCTCAAATTTTCAAAATGAAGTTCTTTAAACAAGTTCTTAGTCACTGAGAAAAAGGCAGAGATTTATATATGGGAGAGCTCTAAACTGCAAATCCTTATCTCATATAGGTACTTAATTCAAGGCTGTTGGTGAAACTGGAGAGCTAGATAGGGGTGGGATTTCACACGTAGCTCACTGTCTCTGACAATTCCTATCTGGTGACTTAGATATTCCTCTCCTGAAGCATGAAGCCCAGCACATAGTTTGGTTGACACAAAGCACATTTTGAGGCCCAAAACTTTACTTGTACTGAAAAGGAAAATAAAGTTAATAATATAGAGCAGTCATTTCTACTCAACCAGGCATCTGTAAGGCAGGCCTCTGTTCATCTATAGGTCCAAGCAGATCTGGCCCAAATAAATGCAATCACTTCAGTTTAAAAAAAACAAATAAAACAACCAAAAAAAAAACCCCAGAAAAAACCCTAACCAAAAAAAAAAACCTTCAAATAAGATCGTCATTTTCCTTAAACTCCTCTGCAGTTGCTAGAGAGACATGAGTCATCTCCAAAGTGTTTGCTTATTAATTTTAAGGAGAGTGAAGAGCTATAGAGTAGTTGGGTAACTAAGATATCTCAAATAGATGTTGTTTCAACTTTTTCAATGAAGCAGAGAATCAAGCCTCATGTTTCTCCACAGAATTCTAAGCAGTTAAGTAAACTTCTTCAAAATCCTAATTTCGGCAATGAACAGCAAGCAAAGCTCTGTGCAGCTAAGTTACAAACTGATGTGAGGAGGGCTTGGAGGAATGGGAGATGTGTGAAATATCTTACTCACCTGCTTTTTCTGTAACCTTTATAAAATAGAGTTGTTAAACCCTCCTTGACATGCTTTTCAATGTGTTTTCCTCTTGAACTGCTGGGCAGCCATGCTGCCAGAAAACACATTTGAACTGTAAACAGTCACTGCTATTTGAGATAAGGAGTGCAATTCAACTTAAATCATTTGAAGGAATGAGAGAAACATACCATTGTGGGAGATTACTCTGCCAATGCTGAACTCCTGCAGTCCTTAGAACATAATACAAAGCTACTTATTTAATGATGACCAAGGATTTGGTCCCGCAAAGCTTCACATGCTTAAGCAACCCTCACTTCAAACAACAGCCCTGCTGAAATTAAGAATTGTTTTCATTAATCTGTTTGCAGGAGCAAAACAGCACAGCAGTAAAACCTTTGCCATGGAAAGGCAAGTTAATCAAAGAATGACTACAGCTCCCTCTCAGATCCTATCCCCTTCATGGGAATTTTGATGATATCCTTAGATCTTTAAGGTTTGATTTGCAGATCTTTTGGGCATCCAGGGTGCAGCTGAAGTCACTGGCAACAACAGAAGACTGTATCTCTGAAAATCCAGCACTTCACATGGAGAAAACCTCATGTGGGAGAAAAACAGAAATCAAATTTCTGCTAATCTAGGTAAAATAATTGTGGAAGTATCACCAGGCTCACAAAACTTGGTCATTCTTGCAGGCACAAAAAAGACATGAGCCTACTCTGTCACCAGCATGTTTGAGATGTATCTCAAATATCATATGGCTTCCTGGCTGCAGTCAATCTGTATGTACATGCAAGTTCAGTCAACAGATGAAACATGCAGGTGACATAAAATATAACCTACCCCAACTCAATACACCTCTGAGCAAAGGAAGGAAGGACTTACCCCTGTACTCAACCCTGGTGAGGCTGCACCTTGACTACTGTGTGCTGTTTTGGACATTGCAGTGTACGAAGGACACTGAGGTGCTGGAGAAGGTGCAGAGAAGGGCAACTAGACTGATGAGGGGTCTGGAAAACAGGTCTTATGAGGAGAGGCTGAAGCACCTGGAGAAGAGGAGGCTGAGGGGAGACCTTAGAATAGGCTGCCCAGGTAGGAGGTATAATCACTGTCCCTGTTGCCATTAAAAAAATCTGTGTATGATTTAGACATTAGGAGAGATGGTTTAGAACTTATGGTGGTGTAGGACTGACTGTTGAACTCGGTGATCTTGAAGGTCTTTTCCAACCATGATGATTCTATTATTCTATGATTTTAAGAAACGTTTCAATAGGGTTTATATGGGTCATGCACTAAAATCTACTCACACTTACAAAATTATTGCATTTCCCTTTGGAACTTTAGTAGGAGGAGTGGACATCTGTGTTGATCATCTATCTATATAAAAAGATAAATAAAACAAAACTGTTCCTAAACTACTATGCAAGCAGATGTGGTCATAGCAAAACCATCTACAAGTTTTAACTTCAATCTTGATTTTTAGTCTTATTTCTTTAGCCCCATTTCTGATGTTAGTTCAACCTGTTAGTAGTTTCAACAGATTCATAAAGCAAGTACTATTTGTTTTCTATAATGCAAGTTGGACCATAAAAACTGATTTTATAGTGGAGGTTTTTTTCATGCTAATCCTGTTTCCAGGAGAATTGACATAGAGTCATTTAGGCAGCAGAGCTGGATACAAGAAGCACTCTTGAGATCTCTTTCAGCTGTTGCTGAAATTTCCTGTTCCTTCTATGTAATCAAAAATGAAAACCTAGAAAATAGAGGTTTAGAAAGGTGTTTTAATATGGAAAGAATTTTTTCTTTTTTTTACAATGATTGTAGATAAAACAACAGTATGCTTATGTACTGATTATTCTAACACCAAATATAAAGAACCATAGCAGCTTATCTAGAAGATTAAAAAGAGTCAAAACTCATAGGCCTGAATTTTAAAGGTATTTAGATTGCTAATTCACACTGTATTTAATACGAATTAGAATTCTAAATACGTATATAATGCAAATAGAAATTCACTGTGCTGAGTTCTATACTATTTCTTTGCTGACGTTTCTCAGAGACTAGAACTAGAAAACTAAATTTATCAAAACATGTTTTCTTTTTCTTCCTCTATCAATATGGCTATTCTGAGGTATCTCAATCATGAAGTTCAGGTCCCAATGGCTATTTGTAGGCATGGTTTGTCCTGGCTTTCACAGAACACCAGAGCAAAACTTATCCAAGTAAAGCAGGATCTACATTGCACATGTCTTTGTGTCACAGGGGTACAAATTACCCACTGCCCCAGAATCATTTTATCTGCAGAAATGCCTAAGTTTACCACATGCATAAATACAGAGATCAGCGTTTTTCCCTTTGTATATCTACAAACAATCTACAAGCCTGACGATTTCAACAGACTTCTCTAACCCATGATTGCAGGTGGGACTTACAAACAAGCTTTTTGTAATTTGATGTTAAAGAATTTTTATTTTTAAGAAGGAAAAAATCAGGATCCATTTGCCACATCTTTTCTGATTGATATTTGTTTTCCTGAAGTTATGAAAGATTTTATAGGTTCAAGTCAGGAGGTTGACTTGTTAAATTGACTGACTCTGATTACAAAAGGGTTTGCCAGGATTTTCATTCTAGCTAATATAGGAGATCCAACACAGTGATGGAAATCTAGATTTATGAACAGTAGAAATTGTATATATATCTAGAAATGTGTATATATGATCTGCACACCTAGCTCTTGAAAAAATAAGAAGGGCTTGTTTGACAAATAATTTACATCTAAATTAGTTATTACACTGAATTTTTTCTATTGTCAGGCACTAAAAAAAACCCCAAACCCCAAAACCCTCTTGTTGTCTGAATAGATTATAATGTATGTTTAGGCATTCATATGTTTTTTTTCAAGGATCGTAATATCTCTGGAGTTCTCCAAAGCAGTGTCATGCCTGGTTTATCTTGTTTTATAGGCAAAAACCCAGAGGGGCGGGGTGGTGGTGTTATAATTAAAAGTAATTAACCAAACTATATCCCATTAAATATCCTTGTAGAAAGAGTAGACAGATGAACAATACAATTTGAATGATATCATAAAAATATTGCTCAAAAAAATTAATCCAAAAGTAAAGTAATATGTATAGGAAAATTCCCCTTTTTAGAAGCACAATTAACTGATGTCTACAAGTCAAATAGGATTCATGCACACACATAGCCAAACAAGTACCTATGATGACAGCTTTAAGGTATACATGCCTGATTTTCATAGTCACAGCTAAAGCCAGAAGAATAAGTCGTTTCTCCATGTCTACACACATATACATGACTTTTAGCTCTGAAAATTGAAATAGTTTTCAAAATTTTACACCTTGTGTTTATCAATTTCAATTTGAAAACCTGAGTGTACACTGAAGCATCTAAATAAGATTCTTAAATATAGTCCTTTGAAAACTATGCTTTATGTATTTTCTAGGAGGTTGAATATACTGAGCCAGCTGCAGCTATTTCCTTTATGTGCTTGTCAGACAGATCCCTTCCAGTCCTTTTTCAAACTACTTGCTCATTATTACAATTCATACTGCAAGATGTGCTCCACTAACCAGATGCTCTATTTCCAGTAACCAGATTATTCTATTTCCAGTTAACACTCCAATAACGAGATGCTTCAGTCTCTCATTACTAGTCTGTTCCTCTAGTAAGAATAAATCCCATAATTCTCATTCTCTTCTGAGACATCACAGAGCTTGGCAATATCCCTCAACACAGGCAAAGCTTTGGCTGTGGGAAAGTGATGCAAGACTGAAATACCTTCTCAGAAAAAAAAAAAAACCCAAACACAAACTTTTATCACAGATTCTAACTTTCCCTAAATAAAGTGGATCCTAGCTTGGTTTATGAAAAATGCAATCTAAAGTAAATCTAGTTGTTCTGAGTTCTGAATGTTCTGTCCGTGGCATCTTCTCCAGACTTTAGCCATGTTATGTCACACAGGGATGCCTGGAAAGGCCCAGGAATGAGGCTTGAGACTCATCTAAATGTGTATTAGATGTAGGTTATTCTACCCAATGAAGGGCAGACAGAACTCAAAATTACAGTGCTCTGAAAAATTACTTTTTAATTTCTGATCCAGAATGTTTTATCAAGTGATAGTGTTATTTAAAAAAACATTCCTGACACATGTTTAGTCTTAAACTGGTGTCTTTCCATCTCAGTAGTGGTCATTACCACATTTTGGTTATTTGCCTTTTGACTTGATCCCTAAGTGTTTTTCAAACGCCTTTCTATCTTTCCGGCAAAGAAACATTTAATTCTAAACTTAGAATAAGCTGTTCATCCTGATTTCTACAGGTCACTTTGGCATCAAAAATTATTGGTCTCCCTCTACACCAGTTCTGTAGCTGCATCTAAAAATATTTTAATTTATGTTAAAATATCCTATGTTCTGTATGCTAATCTCTCAGAACTGCACTGGTAAAGAACATGATTGCTTTGTACATAGTAATGCATTCCTTACATTTTACATTCCTGTGCAGTGAGCAGTCTCCCATTGACCATTTGATTTAGTTTTGTCTGCTTGGATGATTTTTAAATTAAGGATACTATTCTATACTGGAAATAGAAGCACTCTCTTCTTTTGTCTTCATTCCCCCTCCATCCTCTTCCCTGCAGCTAGACCAGCAAGAGAAGAAATAAAGAAACAGAAACTCAAACAAATCTAGATACAGCAAATTCTCAAACCACTGAGCAATAAGGTTTCATACTCTGATGGAGAATCCATTCATTTTAATCCATCTAGAAAGAGATCTACTTGCAATATTTCAAAATCTAAGTACTTTCTGACAAATCTATTAATTATGAACTCAAACAAATTATTTGCTGCCTGTGGAGAATTGCTGCTGGATTTTTCTTGTGCCAAAGTCCTTATCCTTTCTTCTCTTTTTAGCTCATTGTTTTCATTATGAAAGTCCACTTGCCATCATCATGTTTTCATAGAATTCTCTTATCTTACACCACATAATCTTTGGGGAAAGTGATCTAAATAGAAAGTAAAGTAACAATTGCCCTATCAAAATCTTTTATCACCACACACTTTCCACTCCCCCCTTACTTTTCCCATATGCGCTGGCTTTTCTACTGCCTACATTTAACACCCAGCCTCTAATTATGCTGCAGCTGAAATCACATTAGTATCATCAACTGTTGTAAGATTGTGAACCCTTTTGTCAGGATAGGCCAGCCAACCCACTTAACATGAGCCAGCAGTGTGCTCTTGCAGCTCGCAAGGCCAATGCTATCCTGGGCTCCATCAGAAGAGGGGTGGCCAGCAGGGACAGGGAGGGGATTGTCCCTCTCTACTCTGCCCTCATGAGGTCCCACCTGGAGTACTGTGTCCAGATCTGGGACCCCCAATACAAGAAAGATATGGAAATGTTGGAGAGGGTCCAGAGGAGGGCCACAAAGATGATTAGAGGGCTGAAGCACCTGCCCTACAAAGAGAGGCTGAGGGAGCTGGGCTTGTTCAGACTGGAGAAGGGAAGACTGCAGGGGGACCTCATTGCAGCCTTCCAGTACCTGAAGGGAGATTATAAACAGGAGGAGAATCAACTTTTTAAAAGGGCAGATAATGGCAGGACAAGGGGGAATGGATTAAAGCTAAAGGAGGGAAGGTTTAGATTGTATATTAGGGGGAAGTTTTTTACAGAAAGAGTGGTGAGGTCCTGGAACAGGCTGCCCAGAGAATTAGTGGATGCCCCATCCCTGGAAGTGTTCAAGGCCAGGTTGGATGGGGCCCTGGGCAACCTTGTGTAGATCCAGGCCTGAGGTTGGTGGCCCTGCCTGTGGCAGGGGAGTTGGAGCTCTATGATCCTTGGGGTCCCTTCCAACCCTTGCCATTCTATGATTCTATGATTAATCAGAAAGGAAACCTTAATGGAGCTTGTGAAAAATCTCATGAAAAGCAAAAACATCTAATTCAATTTTTTGCCACTATGTAGAATCCTGTAAGTGGTTTATTCATACAGGCTGCTGGGAAGGCAAGAAACAGGCTTACAGTTTTTCGCTTCTGAATTTTCTGTTTCTGAAGGACTTGCTCCTTTACCTAACATGAAACAGTGATTATGCAGATTTCTTACCAATTTTCTCAAAGTCTAAAAACTGTTCTGCACCAAATTTCTCAGAAATGAGAAGCAGTACACTAGTTCATTTGAGAAGAGATGACCTTCCAATGCAGGCACATGTATCTAACAAAAATGCACTGCCAGCAGTCCAACTGTGGCAGAAAACTAGGAGTTTTAATGTATTCTGAAGCAGGTTGGTACTTGTACCAATAATATATACCATTTAACATGTAAATTGTACCATTTTAGTGTATATGGTTTTTAAAATAAGGACCCCAAGCTAAAAACAAACAAACTTGGCAAAGAAGTGCCAAGGAAGATACTACTAAAGTCAACAGTATTATAAATCTAAATACTCTGCAAGATCATAGGGCCTACCTACATCTTCAGCTGCTCACTGTCTATAAAGTCTTTTTGCTCTTTTCAAAACACACATGCTCACCTTATCCACTGAGCCATCTTTGTTTAGCTACATAAGTTGAGTGAAATTTCATCTGTAGCTTTCAACAGAGGTTCAATCGTATACAAATCTTTCCCACTACTACCTCACTCCCTGGATTTATATGCTCTAAATTTTAGGTTTTAGATATGGGTAGAGGTGACCAAAGGGAAGTTTTCTCTCCATTTTCTTCTGGCTATAATTAGTAGTACAAATGGGAAAAAAAAAGTTACACATTTCTTCTCATGCTGCATACAACTCACTTCTATAAACCATAATGGTTTAAATAGATCCAAAGCCAGAGGACTGAAAACTCTCTTCCGCCACTTCAGCAGTCCATCTCAGAAATAGGTGCAAGGAATTTTCTGGGACTACTCAGCATGAGTGAGTAGCAGCCAGAGGCAGAAGCAAATATTTAGCAGGCCAAAGTACTGTAGGAAGCAAGTGGATGATACAAATATTATGCAAAGGAAACAAATCGTGCCCTGACCTTCATTTTGTTCCATCCATAGTGTCTGTGTAGAGCTCTCCTTATCAGTATTCTTATGAATCCTCCATCAGGTATTTTCTTATGCTGAATGCAGGTTCAACCTCTGAAAAACAAAGACAATACATTCATCTTGATCATGATCTTGGAGCTGTCAGGGTGAAACACAAGGATGGATCAGTAGTAGGCAGACTAGTAAGGACACAGCCAGTTCATTCATGACCTTGCTATTTGGTCTTGGGCAGTTCACCAGTGCAACTGGGATAATGACATGACATGTCTCAGTTCCACTGAGAAACTAAATGTGCAAAGTGTTTGATACAATTCTCAGATACTTTGACACTGGGTATAGCTGAAAGCAACTGTGCTGTTACTTAGTGGTTCCTGATCCAGTATTCAGTCCTTCAATTTAGACTTTTCAAGGGGATATAGGTTTGCTGTTCAGACATCCTAGTAATAGTGAAAAACTCCCAGTAGAATGAATTTATCAGGAGTTACCCATGTCGTCCTCTTGTTTGCAGTTTACAGCAGCTGCTCATGATGTCCAGCCAAAGTTGTTTGCTGTTCAGTAGTATTCATCATGACAGATTTAAAAAAATGCAGAAATAAATAAACCACGAGATGCTTGTATAATGATCAGTGCCCAGTGTTTATTACTGTATGAAAAAGCAGTCCAGACAGTGACAGCTATAGTAGGTCCAGGGAAAGATAATATGTTTAGGAATGTGTAGCAAATCACATTTCTATAAAATGGATTATAACATCCAAGTAGTAGTGCCATAAGGACTTTTCATCATCATACTGGTCAACAAACTTGGATATTATTAAAAAAAAAAAAAAAAAAAGCAAAGAACCAAACTAAACTTGAATAAATATCTGTACCTTTGAGTGGATCTAGGCCAAAGTTAACAAAATGGTATTCCTTCTATTTCCCCCCTTTCAAGCTGAGCTTACAGAAACCCCTGTGTGGTGTAATGAAAAAATGCCTGTACTACAATGACTCCAAGTGGTCTTTAGAGTATGGTTTGTGCTTGGATTTATAGCAGCCAGGAGAAATAAGACACAAAAAACAAGTGCTTAGGTCTTCTACCATTATGATGCCATTAAGCTGAGAAGTGGTCACAGGCCTGAATAAAGTTCACCTTGAGAACAAAAGAGCTGTGACAAAGCTACCACCCCTTCCCAGCTTTTCCCATGCTCCCAGTTCAGTCTGTTTACCTTTGCCCTCAGATGATGGTCTATAGCAACATCTACCACCCACAAAAATTCTGCTGTTTAGCTGAACACAGACACTGTTATCTTCACAGCCTCTTTCCACAGCTAGAACCATATGGGCAGGTCTTGATAAGCCAAGCTGGCAGGGTCCTTGTTCGTTCCCTTGACTGGAGATCCAACAGAACATCCTAGGTCCTCTTTCAAGAGACTCACACTAGCCATTTCCTAATTTTATGTTGGAGTAAGTGGGCACCATCTACTGCTCCACTTGTGTGTCCCTCCTGTTTTCTGTGTAGAGGAAAGTCAGGTATGGGCCATATGTCCAAGGTATGCCAGCACAAACATCTGCAGGACCAAGACCAAGGATTAAAACAGCATCCACTGCCAGGCAAATTTTCATCGAAACAGAGCTCAGTCAAATTTCATGGGTGTTAGTTCTAAAGTGTGTCATTACTCCCTCTCCCACCTCCACCCCCTGCTCCCAAACTGCAGAAATTTAAACCATTTAACCAGTATTTTCTTGGTAGTATATGGATGTGTGACAACATTTTAATCACTCAACTCCAAGAATCTGCAAAATGTTTTTATTACTATTTTTGAAGGGGGTTGGTTGTATTTTTGGGTTTGGTTCATCTGGTTTTTTGACGGGGTATTTTGGTAAACTCCACTGAAGACTATTGGCTCTCTGACTCCAACGAGATAATTTGAATGCTCAGGCTATTCTCAAATATCCTAAGGAAACTGCTTTGGCCGGGGGGGTGGACTTAATGATCTCTTGAGGTCCCTTCCAACCTTTCTGTATGAATGACTGTACCAGCTGAGACCAAGTCCATTTGCTTTTTTGTGGTCCTGACAACAGTGGCATGAAACACAAATTTAGGAATGACAGTGGCAACAGGGCACACATGCACAAATCTCATTCCTGATCTATCAGTCCTGCTTTCAACAAGCCAGGCTTCATGAGCTGGAGGAATTCTGAACATGTTTCACAGCTGGTGATGGATTTACACCAAAACCTTTTTGGAAATGTAGCTACTTTAAGCAGTGTCCTTAATATTTGTCTGCCAAGAAGATCCAGTCCATGACAGATATCTGGGCTCTGCTAATGGTCAACTCTAAGTATCTTGGACATGCTTCAGCACAGATACATGTATATAAGTTATGC
The DNA here is from genome assembly GCA_022605575.1 of Laterallus jamaicensis coturniculus. Classification (NCBI taxonomy): domain Eukaryota; kingdom Metazoa; phylum Chordata; class Aves; order Gruiformes; family Rallidae; genus Laterallus; species Laterallus jamaicensis. The sequence goes on from JAKCOX010000054.1 coordinate 3,216,339, forward strand.
CCTGCCACTGAAGGTGAAATAGGTTGAATGAAGATACATCTGGGCAACTTGGGCATATTTACATAACCCTGCATTCATTCAGCTATGGTTGAGATATTGCATGACCCCTTCCCAGACTGTATTTCTTGTTTCTGCATAAACAGCTGCCTTGGTGCTTCATTGATGGATGAGTCCAAAGAAGTCCTGCTGCTCCAGGGGCATCTTCTGTAAGTGGTGATTTCTTATGTCTTTACCAGTCACTCAAATTAAAGTAAGTATTCATACTGCTCCTCTGCAATCAAGAAAGTATTATGAAAAAAATTGAAAGCTTTCAGCTGAAAACATAAAGTATTCCAAAGTCCTTCAAAATCACAACTTTATATTTAGATGTTTCCATGCTGGATTTCTATAACAATCATCATCATCATCATGACAGAAAATATCTATTTTAAAAAAAAAAAGTAAAACACAGAATCTTCTGAGATAGTGACTATTGAATACATGGCCCAAAAAATCAAGATCAGAACTATCCAGATGGATAGAATCTCAGAAGAAACTGCTCTTTCTACCAGGAAGTTACAAAAAGAAAATTAGGCTTTTATAAGAGCAAAATGAAGCCCAGGCACTTGATTCCTCCACATTCTGCTTATGTTTCAGTGATATTCACATTTTCTGCAGTTCGCTGAAAAAAATCTAGATCTCATACAGAAGTCATGCTAAGCAAGCACTATATTCTGAGATTACCTGGTCTGTAAGAGAAAGAAGAGTAAGAAAAGGTGTTGAAAACTACAGGAAATTCTTATAAGGTTCCAAACATATATTTATACTTCAGGAGAAAATCTGATTTTATACATGTAAAACAGTAAGATACATTTACATAAAATCTAGGGAATGTGTGTTCTGCAGTAGGAAGCAACACAAATCAAGTAACATTAGTGTGGAAGATAAATGCAGTTCATTTCAGTTAGAATTATCTAACTACTCTTTTTGACAAAAATTGTGACCTTCCTACCTAGTTGCAAAAAAAAACAATTTAATGGAAAACATAGAAACCTATCTGTTTGTATTGTTCAGACATCATTATGTGGTTTATAGTTTTTTGTAAACATTCATGGAAATTTTTCAAATTCTTAAAATTTAGTAATGTTTTCCCCCAAGTTATTTTCCTTGCTTTTTTTGCTATTCAGTGCATTAAAATGTATTACTTCTGCAAATTATTTACACCATATTTCTGAAATTGTTAGACTGTAGATTTTCCAAAGATAAAAATAATGCAAAAGGTTATAGTAACATAAAGAAACACTGTGTGAGAGAAAATATAACCGCTATCATTATTCAATCACATGTGATGTCAAGAATATTACCAAAAAAAAAAAATAAAGGAGAAAATGGTAAGGAAAACAAAATGTCAGAATTTTCAGATTCAGCCGAAAAATAAATATTTAAAACAAACAAAAAAAAGGAAGCATTTTTTTCTGTGATTTTCAGAATTTAATTTAGTTTACTTTATACTGGAATCTTTTCCCATTCAAACTTCCCACTGGAATAATATTCACTAGAGATGATGTGCCACTTGCACATAGCAAGGTATCAGGGTGGTTACTGCACTGCATAGGACTAATAATGACCCCCCTCTCTAGGGCAAGACCCATCATATTGAGCTCCAGGTTTCTATCTATAAAGGAATATACATAGTGAAACATTATCCAGGACACGCTCAGAAGGACTACCCAGAGATAAGAAAAATAACTCTAGACCCACAATTAAAGTAAAAAAAAATGATGGTGGGGTAAAAGCAGCCTGGAAATGACCATTGTACTTGTTACAGCAGAGTTCTTCCCAAAACTGTGCAGGCAGAAGCCTTGTTGCTTGGAATGAATACTGGAAAGTAGTAAAAGGTAACATAGCCATAGACAATGTAACGGGACCATTTTCAGCTCAGTCCCTCCCATTGGCTTGTAACCCATAGAAATTTACAAGGCCATGGTGCTAGTGCAGTACAAGGGAAGACCACAGCCGTAACAACTGTCCAACAGGATGCTCTATGCATTTCTCAGCCCCACCATGTGATGAATTCCCACATGGGGTCTCTGGGTGTAAGCACCCTTGCACTTGACGCAAAAAAAGCTGAGTGTCTTCTTGATACTTTATGATGCACAAGAAAGGAAGCAGCTTACACTTGGGCAAGCAATAATGTACAAGTACTGTAAAAAACAGTGCATGGATACCGATTTTGTTCAAATGGTCAAGGTTTCAATCATGGGAATGCCATGTCCTTAGTTGAGATTGTTTTAATAATCTCATCTTCAGGTTTTGCTGGTGTTCCTATCTGCCTATTCCAGCTGTGCACATTGCTAAAGGGCAGTGGTTATCTAAAGAACACAGGGGGTAAAAAAACGCTCGAAAAAACACTGAAGAACTCACTGAGGTTCAGCCTATTCACCCATTTTGGTGCTCCTGCCCTTGTAAGCTCCAAGTGTTTTCATTCCCACTGTATGTCTGCATCTTTTCAGTAGTCTCCCTGCTTTATTCAAGTGATACAGCTTCCTTCCCTGAGAACTTAATTTTTAACATGCTGGGGAGCACAGTCTACAAATATAAAGCCACTCGATTCAGAAAATTTTCCAAGCATTTGACAGGGGTTTTTTTCATCCAAACAAAGAGAAGAGATGTGGGGGGAACAACCCTGCTTAAGAAAAAAAAATAATGTTTTTCTTCATAGACTCCTTGTCTCACAATGTAAAATATTAATGAATTTTGCAGCTAGCATACACTTCTTTAGATACAGTCAAAAACTTCAACACAGAGTGGAAATAATTGAAAAGTGTCTTGATGCTGTAGAACGACCCCCAGCAAGTCCATAAAACCTAAATTGCAATGCACTGTCTTGGACTGCAATATCCACCCTGCATGGACTGGAGGGAATCAGGTCCTCGTACCTAATAATGTCTAAAGAAGCTGTGGCTATCTCAGTACAGCCCATGTGTCAGTAACATAAATTCCCAAAGTTTCTAGTCATATTTTAGTCATATTTCTGGCCTGCTCTAGGGCAAGCACATTTTATATAACAATTCGAATATTACGCTAAGAAAACCCCTGAGAGAAATTAATATAGACAACTCATTTCCTAGAAAATTGGATTCTGGAGGATCAAAATCATTGCAACTTCTGCAAATTCCTGTCCTGCAGTTTGTTTGAACTGGACAGACTTTACACTTGCAGGCAAGTATGTCCCCAGACAGATCAACATGCATGGAACTCACAAAAGAAGGCTTTATTAGAAACATCCAGTGTATTCACCAGAAGATGAAATAAGCAGTGGTTGCAAACAAGAAATAGAGCAGTGAGGAGGAAAAAAGGAAAGGAGGCTACCTAATTTTGCCTTAAATCTCAGCAAAAAAGTAAATGCATTGACTGGCTTCCTGGTTTTAGGAAACAAAACACTGTTTTCTATGAGATTGAGATATTGTGTGAAATAATTTAGGTTTGAATATAAATGGAATGGAAAATCCAAGCACAAATGGCATCCAAATTCTTCATCTGATTTTACAAGATAAAAAATAATTCTGCAGGAAATAGTAACTGATGAAATAAATTACTGGCATCAAGTTTGCTTGTGTTTGAAAGTTTTGGTATAGCCTTTTCACTATTATATACATGCACTTAGTTAAACTTAGTAAATGAAGGTCAATATTATCAATTTCTCATAGAAAAGCAAACTTGTCTCCATAAATGAGGCATCAGAAGGCTTCTGAACCTTTGAAGTATATTCAGCTTCTTAGATCAATGGCTTAAGTGTGACTTAAGGACAGCTCTGGACTCATGCCACTCATTGTACCATTTGATGCTCCGGATCACTATCCTTACACACCCACCCTGCTAAGTAAGTCCTCTAAAATGACATGTACTACAGAAATTAATTTGTCCAATCCTGGTTGTAATGATCTGTATTGCGTCTACTTTTTTCAAGAGGAAGCCAAAGATTGTTTCTTTTATGATAAAAATATGCATTTACATCAGCTTGGAGATTCTAGAGGATCTCACAATATACTCTAATTTCCTTTTAGAGACAGATCATAAACCACAGTAAATTAGCATGGTTTCACTGGCAGAGGATATGTCTTACAACATACAGATTTATTTCTCTATTCACCTGCTTTAAATGGATTTATCTTGAACATCCGTAAATCATGTAATAACCAATGTTCAATCACTGGCAGTGCTGGGTCCACAAGAAAGTGATTTGTAAGTCTTAAATATCGATGTAGTCTCTGTATTAGTTTGTATGGACTTTCCAAAGCTTGCACAGTATATGCTTTCTCTCCTAATAAATACTGACTGCCCATGACCCATGAATCTTAACAACTAGTTGCATTGCAACTGAATGAACTGGAGTACTATGACTACAACCCATACACTGGAAATCCATGACTTGGTATCGCTTCTATTTTGGATAATGTCAGTGCAATATATTTTGCCCCAAAACCCTTCTAAAGTAACATAAACTGCTGATAGCCTTAAAGGAAGATTCCAAATTACAAAATCCACAGCTTTTCCTTCTTATAAACACAAGCAAAGATAAGAAAAGTTATCCTGCCCTTTGCCCTCTAGCATGGCTTTTCACAGAAATGAAAATAAAGTACTAGGCCTGGGTCCTCTTGTCCAAATAGCACAGTGACATGGCGATATGAAGACTGGTTGATATTTCAGTTCATATTTATCCACTGGAAGATCATCCTTTTCTAGGTAGAAAGCAAAGCTTTGCATCTACTACAGCCCTCTCGTACAAGCATGGCTTAACCACACCCTTTCCCACAGCAGTAATGTATGTTTAAATTTGATTAAGGTAAAAGAAACCTGCGTTTTAGTAATACTTATGTTCCTATTGCAGCTCTTGAGACGACTTATTTAGCTTTTCAGCTGTTCCTTAAGTCCTGACTTCATAAAATGCTTAAGAACTCCTTTATTCTAGAGACATCTATTGTTATTGTTATTGTATCTCTGTTAAATCTGATGTGGATCCATTGGTTCAAATGTTACTCAGATAGAGGAAGAAAGTAAATTCAGAGAAAACTGTATTCAGTATAACTTCTTACAGAAACCAAGAAATGAGTCCAAACCAAAGCCCTCACCAAAATAAACTGCTACTCTATACAGATACAAAGTGTGTGTGTGTGGCGGGCGGGGGGGTGGTCAGAAAGGGAACAAATCCAACTTCTCTTTGCAGAAATTTTTGTAAGATATGTTCAGGCATCCAAGGATATGACATGAATAGAGAGAAGAAATGTAGAGAAGAAGTAGGCAGAAAAGGAATGACTTTGTAATAGCCACAGCATTAGGAAACAGAAAACCCACAAGTATTGAAGAAAATTATTTAACTTAAACAAAGCCACTTAATTCATCCTTACAGTGGATGTGTGCATGTATTTGAATATGTCCTACAGATTCAAAGTGTTAATTCAACGTACTATTTGTTTATGCAAAATAAGACAATAATGAAACTGCTTAACAGGTTTACATTTACAACTACTTAGAATTATACAATAAATGGAGCACTAACTGCAGGAATAGAGAAACCTCCTCCTTCTCACCCACAGCTGTAATTGTAGAAGACAGGATACTAGCACCACTTAGCAGGGCACAGTGACAGAGCTAGAACAACAGCATGCACTCCCTCTGGAATAGATTTAAGACAGAGACCTAAGAGGTCACAAAACCCAACAATGAAGGAAGCAGCTTTAAAGTGCAATGTCTGCCCTGATTTTTCCACACTTTGAATAACACAAGGAATAGATTTGGGGTAAGTCCTTTAAGTTAATTAGGGAATAAAGTTTCCTGAGGTCATGCCAATGCAACAATGGACTTAATACCAGCTGCCCATCAAAGAGGTTGTGAAACAAATTGGTCTGAAAGAGCAAATCTAGTCTGTCATATCACTATCAAAATCTGCCACTTCATGTGTGTGATTAAGATCTTACATGAATGAGCTGACATGATTTACGCTCTGTGATTATGTTAAATTAATGTATAGAATATAGTACAATAATCTATACTATTAGACACTTGGAAAGTTCTGCTCTCGGTTGGATTTCAGCAAGATGTTAGTGGCCAATGACCATTCTAACAACAGAGTTGTAAGCAAGGCTGCTCAACACTGCCAAATTTAATACAGATTTATAAGATGTGTCACATTCTCTCTAATCATGTTCCACCAGTGTTGAAAATATACGAAGTTTCGTGCATATGGATGTGTCTATAGTCTGCTGCCACACATGGGAGGAAACACAGACACATTTCAGGTCCTCAGCAATGTTACACTGGAAAAATATCAGGGGAAAACCTTCTCTTCTAACCATTCTAAAGCTGTATTTGTTGCCAAAGAAAACTAAAAGAACTCTTTAATGAGAATTTCACCACTCATATCATTCCTCCCTCTCTCTCATAATTTTGAAAGCATTCATACATACCATTCGGAATACACTCTTAGTATTAAAACATCTTAATATTATAAATCATAATTTGAGGGATAAAAGTGACGCTGCAGCAGAAGAAAAAAATATAAAAAGTCCTTTTACTGTGACAAACTATCATAGTTTAATTCATCATGAATTTCCTACATGAAGGAACTAGTAACCCAAGACATCAGATGACAAAACAATTTTTAAACAAGCACAAAGTGATTAAAAAATGTTAGGACTTTTTAGACTATAAAATCTTTCAGTAAAACTCAATTTAAACAGAAACAAATGCTAGTGTCGATGCAGCTCAGGGAATTTATTGTCTGAAGTATCCTAAAATTTGTTTTGAATTACCCTCAGTGCATTGCTTATACACACTGAAATTATAATGTGAAGTTTATTGTATACTGATGGAACACTGTCAGATAATTAACTCTTCTGGGTACAAAAGGTTCCTCTGTGAGGCTTTTTCCTGTACAAATAGAAAAATACTTTTGTTTAGCCTCAAGTAAAATTAGCAGCATATTAAGGCAGTAGAGTAGCAATAAATCCTTCAAATAGGTCTCAGTTGTGAAACAACATTTTTTAATAATTAAAAATAGCAAAATTTTGTGAAAACATGATTTTTGGACACTTTAAGACAGTAAAGAAACAAACTGAATTTGTGCACCTCATTGACCTTTGAAAACATTCATTTTTTTGTCTTCTCTCTTTAGCAGTAGAGTAAGGCCAAATGAAAACCTGGAAGCTCAACTCAGATGAACTAGAATGAACAATGCTTATAGCATTGAGTGGTCTCTCCCAAAACTTGGAGGTCTCTGACTCAGTACAGCTTATGAAAATGACAAAAGTTTAGCAGTAAAACCATTCTCTGAGGTCTCCTCACTATTAGGGCAACTGAATCTTCATTCTTCTAAAGCCTTGGGATCACATCCCTGTGTGTCATAAGGAACGCATCTTATGAATAAATAATCTTACCTCATTATAATTGTCAACAGAAAGCAGAAGAGATTGTTATATATATATATATATATATACCAAGTGCTGTACACATACAGAACTCAGCATTATGCAGATTTATAATTTTGGAATTTAGTCCTTCAAAAATGAAATAAATAGAAAATGCACTTGGAGATTTCAGCATTATTGGGGACAAAACAACACGTAACTAATGTGATCATGTACAAGAAAAGCCCAAGCAAATGGCCACATAGTCACTTCTACCAAGGCTCAGGGACCCTGAAACATCCACATAAATGAACATTTAATGAAATTCACTATCATCAGTGGTCTTCTGTCAGGGATATATTAACCCCCAAGTGTAGGGTGAAAAATATCATATTTATGTCCATTTTTGAAACAATATAACAAACATAAATATTATGTTAAAAGAAAGAAAAACATCTTTGCCTGGAGAAAAGAATTCTCTATGATAGGCATCTGTTCCAGTTCTCAGTCTATTTTTCTATCTCTACAGACTCCCTTCTTCAGTCCACCTAAGAAAGGGTTAAAACTTCAGGCTATAAGAGAACAGTCAGCTTTCATAAAGAGATATCTCACTGTGAATGGCACAGCAATATTTAAGCATCATTTTTTTCATGGTGGGCAGGTACTGCTCAGCCTTTACAGAGACATTTTTTTTAATTTGGAACATAAATTAAATTAAATATTTATGCCAGACCTGCCAGAAGAAAGACAAATAGAGGTGCCAAACAATTCTGTTAATAAAGTTCAATCACTGTAATGCACACTGTTGTCAAATGGTAAGTGCAAGTTAATTTTTTCTTTAAAAGTTTTGCTCTCTTTTTTCTGACAGTCAAGTTGGAAAGAACTGATAATTCCAAAGGAGATTTATTCGGGGCATAGTCCTGCACCCAGTTGAAGTGAATACAGTTCCTTTTCCCTTTTGGCAACAGCAGCAGCTATTTATTTATTTTTACTAGATGTTTTCAGGGAACATATATATTAATACACAAATATATTCACATACAAAAATTATTTATTAATAAGATTCCATAGTTTGATATCTTTTTTATCTTCTCCTTTCTTTTTCTCTTTTTAACTATTCAAGGCAGATTATAAAGACTGCAGATGTCCAAAGGAAATGGCCAATAATCTAAGTATAACCAACCACAGTACCACAATATTCTGCTGACCCTACCCTAGGTACAAAGCATTGCCATATCATCATCAGGCAGAAAACAAAAGGTAAAAAACCAAAAAAATGGCTATGTGTCTATGCAGGTTTTCAAATATGTGGAAATATACTGAGAATTTTATAAACCTGTCTTTTGTCACACCTGATGATTGATTTCTGTCTCACACAGTGTCAGCTTTCCTTCCTTCACCATGTTATATCTATATCAAATACTCATAGCAAGAGGAAAACTGAAATAGTCTTTAGAGAAGGAGCATCAAGCAATGATACTGCACAGCTGAATTCCATGGAAATAACGAACAGGAAAATGCCCAAATGCCTGAAATCCTTGTGCAGTGACAAATTCCCGAGAGGTAACCTACTGTAGTGCCATAAAATGTAATTATAATGAGACCCAATGCTCCAGGTCCTCCTAAGCCTTAACAACTCTAATGATCTTATCCAAATCTTTTCTTGATTAAGCCACATCTTGCCAGATCAAAATCACTTTGCATGGTTAAGAGCAGAAAACTGGACTGGTCTAAACTAAAAAATGGATGATTACATATTAACTGAATACCTCTTTGCTGTTCGGTTTTTTGTCCCCCTGAGTTATCCCTTCCTTGTGCCTCAATTTCCCCATTTTTAAATGACAGCAGTGATTCTTTCTTTGATAAAGTCCATTCAATAATAATATTCAAAGTACTAGTAGTCCACATAAACTTCTGGACTACTTCAAACTCTAGCAATAATACTGAAAGAGATGTCAGGATCAGAATTATGTTCCTGCCTCAGTTTTAAATTCCCCAGTGACGTTTAGCCTTATCTGTATTTCAATATCTCTCTTAGTACCTGCCTGCATAGTGTGATTTGAGCTGGCATTTAGTACAAGCCCTAAGCTGAAAACATGGTAAATAAAAATTGATATATAAATCCAGTCCCCAACTGGCCTGTATTATCATGACTGAATTCCTTCTGCTGGAAATCACTGGGGTTCATTTTTGCAACTTGCTCTGTTTTCTGATTCACTGTAATACAACAGTATGTCAGTTGTACTTTACACTAAACTGTATTTTCTACTGCTGGAAATCTTGAATACTTGAATCTGAAATATAAGGTAAGAGCTCTAAAACACCCACTTTTTTGTTGGTTTTTTTAGAAACTGTATATATATACAGCAACATGAATTGTGATTTTTGTTAGAATATCAAATATGATGTATTTATATTACAAAAAAAAAAAGCTGCATTTTCTAGTGGGCTACATTCCATCTATATGTTTTTTCTTCAACAAGGAAAAAAGACAGAACCATTTCAAATCTTCTAAAGAACAATGAGGAAAACCTAAGGAACATATGGTTTTGTCCAGAAATAGGGAAAAACATGCATGTAATAGAATGAATCATTGAATCATAGAATTCTTTTGTTTGAAAAAATCTTTAAGATCAAGTCCAACTGTTAACCTAACACTGCTGAGTCCACCAAATAATGTTGCCTGTCTTTCTTAACTTCACATTTCTGGTGGACAATGTATATTCTGCCACCCATGAAAACCAGTCATATTTTAATGGAAAAAACACTATTTAGGTTGATGAGTAGTTGATGCTCTGTACTCAGTAGTGGCAGCTCATTTACCTGCTAAACCTGTCAAGGTGTTGGGTGAATTATGTCCTTCTATTGCCACTTACAGGTCACCTAGAAATCAAACCTCCACATATTTCGCAACTGTCATGGAAACCCCAGATATCATATCTTTCCTAATAAGTTTTCTATATACACGTTTTGAAATTCATGTAGTCTGTGTACTTTTCTTTCAGGCTGAGCAATACCTAGACATCAGGAAGGCCTTGGTATACACAGTGCACTGTCAGAGGAGGGCAGGCATCTGAAAATATAATTGTGAGCATGTATCTGCACATATATATAACACACTGCTGAGAACATATCTGCTAATGATGTGCATGTTTCTATGTTTGCCTAATTTGAAATCACAGGTCAATAAGTGAAGCCGTCTCTCAACTTTGATGTCAAGCAACTTTCCCATTAGGATTTGAAAAGTTTGAAGAGAATGGAAATATCATTTAGAAATTCAGTTGAAAATGTTGGGAATTTGGGGAAAGGAGGGGGGTGGGGGTGGGGGTGTGTTTTGCTAGGTTTTTTCCCCCCCTTTCATTAAAGCACTGAGATTTGCTTATCTAATCTGATTCATGACTCATGCACCTCTAATATAGCAACAATAGAAATATTTGCAGCTTCATGTTTTCTTCCCTCCTTTTAATAACATGCATAAAACAGACATTCAATTTTACTTATTTTATGATCTGTATGCCTTCAGATATATTGTGCCTTGAGATTGAACACTTATCTGCTTTTCATCAGACATGAGGCAATTTTGAAAAATTAGGTAAATCAGACATATGCAAACACCAGCTTTGTGAAACAAGCATTAAAAAGTCACAGATCTCAGACATATTGTTCCTCTTGGACTGATGTTAATGCAATTTTATGCTTCTCTGTAGTAAACATACTTACCCAAGCCATACTGAACTGAATTGTCACTGCTCTGACGACCCAGTCCTATAGCATGTACTTTGGAAGTTCCTGGTTAGATAGCTATGCAGATGCACAGCCCCTTACAGACCAAGATAAAATGGATGCTGTTTGCTCAAATAGTCAATCCTGACAAAAGATTCTGCCACAGCCTTGTCCCTCCTGTAAGAGGACATACCATTGAGCCCTTTGCATACCCAAGGAACTTGACCACCTCTTTTCTGGGCAAAATTCTGGGCCTATGAATTAACAGAAATTGTTACCAGGGCATGAACTTGAAGTGGGTTTATTCATAGTGTCTTGAGAAGAACTGGATGTCATGTCAAGGACTTGCTTCTCTTCACACATAATGCCCTGAGAAGAACTGGATGTTAGGTCAAGGGCTTTGCTCACCTCTTGCAAAAAATGAAAGGGAGAGACAGGGAAAAAAAGGACTTTAGATGTAAGTTCTCAGAACAGATGAAGCAAGTACAAGACCTTAGAATGGAGATAAATAGCAATGATTTTCACCTCCTTGAGCTTTTTAGGCATGCAAAGAGGTAGACTAATGAAGTCCACTACAGAAGTAAGCTAACAAACTGGAAGCAATGCTCTTTGATTATATTTTGTTGAATAGATTTGCTAGTTTATAACCACCACTCTTGATCTAGAAAAGCTGTCACAAACCTGTAAATAGATTTCCATTTAGAAGCAAGTATGTGAGCCCAATTAAATATAATGGATAATGAGGGCTAGTACAATCTTAACATGAAGTTTGGTAAAGTATATTTTCCTACCCCAAAAGTATGAAAACGGTATAGTCAGGAAGAGAAAGGTCTACTTGGAGAGATCAAGCAATAGATAAAAGTGCAGCTTGTTCTGAGGTTGACAGAGTTGCTTTGGATTTGCAATGGTAGTCGAATTTCACCCAGAATAGCTTAAACACCAGTTTTATAGAAAGATAAATTTTTTACCTTTTTTTCTATATTAACACTTGATTTAATGAGCAATGTCTGAAAGAAATATTCAAGCCTGTCAGAAGGCAGATTGAGGACTGAAAACTAAAGGTGCATAAAAGGCTTACCAAGGATTTTTCATATTGCTATACATTAAACTACAAGGTAACAAGACAGCTTTGAAGGAGATGTTAAAAATCACTTCAGGTGCGTTCCAGAGAATGGTGAAAAGTGCTGACAGAATGAAAATAGAGCAAAAAGATGATGTATCAGTAGCAGAGTTTATTTATTTGGGTTCAGGTCTTCTTTCTTTTTTTCTTCAAAAATCACACTTGCTTGTTTATTTTACTATTAAACTGATAATCTGTCTTAAATGCTAATGTCTGAATACACATCTAGTCATGCAAGATATAATTCATTATAATTACAACAACAGTCATACATGAAGAGAAACATCAGTCCTTAAATCAGCAAATCATTTTTAATAACACATGGTCATTGTACAAAGTAGAATAGAAGTGATTTCTTTAATGGCCAAGATCCAAATAATTCGCTATTAGATGAGTATTTGATGACTATTAAAACATACAAGTGCTTTCATAGTTACATTTCATTAAACTGTAAAAGTATATTTTCTCTGTCTTGGCATTGTTATTATTAAACAATACAAATGCATATAACTGCCACAAGAAAAAAAACATGTTTACCTTATGAAGTTAATCTATCTTATTTTTTGAACATACCTTCCCTGTTTCCTTACCCAGAGCATGACACTTTACCTGGGATTGTTTATGTCTGGGTTAAATCTCAATTATTTAGCATCTACATAAAACCAAGTTTCATTTATTATCATATACATTAAGAAATAATTTATTCATAAAATTGTATCTGTTCTTTGCTACTCTTTAAATTAAATTTACATACGTCTTCTCCATTTTCTGCCACACTGATACTATCATTACAATGACCATGACATGACCCTGACAGCTGTCATGCTAGACTTATATATCTATATCTAAACCAGATTATGCTGAGCACTGAAAACAAACAAACCAACTTACCATATATAATGGTAAGTAGAAATAAATTAAAAGCCTAACTATGATCTTGTTCTTAATTCTATAACAGAAAGTTGTCTGAAAGCTAGTGGTTCTCAGATCAAATGAATCTCAAAATTTTCAGGTTTGACCTTATAAGCATTTCATTGCTCAGCTCCAAACCATATATAGTTCCATACTGACCTTCAGTGAGAATGTGGACATCTGATTGTTGACATCCTGAAAACTTTCTGAGCAGCTGATCTGCAGGCTAAACCCTGGTGAAACAGTAAAATGAGTTTGTCACCAACGCCCTGACATAGTGGGCAAGGCAGAAGAAAGAAAAGCCTCTTTATTTGGCTAGATTATGTCTTCTCAGTAGGTATAATTAAGAGCTTGGAGGACATAAACAAACCATTTATATGACATCTAGTATAAATTCTGATTATTTACTAACAATTAGTAAAGGAGTTAATGGGGTTGGTAATGAAAGACAATAACTCTAAAAATTACCTCAAAGAGACAAATTCAACATTAAATTTGTTTTAAAATTACCAGATCAGTTATATCCTAGCCAAGCAGCAACCCTTTGTTTGCCCTTTTTAGGAATGGCTATGCGTTATAATGCTTTGCAATCTTTAGTCCATTAATGTAAGTATATTCATACAAAAAAAAAACCCAAACCAACAAAAAACAATCCCCAAAAAAACCCCAAACAACCAAGTAAAACCCAGTTTAGGAGTAAAAAGCTCTTTCTGCTGAAGACTATAGACATATGTAGTGTTAGATTTTTCTCTGAAATTTGGATTTTATTTAAAATGGATGCTAAGTAGCATCATTCTCATTTGCTTATATACCCAAGGACCAATAGCCAACATTTCAGATGACCCAAAAGCCCTTTTAAACTCCAAATATATAACACAGAATGTTGGAAAAACAGCCCAGAAATTTGGTTCTTGGCTCATTTTTATGTAGTTCTGATCCTGTCATCTCCAAAACTGGAGATAGTTCCAGTAAACTCAAATATCATCGTGTGAGGAACTGAAGTTTAATTGCTTTACCAGGCAGCAGTTTCACTGAAGTTAATATAAGAGCTGTATGATTAGGAGTTCATAATCAGACTCTCTAAGCCACTGCTACTGAGCAGCTGTTAAGCTATTTATTCAAAATTAGTTTGCAGTTCATAGTGGAAAAGTGATGATAACACAAAAATCACTACTAGAACTGGCACTAACTGGCATGGTTGTTGGAAACCTGAGAAGCCCGTGGTCCCCCAGAGGAATAGCTTTTTGAGAAATATCCCAACTATAACAACACGGTATATAATGAGTGAATCATGACATCCACAACTTTCCTATTTTTAAGCTAAAGAACACTTGGAGGAAAGAATATCTTGCAGTACTGTGATTGTGAAGAGGAGACTACAGCTACCTTGACAACTGTGGGCTGAAGTTAGTTTCTGTCAAAAACCAAGCTCTAAATGTAAAAATTATATGACTGCTTTGTTTTCCATTTCTCAACTAAAAATGCATGCTTTTCCTGGAATTCAATAAATGGAGCATTTTTAATCTGTGTGCAGACTGCAACAGTGCAACAGAGACTAAAACTGATGAATATGAAGTAAACAAAAGAGGCTGGTTAGGAGGCATGCACACACCAGATAAGGAATTAATGATCTCAGGAAATATGGTATTGTTCCCATTATGGTTTTGAAACATGTTGATTATTACTCTCCTCTCTGCAGACATCTAAATGTAATGTCCTTGCTTTTGCATCAAAGGGAAATTCAAATTTTATTTGTTAATGAAGTAGTGCACAGTGCTGTGCCTAGCTGTCCAGAACAGTACCCAGAGAGGTAACGCAAGTTCAGAAGGTCAGTATTCAAACTTAGTAACCTTCCTTGCAAAAGGTCAGTCTGAGCACTAAGCTCTTTCATGGTCATTTTTATCTCCATCCAAACCCAGGGAGTTGGTGGAGTCTCCTTCTCTGGAGATATTCAAGACTCGTCTGGATGCCTATCTGTGCAGTATGAGCTAGGGAGCTCCTTTGGCAGGGGGGTTGGACCCGATGATGTCTCGAGATCCCTTCCAACCCCTACAATTCTGTGATTCTGTGAGTGTCCCAAATACCCGATGTTCAAAACTACTTAGGTGCTATTTAATGCTAAAGTTTTGGTCTTACTAAGGTGGAAAGTTTCCAATTTTACGCTGTGAAAAAATACAGTAAATACAATTTCCTTTCCAAATTCAAGAGATGACATTAGAACATCAATAAGAAATAGTGTAACATGTTAAACCTCATAGAACTTTAGCACTACACACTAAACTTCTATCAATATAGAGTAAAAAGAGAGATTTAATCATATTACACAAATAAAACAGGATATTTTCCCTTAAAATACTTTAAAATGTTTCATATAAAGACAAAACAATAGATCAGTTCACTGGTAAGAAGCTGTACTGGTAATTGGTAATTCAGAATTGCAAGAGGACTTCCAAGTTTTGAGATTATAGAGAGTAAAGACAGTCGTGCAATCAGGTCATAAAAGATTTCTTACTCCTAACTGCTTTCCACAGCTCTGTTCTGTCTCTCTCTATGTTTCATCACCTTTAAAACCAAATATTATAGTCACTGATCCACCTAATTTCCTAATGTTCCGTAATTGGTGCTATGGAGTGTGTGTACCACAGCTAGGGACCCTTTAACTTCCAAAGTTCGCCCCAAAAGCTACTGAACCCAATCCAGATGTTTTGCAGCTAGGGTGAATGATGTGCCTGGATTGTGCCAAAGCAGGGCAGGGAAAGAGAGAATTTTTTGCACCAGTTAAATGCACATTTGTACTACAAGCACTTTTCTTTACAGAATTGTATAAGCAGTATGATGCTTATAAATATGTTACAGCAAAGCAACTGCTCAAAAGTTGCAAGTATTGAACTTGCCTGTATTGAACTCCATGTAAATATATTTTAAGATAATTACCAGAGGGAACTGAAATTAATTGGAAAACTAGCATGATGAAGATAGGGAAGCACAGAAAAAAGTGCATAGCAAAAAAATACTCAAAGAAGGCTATAAAAAGGTTTTAAAAATACCCTGCCTCACCCACACAACAACAAGAACAACCCATAGAGTGGAAGAAAGAGAGTGAAATCATAATTATAAAGGAAAAGAGACTGTAATGTGAAAGTTGAGGGAGGAAAATAAGCAGAAAAAAAATAATATTAATAGAAGATAAAGACCAAAGAAAAAGATGGGGGGGGGGGGGGGGGGGGGAAGCTTTATATAGAGGGATCAAAACATTTCCAAAGCTTTTTAAATCCTTCAGAAGATACAGGTCCTCAGGACTGAAGGCTTGGTCTATGATAAGTAGGTATACTGATTAAAGGTATAACTAATTACACACTGAAGAATAGCTTCTCTGCTACACAATATTGCTAAACCCAGACTGATACCAGCTGTAGTTACTGTGTAGGAGGAACAATTGGAAAGATAAAATAAGGTTGTTTTCTCAAGCACTCTTGAGTGTGATGGATCTTTTTGTTTTGCAGACTTTTCCCTACAATGTTTATAAGCGGAGCCCTCACTTTCACGCTCCCACTGGCGTGATGCTCAGGGTTTCATTTCATTCTCAAAAGCCACAAACAACAACACTGTTTAAATGCTGCTGCTACCCTTCTGTGGAGCTCGCTGTAGCACCCCTTTCAAAGCAACAATAAAGTCTGTGCTTCATGCCAGATTACTTCAGAAATGTCAGCTAATTGTGCTTCAAACTTGTCCATGACATAGAAATTAAAACCCACATCTTGCAAGTAGAACTAATGGCAAGCTTAGTTATTTGTGATGTTCACATTTACACCCATGACAGGCAGAATAACATCAAGATTTATTTTGAGAAGCGGATACCTTACATTTAGAGACCACTGAATTGAAGAGTTCAATAGGCTCATCCAGTGACTGATGTAGCAAACCTAAGAATAAAACTACCTGCTCTGTTGCAACATAAAGAGTCTTAAGAAATTTAACTCATTTCTTTGCAGTTTTTTTCAGAAGCAATGAAGCCTTCCATCTGCTGCCCCAAATAACCAGAACAACTTTGTATTTATCTGGAACACAAGAAACCTTGGGTCACTCAACATCCCATTCTATTTTTGTAAATATTATGTGTCATGGGGAATCACATAAAGGTGGCAGAACACTACAATAGCAGGGAAAAAATTAGGAGAAATATATAATTTTATTGTGTGTGAACTTAAGAATGACAAACCAGATCATTTTCTTTTAAATTAGAGAAAATTGTTATGCATTAGCAGTACTTAATTGGTCAACTTGTATTTCTCAGAACAGGTATTTACTGCTACAGCTTGAAACCTACCCAGGTATTGCAATTGCAGCTCCTGAGAATCAGCGTTCTGCCAAATAAACTTTTGAACAGCATTTCTCTGAATAGATAGACCTTTACTGATAACAAACACAGACAATGGTTCATAGCGTGTTTTGTATGTCCCAGAAAATACATGTTTTCACAATATTTTCTTGTCTTTCTGGGGCCTCTTTTCCATACTAAAGTACTGAACTTTTTATTAGCTCTTCTCCAGATTCTATACTGCAACTCAACATTTTTTATCCCAAAGAATTCTAAGTCTATAAAAGAGGTAGGTGATAAATTCCCCAGAATGGAAAAGAAATTAGGGGGTTAATTAGGTGTGCCATTCTGTTTTCAACATTTTGCGTCATTTCACAGCATCTGATTTCTCATTAACATTCAAATACGGGATATACAAGCCTAAATCTCACACATGAAGAGAATGTGTCAGCTCTCTGACTAGAAAAGAACTACAGGTATTCAGAGGTGGCATTGCAAATGAAATTCTGTAGCTCTGAAACACCATGAATCAAGAAAGAGAAATTTAGAGATGAGAAACTAAATTATACTGCAGACTCTGGGGAAACTGGTTTTAATAGCTGCATTATGAAAACAAACTATTGTCACTAAAGAGCTGGTAGAAAGCAACAGTTGGGGGGTAAAATCAAAGACTAGAGAAAAGAGGAGTGCTGAGAGAATTTTGCACCGAAACTTGTGACAGCAGGGGACATCCAGGAATACTTTGAAGGAGAGGAGAGGTAAATTAGAAGGGCAACTATAGGGAAAAAGTCATACTTCTCATTTATGTGTCTACTAAGACATGTAGAAAATGGAAATACAGCATGACTTCTCCAGGCTTTTGCTTCTAGCAAACTCCAGCAGATTGTAAAGAGCTCTGTCGCTGCTAACAGGAAGATAATACTGCTTCTAGTCCTGATGTTCCTTTCAGATGGGCTAGGACTAGAGAGAAGAGGACAAAGGGGCTGCCGCACAACTTGTTCAGGAGCACCATGTAGTCCTATCCAAGGCAGAGCCCTAGCTGCAATACCAGTGGGGCTGTGGACAGCTCTGGGGAGAAGGCTAATCAGGATCAGAGAGGAGGGAGATAAGGGAAACATTTTTCCTATGGGATCAGTGAGGACAGGACCCAGGAGGTGTTGCTGATCCCTTCCCTGGAAGGTTTCCAGCCTCACAGGACAAATCCCTGAGTAACATGGTCTGAGTCTGCTCTGAACAGGGAGTGAGTCTGGACACCTCCCAAGTCCCTGAGTTATTCAGTGGCACTGGGTAGAGGTCCAAGCACTAGCAGGGATTATGCCTGGAAAACAGGCATTCTGTTCTTGCTGGGTGGCTTGCCCTCAAAGTTGAGGAGGAAATGCCCCAGTCTAGATTTTAATCACTACATACATGGCTCCATAAAATCATTGATAAACACCGGCAAACAACAAACACCCATAGCATTCAGTTCTAAATAAACCTCCATTAATAAAACTTACACACCATGAAATGCCAGTGGAAGTATTTCCAACAGTTCAAGCCAGAGGACAAGAGCTTTTGGTCCAGGTCATCCTGATTATAAGAGGATGTTGCTATATGTGACGTCTTTTCATCTGTCATCACAGTGGCTTTTACAACACCACTGCCTTTGATACAATTAGGTCTAAGTGTTCAGAGGATTTATGTGCATTATTATTAAAGAATGCAAGTTCAGTGGCAGCGGGTATGATACATAGCTTTTCTTAGTCAAATATAAGTGACTTTCTAAAATAGAATAAAATTAATTAGCTTCTTACAAAAGACAATGAAAGACGAAGTGAGAGAAAAGTATTTGTTTTACTTATTAAAGTATCAGTTTCCCAAAAACCTTCCTCACAATTCCATTCTGAAGGCTTAAGATATTTGAATACAGAAATCCTGGAATCAAGGATTTTAAAAAGCTAACCTTAACACATAGTTTCACTCTTTCACTAATGTCTTGATTCCGGTAGCTTCTTTTATTCCTTACCCATATCTTAATCACTCTTAGTTTTCCATTTCTTATCTTTATAAACTCAGCCAAAAGAAGCAATGGCAATTATCCCTCTCTCTTTACATGACTAATGCATTATTGGTTCTTTCTATTTGTGGCATTCACCTTCAACCCTAACTCAAGAACTTGATGAAAAATCTGAGAGGCTATGTCAATATGATATTTGGATATATTCTGAGCAAAATTTCTCATATTTGTGCTACTTGAATGCCTAGAACAGAGGGAATGAGAAATATATAGGTAGTTTTCTAAATACTTTGATCTGGCCCAGAAGAGCAGTTCAAAATATGAAATCAGTCTGACAATTAAGGGAAAAAAGTTATCTAGTGGCTTTTAAGGTTCTCTATAGCCAGAACTCTATATACAGAAAATCCTCTCTCTAGTAATTTTACTGTGCTCATATCAATTGGGACAAGATGAGCCAGAAGGGCTAGAGTCTTTCCTCAGAGCAAGCCAGCACAGTGCACTGGTCTTTCCATACTTAACAATTCAGGCTGAGGAAAGGAGTGCATTTGGAATGTCTCACAAGTGTCCAGGGTTCCACAACACTCTTCTGGTTATTTCTGCTAGTGGACAAGATACGAGCAGATACCTAAGAAAAAAATACCAGCTGTAGCAAACTAAGGGCTTTGTAGTAAGATTCTAGTTAACTGAGATTATTGAATTGCAGTGACTATAAACTCTAACCCTTGTCCCTGAGTTAAAAATGTGAACCAAAAAATGTATATGAAGAATTTGACATAAAACCCCATCATCTTTAGGTAATTCTTTATAAATATGACTGGGTAGAGTGACAGGGCAACAGTTGGAGGAGAAAGAGGCAACAGGGTTATGAAATGGGAGGTGCACTAGAAGGGAGATGCAGTGATCTGTAACTTTAGGGATTGCCTTCTTTCACCTGCAGTTGCATCAAAACCCCACACATCTCAGACATGTAGTATTCAATATCCCAGGAAAAAACAAAACAAAGCAAAGCTCTTGTGATGTGCCAGAATATTTCCAAAACAAACAAACAAACAAAAAAAATCCTCATTGAAGAGGACAGGGAACCAGCAGTTCAGTTATTCAGCAACTCTGTGTATCCATGGTACAAATTTGAAAAATCAGGAACTAAAGTAAAAATAGCCAGCTGAAAATGGAGTTCGTGTGTACTTGGGGAGGAAGTACACCTGAAGCAGGGAATATCCTTTCTCTCAGCAGTCAGTAAGGAGAATAAAATACTTGAGAATCATCAACAGTCTGGATTAGTCAGGAATAGCTCAACATGTATTGTTATCTTGTCCTCTTTGTAATTGTACCAACAATTAGTACTCAGTAACAAAGTTTTGAAGTTTTACATTTTGAAAGTGTTTTGGAGAAAAGGATGAAATCATTTCAACTCCGAAATCAAATTTGGCAAACTGCTTAGGTCAAGGAAAGGAAATGTGGGATTTTGGCTTTATTGGTAGAAAAGCCTCAAATGCCACAAGTAATGGAGGGGACATTTCTGTACTTTAAAAAGATGAAAGAAAACTAGACTAAACCTTTGGGTTCAGGCACACTTTATTACAGTATTTTGTTCTTTTTGGTGTGAATCCTGTTTTAACTAATTCTTTACTAGGAACCTGGATTGCTTCATTTTGGGCTAATTCAAAAGTTCCCAGTTGATATGAAATTAATTTCTGGTAAAAATAGATTTTTGACAAAAGAAAAAAGACAAGGCCAACCTTTTGCTTAACTCTGATCCAAGACATGTATTTGACAGGTTTGCTTTTTCAGTTCATTTACCAAAGGAGAAAAACTCCATTTGTACTGCACTCCATTTACCACCTCTGATGTGTTTTGAGTTTATTCTGGCACAAAACCACTTACTGATGTTCACTAGTTGCTGAAATGAGGGCTAATACTCTAAAAGAAAGTTTCAGGATTATGAGGTGGTAATTACTGAGCACTACTGCATCTGTTCTGGCTTTGCAGAGAAGAACCTCAAAGCATCTTATGAGTACCCTAATGTAAACTTAAACTGATCATTAAAACCTAATTGGTACTTCAAGCCCCAGGAACAGGAGAAAACAGTAACTCTAATACTGGAAGACATGGATTAGATACACATCCACAGTGTGGAGAACTGTCATTTTACTATAGCAGTTTGGTTTTAACATTACAAATGACACCTTTTGGTTTATGTCTATGTTTGTGCTTGATGGTTTATAATCTACCTTTCCAACTTCTGTTTTTCCCCTTAGGTAACCTGGGACAGGTAAGGTCCTTACAAAGTAGGCTAAAGCTCTATGCACCTATATAGACAGTGGGAGGTGTTTTTTTTTCTTTCTCTACTCAGAATGCACAAGTATTTTAGAGGCACTTTTAAATTTTTTCAAAACCAAAGTTTTTCATTTCTATTCCTTATGAGAAGAAATTTTTCCCATAAATGAATCTCAACTGGTTTTGGGGTTGGGTAGTTTAGGGTTTTTATCCTGTTGATGTTTAGAGAATCCCATTTTATAGATGGCTATCATGGGAAGTTTCTGATGGTGGAATATCAGGAAAGTTTTTGTATTGATAACACCTTCTAAAATCTTTTTATTGAGGCAGTGGAGTACGATAGTAAAGTTTATTGGCGGTATTATGTTGGTGCAAATCCTAGAAGCCTGGACAAAATTTATTTTGTTTCTTGTATGGTTTATAGCAGTGATGAATAGAAGTTACTAAAATGACATTACCAGTATAAATCTGTTCTTTCGGAGCACCTTCTTATACTATAATCATTTTTATAACTGATATTCTTAATCATACTTTTTCAAACAAATTTTTTTCTTCATCTGATGGCCACTGCTACCTCTAGGCAGAGGTCTGTGTACATTATGGACACTTCAGCTTCTGTGTTGATATTTGATCAGTATAGTTTCCTCTTTTGACTTCTCAGTTTTCAAGGAGGTGCTTTTACCTGTGGAACTTCAGAATTTAACAACATATAGGTCATAGTTAAATATTAAATATAAAATTGTTAGGAATTACTTATGGTAAGAGTGTTGTATCAAATGAGTCATCTAAATCCAAGTCCTTTTTCAACTTCTGACAAATAAAGAAGGTCATCTATTTTGTCTTTTATTGTTTTAAATTATAAGAAAAAGAACATTGGTCCCAGAAAATCCATTACAATCAGTCACAGCTATCAAGGAATGCCACTAATGTTAAGTATGAGGAATTTGGTTCCTCAGACAAGTTTAGATGCCTTATTCAAAACAACTAGGATGGGGAGGAGTGGGGGGAGTGGGGAAAAGGGACACAGACAGAGTCTTTAATATTTTATTTTGAAACACCTTTGAAAAAAAAGGGAGTTAGGAAAGATGAGGAGGATTTTTTTTTCTCTATATGACTTGCTGCTGAAATGGGAAGAAGAATGCCAAAATACACAACATGCGATCTGTGACTGCAAAGCCCCACGAGGCTGGCTTGTACTCCTTGAATGATGCAAAGAATATTTATGACTTTTCATTTAAAGAGTAAGTTTTAAGAAAGAAAAGCAAGTAGGCCAAGATCTAACTAGGTGACTAACTTTCCACCACAGGGAACAGTTTCTCTTTCAGGAAGCATTTGTCATGGTATGTTTAAAAGTTGCTCATCAGCAGTCTCAATCGATGTTACACTACACCAAGACAAGTTACAGAACAACATAACTGCAAATATCAGCACCTTCCCTTTTGTCAGAACAAACAAACTCAAATGACAGGAGTTGTTTTGGGTTTGTTTTGGGTTTGTTTTGGTGTTTGGTTTTTTTCCCAGGGGAGCCAGGATACCAAATGGCATTTAATATAAAAAGATCACTAGAGTGTCCCTGGGAATGGTGCTCTCCAAATACTAGACCAGAACAGAAGCTGTCTTTGAGGACACTCTCTGCTAGGTAGAAAAGACAGTCAGGGTAATAAGTGTCTGGTAAAGTGATGGCTTTCTGGACAAGGTTGATTAAGAATAATCAGACCTGGGGCAGAGTGGCTGGAAAACTGCCTGGCAGAAAAGGACCTGGGGTTTTTGGTCGACAGACAGCTAAACATGAGCCAGCAGTGAGCCCAGAAGTCCAAAGACATCCTATATTGTATCAGGAATAATGTGGTCAGCAGCAGTAAGGATGTGATTATACCCCTATACTCACCATTGGTGAGGCCTCCTCTCAAGTACTGTGCTCAACTTTGGGCCTCTCATTACAGGAAAGATATACAGGTGCTACGAAGGGCAAGAAAGATGTTGAAGCATCCAGAGCACACGTCTGATGAGGAGCTGATGAGGACACTGGGGTTGATTAGCCTGGAGAAAAGGAGGCTGTGGGGAGATCAGGGTGAGGGGAGATCATCTCACTCTCTACAATTCCCCAAAGAGAGGATGCAGCCAGTCTCTTCTCTCAAGTAACAAGCAATAGGACAAGAGAAAATGGCCTTAAGTAGCCAGGAGAGGTTTAGATTGGGTGTTATGAAAAAAAATACTCACTGAAAGCATTGTGAATCACTGAACCATGCTGCCCAGGGAAAATCATCCCTGGAGGTATTTAAAAGACATGTAGATGTGATGCTGAGGGACACAATTTAGTGGTGAATTTAGCAGTGTCAGGTTAACAGTTGGACTTCCTAGCTTCCAGATAGGACATATTATCAATGGACTTAATTTCATTGCACCATTCAAATCCCTCATTTCTGGCTGAAGATTAACATCAAGACATCTCTCTTCGGTGAGTACTGAAGGAGTTAAACCCAGCAAAAATTCACAGGTAATTAGTCCTTAGATGAAAAAGCCACTAATGTCTTCAATTCCTCTACCTAAAATAATTCCTATTTCTCCCAAATACAGGCCTTCAGTGACAAATACCTGTTACCAGTTTTGTTAAATTATGTTTAATATAATTTTTGGGAGAGAACTTTCATCTAAAATGTCACCTTATCCTGTACCTCAGTTAAAGCTGTTTGGGATTTTTTTCAACAAAAAGGTTCTGGATTTCTCACCTATCTGCCAACTTCCTTTTTTTCTCTCTTCCAAATCTGTCATCCATTAAAACATCCTCAATGTGGACAAGCTTGAAGACAAAGACTAATTTTATTATTCAGTTTGGTCACAAAAAAGGTAAAAAACAAATGCATAAACTTTTACAAGATATATTGCCAAAAATTAAGGTATAATATTTTAGAATTGAGACTTCCCAAGCTTGCTTTTTTTTCTAGAGTCAATGTTTTCAAAATTCATTCTGAAAATAAAGACAACATAGAAACAGGAATAAAGCAATTCACATTTATGATTTATGCCATCTGACTGCAAGATGCTTAATAATAAAAATAACAGTGATAAAATAAAAGCAAAGAAAAAGAGAATTTCAAATCAAAATTACTCATTTTTTAAAAAAAACAAACCCACAAGACAAACATTAAAACCTGTTATATTTTGAGTGCTGCAAAACTGCAAAAATAATTTTAAAAAATACAAATAAGTTTCTGCATGGTATTTATTTATTCCACTTTTCAGTAAACACTTTTATTTAAGCACTGGTAAGTAAATTTTGGGGAATAGCACGTAATCAATGGCCAGCTGAGAAAATGCATATCTTAATACACAGCAAAGTTCTATCATCTGGTAATTGATAAAAAAGAAAAACAACAACCCAGAAGTATCATGAAGGAATATAATCATTGCTGTTATAAGCTGTGAATGGAATTCTCTTGGGGTTTTAGGCAGTTTCACCAGATCAAAGTCTTTCAGAGAGCACGACAGCACTAGTCCTCAGCCAGATGCGTATGGTGTCTGAAAACACAGTATGCACCATGGAAATATTGTGCTTGCTTGCTTTCTTTACTACAGCTGGGGGAGGCAACTATGCTATATTCCAGTGGCCATGCAAATCTGCGATTCCACACCCACCCCTAAGTTAAAAGTCTCGTTTTTCAAGGTGCCCCATCGCCTGAGTTTGCGTTCCTTAAACCTCACCCTCCTAAACCGGGCGGTAAAGCTCGTCAAGCCGAGCTGCCGCCTGCTGATGTACTCGCTTAGAGGGCCCTGTCACGCCTTCTGAATCCCCCGGTGATGGAAAGGATGAGGCTGCGCGGACACGCATGGGGGAAGCATAAAGCAAAGCAGGTTATTTTGTTCCACTGTTAACGCGGCTGTACACGTTCCCCAGCGCGCTGTGTGCCTGTCGCACAGAGGCGCTCCCCTCTCGCTGTCTCCGACTCTGCGAGAGGCAAAGAGCGTGTCTCTCCTTCTTCCTTCATCGCCATCAAAAAGGGCAGCGGCGGCTGAACGAGGAGCGGACCGCGGGGGAGACCGGCCAGCCGGCGGGAGGGGGACGTTGCGTAACGACACGGAGCTCTCCCGCGGATAAACACTGCCCTCTGTCGGCGGGAAGGTCCCGGCGGCGCCCAGCTCTCTGCGAGCTACATACCGACGTGCGCCCAGCGCGGCAGCGGCGCACGGGCCCCTCCGGTGCTTGCCCGAGGGAGCGGGCAATCTGTGGGCGTGGGGCTGGCGGTATCAGCAGAGCACGTCATTCCCAATTTCACCCCGGTGCCGCTGCAGGTACGAATTGGGGCGAAGATAAAATGGGAAAGCGTCTTGTTCGGTGGAGGAAAGTGTGATCCGACTGGAGATTGCATCCCAGCCCCAGAAACATAACGTCTCCTGTTTCCAGCTGCAGAGAACGCTTCCAGAACCTCTCTCTCCCTCCACCCAAAGAAGAAATGTATGTGCAGGCCTATATTGCAGTGTCAGGGGGCAGCCAGAGCTCTGGTGCACTCTTCTCACCAAGATAACACAAGCCAGCAGGAGATAACAAGACCCAGCAAGCCAAGTCATCGGTTCTGTAAAGGCTGTGGGACATACCTAGCAATGTTCAGAAAACATCA
This sequence comes from Laterallus jamaicensis coturniculus, assembly GCA_022605575.1. Taxonomy (NCBI): domain Eukaryota; kingdom Metazoa; phylum Chordata; class Aves; order Gruiformes; family Rallidae; genus Laterallus; species Laterallus jamaicensis. The sequence goes on from JAKCOX010000054.1 coordinate 3,242,686, forward strand.
ATTTAACCCTAATTTACTGATCTCTCTGCCTTGGAACAAGTTTTAATCTGCTGTTTCTAAAAGGCAGGAATTACATGATAGACACGTCTGTTTCGACGACATGTCTTTAACAGATTCAAGTGGAATCCATGAAAGACAGCCCCTACCACTGACTACACATGCTTTGGTCTGCAGAAGACAAAGTGATGGCCTCTCTGTCTCTTCCATCCTTGCCTTCAAGTCATCTGAAGCAATAGCAGCAATAGGTCAAAAGAGAATCCACAGGTCCTGAAGCCTCTCAGACAGATGGTCATATATGCATACAGTGTGGCACCCATAGAGAAGTTAGTTACTTCATAGAGAAGTTAGTAAGGACCTTCCAAACTAAATTAATTAATTATACAATTAGACTCAAGATCTCTAGATCACCTGGCCTGCTGTGTAGAAATAGAATCCAACAGACTGTACCACTTCCTGCTCAATTTGAATTAATTGTAATTTTTTAATTTGTATCTGAAACAGTGAGAAAGCTAAAAACTTAATGAGAAATTATAGGTCCTTGGCAATCAGTAACAAAAATGCTCTTGTCTTTTTTATGTCCAGTTTGGTATCTCTACTAATTTGGATGAGAAATTAGTTTCTTTCTGCATGGTTCACCAAGTTGTTTCTGTTAACAGAAGAACTCTCTGTCTTGAGTCAGGAGCTGACTTAGAGGAGGATTTCTTTATTACCTCTTTTGGAAATTCTTCCAGTTCTAGTTAAAGTTGATTAGAAGGACTGTAGCATTTCTACCTGTTGGTATCTTATTTTAATCTGCTCTTCAAGGAGCATTGTTGATCAGCAGAGCTACAGTAACAGCTCTTAGTGGATAAATTTGGTACAGGTGTAAGGTACGGGAAATATGCCTTAACAATCTCCAACATAACTGTACCTCCCTTTTTTTCCTCTCACCTACCAAACCTCATTCCAACCTACCAAGCCTCATTCTTCCAACAGCACCTCACCACCACCCATCAGGCTTAAAGTGGCTTCTGCCAAGGACCTAATGAATATGCAAGGAGTCAACATCAGGAGAGCGTTCCTTCCACATCCCACCCAGAAGATATCAGGAGAAACATCAGGAGCCATTCACACACCAGGTCTTCCATCATCCACCCTGAAGCATTCCCACAGCCAGGTGGAAGGTGTGGCTATGCCAAGGATGACTACAAAAAAAGAGCATTCCACCATGGAAAGGACACAAGGAACAAGACAACCAAGACCAACAAGACATCACAAGAAGAAACCAAGAAGACATAGAGACATCAAGGAACGTTCCCGCCCATCAGACCCGAAGAATGTTCTGGTAGATATAGCTCCTCTCACCTCTCTCTCTCTCTCTCTCTCTCTCTCTCTCTCTCTTCCTCTTTTCCACTCTCTCTCCCCCTCACTCTATCTCTCTCTTTTCCACCCTTTTCTCTTTCTTCCCCCCTTCTCCTAGGTTGTGGATTGTGACAACAGGTTTCCACATTTCAAGTCCCCATACTGCATCAAAATCTAGGCTAGAACTAGAAGAGAATGATCACAAAAAACAGGTACAAGCCTCTATATTTACAGAATTATCTATATAAACATATATGGATATTCCCTGCACTTCTGTTAAGACAAACATGGTTAATAAATCCTTATCCTCTAATCTGAGGGGAGAATTTGGAAATTGCATAGCATCTTTCAAGAGATCTCAGATCTGTCAGAGTCAAAAAAAAATACAGTGAAAAACTTATTCTGTATTTTTCAGCATGGATGTAAAACTGTTCATCATAAAGGTTTATAGAATGTTTCAGGAGATTCTTTGAGTTTGCTATTAATGCTTACCAGGTTTGAGGACTGCACTGTTTTTACTGCTTTCTGAAGTGAGATAGGGAAAAAGGGGGCAACTTCACATGGAGAGATTTTGAGTTCCTGTTGCCATAGTAACACCATATTAGGAAGCTTTCTGAATGTTTTGGACATTTTTCTATCCCAGGTTCTACTTAATAGATCTCCAGTGTTCACATGTTTAATTCACCTGGCAAAACCTTTTTGTCTTTTTAATAAAGTCCTGCTGCACAGAGACTGAAATCAAATTATCCATACACTGTTAAACTTCAAAGTATTTTCTTGCAGAAGGAGATGTCCTCTATGTATGAAAACATTTCATGGCAACTTTCTTCCCCATTTCTGAGAGAAGCAACAGTGTCACAACAGGATTTAATCCTTACCCCTTTCTTACAACGATCCTCCATTTTCACAGTATTTCTACTTATGATGGCTTATTTACAAGAAAGATTTTGGCAAAGAGCAGGACAGGAATATCTGCAGTTACAGGCCAGTGCTTGGGAAGAGCTCAGGACTGAGAGTCAGATGTTGTAAATCTGCTGAGCGTTGATCCACTGGGACTGTATCTTACTTAACAAACTGAAGAGGTTTGGAAAAAAACAGATATATTATTAAACACATAAGCCTTTATTGAAATCACCTTACAGAATTATTATTATTTTGCTGTGAATGCAGATAACTTTTGTTCTTTGCCTTTTCAAACATAACTGTCATTCTTGAAGTAGTCTCAAAACATAAAATAACATACATACATCATCATTGTATTTTGAATGTGTTTTCCTTTTCCAATCCATTTTGGTTTTACAAACAATGGAAATACTGCAAAGGAAAGAAAAGTCCCCAATGCCTAATAGAAGTTCTAACCATAAACATCACCCCCAAAAACTAAATAAATAATGGATTCATAAAGGAGTAAATCCCAGAATTTTGAAAGCATAGTTCAGAAAATGTAAGCTTCTGCTTAGAGTTATTCTTATCTGATTTTCCATTCCTCTGGTACATGTAACAATGTGTAATGATTCCTGTCATGATAAAAGTAGAAGAGGGTAGCTGTGTTTCTGTTGAAAAGGTAATTTAAACCTTGGTCACATTGCTCACCAAGAGAACTAGCCTTGTATCTTTTTATTTTAAATATAGATGAATAAGTAAAAACCACTGATTGATATAAAACCCTTTATACTACTTTCTAAAGTTCATTGGTAGTATATAGAATGTGTAACTTTCTTAAACTAGAGCAGAGATCCCTCCTCATAAGGACTTGCCAGTCTTTTCTTACAAGAATCTAAGCTACTCAGAGGCATCAGCAAATACAGTAGTGTTCAGCCTCCACTAGGTACGATCATCTTTCTTGCTGTTGCAAGTCCAGTCATGCTATTCAAATGCAACATTATTTAGAAATTATTTCAGATAGCTTCTGTGCATTTCCACAAGAGAAACTGTCCCAGCAATTTCAAAAAGATCAGATATCCTCTGATATCATCCATGTCTTCAAAGAAGCAGGAGCTGGGTGGCTTCCTTGCAGTAATAGGGCAGCTTGGTATAGAGTGCACTGAAGGAAAAAGAATGTTCACATTTTTTTTGATTAATTAACTCCCAAATGACATGCAATAGAAAACAAAGAAGGAAGGATGGGAAGGAAGAAATGATGGGAATATTCATCACTCAGTTGAAATTTCTAGCCAGGTCAAGCTGCAAGTCTAGTTACTTCTCCTCTTGAATTTTCCTAAGATTCCTGGTTACTGTTTTGGGTTTTTTTCCAAATGGAAGTCACATTTCTACATGCATGGCTGTTGAAATGTTCTTGCAATAGAGAAAACTTGGATTTGCAGCTCCTACTGCAAATCATTACACAACTCACTCATCCACTATAAACTTACTCCACCTTTAAATAAATTTGAATATAAGCTAATTAACTATGCAGCAGCTGGCTTTACAAGTGAAGCATCATCTATTATAATTTACTCTGTAACCCATCCTACTACACTAAGGCTTTACAAGTGAAGCATCATGCTATTATAATTTACTCTGTTAACCCATTCTACTACACTAAGGAAGAAGTCAGAATAAACTCCGTATTGAGTTTTCCAGCTAATCTGAACGAAATTGAAGCACGCTTCTACACAAGGTCAGTGTTGCTTACCTATCTATGCACAGGGCTAGTATGAGGGATTGGCAACATAAGGTGATGCTTCCTAGTTCTTGTACAATTCAATTCTAGGGCCAGTTTCCTTCAATATTTTTATCAATGATCTGGGTGCATGACTTGAATGCACCATTAGCAAGTTTCCTGGTGATACCAAACTGGGAGCTGCTGTTGACTCTCTCTTGAGCAACAAGATAACTTGTACTGGGATCTAAATAGATTGGAGTTTTAGGCAACCATTTATGATGGGAAATTTAACAAGTCTGAGTGGTTCACTCTGCAGCTGGGACAGAATAACACCAAGTGCAAATATAAACTGGGAGAGGAGTGTCTGGAGATCAGCACTGCCGAAAGGGATCTGGGGATGCTGGGTAGCTGCAGGCTTGGTAGGAATCAGTGTGTCCTGGTAGCCAAGAGGGAAAATGCATCCTGGGGGCATCAAACACAGCATCACCAGCTGGTCAAAAGACCAGCCAGAGAAGGGCCACAAAAATGATCAAAAGGCTGGAGCACCTCTCCTGTGAAGACAGGCTGAGAGAGTTAGGCTTTTTCAGCCTGGAGAAGAGAAAGCTCTGGGGGGACTTTATAGTGGTCTTCCAGTACTTAAAAGATGGCTGGAAGAAAGCTGGGTAAGGACTGTTTCCAAGGGCATGGAGCAATAGGATGAGAGACAATGGTTTTAAAATCAAAAAGTTAGATTTAGGTTGGATATTAGGAAAATTTCTTTGATATGAGGGTGGTGGATCACTGGCACAGGTTGCCCGGAGACATAGTGGAGGCCCCATCCCTGGAGATATTCAGGGTCAGGTTTGATGGGGCTCTGAGCAACCTGATCTAATAAAGTTGTTCCTGCTCACTGCAGGGGGGTTGGACTAGATGACCTTTAAAGGTCACTTTCAACCCAATACGTTCTGTCATTCTATGATTCTATATTGTTAACCACTAAGGAGGTTACAGGATCTGCATCTGAAGTTTCAGTGCTACTCTTCTATTAATAGGAAGAGTTCTTTTTCTGTGTGTTCCTCAAAAAGGGTATGTAGGACCCTCAATGGCATTTTTATACCAAACAGAAACTGTCAAAATTAGACAAAATAATCTGTGAAATTGTATTAATAAAAGAAAGTGTCTTTTATTTTTCTTTATGCTAGCAGCACAGAAAAATTTGTACAAATGCAACTGAGACAGTTCCACTATATCACAGGATCAAGCCCTACAAACTTGCATATTTTTAAAAAATAATATATTCACTAGCTTGTTTATGTGTCCACCTATAGTGTTGAAGTAGAAACAAACTATTCATTCTAAATATAAATATAATAGATACAATCTATCTGCAGGTTAACTGATAAAGTCAGAAGAAGGACTAGAACACAGCTTTTCACACTCCAGAGCTCAACTTTTTCAGAGTAATCAGTGAATTAAGTAAGTGAAGTAATTCACTTTATGTGCAGAATTTTGATACGTTGCTTTGATACATGAGGCTCCTTGAAACTAACATAACAGTGATGGACTTCAATTAGAAAAATGCAGACTCATCTATTGTAAGAAACCTCCTTACCCAAAGGAAAATATTATGCCTGCTTGCTTTAAACATGATCTACTCAGGCATAGGGTTCTAACAGTGGTTGCATGGAAGTGCCATTTATTACAGAATGACATTTCCATTGCAGTATGACACCATCCATTACTTTCAGTTTACAAGACTATTCCTTACCTGCTTGTGTGTTGTGGTTTAACCCAGATGGCAGCTGAAACAACCACACAGCTATTTGCTCACTCCTCACTGTCCACAGTGGAATGGGGAAATAGATTCAGAAAAAGAAGTAAAACTCATGGGATAGTAGGACAGCAAAGGAAAAATTGTCAATAATTTGAAAAAAAAAGGAATATATAAAAACAGTGATGCACAGAACAATTGTTCACCACCCACAGACTACCGATGCCCAGTTGGTTCCTGAGCTGCAGTGTAAACCCCCAACCATCTTCCCTAGAGTTATACACAAAGTATGACACCATATGTTATGGGATACCCCTGTGGTCAGTTAGAGTCAGTTGTCTTGGCTGTGTTTCCTCCCATGTTCTTGGGCACCCTCCACCTTCTTGTTAGCTGGACAGTATAAGAAGCTGAAAAGTCCTTGACTGCTTGGCAACAGCTAAAGTATCAGTGTGTTATCTAAATTATTCTCATTCCAAATACAAAACACAACATTATACCTGCATTTTGTAAGGAAATGAACTTTATCTCAGCCATACTCAGGACACTATGCTATCTTCTTTTTATATCCCTAAGGTATACCAAAAGTTTCATTACCATCCATTCATTAACAGGTGTTCTAGGAAGAGGGCTCAGCTGCAAAAGTTTCAGTTTCAGTGCTTCCTGCTTCCTTTTCTTTAAAGAAAAATGTCATGCTTCCTGTTCTCTTGTAGTTGGGCTTTATCTTGCATTGACTTTTACTCTTGCCTACAGGCTGGTAAGTAACTTTCTTACTAAATGTACTATATTACTAACTATTAAATTACTGACTTGCTTATAAATACTCTTGGCTGCTTTCATAAGAATGTAAAGACTTTGAAGGAACTTATTATTTATAGGCATTAATTTTACAAATGTAGTTTAAAAGAAAGACACTCACAGAAGGAATATATTTATGAATGTGAATCAGCTTCCTAAGATGCTGCACTACTTTCTACACAGAAGTAGTCAAAATGTTTTCACAGATTATGTGAAAGACCTGTTGCACCAGTTGTCAAGGTCTTTATCACAATGAGGACAACCTATACAGCAAGGGTTGCCTCAAACCTGCTTACATGAGATCAGGGATAAACTGGTACTGTCAGCAGTGTATCCTGACATCACACCAATATTTAAAGAGCAATTCCTTGCCAAGTTTTCAAAAGTGCTTGAAGGCACAATAGGCATGGTGTGGGATTTTCAGTAGCTGAAAACCCATCTGTCTTTGAAACGAAGAGGCACAAAATCCCCGTGCTCTCCTGGAAACCTCACCACTTACCTCTTTGCCTTTGCTAATGCCACAGGGCATTTGAATTCTGTCCCTCTGACTGCTGACAATAAGTCATTATTCTCAGTGGCTGATTTTCCAGGTCTGATTAAATTGTAAGAAATAAATAAGAATTTTACCTTCCTTGTCTTATCTGAATGTATGCCTGCAGGCTAAAATCAATGTGATGCTTCAATACATAGTATGCATTGTTTTTCTCATTGTGTGGCCTAGGGGCCTATCCGTGCAAGGGTGCTTTTATGCTTTTTACACCTTACATAGTAGGACACAGTCCATGCCTCAAAGATAATCAAAATAAGCAAATCTGATCATAAACTTGAGCACCAAGTCTAACTTAGGGTTATAACTTCTCAGAGAAGGAAGGGTTTTTTAATAAGGTGACAGAGGAGGCCTGGACAAATTTACCAGTTTCTCCAGAGTCCCAGATCAATGTTTTGGCCACAAAGAAAAGCCAGAAAATGTATAAGGAACAGTCTGCTTTTACTTCTAAACTGTTTTGAAAGTCTCTTTTGAGGTAACTGTTGTGTTGATATCCTCAGATAGAAAGATAGGAGAAGAAACCGTTAGCAAAACAGAGGGCTTAGTCAAAATATCTGGACAAAATATCATGACTGAATCCTCCCTTGAATATTCTTCAGTATTGTCTGGTAATTCTTACCACCTATAATTCCTGATGTAGATGCCTGAAAAATGTCTTAGTGAGACTGGTAGGTGTATATAATGAGCCTCAAGTAAGATTTGTCCCTTAAAAATGTTTTTCAGGTGCCTCAGCATCATGGATGAACTGTTGAGAAAAAGTTTCTGTTTGTTCCTTCAGAATATTTGGTTATATGGCTTTTAATAGAAATCCCTAATTCACCTCAAAATTTATATTCCTCCTTTCTCCGTTGACGTATTGATTTGATGGGACTTCTCTATGGCAGCCAAGAATGCTTTGAGATTTTCTGAAAATACCCTATTTAACAGTTCTTGCTATTTCTGTAATTTTAGAAGACTTTGTTACCACTCCTCAAAAAACTTGGATATCTTTGAAAGCAAGTGCAGGCTTGAGCCACCTGCTACAAAGTAGAAGCATCTCTTTCGTGTAGGCCTGTTGCTGTTCCTCATGTCCACATTTCTCCATATTTCAGAACAGCACAACCACTCCCTTGGATTGATAGACTTGCGATCGGACATAAGTATTGGTATATCACTGAAGTGTTTCTAGGACGTGGTTTTTTCACCATAAAAATGTGGTGTATGGTTTGTTCCTGTTTATCTGCTTCCATTCAACCTTCATGGTGTCTCCATCAACCAGCATTTTCAAGATACATTTATTCAAGACTTATTACTTTAAAATGCAGAGTTATTTTAGGGATTCTCAGTTTCATTCATAGATGATACAAATACATACCTTGCAACCTTTCTGAATGCAAGGAAGCATTTACACCTTTCCTACATGATTTTGAGGAATTATATTAACCTGTTATGAAGATTTCTTTACTTCTGAGAGGGTTTAGAGAACCCTCTTGTTCTTTTTTACTTTTCTCCAAAGTACCTATAAAGATATACTTTACTGATGTTCTCTCATTAATTTACTTCTGCTCTCACATGCTTGAGCACTGCAGGCTGGCTGTGAAAAGTTCAGTAAAAGTGTGTGTAATTGGAAACAGAAATAACAGAAGAGGCTAGATGGATGCACTGTTCATCTGCAGTCTGACAGGTAGAAGGAAATTTAACAGCAATGATTTCAAATTTTAAGCAAACATAAAATTACTCTAATATGAGGGAATTTCACAAAGATTCACTTTATTCATTGCATGAAAAACTATTTTACTGTTTCATACTTGCTTTTGATGTTCGTTTTGATATAAAAGCCTGAATTCCCCTTAAACAAGTGCCCTAAATAAAGATGGTTACTTGAAAACAGGACTTAAAAAAAATTCAGAAAATCTAAAGACCTTACGATATTACAGAAACATTGATTTAATGTAAAAGTTGTATATTAAGAAACTGTGGATGCCATCAAAGACTCGGTTTTATTTTATTCCTTTGTTTTTTTCTTAGTTGGAGACATCTTTCCGCAATAATATTGATATTATTATTAGATCTGATCAAAGGCTGACAGAAACCTCATGTAGTTGAACATTATTGAGAAAGTGAAGGGGTGAGACTGATTCTAGACCAAACCAAAGAAAGACAGCTTTTTGAAGTATCCCTCTCATGTCACTACGGCTATAGAAAGGATAGTTTGGAAATCAACCATATCTATTATTTAAAATATGAGTCAAATAGTGTTCACTCTACAAGTGCAGTAGTCATGTAGGATATGTGGCTGCCATGCCAGGCAGGAAAGAATACATGTACCCTATCATTCTCATGTCCAATAAGGTTATTTTATCATAAGCAAGTAGGGCACAGTGTAGCAAAAGGAAAATCCGTATCCACCTCCCAGAAACAGTAAACACCACCACCAGGGATACAAAATGCAAGTAGGGATTTACATGACACAAGCATGTGAACAAACAATACAACATTGTGGCCAGCAACTACTAAACTAATAAAAAGAATGTTTGCAAGAAATGTGTTTTAACGTGATCTGGTCAGATTTATTGTTTTCTCATGTGTTTGAGCCCCAAGTCAGGTGCTGAAAAAACGGTCTTGTTTAACCTGGGATGCAGCTAATACAACCACATAGCTGTTTCTAACCCCCTCCCCCCCACACACACACCCACATACACACAGACACACACACAGTGGGATGGCAGAGAAAAACGAAAAGAAAAAGGTAAAAATTGTGACTTGAGCTAAAGACAGCTGGATAGGATAAAAGAAGAAGAGGAGGAAAGCATTAGGAAGAGGAGGAGATACTACTATGATACTATGAATCATAGTAATAAAATCAAAAAAAAAGTGATAGCACAACTGCTCACCACCAAGAAGCAATGATCAGCTAGTTCCTGAGCTACGCTTCCTCCTGTCCAGCTGACCATGATGTCATGTGGTACAGACTATCCCTTTGGCTAGTTTGGGCCTGCGGTCCTGTTTGTGACTCCACCCAGTTTCTCATGTGCCCCCCACCTTCTCATGGGGACAGCAGTACGAAAAGCTGAAAAGTCCTTGACTGCTTGGTGACTATTATCAACATTATTCTCACCCTAAATCCAAAACATAGCAGTATGCCAAGAAGTGTACTGCTAGTAAGAAAATGAACTCTATTCCAGCCCAAACCAGGACATATAGAAATGATAAATCAATTTAAGCAACTCTTCTACATTATTGATATTTCCTATGCTCAATGATCTGAGTATCCTGTCCAACAGGAAAGCCAACAAGTCATTTCTGTTTGCACAAGTATCTGGATACTGTCTGAGAAACCACTCTGAAAGAAGCCACAAGTATGGCAATATATGAAAAGTATCAGGACAGTGACAAAGAACATTTGGGAAGAGACAAAATGAAAAATAAACAATCAATCTATGTTTGTCTATATTAAAATACAGACAACTTTGCAAACACTAAAGCCCGTCCATAGGCAAATAACATCCATCACCATCTCAGTGCTTCAAACTTGAAGGTGACTTGAGTCTAAACTGTGAAATTCAACCAGTTGCTAAGACAGTATGCAGACAGACGTGTGTTTTCAAACTTATCACAGTGTTCTCCGATAATGCACAGAATTGGAGAAGACATAAAAATACACTCAGCTTTGAGTCGTCAAAGGCTAAGTGCTCTGAAAATCAAATAATATTTCCTTCAGCTGTAGTGTAAAACAGAGGTTACTTTAAAGCAAAGCTGTCAGATAATACTTAGGCTGGGCTTAATAAAGAGTTTGCAAAACATAATGTTAAAAGCAATCTGTTCTTAACTGCTCTTTAATCATTAGAAATGTTCTGTGCAATTCTGGAAACAACAGCAGTATGCTAGTCTGTGAGAATCAGTGTGAAAATGGCTATGACTAATGAATCCAATGTGACATTTTTTGGGGGGGTGGGTAAATACCTGTGTTGCTGGGTCTATCACACATAAGGCAGAACCATGTGTCTACAGTTTTGTTCCCAAGCACCCAGCTCTTTAATATTTCCAGATGCGACACCAACCATTGCTTTGTGATGGGAAGCTCCTTTTGGAAAGGAGAAAAACTCTTCCAGTTTTGGAAAACTCCATGTTACATTTATAACAGTGACATTGACAGATCCTAAAGTTAATCTGAATCCAGTGCTATTTAAAGAACTATATAAATTTGTGACTTATTTTTTCTTTTCTTTTCTTTTCTTCTAAAGATAATGCCCCTTTGGGATTTATTCAGATCAATATATTGAAGGTTTTTAGTCATCACCAAGGGTAGTCATTATCTTCCATACCTCTAAGAATGGTTTAAACTTGACTTAAGCAAATCACTGAATTTTTAAATTATACATAACTTTTGGTTCCATTACCATCCTAAAATGACTAAAAACTGAGGTTCTGCTCTGGACTGGATGATCTTTTGAGGTCCCTTCCAGCCCCTAACGTTCTGTGATTCTGTGATTTTGTGTGTAATAACGTTGGGAGGAGAAAATGCTCCACTCCGCCATATTAGTATTAAAGCACTGAGATTAGCAGTGCTTTTAGCACTTTCAAGCAATCAATGAACAAAAATTACCTTAAAATCAACTGCTGCAGCTGATAAGCAAAGGCATCTTTTATATACAGAAGTCTTGGTCCCATCAGGAGAGACATGCAGGTAGATCAGGTTGTCTGCAGATGGTCAACTGACTTCAAGAAAGCCATATATGACTGCAATCCTTTTAAATTCGGTATTAAACTTTTATTTTAAAAGACTCATTTATAGCTTTCTTAAATCCATAGGTCTATCTTGCATACATAGAGAGAAAAATCAATTTCTTTTGCTGACACTGTAACATTGGTGAATTACTAAATAGCCATGGAGTTGAAAAATGTTAATTTCAACTATGAATAGGAATAGAAACAGAAAGTTATGTTTGCCAAATGAAAATCAACTAAGTTTTTAGTTCAAGAATTCTTCTTTCCCTGCTTCTAAGGAAATGTTACCAACAAAGCAAAGCATATAGCAAAATTTAAATTATTTAAGAAGTACTTGCAACTGTCTCTTCAGAGGGAGTTCAGTTATATTGCCATTAAACTTTAAGGACTCTTCCCACAAGGACTAGATCTGTAGTTCTCTTCACTATAGTTTTTGCCAAGTCGTCATGTGGGGAAAAAAATAATTTGGGAGAAATGCAATGCATCAAAATGAGTTTATGGAAAATACTAAAAGGAATAAATAAAGTGCAAAAAAATTATTATTTGCAGTCATGTATCTGAAATTAATAGTTATCAACAAAAGTCTTCATTTGGAACTAAATAAAAGTTTAATAAATGTGCATATTTGTATTTTTGAAGATGCATTCATGCAGCAAACCTGTATAAGTTGATAAAATAAGTCTTAGGGGTTTGTTCACTCTGAAAAAAAGGGAACAACAAGTGTTTATTCCAATTAGCTCTCGAAATCTGTTTCAGTGCTGATTATTTCTGTCACACAGTGGGAAATCATGAAAACTGAAGGAGAACTGGTTACAAAAGTACTAGAAAAGGAAAATTAAAAGTGGCAAAAAATTTAAAGAATTGCTGTTTACTTGTAAAGCAAACTTCAGAAATGCCTTAAAGAAACTCTGTTTCCTTTTTAAGCTTCAACTTCAGAGTTTCATGTGAAAAGAATATAAGACACTTCAAAGGAAATATATCTTCATAAATTTACACACATTCTGTAAGTAGAGCTAGTAAAGTTATACAAGCATGTGTATACAAGAAAAAAGTATTAACTCTCACTCATATAGTGCACAATAGTCCCTTTATCAGTGAAACGATGGCAAAACAGCTCCCATGGCAAGGAGGGCTTCCATCAGTACCCTGTAAATATACAGAAGTCTCTGCTGCTTAAAAAGAAAGGGAGGGCTGGCAGAGGGAAGAAAGCTAGCCTCCAGAACGAGGATAAGGTGAAAAAACAATAAATGATCCAAAGATCACGTAGAGTTCGGGAGAACTGAGAATAAAGGTTGCAGGAGGTAAAAAGTGCAACATTATAATGTCCTCTGCCATAGAAGCAGTTGAATTTAATAAAAGCTAGAAGATTCAATATAATTTGAATATAGTTGTACAAAAATGACCCCACAAAGTCTCTGTAATGTAATAAGGAATTAATTTAGAATCTAGTTGCCATTTAAAAAAAAAAATCCAATTCCAAGGACGTGTGCTCTACAGAATTACTTGCACAATTCATAGCACATACTTAACTGAAGATTTTCTTTTCAATTTTTTTCATGAAGAGCATTTTCTCCATTCTACAGGTGAAATGTCAAGGTACACGGATGATAAAGATAAAAAATAACAAATGTAGCCCTAAAGAAATCCTGAAATTAGTATAGTGTAACAACTTTGAAGATATAATTTAGCAACAGGTAACTTGTATAACCAGATCTCAAGTTAGAGTAATAAAGTACATACATGGAAAAATAACTGAAATTTTCTTTAGTTTGGATAAATGGGTAAAAAATAAATTTTATGCTGTAAAAATATTCCTTCCAAAGCTTTGACATGCATTTCAGCAGGGTATTTTTTGTCTGTTGCCTTCCACTCATTTATCTGTTCTTTGATGCGAACAAAGCAGAAACTTAAGATTCTTTTTTACCTCTGTTCATCATTTTTCTTGACTTTTCCTCTGCCTATGTTTCTCTCTGTCACTCCCCAGAGAAAAATTTCAAGGTTTTGAGTGATGCTGTAGAGGCAGGATGTGCAGCTTTGCTCTAGCAATACCATCCTCAGTCAGGAAGGCTACAGAATCTATCATACAATCATAGAATCGTTTAGGTTGGAAGAGACCTTTACCAAGTCCAACAACAGCCAGACACTGCCTAATCCACCTCTAGACCATGTCCTCAAGCACAAGATCTACACACCTTTTAAATACCTCCAGGAATGGTGACTCCACCACTTCCCTAGGCAGCCTGTTCCAATAATTGACTGCCCTTTCACTAAAGAAATTCTTCCTGATATCTAACTTAAATCTCCCTTGATGCAATTTGAAACAATTTCCTCTCATCCTATTGCTTTTTACCTGGGAGAAGAGACCAGCCCCCACCTCTCTACGCCCTCCTTGCAGGTAGTTGTAGTGAGCAATAAGGTCTCTGCTCAGCCTCCTTTTCTTAAGACTAAAAAACCCCAGCTCCCTCAGCCACTCCTCACAGGACTTGTGGTCCAAACCCTTCACCACCTCTGTGCCCTTCTGACACACTCCAGCATCTCAACATCCTTCTTGTAGTGAGGGGCTACAAACTGGGCACAACACTCGAGGTGTGTCCTCACCAGAGCTGAGCATAATGGAACTATCACTTTCCTACTCCTTATAGTCACACTGTTCCTGATACAGGCCAGGATGCCACTGGCCTTCTTGGCCACCTGGACATGGTCAGCGCATGTTCAGCCACTGTCCACTAACACCCCCAGGTCAGCTCTCCAGCCACTCTGCCCCAAGCCTGTAGCACTTCCTGGGGTTGTTGCGAACAAAGTGCAGGTCATGGCACTTGGCCTTGCAGTCATTACTAACATTTCTTTTTCAGACTACTCACATTACTGCTAGCCTTCTGGAAACATTAAATTATATCACTCGATCCCATAGCAGCCCCCAACCTAAGCTTCTTTCAGGATCATTGTGTGGTTGCCCATTCTTAGGTGCCTGGTGCAGGATGTGCTATGCTTGAACTACACTTACTGTTTTAGGCTTAAAAGCATAGGAGGACAGAAAGGGGCCTGACGAAGAGACAGGCTGATCCAAAGAAAAGAACAGGGAAATACTTGAGTTTTTATCAACATATTTCACAACAAAAACTGAATAGGACTCCTCAGGCAAGGTTAAAAATTTGCATAAAACTAGGTTAAATATTTAACTATACAAAAACCACACTTCCATTCACAACACACAACACATGCATGCACTTATGAATTATTCCCTTTGATAACCAATAATGAAAGAGCAATGTTGTCCTGTATAGACCAGCTCAGCATATAAGGCCCCTATGTGCTCGCCTTCAAGGCACTATAGCTTTCATATAGAAATTTCTTTCTAAAGGATACCCTTTAATTTTGCTAGTGGTATTATCACAGTACACTTTATCAGACAGATTTTCTCAATTTCACAATCAAAAAGTAAAGAAAATGTTCAGATTAGTAAACACAGAAGACTATAAACATCTCAGTGGCATCTCTCCTGCTGAAACTTTTTGTAGCAGTGGATGTACATGAAATATTTAGAATTTGCTGGAGCGCTAGTAAGACGGCTTTTATTCCAGCAAAAGGGAATGTAGCCAGGAGCTGCCTGCTGGCTATACACTCTGGGATGCTCTGTTTGCTGTGGGCCATGGTTCCCATTCCCCTGCACTACTCACGAGCTGTCACATACCAGCCCTCCCCTGAAAATTCGTCTAGTTGATATCTAGTAAAAGTGGAAACATAATTGTCTTTCATCTGGGCACTAGAGGCAATTGTATAGGGTTTAAGTACTTGGGACATGTCACTGTGCATATCACAGGCATAGAAGCCAGGCAGTTGCAAATGAATAGGAGACAGCAGGAAAAAATGAATAAATAAGAAAGTCTGATGAACTTTAATATTTCCTGTCTTTTCTCCTGCATTGGTATTTCAGTTTATTCTGTGACTTCTTTTTTTTAAGCTGTCAGAGTATATTCTGTGACATGTCAAGAAAAAAAATCCAGTGACTTTTCTGTTTCCTCTGAGCCAGGTTGGAGCAGCAAAGCATGTTTCTCTGAAGCAAGAGCACAGTCAGCATTGAATAGGGTGCTGAGAAAATGATGGAACCTAAATGTGCAAGTCCAGTCAATTGGAAAGAATAAGAATCATAAACAATCTGATTATGTTTTTCTAAGGCCTGAAACTTTGTAATGCCAGGGCTGGCCGATAGAGAAGTGAACACTCCAATATTTCCATCAGTATAAACAAGCAGACAGGGGTCTTTTAACACAGCTTACTTTGTGGTAAATATATACTCTCGTCACTTTATGTGTAAACAACACAAACAGCAGATGTGTGCAGTATTTTTAGCAAAAAACTCAGGAACATCTTATGCACTTGTATGTAAGCATGGGCAGGAAAATGCAGCCAAGAAAATGCTTCTAATTTCACTAGGCAGAAATGGCCTGGTTTGAGAAAAAGTGGTGAAAAGGCATGAAAGAGAAAACATAGGATTATATTCATGTTTTCTTCTGAAAATCCACATGCTTTCCAAACTTTCAGTAAAACATTCTAACATACAGACAAAAGGACATCATGACAGATATAAAATCCAGAGAGACAACAAAGCTTTTAAGAGGCTGCAGGACTCTTCGTACATAAAAGAAATATGTTATTTTAAAAATATATATATTTTTCTACTCTGTGTTGCAGGGGGCACCCAGTACTGATAGGGATACTGTGCAATCCTTGAGAAGACCTCCACAGGTTGAGATGCCGGAACTGTTAGGAAGATGGAACACCTTGATCACAGTTCCCATCCATAAGCTGCCAGAAAAGTAGACCAATTCCCAATTTCCAGTGAATTTGATGAGATGTAGTATCCTACAGAATCCTGACAGGTTTCCACCATGTCTCCCTCAAGCCACCTTATGAATATTGCACATACTCTGAAAATTGCAACTGAAGAAAATATTCTTACATTGTAATTTTTTCTCTCAGCAGCTTTCCCAACCAGAAGTACTCTCAACTGCAGATTGCATGAGTTGCCTGAAGAAAGAAACATCAAAGCCATATGAATTTCTTTTCTTTTAAAATTGCCAATATTTTTTAGCTATTCTATCAGTGTTAGAATTTTTTAAATTTTTGTATCAAAAGTACATTTCAAGCCATAGAAATTACTACCTAACTAAGATTTCTTAAAATTACTGGGACTTCCTTGAATTTGGTCAAGAGAACTTTCTTGTGATGTGAGATTTAATGAGTTACCTCACGTGAAATGCTAACAATCAAACAACTGTCAAATCCCTGAAATGGTGATGAGGTGGGTTGTTTTGTTAGCTACAAAAATTTACTTCAAAACCCCAGGAAAGCATCCAAATTGTTAGAATTTATTTCAGACTCAGATAAAAATCCCCAAACTGCCCAGGAACTGCCTCCTGCAAACGTACAGATCCATTCTCATAAATAATTCCTCTAGACAGATTAATTTAGCTACATTACAGTATGTGGGCCTTTGTGTTTCAACTGGTTTGGAGAAGGATGAAGTTTTGCCACTGCATAGTTCAGCTTTCCCCATTCCCCCACCCCCCATCAAGTTCTGCAAAAAAGAGAAGGATTAGCAGAAGTGGTTCAGGTTGCTGACAAACACTGATTACTTGGAAGGATGGTTTCAGCTGCCTCCTTCTAAAACCTCCATGTATTTTATTCACAGAAGTATTTCGGCTCAGCTGTCAAGCTTCCCCTACCTTCCCAAGTAAACAGTCAGAATGATTTGTAGAAATTAGCTGTAGCTCCTTGCTCAGCGATGCAATATGTGAGGAAATGTTCTTGAAAAATAGAAGATTAAACTGATGGATCACTTGAACTGAAAACTGCAGGGTCAGATCCATCCCTGGTGTAGCTCCACTCACAGCAGATGAACTTGGCCTGCTGTTGTTCAGCATACTTATTATCAACCTGGGAGCATGGGCTAAGGGTTAAAGTCACAGTGCAAATACCTGCTGAGAGCAATGAGCTCAGTCAAAAAAAAAAGATGTAGTCACCAGTTGTTTTCATGCAAACTTTTCAAATCATCAGATTCGGATAAGAGAAAAAATTGGCCTACTATGCAAACAGAAACACAGTAGGTAACAGTATAACCATATAGATGTAGGTACAATTCATCATAGAGAAGGTCATGTTGAGAAAATAAATTTTCTAAGTATTTGATATACAAAACTGTAGGGTCTGTACCTGGAGAAGATTTGCAGAGGATGAGTCCTAGATTGAGGTAGTTTTTAACAGAATAGTGTGAAGCTAGCAATGAAGTACCCAGTCCAAATCTTTTGCCTGTCCAGAAGTTGTCAGTTTTCCCAACTCCTTCTCTGTTTCTGTCCTAAAAACTGTGGTCTTTTTTCATAACAGGAAAATAAAAATAATGCACTATATTTTTTAAAGGAGCTGTCCTGCTTTTGAAGTTTCAAAAACAAAACAAAAAAAACAATAAAGAAGTGTTGTCTCCTGGGAGCTGTTCCTCTGTAACTTCTACACATTTCTGTTCAACGTGTCTGCAAGAAAACCAACAGTACGTCCCTTCCTGCACCTTCCTAATGTCCTCTCTCTTGGATGCAATTTGCCCATCTCAAAACAAGCTACCCATTTTCCTCATGACCACACAACCCACCTTTCTCTGTCCTTATCCTATATGGCTAAAGTGCAGCTCATTCATCTGCCAGAGGCTGACAGCCTGGATGCTCTGGGTCCAACCCCTGTCCTGCTGATGAACACCCACGCTCTGAGTTCCTGTACACTCTCCATGGCTACAACTGGGGATGCAAGAAGAATTAACTAGAACGGAGGGCATGCGTTTAAAGAAAAGTGGAGTATTTGAACTAATGAAGCTTATCCACATTTCCAGACATCACAGTTTTTAGAGATGCATGGTCTACAATACAACCTGGCATTTTGCCAGCTAGAAAGCAAACGGGAAACAACATGAAGTTTCAGTCAGAAAATGACATGGAAATGTGCTAGTTCTCTATAATAAATGTTCTCTTTAAATATGATGTTCATCTTTGTTACACCATTTCGTATTTATAACAAAGCTGCTTGTCACTCAAATTAATCCAGTGAAGCTACATCCTTCAGTTTAATTTACTTTTGATTTAGGTGAAGAGTGAAACATCTCTCTGAGGTCTACTTATCTTTGACAGTGGCTGGAAAACACAGGAAAAAAGTGAATTTAAAAATGTTTATCATATCCCAGTGCTTCACGTAGCCTGACTTTTCTCTGGATGCAATGTCACATATATGTATAAATACTAATGTGCAACACAGTATTTCTCTCCTGTCTTTCCCATCTTTCATTAGGATACCAAGTAAAATATCATATCGTCTCCCTATTAAGTTAGTGACATTTTGAAAAAGAGTTTTTCCCTCTTCAGCAAGAAGCATGTCTGAGAACCCAGCATCCAATGCCAAGTCAGAACACTGAAGTAATGCCTTCTGTCCAATTTCCTTTCCTTTCCTTCTTTTTCGTCCAATTTGCCGCTAGTGACTGCTTAGTGAACTAATAAATTGAATACTGAATTCCACCACTCTACAATCAGCATACTTTGTTACTCTGGGGTTTAAAAACATGAGTAGGACCTTTTTACTGTGATATTTCAAAAGTCAAATATCCTCACTACTACCACAGACAACTGTAACCACAGTACTAATCCACATAGTGTAAAACAAATCTTACTATTCTTCAGCTTGGGCTTTGGGTGATTTATAAGCTTCTGTGCTGACTGAGGACCTAATGGAGCAAATCTCATTTACATGAAATAGAAGAAGAAACTGTTAGGTCTGTAGCATTCTCCTCACTTTTACCTGAACCCCCCCAAGAAACACTTCATTTGGCATGTCTTGAAAAACAAATTGGGGCATGAGAAATGAGTAAAAGTAAGAAAAAGATATTTTCTCAGTTTCAGTCTTCCAGTGTCAGCACAGAATCGTAGAATATCTCAAAGTGGAAGGCACCCATAAGAACCATTGAGTTCAACTCCCTGCTCCTTGCAGGACTACGTGAAACTGAATAGTGACTTAAAACATCATACGGATGCTCCTTGAATTTTGAAAACCTTGATGCCAAGACTACTGCCTTGGAGAGCTTCTTCCAGTGAGTGACCACCCTCTCAGTGAAGAGCCTTTTCCTAATGTCCGATCTGAACTTCCCCTGATGATTCTCCATTCCATTTCCTCATGACCTGTCACCAGGAGATCAGCACCAACCCCTCCATAGCCCCCTGTGAGCAAGGTGTAGCCTACCATGAGGTCACCCCTCAGCCATCCTCTTCTCCAAGTTGAAGAAACCTCAGTAGGTCCTCATAAGTCTTGCCCACAAGGCTTTTCACTGCCTTTGTCACCATCCTTTGCACACACTCTAATAGGCTGATGTCCTTCTTATACTGACACATCCAAAACTGCACACAGGACGTAAGGTGGGGTTACATTATTGCAGTCGGACAATCACCGTGCCTCACCAGCTAGTTATGCTGTGCTAGGTGTACCCCAAGGTATGGTTGTCCCTTTTGTCTACCAGGATGCATAGGACATTCCTTCCAGCCCTATCACCAGTTTTGTTTCCGTCTTCTGGGTACATTCAAGGAACTACACGTCCTTCTTAAATCATAGGGCTCAGCACTGCAGACACCACTCAAGGTGAGGCTGAACCGTCTCTTAATACAGTGGGTAATTCCCTGTTTTGACTGGCTGGTGATGCCATGTTTGATGCCCCCCAGGATGCCGTTTGCCCTCTTGGCTGCCAGGACAGACTACTAACTCCTACTGCAGCCAAACAGCATCCCCAGATCCCTTTCGGCAACGCTGATCTCCAGACTCTCCTCTCCCAGTTTATATTTGCACTTGATGTTATTCTATCCCAGGTGCAAACAACACATGGAGTTGTTAAATTTCCTGTCATCAATGGTTGCCCAATACTCCAAGCTGTCTAGATCTCTGCAAAGTGTCTTCTTCTTCAAGAAACAGCCAACAGCAGCTCCCAGTTATAAACTACAGCCCTTTTAAGCCCAGCTCTCCAATCAGTTCTTTACCCAGTACATGATGCAACTGTTCATCTCACAGTTGGATGAGTTGTCCAGAAGGACGCTGTAAGGGGCAGCTTCAAAAGCCTTACTAAAATCCAAAAAAACTACAGCAGCCACCTTCCTTCCATCCACAAAGCAGGTGACCTTATTGTAGAAGGCTATCAAATAGACAAGATTTCTTTTTGTGAACCCCTGTTGACTGTGTCTGACAATTGCATTGTTCTTTAAATGCCTTTTTAACAGAATCCAGTATAAAATTCATCATTTTCCTATGAACTGAGGTTAAAAATAACAGGTCTATAGTCACCAAGCTTGTCTAGCTGTGTGTTCAACAGAAGGGTACTGTGAAAGATATCAAAAGCTTTGCTAAAATCCCCAAAAGAATACATTTACTGCCTTCCCCTCGTCAATTACATGTGTGAACTTGTCATAAAAGGAAATAAGTTAGGTAATCAGCACTTTTCCCTTGTGACCCTCTGTTATCAATAACTCCATTGTCTCTCAAGTGTTTTCCAGCAAATCCCAGAATAAGTTTCTCCACAATTCTCCCAGGCACTGCAGTGGAACTGACAGGCTTATAATTACCAGGGTATTCCTTCTTGCCCTTCCTGAAATTTGGGACAATATGTGTTAGTTTCCTGTCAACTGGGACCTCTCCAAACTCAAAAAAACACTGAAAAACAATGGAAGAGAGGTCCCAAAATGACATCAGCCAGCTCGTCTAGTATCCTGGGATGAATCCCACCGGAGCCCATAGACTTACATACATCTATCTAAGGCAGCAAGTCTCAAACAAGGTCAGGACCAAATGGGAGTTTATAATCCATCCCCCCAAGTCTTTGTCTTCCAACCTGTCACTGGTGTTGAAATCAGAGGTAAAGAAGCCATAAAATGTCTCTGCTTCTTATACAAACTATGTTTGCAAAGTGACTAACTTCATCAACTAATGGACTAGTGTTATCTCTGATCCTCTTTTTGCTGTTAAATAATTTTTAAAGGGCAGGTTTTGTTGTCCTTCACAGTGCTACTCAGCAGATATAATCCAAGCTGTAATTGAAACCAAGTCATAGAAGCCAACTTACTTAACTGTTTTAGTGTCTTGAGGGGAGAAGAGGGGCATCTGTGAAGGCTAGGAAGTCCCGTGACTGCCGCAGAAGCTATGCTGCAAATGAGAATGGAATGGCCCGGAGCAAGGATCTTCCATAGCCTCTTGATGAACAATCCCCAAATTCATCCTGACCATCCTCACGATTACAAATTACACATATATAATTCTTTGAAGTCACCCAGGTATTCCAACAAAAATAGACTCCATTCAATTCCTATGATTTTATGATTTTTGAGCAGCAGTATTCCATGAATAACATGGAAATGCTGCATTTACTTATATTCAGGACCAACCTAGCATAATGAATAATGATTGTTCCTTAAAGGGGCTTGAGTATTCTCTGAATTGAACTGTTTTCAGTGCCCCACACCTAATATTGTAGTGCTGCAATTCATAATACAATTCCCACATCTTAAATCTGATGAGAAATAAAGTGTGATTTATACAACTAGTTCTTTCAGAAGCAAAAGTACTAATTTTGCTCATAACTAAATGACAAACAGAAATTAAAGAAATAGTGAAAAAATGAGGAAAAAAATGACAAAATGGATTTATTTTTAACTTTAACTTTCTCTGTATTTTGTAGCATGTTTTACAAATTTGTATAAGGCATTCATCACTGAAATGGAAGCTTTACATGTAATGAATACCATTACAAAGATAAAAAAATATTTAATACATTAAGGCTGCAATAATGAAGGGGAAGGTTTCACACAAAATTCTGGATTTACCTAAGGTAACTCTATTATTTTACCTATAATCACTATTAAATTAACTTTTAGCTACAGCATAATTGATAGCCAGAAAAAAGGACATTTTTCCAATAAACCACTTTAGGAATAAATTGTACTTATCTCTCAGATACATTTGTGTTTGTATTGCGTAATTGCCAGCACGTCCATAATTCCATCTTAGACTTCATATGGTAACTTAAATAAGATTTTTTATTTTTGGTGGGAAATGATCTGTTCTCTTTTAAGTTCGAATGAACACAAATAGGTGAAAGAAAATATGCTACTTCAGTGTCAACTGTCTTCCCTGAAACTGCCCTTTGATGCTACTCACAAATCCACAGGACCCATAAAATCTAGGACTTAGAATCCAAAGAGTGGTTTGGATTGGAGGTGAACTTGAAGGCCATCAAGTTCCAACCCCCTGCCATGGGCAGGAACACCCTCCACCAGACCGTGCCACCCAAAGCCCCATCCAACCTGACCTTGAACACTGCCAGAGAGGGGGCAGCCACAGCTTCTCTGGGAAGCCTGTGCCAGGGACTCACCACCCTCACAGTAAAGAATTTCTTCCTAATGCCTAATCTAAACCTAACACCTGTTAGTTTAAACCCATTACCACTTGTGTTATCCCTACATTACCTCATAAACAGTCTCTTTCCAGTTTTCCTGTAGGCCCCTATAGGTACTGAAAGGTTGGTATAAGGTCTCCACAGACCCTTCTCCAGGCTGAACAAGTCCAACTCTGTCATCCTGTCTTCATAGCAGAGGTGCTCCAGACCCCTCATCATCTTCATGGCCCTCCTCTGGACTCATTCCAACAGCTCCATCTTTCTTATATTGGGGGACCCATAGCTGGACAGTGTACTCCTCGTGGGGTCTCATGGAAGTGGAGTAGAGCGGGAGAACCTCCCTTAACCTGCTCATCACATCTCTTCTGATGCAGCTCAGGACACACTTGGCTCTTTGGACTACAAGCACACATTCAGATTTTCATCCACCAACACACTAGACTCCTTCTCCCTGGGCTCGAGCTGTACAAGGCTGCTGCACATTTTTTACAATTGCTCCATTTGTAGAACTTGTACTCCTGTTGTCACAGATGGTGCACCAAACCAGGTTACATAGAGCATTAGAGTGCTGCCAAGGTATGGCATTCTACCCCCCTGCAGCACCTGCCACCTCACAACTGATATTCTGCTTGATGGAGTCCACTGAATACCTTGGAAATTTAGTTGTCCCCTCTTCATGTTTGCCTCTACCAAATGTGAGCCACTGCCAGTCTCTGTCTTCAGAAATACTTCCAGACATCCTGCGTGAATACAGACAGGATTTGTAAAAGTACTGCAGTCTTAGCATGCCAGTTTTACTTTCTCTCAGTCTGCCACGACTCTAGGGTTGCAAATTTCCTATCATGTATACTGGCTAATTTGACAGAAGTATGATTGTGCGCCTGCTCCTGATTGAGATATATATTCATTTCCAGGTGTTACTCTGTGAAGATCACTTATAAATTATTGTGAAATCATGGCATAGATCTCAAAATCTTGGGTTCACAAATGTTGTGAATACTAAGGAGAACATGGCATACCCATTCTGTTCCAGGAATATTATTATTTTCAATTTAAAAAAAAAAAAAAGACTTTGGATAAAATCTTTTTTGCAAAATCAAAGGTGGACAAGTAATGTCATAGAAGAATGTGGCTGAGTAACACCAAAAATTCTATCCTGATTATTGTAAAAGAGGGACTCAAAATCTCAAACAATTTTTTATTTTTTTTTTTTTTTAAAGGTATCTAGAGGAAATTCTCAATTCTTTTTTCTTAAAATGGGATTCCAGGAAAAATAGCTCACAATTTTTTCTTCACTATCCAGAAGTTATGACATTAAAACAACAACAGAACGGTGATATCTGGTGGAACAATACCTAACTGCAGGGAAAGTTCTTCTGACTTTGAAAATACAGAATTGATAGAGTGAAAGTAGGTAAAAGAGAATGGAGTAAGTGGAGGAATATGTCTTGAGTTCTCTGCTGTATATTGCAATAAGTGAGCAGAGACAAAATAAAAGAATATTAAGTCACAGAATCTCCAGGATGATTGTGATTATCTCGTCTTTCTAATGGGGATTTCTTCACAAAGATGAGACTTCAAATCTAAGTGGAGTTCTGAATAAATATTGCTCATGAGGACATACAAATATAGCAGGGAGGAAAAGCAAAGATCTGCAATCTCTTGTCTGGAAGCACTTGAAATGATGACAGCCCTGTCAGAGGCATCATATGAACTTATTTTCTAGGATAAGGCAGCAGATGATTAAGAAGATGCTTGAAAGGAAGACAACCTCACATTTTTCTCTGTGCTACATTAGAAAATAATACTTAATTGCTCAATTTATTGCCAACAACCTGCGGTTATTCTCTGTCCTGAATAATACATGGATTTTTCAGGGTTTTGTACCTCTGCATCAAGACCCCGCTAGAAGCATTTATTGCCTCTGTGGTTGCTCACTGTGTCAAAAACATCACCAAGCTGCTTTGTCTCCAATCCCTCATGCAAGTGTACTGAGCACAGACTTCAGTGTAATACAGAAGTGGCCCCAACACGCGACACAAATATAAGTAAGCAACCACAGAATGTGGACAACTTTGCTCTTCTATAAGTCCCTAAGAGGTTTTACAAGCACTATAAACTCAGCTACAATACTGCTCATTTTAATAGCACATCACATTTTTGACTCTCACCTAATGCCAGTGGCAAAAGGAAAATTTACATTCTTGACTATGTACTCTGTCCAGTCTAAACAGGGAGCCATTGACATGAATAGCGCTTCCCATCCCTTTCCAAAACGCCGCCTTCTTCAGATGATGAGGCTGATAAGATGATCAGCTGATAAGGAAAGTGACAGGCATAATTTTAGAATCAAAAGGAGACAAAATCTCTTCCAGTTTTCTTAATTTTTCCACAACCTTTTTCTTTCCCAAAAATCTTAACTCTTCTTCAAAGATATTCATAATCAGGGGAACAGAGGTTGCCCTGCTGGCCAAGTTTTCTATCATCAAAATACACATCCTCACGCAGAATTCATGAATTCATTGAATGTACTACAAACGGTCAGCAGATTTCCCACTTTTCTTTGTCAAACAGTTTTACTGATGTGCAGGCAGTCGCACCCAAGTCAGTTTTGGGTCAGACACATAGCTATTACTTGGAACTCCTCAACTTTCAAGCGCTACAAAACACAAAGTTGTACTTATAAAATAAATAAATGCATAGCCTCACAGTTCTCATATTTGCATGTTTACCAATACGTAATGTTTCCATGTACTGGTATATTGCATGAAAAGTTTACTTCTGGATACTGAGCACATCTCACTCCCAGGCAACCCGCTAAATGCACCTTGTCCCTTCCCCAGCACAGCATCCAGAATGTTTGCAATGTTTTTTCACAGCAAGTCTTACTTTGTTACCTCTGACAATTAGCTAGATTTAGGCTACCGTATGCCACAGAAATAACCTGTCTTCTTCAAATACTCACAAAACCAGGCCACCATTTGCTTCTGCTGTTATAAATTAAAAATACAAAAATCAAACTGTATTCAAATATTAAATGTAACCAGAATTTGAACACATGTAGTCCCTTAGACATGGAGCTCTCATTTTCCAGAACAGTAGGACCTGTCAGGTAATAATAGTAGTTCCTAAGACAGAGCTTCATAATCTGTCCAATATATATCTAGAACCCCAGAGTTCAATTCAAAACTCTGCTTGGTGAGTGAGAAAGATGAACAGCCAATGTTCATCACAAGCCTTTTTTGATTATTTTATGTACTTGCTAAGTTGCCATCAGTGATCTCTAATCACTCTTCAGTTTCTTAGCTGTCAAACCATCTTTATGTGTCCAAGGAATGCTGTAATCTCTCTATACTGACTCCTCCAGAGGTAATTAACCATGACACAAAAAAGCTAATGGGCCTTAACAGGCAACCCTGAAATTTCGCTTTGCAAGTTCATCTAATGCTCACGTGCAAGCTAAGGAATAAACACTGCTAACTTCCCAGCATTTGAAAAATGTGGAGAGGTGACTCTGTAAGGTAGAGTATAGCTCTAAAATATGTAAGATTTTTTTAGCCACACATTATGCTGTTTGACTTCAGCATACCGTGTTGCTAGAGTTGCAGAGACTATCCATAGATCACGAAGGTGGGATATCGTCCAACATTTGCAATATGCAGGTAATTAATATAAATAGCTGACATCTGCATTTACTACAACTCCTCTCTCACATGCATTGCAACTACAGTTCAACTCATTTAACTAAAGAACTCAAGACTAAAGTGGTCACAGTAGCAGAGAGCTTAGAAAAGGGTTAAAAATTATTCAAGGGGTAGTATCATTAGTATCATTTATAAACTTTTGGCAGGTGGTTTAGCATAAGATCTCCATGCCTTAAGAAATAGTACTGGCTTATAATAGCATCTTTGAGAACTTCATGACTCTTTGAAGGTAAATTTAAAGAGAAAGCAATTAGGAATCATCAGGATTTAATTGTAGGAGAAAAAAAAGCCTTCAGCAAAGTTGAACAGTCAAATCCAAACCTTGTGATAATTAAGCTTTCAGAGTTCTTAGGGATAATTTTTCTGAGTATAACTGAAGACCTAGACCCTCCCTTCATGTAATCATGTGTAAGATGAATATTTCAGACAACTAACTGAAGACCTAGACTCTCCCTTCGTGTAATCATATGTAAGATGAGTATTTCAGACAACAGGATAGAACATTCTATTTAAAAAAAAAAAAAAAATCTACAGAAACCAGCAAGGATCAGATATGACAGTTTGATTCAATATGAACATGTTACCAGAGAAGTGTAAAAAAAAAGATGAGTGTGTCAGGCTGAGTGTTGCACAGCAGAAGTCATCTGGCATCCTCATGCTGTGGACTCAAAAGCCAGATCTCTGGCATCTTTGTGACAGCTCATGACATAGCTCTGTGCAAGTTATGGTACCCACCATGGGATATGTAGGCTATGCTGTGACCTTCAAGCACCCAAGGTTTTACCTGTGCCTCAAGCAGGAAGAGCAAACTTTGTAAATAACTTTTCCATTCTGCCAAGCTACAATTAACAAGACTTTGGAAAAACATCCTTCAAAAGGATCCTTAGCCTTCCTGGCTTTACCAGTGATCTCTTTTAGGATCCTACTTACTTGTTATGAACACTGCTTGATTGACAGCTTTAAAAAGAAACCACCATGAACAGGTGAGAGATCGCTGGTGAAGAGAAAACATGGCCTAAGAACAATTCTATCCTTTCCAGAAGATGTATCACTATCACAGCTACTGAGGACTTCAAGCTAAATAAAAGGTCTGGGGTATTATTATCCTCTAATGTGACAACAAAATAAACTGCTTTTGTTTATTACTTACCTCTCCGCATTCCAGAAAGTAGTCTATGTAAAGTCTGAAATATCTAACACAGAAAGACTTTATCCAAGCAAGTTGTAATCACAATAATTTTGGCTGTTGGATTTTTTATTTGTTTGTTCATTTTTGTTTGTTTGTTTGTTTGCTTTAATCACCCTGCTTTGATGCTGGTAATTTTCTGCTTGACATACAACTATGTGGAAGCCCCAGAGAAGAAAAATGCACCAGTCACATCATTGTTCTTCAATGTTCACCAGCACAAAACAAAAAATCTGAGGATTTTTCTGATCCCTACAAATGGCTGAGGATTTCTTGAAAGGTTTTAACTCCCACTGATTTTCAAGAAAAATACTTAGTCTCAAGAAAACTGATACCATATAATGTTCAAAAGCATCATTCTACTGGTTTGTGGCATTAATAATATTAACAATAATAATGATGGCAATATACTCATCTCCCTTTCCACATGGATTTAGCATGACACGTAAAATTACAGAGCACAACATCTTCAGTGAAATTAGCTAAAATAAATAATATCTTAAACTCAGAATCCTAGATACCACAATCTCTAGGACAAACTCACCCTCCTTCATAACAAACCAAGCATGGAATAGTACTATATCATTATAAAATGTTCCTACCAAGACAAAGCCTTAAAATGTCTGAAGAGTTTCCCTGCCCTAGGAATTCTACAAACCAAACCCTATAGGATAAAAAGCAAGCCCTGCACAAATACATTCACAGCCACAAGGTTATGACAGGAACTGACAACTTTTTTATTATTATTATTCTATTCCTTTTTCTATTTTTCTTTATTCGCTGTTCTCTTTTAAGTTACAGAAAGGAGAAAGATCTAAATGGCTCTTGTAGTTTTACTTCTCATATGTTTAATACGAGCTTCTCAAAAAGTACTCCCTGCTGTGTGCCACCTGCTGCACAAATGATAGACTACTTTACAGAGCTTGCACTTGAAAAAAAGGAAAAAAAGGAAAATATCTACCCAGAACTTCCAGTTTTCTTTCCCTCATATTACTATCAAAATATTTTTTCCTCCCTCTTTTTTTGTCCATAAACATGATTGCTCTCAATACTTTAAGTGCTCTTGCAGCTTTTAGCAAATATTACAGCCCTAGCCATAGAATGTGAGTAGATACCAAGGAAGAATCAGAGGGGTTGACTTACACAGCATGCAGGAAGTCCAGGCAGCTCAGTGACCTCATTCATGTCTGTCGACATGGCAAAGGTGCACCAAAGCAACTTCTGGTTTTCACTCTAAAGATTTCTTTGTAATCAAACAGAGAACAGGAAACAAGAAAGATGACCCATCATGTTCCAGGTTCAATGACACATACCATAACATTATGTGCTACTCTATTGGTGCAAATACTACCCCCAAAAGATGTGACAGCTGTGAACACAGGTGACTTTCTGACAGGGGCTCAAGTGCAATACTGTGTTTCCCAAAGGGTTTCAAGAGTCTTTTGTGTCTTTGATTTTCCCATCCCCAGAGATCAAAAAGGTTGTGAAGAAGAAAAACCTTATCTGCTATGACAAATCAGGTATCTGTTCTTGACAGATGGACAATAAAGGTGCTTTTAATAATTTAATAGTCCGATTTTGACAGCTATCTTGAAAGTCACATGGTTTGGAGAATCAGTTCTTACTCATGTATTTCAGCTTGGTATGAGACTATATTTAACCAAGTATTGTGCTGCTGTATCATGTAAAGTTGCCAGCATCCATAGATCTTCAAGCTACTGGTGATACACAAAGGAAAAATGTTACTGAAAAAAGTATTTGTGATCGCCATTAGTTGTGCTGCTTATTAAGTTATCCATATGCAAAAAGAGTAGGTGAAGTGCATCATAGAAAAATCAAACCAACATTGGCTAGTTGTGCATCCAGTACAGAAAGTTGACTCTTCTCAATTCATCATCCTCTCTTAGGCTTGTTTTGTAAGCTGATTTAAAAATTTCTGTAAATTATTTTCCTTTATTAAAATTAAAAATACATACTAGACTTTTTACTTTATATCAGCTGATAAGAAATATCATCAACAATTTGATAATTATATATTCTCAAATTCCCATGGATGTCATTTGTACCCTCAAAGGAAATGCTGTCCAGAAATCAAATCATTTGACTGACTCTTCATAATTTCTCAATTCAAAGCCATTTAAAGTCTACCTTTGTACCTGCAAAATTCAGCAAGTCCATGTCCCCTTGGTTCATCACAAATTTATCTGAACAGATACATTCTTCACTCAGAAAAATTCTGTTTCTTTCCTTTATAGTGTAAGTTAATCTACCTTTTCAATTTCTTTTCAGTATTTCCACACCTTCTTTCATTTGCATGTACTTAACTCATCTTCCTTGCACATGAGGACAAGGATCTAGAGTTCATATTCACATCACGTTTTATCAAAGTGGAAAACTATCCAGCTTCATACCTATGCACTTTGTTTGAGTGCAGTACCAAGAAAGGAAATCCATCCTTCAGACATCTTCACATCCCTCATGCTTCTAGCTGCTCACAAGCAAAAATGCATAACTGGCTATTCTAGCTTTAGATTCACTTGTATGAGACTGTTATTCTCCAGCTGGAAACACTTTCTTACCAGCCCAGGTACACAAGTCATCTTGCAGCCCCTAAAAAATCACCTCTAATGATTTTAGTTTTAGATACAAAACTAAAATGAGGATTAAAGAATAAATGCTGAATTTCCAAAAAGCTCAAAAGGTTCAAGTCAGACATTAATATCAAAATAAGTTTGTTGACTTCAAAGAAACTATACAGAGTTTGAAAAATGGAGGGATTAAGTTCTACATAAATAATCCTGTTTACTATTCTTTGGCTTGGAAATCAAACTCCTAATATCAAATTCTGTGAAGATTTTCACAGACATTCCTAAAGTCCTCCAGAAAATATTACTGATATCTCCAGTGTTTATGCAGAACAGCCTCTTCTTGGGTTTTTAATTTAAGGTCAAAAATATTAGTATCAAAAAAACCCAGGACAATTAAGCTGGAGGAAAAGTAATTAATGTGATCACCTTTTTGTGATTGTTTGGTTAGTTGGGGTTTTTTTCCTACCATTATTCTAAGCAGTACTTGAAAAATGCCTGAAAGCTTTTAAAAATCTCAGATGTGGCAGAGCTTCCTTGCTAGAAGCATTACTTGCTATTTTTTGTTCCTTGCTAATTACTTTCCTACCAAGATCTTAAGATCCCAAATACTTATACTCTCAGCATTTTACTTTGTGCCATTAGAGTTTCATTAAGTAAACCCAGGTGAGCGCAGCCTTTCAGCCCAATAAGACTACAGGAGAGAATTAAGAGAAAGACCTAAGAAAATCCGGTATTCAGATAGAAACGGCATAGGTCAACCTGTAAGGGAATTAGTTTATTCTTTTTATTGTACAGTTGAAATAACTGCATCAGCAAGCAAAAAGCCTTTCCTTCCTCCTCGCCTTTTCAAGAAAGAAATGGGACAGACACTTTTACAGTCAATTATCCATTTTAACGCAACACGCCTGCCCAGTGCTGTTGTTTCCACTGAATTTATACCTTATGTAGACAAAGACTGAGAAACAGACAAATAAATAAAACTATAAATGCAAACATAACAGACACTTCTCACTAGTTCCTACATCATTTATTTGGGGTTTTTTTGGTCTTGTTGCACAGTAGTTGCATCATTTACTTCTGGAAATAAAAGGCAAACCAGACCTTTAAATCTGTGAAAACAGGGATCTGAGTCTGCAGAGCTATTTCACAGCATGACAAGTATCACAGGATGCTGTCAGCAGGATGGGAAAGAGGCAGGAGGGTTGTTTTGACTCCAAGGCCTTAAAAAGTTCCCAATTGTTCCTACTTAAAAAAAATTACTAATTTGGTGATTACATTACTACTTTTCATATTTCTCCTTGCATAGCTGCACCCTCATGCTATGGCTATAGAGATCCTGCTGAAGGTCAGAATTTAATTCTAGTCAGGCTGGTAAGATGGAGTAGGGGATAGTCAGCTATCCTAAAGCATAGATAGTATTTGTTGCAGGTTGGGGATGGATGGACAGCAGAGGGGGATGGGAAAAAGCATATAACAGGAAGGTCTAGTACCTACAGTACCAAAGGCAACAGGAATAATCCCCAGTAACTAGAGTAAAAATCTGAACAGCTCTGAGAGTACAGGACTGTGCACCTTGGAAATCACCACAGAGGAAACCATTGACCCAAAACATAAAAAACTTCAGAATTCAGTCTCTCTTAGTGTTGCACATTCTTAGACAATTTTAATGCTCTCTTGATCCACCTGCTCCACCCAGATTTCCATTTCATTATTATGAAGGTGTTTATTTTCTTGTACTCTTGGCTGAGGTGCTCAGCAACCCAGGTTTATTTTACCCTGTCTCTATGAGTTTGTACAGTTAATAGAAAATGATCCTGACTGAAGGGCACATATAACTCAGTTAATTGCTTCACACATTTAGAACTGGTCTGTTTCTTTTCATTGTAACAGCATGGAAGTAAATAAGCAATTTTCATGCATATTACAAAAAATAAGCATGTCAGAGCTTAATTCATACCCTTATGATTAATAGACCAGAGTGCCTGGATAACATGCACCTTCCCTTATAAACACCATTCCATTAGTCCACTCATTTAAGTGTGAAATATATCTGTAATGTGGCTTACTTGACATCTGGGGGAAAAAATAGCTAAATAAAATAAAATATAAGGAGAAACATTGAAATAGTCTGCTTGGATCAAAATAACAGGTGAGAGAAAGTCAAAAATATGCCTGTGTTCGTTATTTCAGGTGATATCCATCTTAAAAGATCTATGAGCATATCATATTACTCCAAAAGGTATATTTTCTATGCCTTGTTTATTAATGGACAGAAAAGTCAGGCTGAAAATAGGAAATTGATTTTATTCACTTAAGGTTTCATACTTCATTGCACAACCACCACCTAGCAGATACTTCATTAAGAGAGATAATTACTTTAATGAAGATTAACTATAATTTAAAATTCACATTCATCTTTATCTACCAAATGCAGGTCTGAATTCAATCTAAAATGTAGGTTCTTCAATGAGATCTTGCCTTCCACTGTCCCATTCTGGTTGTCTTTGTTTTCTTGCTTTCTTCCCCTTCTTCTATACCTCATCCATCAGTACCTTTTATATTGACCTCAAACTAAGAATTCCCACAATTCAATTAAGATAGCTTTTCTGATGTTCACTGACACATACAGAATATTTGGTAATTAAAATCAGAAGAGCAGAAGTATTGCACAAGTTCTTTGTGCATGCAGCTGTTCAGAACAAAGCCCTGCAGATCTGCTAATATCTGCTAATAGGGACATACTCGGTCTTCCCTTCTTGACAGTCTATTTCATATAGTTTTGTACATAGAATGTTTAAGGTTGGAAGGGGCCTTTAGATATCACCTAGTCCAACCCCACTGCAGTAAGGAGGGACAACTTCACTAGATCAGGTTGCTCAGAGCCCCATCAAACCTGACCTTAAATATCTCCAGGGATGAGGCCTACACTACCTCTTCAGGCAACCTGTGCCAGTGATCCACCATATCGAATAACTTTTTCCTAATATCCAACCTAAATCTATATTTTTGAGTTTAAAACTGTTGCCCCTTATCTTATTGCTCCATGCCCTTGGAAACAGTCCTTACCCAGCTTTCTTCCAGCCATCTTTCAGGTACTGGAAGGCCACTGTAAAGTCCCCCCAGAGCTTTCTCTTCTCCAAGCCAAACAAGCCCAACTCTCTCAGACTGTCTTCACAGGAGAGGTGCTCCAGCCCTTTGATCATTTTTGTGGCCCTCCTCTGGATACGGTCCAACAGGTCCATTTACTTGTGTTGAGGGCTCCAAAGCTGGATGCAGTACTCCAGGTGAGGCCTCACCAGAGCAGAGTAGAGGGGCAGAAACACCTCTCTTGATTTTCTGGCCACACTTCTTGTGATGCAGCCCAGGATGCATTTGGCCTTCTGGGCTGCAGGTGCATAATGATGGCTAATGTCCAGCTTTTCATCCATGAGTACCCCCAGGTCCTTTTCCTCAGGGCTGCTTTCCAGCACATCATCTCCTAACCTGTATAGATAATAGGGGTTGTCCAGACCCAGGTGCAGGACACTGTACTATGCTTTGTTGAACTCATGATGTTCACCTGGGCCCACTTCTCTGACTCCCCAGGTCCCTCTGGATAGCCTCCCATCCCTCTGACACATTAACTTCACCACTCACATATGGTGTCATCAGCAAACTAGGTAAGGTTGCACGCAATCCCATTAATATTATTAATAGAGATATTGAATGGCACCAGTCCCAGCATAGATCCTCAAAGAACTCTGTTTGTCACCATCTTCCATCTGGACATGGAGCCATTGACCACCACCCTCTGGATGTGACCATCCAGCCAATTCCTTATTCACTGAACAGTCCACCCATGAAATCCATATCTGTCCAATTTAGAGAGAAGGATGTTGGGGGGACCATGTCAAAGACCTTGAACATATCCAGATAGATGATATCCGTAGCTCTTCCATTGTCCACTGATGCGACCACTCCAATGTAGAAAGCCACTAGGTTGGTCAGGCACACAGTAAATGCTGAACAAAAAGTTGATTAAGAAGACATGAAATTTAAGTTAAGCTGTTAATTTTCAAAAGGAATTAGCCTAACAATTTGTGACACCCACAGAAGATAATGCTATCAATCTATGCTTTCAATCCAGTGTGAAATGCGAAATTCTGATACAACACATCTGACATTTGTGCAAAATTATTTTGGAATATAATAATGTCTAAGTAGGGTTTCATTACTACATTCATCTTACTTAGACCAATTAATAACAGAAAAATTGGAAGAAACTCATGACATACCAAGTACCAGGTCATGTTTATAATTTCTAGTCCATCCACATAATTTTTAGCATTTTTAACTTCCAGACCCGTGTCTGAATGATGAGGTTATCTTTCTATTCAGTTCAGACACTTTTGGGGCCAGTAGATCCCAATCTGAATTAATGTTTAACAACTGCCAAATCAGTCAGTGTGATTCAATCACTGTCACACACACATAGTCAAGCACCTGATTTTTGCAGCTTTAGGTCCAGTTTCCTTTTCATTGATCAAAAAAAAAAAAAAGTACATCTGGAGAGTATTTACTAAACTGTATAACTGTATGCCTACCAAGAATTTTTGGAACCATTATAGCTAAGGTATCTGGGATCCTGTGGTGCATCCAGAGGAGTGTAGCCAGTAGGTCTAAGGAGGTGATCCTCCCCCTCTACTCTGCCCTGGCCAGGCCTCACCTGGACTACTGTGTCCAGTTCTGGGCTCCTTGGTTTAAAAAGGACAGGAATCTCCTGGAGAGTCCAAAGAAGGGCTATGAAGATGATTAGGGGCCTGGAGCATCTAACCTGTGAGGAAAGGCTGAGTAAGTTGGGACTGTTCAGCCTTGAGAAGAGAAGACTAAGGAGGGACCTAATTAAAGTCAATAATTATCTGAAGCAGGGGATGCAGGGGGAATCAGCCAGCCCCTTTTCAGTGGTCTGTGGGGATAGGACAAGGGGCAATGGCTGCAAGTTGGAGCATAGGAACCATGAAGAACTTTTTCGCAGTGAGGGTGACAGAGCACCGGAATAGGCTGCCCTGGGAGGTGGTGGAGTCTCCTTCTCTGGAGATATTCAAGACCCATCTGGACACCTATCTGAGTGATATGTCCTAGGGAGCTGCTTTGGCAGAGGGTTGGAACCGATGATTTCTCAAGGTCCCTTCCAACCCCTACAATTCTATGATTCTATGATCTGATTAGGAAAAGAGCTGATGCAATTTTAGGGCTTGCCTTGCTGAGACTGGCACTTTGCCCACTGGAAACTAGACAGGGGAATGAATTAACTTTATATTTGAATCAATAATGGAGAAGTGAAAGACTTTCTATATCGTATTTCTTATTCCCCAGAACAGAAATACAATTTATACCGATTGTCTTCATTACTTCTTCCATTCTTTTCATGCTTTTCAGCAATCTATCATTTCTTCTTTTTCTTTTCTTGTTTCTATCACATGGTATCTTCCCAACTTTTTTTCTTAATAAGTCACATCAAAATTAAAAATTTCAGAAAAAAACCTAGTGGTATTTTGGAACACTTCCTGAAATTAAGCTTGCCCTGTAAAGGCCTGATGTGATTCAGCCCCAGGTAGGAAACTCAGCACCACACAGCTGTTCACTTACGCCTTCTCCCCATGCTGGGATGGGTAGGAGAATGGAAAGGAAAAGGTAAAAATCATGGGTTGATATATAGATAGTTTTGTGCAACAGCAAAGGAAAATAACAGTACTTCTAACAGAGTACACAAAACTGATGCTGTCATCCATCCCAGAGCCTTCCTTCTCCCTGTTCAAGCTCCTTTATATGCTGAACATGAAGCGATATGATATGGAATATGCTATTGAGTAGTTTGGATCATTCGTCCTGTTTGTGCCCCCTGAGAGCTTCCTGTGAAACTTAATCTTAGCCAAAAAGCAGAATAAGGTGATTTACACTTCTTTTCTTTATGCAACCTTCCTCAAGGCTGCTACAGCTAGTGAATGGTGGGACAGTTGGCTCGTTATGTTCATAAGGCCATTATCAAGCTGTGATTACTCAACAGAGGTGTTTTAGGAAGGAACACAGAATTATGAAGCTCATCCTTCCTTTGGTACCACCCACTGTGGTTATGCTTTTTCCACAACATGACAATTCAGATGCTTTTACAGCTGTGCAGGACTCATGCATACAAAAAAGCAATTTCACAAGGCAATTTCTCCAAAGATCACTTTCTTCAAATGCAAAATGGAGATAATAATACATAACTACTCTACAAAAAACCACAACAAAATGTTGAAATGACAGATGCAGCAAAAGTGCAATGCAATTATCACCATAAATTAGGCTGTTACAAAGCATGAACACACCTTTCTTTCACCTGAACCTTTATTTCCTCAGTTACATCCTCATTTTCTGTATTGCATGTGCTGCCACTAAATTATCATTTAATATTAATAGCCAATAATAGCTTGATTTTTTCTGGACAAAGTTAGGAAATAGTTGGTATACCTCTTTCTGCCTTTCCCAGACATACAACTTCTTCAAGGTGAGCCAGCACCTTGAATAATCGCTTAATTATTCTTTGCACTCTAAGAATGTTAATTCCTTTCTCCACAGAACATAGCCTTCTAATAGCCAGGACAACTTGAATATAAACCTTTAATTACCTCCAAAATCCTGATTATCTTCCCATGTCACCTCATGCAGAATACAAAGATGGTTAGAAAACCATCAACAGAAGACAATATTGAGCATTAAATGCAAATAACCAAAAAAAAGCTCTCATGAAAATTAATTTAGCATTTTCTTGTGTGAAGTCAATTTCTGTAGTAAAGAATTAGCAAAGAAAATATGCTTGGGCCCAGCATCATATATAGAAATTATTCTTTTTACTTTTGGTTTATTCGCTTGTTTGTTTGTTTGTTTTCCCTCAGGTGTTCAAAAATCTACAAAACATCTGGGAAGGGGGAAAAAAAAAAGAGGTAAGAGAGGTAATTATTTTTTATTTCAGAATGACAGAACACAGAACCCCTAAACCTTAACAGTCTCTTCTGATAGCTTCTTGGTCTTGCAAGGTGTTAGCAGAAATTATTTTAAACCAGCTTGTCAATCCTTCCTCTTACAAATACATCTCCTAACAATGAAGTGCTTATACCCAATGACAAGAAACTATAGCTTCCAAAATAATAGCTATAGGCAGATATTCAGCTTTTAAATCTCTGGTGGTTGCCTGCAGGGTCTAATAACCATGGTCTGTCATCAGTAAGTGGGAAAAAGCAAACAAAAATCCCTAATTAGTATTCCAACACTTTATTGGATAAACCTGGAAGATCAATATTTAGACTGTCTCTTAGCACTATTTCTGAATTTTAATACGTAGAATCATAAGATCACAGACCACAGGCAGAAATACCCTCCACTACATCAGGTTGCCCAAAACCTCATTCAACTTGGCCTTGAACACTTGCAGGCTGGGTGCATCCACAACTTCTCTGGACAATCTCTTCTAATGTCTCCCCACCCTAATATCTAATCTGAATATCTATCTTCCTAGTATCTAATCTGAATTCTTTCAGTTTAAATCCATTACTCTTTCTCCTGATAAAAA
This sequence comes from Laterallus jamaicensis coturniculus, assembly GCA_022605575.1. Classification (NCBI taxonomy): domain Eukaryota; kingdom Metazoa; phylum Chordata; class Aves; order Gruiformes; family Rallidae; genus Laterallus; species Laterallus jamaicensis. The sequence goes on from JAKCOX010000054.1 coordinate 3,280,961, forward strand.
TTCCCTCTCCATCCGTCCTGGAGGTCCCCTTCAGGTGCTGGTTGACTCTCTGGAGCCTTCAGTTCTCCAGGATGAACAAACTGAAATCTGCCAGCCTGTCTTCATAAGAGTGGTGCTCCAGACCTAATCATCTCCATTGCCCTCCACTGGGCTCACTTCTACATTTGAGCTGGGCATAGTACTCCAGGTTGGATCTCATAAAAGCACAGTAGAAGAGCAGAAACACCTTCTTTGAGCTGCTGGTCACATCTCTTTTGGTGAAGCTTGAGATACAGTTGTCTTTCTGGTCTGGAAGAGCTCGTTGCTGGCTGATGTTCAGAACCTGTACTGGCACTCAGGGTGGTCCTTTGGGTTTTTAGCTCAACAGTACAAAAAATACAATAAATATTACTTTTCAAGGCTAAATTTTTTTACCTTACCTAAAAGGTAAGAGCCACAAAGTATAATTGACTGAAGACAAGGCTCTTGTACAAGGACACTGACCCAGGTTCCCAACTCACTGATATTGTTTTTTATGATAGTCTTTCTTATAATTCTCACCAGACTCAGCAACTAATTAAGAAATCAGCAGAGAAAATCCTAAAGACTTCTTCAGAAAAATTAAGATTTAATAAGTCTGTACATGAAGTTTTAAGGATCTGAGTTCAGATTCAATTTGGGCCTTGTCTTCCAGCCTTAAGGTCAATCAACTTTCACTTAATTACACAGGAAGGAGATACCTCAGGTCCGATTACAAATTAGTTTTTCCTTGCATTTCTATGCAGAACAGAAAGACAGTCAAAGGCCATAAAAAATCAAGGTGCAAGTCTTGTGGCTTTCCATTAGACTGAAGAAGTCTGTTCTGGATGTGCCTCTGAATTGTCAAGTCCCGAGGAATGTACACGCATCTCTTTCACTCTTTCTGTTTATTAAATTATACATCTCCTTCAAATCAGTTGAGATCGTTTTTCTGAGTAATAAATTACATGTGGGATACACTGTGATGCTCAATCAGCTGCAATCAAGTTTCACTGTGGCCACAGAGTCCCCATGGAGCTAGAGCAAATATGGCCTATGCCATGCCTCGTCAGCTTAAGTTTAAATATTTTATGTAAGGGATGCTGAATATACAGAGATAGGTACAAGTTTCAGTTAAGTCAATTTCAAAATTTTAAGGAAAAGTGTATCTCTGAAGTTTCTGTTTGCTCTGTAATTGAATAAGAAAATTGGGAATATCCGTTACTGAATAAAAAGCACACGAATTGTTGAAATCCAATTTTATATCAACAATTCAAATCTTAACTGGATTTGTTTAAGACAATCCATATGTTTGCTTCCAGTAGCATTGCACAGTAAAAGAAAAGTAATCTGCCCAACCTTGAACCAAAAGAGAGTTGGGAAACAGTCTTGCTCCACTGATATCACTTTTCCTACATAATTAAATGTAATGAATCATTTTGTATCAGGTTAACTATTTAAAGGTATCACTATTTGAAGACTACGATTTTCCTTGCTAAAACGTCCAATATGATGTTTGTTGTAGGTCTGACACTGATTTGCAGTAAGATGGAAGCCATTCTTTTACGTGATGCTGAAAATTGAGGGAACACACCAAAGATGGTCAGAAATAATAAGGTGATTTATCTCTTAGGAAGAGGGCACTGCTTTAACAACAGAATGAATAAATTATATCCACAACATTTGTAAAAATATTTATCAGAGCCAAGGCTTGACACAGCCTTGTAAATAGCACGCTCTATTGCCTTGTATTTCTCAGCATGTTGCCTTACTAGAAGGTGACATACCAGGAGCCAAAGACCAAGATGTTTCCATCTTTAACAAGGACTACTTATCAATGTCTTACAGGAGATAATAAATATGTTTATAAACATACATAATTTGCAATGTATTTAGAGCACAGAGCAGTTAAGAGGTAATAGACACCTCTGCAAATGTATCATGTTCTATTTTGAAACCAGCATATTTAACTGCATATGGCTGAGATACATTCAAGTAAACATTAATAATGAAAGTGTTAACCTTCAAAGAAATGAATTCAGTTGGAGCAGTCTCTGGTTTTCTCAAACAGTGTCTAAAAATCATGATTTGCTGTGTGAGAATGCACATTGTCTATTTGTAAATGTGTTAGTAAATCCTTAAGCTCTAGCTCTGAGCAACTGAGTAATTTTTTAATGACAATTTCTGCAATAAGGTTTTAACAATTAGCAAAGAAGACAGACAGTCCAACAACATGCAGTGTGACTGTAGACTTCTAACAGCAATAAAGAATATGATAATGATTCACCAAAGCCAAATTTCTTCAGAAGTCCTGCTTTAGAGAAACAATCTAATTTTCTGTAAAACAGTTCTCACTTGTCAGTGAAACTTTATTGATGCTATGAGGGCATCAGAACGTTTATACTATAAACTACACCAAAATCTTTGGATTAAAATATACCCATGGGCTTGCCCATAATAACCTAGATATGTGTCAGCTTTATTTATCTGGCAGATAACTGCAATAATATCAGCCCCTAACCTGGTGCCTGGCCTTACATATTTTTGTAAAAGGAAATATTTTAAAAATATAGAAATTCATACATAAATCTATCGCTGAGCTATCACTAGACCAAATATTTTTGTCTTCGTTTAGATTCCCTTTCATTTCCTATGGCATAAAACAACTAGAGTTGAAAGCATGAAAAGTAAACTGTTACCTCTGAGTAACTGAATGTCAGTCCCTGAACAATGGTTTAAATAGAGCACATGACTATATTATGACACATACCACCAAAATGTGTCAGGGTTAGACATTGCTGTCAGAGCCTTGAAGCTGCAAGCTCTCTTATGGGGGCTGTAAAATACGAAAAATAGTCTGCGAGCATAATACAATACAGAGAGTAAAGTACAACTTCCTCAAATTTTCTCTCTGCAGTTCCTTTTTCTTAAAAAAGAATTAAAAGAAATAAATAAATTGGTCTTTCATTCTTTCTTTTCTTTAAATTATATGTCAGATTATTCTATGTTTACTACATCTACATGATTCTGGATCTCAAAATGCATAATGAAAATCTGCCTGTGACAGCACAGACAGAGTTATATACACACACGGGCCTATGCATGGCCATATATACCCTTTATTGACACTTTGAAGTTTAAATGCTGTGCTGGAGTTTCAGACCTAAACTGCCTTGAATTCCAGGTTCCTTAGCATATTAAAAGATAAGCGAGTCAAATGTCTTAACTTAAGAGTACCTTGTTGGGAATTGGCAGGTAGGAAGATTCATTGATAGCCTCTCCATGCTTCCTGAGTCCTACAAAGTACAGCAATTTTCTCACACTGATAATAAAGTATCAGTACAATCATGTCTGTGTAAGGGCCCTGACCAATTCTAATGTGGAGTTCTCCAATACCCACACGATTCCAGCAATTCAGCTAGATAATTCTGCCAGAGAAATTTCTTCTAAACCCACTATAGCAATGGCAGATGACTAATAAAAAACAACCTAGTATTTTTTTAAGTGGGATTTCATCCAACGTGAGCAGGATACTGCTGGAGAAGAAATAAAGAAAGGTGAACAAATCTCACGAGTGAAAAAGTGATTTGATAGCTAGTAGCTTGCTCTCAAGATAGAAAACACTGGATCATGACAATCAAACCTTAAAGTGAGTATCTATCCTTCCGTGCACATCTGCCTGAGAAGGAGTCTAGCATTTCCTTTTCTGTCTACTTTGAAACTCTTACTTCTGGGGAAGTTATTACAAAAAAGAACAAAAGAACAAAACCATTATCCTTCTGGGTAAGCTGGGTCAAATGCAGTAGGTGGTTATTCATTGTGAGGAGCTAATAATATATTTTACTGTCCTCCAAAGCAGTTCTAGGTCTATCCAAACTAATGTAGTGGACCATCATGCAACATTAGGTAAAAACGTCAGCAGAGAAACATTACTAGGTATAGTTATGACTAGTTTTGATTACAGAAGTTTTGAGAAGTCAGAGCTGACAAAACTTACTCATTCTTTTTTCTCTTACCAACTGGAAAAACAGCTAGAGGTAGAAAATGTGAAAATTAGAAAAGGAAACAGGCAAGGAAACTAATTGTTCTATTGTAATTCAAAGCAAAAAGGAACAATGGGAGAACAATTATTGAAATATAGTGTCTGCTTGCATAAAAACATCCATTTCAAAAGAAATATTGCTTTAATTCTAGTTTCAGAGGAAAAAAATACTCATGGAAAAAGAAAGCAAGAAAAAAAATTGAGAAAGGGAACCCACTGCTGAGATAGGGCTTGAGTCTAAGTTTTTATATTAGTTTTTCACAAAGGAAGTGACTCTTTCCAGCTCTTCCTTCTAACCTGGGTTTAAATGCTGTGGATGATATGAAGAACATAGCACTTAAGAAAAATCTGAAAACTATAGAGCACCTACTTGACCAAAGCACCTTGATAGGTGTACCATATACCTCCTTTTAGGGGCATTGATAGTCTCTCCTAAACAAGTAACTAACTCAAGTTCTGCCGGTGGTAGAATCAAAAGTAAGAAAAGGAGATATCCCTGCAGCTGGCATGCATTGGATTCCCTCACTGCAAGATGTTTTAGAAGACTAAAGTGTATATGGGTTAAAAATAACTGGACAAATTTATAGAAAGAAGTCCTCAGCATGCTCCAAAGTATAACACACCATTTCTGCCTCAGTAATGCCCTGATTTGCATACCTTTAGTAGCCAGAGGAAATCATCTGTATGTTCTTACTGTGCTCCTGTAGTTTTAAAAGTTTCATAGAATGATCAAGAACTTCTTCCCAATTTAATGCAAGCAGCTTGTTTTTATACACTGAATAAAAAATCTTCGCGTGGCCAGTGCCTCATACAGATGAAGGAGTGTGAGGTGAAATCCTGGTCATAGCTGTGCTACATTACTTACTTTTGCTCTTGGATTCCGATACCTAGTTTCTGGCTATACTTACCCAAAATATTAAAATGACCCCTATACCACCCCATTCACTTAGGAGGGAAAAAACGAAACAGAAAATTACATGGAATTGACCATTACAAAAATTACTTGCAAGGCATTTTCTTTTGATAGCTATATTTCCCACTGTATTATAATTTGCTTTGTTGACAAGTTTCTTAGATTTTAATCTTGGATTGCAATGATACTCTATCAGAAAAGGCTTATATTTTCCCAGCAGGTACAGTGGCAGAATGCAGAATCATTTATAGGGAGAACTGTTCTATTGAAAAATGAACCTTTGCTAGAAAAGGCATTTAGTTTGGTAGTTTGCTTGGCCATAAATCATTGTATATGTGCTCAGGGCTCCCAGACAACAGATTGAAATCTCCTTTGCTTCTTTTATTAGAATAGTAACATTTGCATTGCTGCTGCAGAGTTGAATCAGCATTTCTACTACAAGACCATATTTTCAGGTAAGGGACTTATAACTCTGATATTAATATTCCAACCAGACTCAAGTCCAACATAAAAATGTGTTGGTTAAGAACATTAATTTCAACATTTCTGCATGTGAGATCATATTGTTATGCTAGCTAGTCATGAAAAGTCCAGTCTAGCTGATACTGAAAAATACTTAGGTTTATTCGTATTCTAGGTATAGTTCCAGATAGGACCAGCTTCCTATAAGCATATTTCAAACCTGAAAGTAGAGAACACTGCAAGAGAGAGAGTGTTTTCTGCTTATATTTTTTTTAAATTTCCTAAAGAAGAAACTGAATTGCGCTGTTCAGCGCTGTCCTCCATTTAAGCTGCAGAGTCATTAATGTAGATACAGTCTTTCATGATCATTATTGCATAAACGTTTTATTCCAACAGGAAGAGAAAAATTGAGACCTTAAGATGTTCAGAAAACTGGAAGACATAGAAAAGAGATAGAGACTCATAGTCTCAGTGCGTTAGTACTAACTTGCAACAACTGTACAATCAGCACCAGTTTTTGTAAACTGTATTCATTTGGATTCAATTCTAATTCAGATTTGCTCTTTAAGGGGCTTTATTCCTCCTTTATTAACATAACAAAAGGTTGTGTTTTAACAGCCATGATTAACCTTTTATTTAAAAGGAACAAGGTAAAAAGAATGTGTATGTGTGTGCGTGTGTATGAGTGTAGGTGTATATACAAATTATTAAACACTTCTGAACACATGGTAAAGAAAATGGCTATATAAATTTGCAACCATTGTCCCAAACATATAAAACATCTTATATTTCTAAGCTGATGAATATTGCAGTTCTAGAAAATACTCTTAGCTTATGACCAAACATTATCTGATAAATCAAATATTAGAAGCATGTTTTGACCTCCTATTTTGCTACTTTAAAAGTCTAGAAAGGTTTATTTTCATTTGCATTAGCAGACTGAAACTTTAAAATCCCAAGCTAACATAATTTCCTTCCAACATGAGTTACATTAGCTATACAAACTATAATCTGATACTACAATTTAGTTTTATTATTTTTATTTACAAACTTCTCAACCAGTTACAGGCTTTAGTACAGACCTTTATAGAACTTCTTTAATGCCTGTATTGTTTTACTCTCTTTAATGCTATGATCTGATCCCATGTCATCTCCATCCCAGATGTCAGGTAAATGAATGTATATGACACCTACACTGACTGAAATCAGTGGCAAAGTCCTGGATTTCACCCAAGGCTGCAATGCTCTCAAAAGGAAACATAAGAGAATAAAGAATGCTGCTTTTTTTAATTTGCTTTTGGATTTTAAAAAGATTCAAGTAAAACCACACATACCATTTCAGCAAATACGAACGCATAATTCTAGAACAGAAATTAAAATTCACATTTTATTTTATTTCATTTTATTTGAATACACAGTGAGTGTGTTACAAAATTTTTCATCTCACAAAAAGCAAGGGGAAACTAAAGAGCATTCAAAGGTTAAATCTTAACACTTCTCTTCAAAGAGAAATACTACTGAGGTTTATTTGTGCTGGCTTGGTCCTATCAGCTTTGCCAGTTAAACCCACTTCTGCACAATGTCAACTATACCTCAAACTTAGAGTGCTGCATGGGCAAGAAATGAGTGAGGAGACCATTGTTAACAGAGGAAATACACGAGACACAAAAGAGAAAGCCCTGAAAACCTCAGAAAACAGAGTATTTACAGGCAATTCTCCATCCAAAAATGGCATTAATTTTTTGGTGGATTTTGTGTATTACTTCAGGCAACTAGGTGCAAACAGGAATTTTGTTATTCTTGCAATCCACACAAGATTTACTCAAGCCAAAGTCTTAGCATTAAAAAGACAGACAAGGGAGGCCACCACACTTTGTGCTTTCCAGTAGACATTCAATGTACTTTGAGCAAGTCCCAGAAGTACAGATCCTCAAAAGCTACATAGCATATAACTCTCCCTGAAATTAGTCTTGGGACCTGCTCATCACAGGGATTTAGCTCTTAAACTGTTAATAGCTCTCACTTAATTTGGAAGAGGATAGTGTCAGTTCATGGGGAAAGTTTAAATAGCGAAGATGGGAAGAGGAACTATATATGGCTAAGTCTACAAATTGATATTTTAAAAAAATAAAGTACAGGCTTTGAATATACTTTTAGTGGTTTCATCTGTTTGAAACCAATGGAATTAAATCACATCATTAAAGTGAGACTGAAATTTACACTATTCTTGAATTTGTCTTGCAGGAGTGAATGTTCTCTTTGAAAATTAAGCTTTATTTAATTCCTGGAATATCAAAGCCCGGCTGAATTATATTTGAGAGGGAAAAAAAATAAATAATTTGTCAAAGGTTATTTTTTGTTATCTTCACTAACATGTTAAAGACAGGCGTATCTTCACATAATTTCATAACAACAGGTTTTCTGCTTCCTAACACAAGCACTAACAAGAAAAACTCAGGATATTATCAGTGTACTACAGCCACTCAAGAGTATATCACATCAAATAAGAAATAGGACTCTATCAACTGCAAAGTCTGAAGGGGACCAGTGGGAAAAAGTATTGACAGGGCTTGAAATAGGTTCCAGAGTTAAAAGCATGGATCAGCTTAATCAAATCAGTTAAGTTTGATACTTACATAGATTATCCCAGAACAGTCACATGACAAATGCCTCTGTTGTATAAAGCGCAAGAGTCTGATGTGTGGCTGAGGGAGAACCTCCTGTTGAGTCACAAGGTTCGAAAGGACACCCTTGCTCTCTAAGCACCTTCTCAGTGGTATAGCTAGGTTGAGTCTTAGCCTCAGCTTGGTCTACAGTTTATTTCTAAAGGATTTACATAACCACATATCAGAGTCAATGTTTGCTGGTCAGAGCCCCCAGAGGACTTTCACTGAGACAGTTTTGCAAAGTCGAAACTAATAGAAAGTTGATTAAAGCAACAGATAGAAAGAGTTTGGGATTGCTGTTGATAAATGCATTTACAGCAATAGTGCCAGCAAAATACTATCCTGGGTATTCCTCACCAAAAGGTGGTCACAGTGCTTACCAAGAAGGTGTCCCTGTTCTAGGTGGATGAGATGGAGCACAGCACATCAACTGTCTCTTCAGGGTATTCAATTTCTTCTCTTCTCCCTGGGGGTAACTTCCTCAATGTCTTTTATATGCCCTCCTTAGCTGTTCCCCTCCTTGGGATGATGTTTAACATGATTTGGGTAGAGAGTCAGGTACTATAGTCTTCCATCTTTAGCATTTACTCCTTTTAGCTCATTAGCATACTAAGAGGTGTCAGCTTTAATATTCATTTCACAGATAATTTTACCATGGTCACTGTGGCCTTCATATTTCTATGTTGAAATAATTTACCTGTTTATTTTGCATTCTGTAGCTTAACCGGGCCATCTTACTGGCATAATGTTCCCTCCTTCAGCTGTTTTCTATGCCAAACCTGCAGATCTCCATACACAATGTCTGCATCAGAGGACACCAATGTTTTTAACACTCATGTGCAATTCTCATACTTGAATATGCTTTCCATAATGGAAGCCAGTTCTGGATTTGATCCAGGATATACTTTTAAATGTATAAGCTGATATCTTAAACCAGATGGTAGTTTCTTACAAGACAACAGTAGCTATCAGAATAGTTAACACTGGCCAATAAAAATAGATTCTTTTCCAACAGATCAGTAAAAGATCCTTAGATCACAATAGCACTAAATAAAAGCACAGAACAAAGAAAAAGCTTATCACAGCTTCTGTGGTATTCTTGCTTGTCGATGTTAAAATCTTGATTTTGTGTAAGACTTGTCTATCTTTCATAGTGCTGCTCATTGCATTTTTCAGACGCTTTCCCTGAGACCTAATTGAGCTTCATCTACATAAGTGAGCTGGCATCTGACACTAACAGCCTGCAGAAGGCCATTTCTTCAATTGCTTGAAAAGACTAAGGAGTCAGACATGACAAACTGCAGACTGGAATACCTAGCAGCGAGCCTATTAAGCAAAGATGCACAAATAAATTACTTATGCAACATACACTCTCTCCATATCTGTCATGAGACTTGCTGTCCTGAAACAAAAGTTGAAGCTTTAATTTTTTCCCCCATCACTGCTTGTCAGAGCTTTTGAAAGTTAAATATATTATTTATTATGAGACATAGTTACTACCATTCTCACCTTACTTTGTGAAGTAAGCTTCCTTTTCATCCCTGATATTATTTCCTCAAGATCTCCGCATCTCACAAGACACACTTAATCTCAGCAACTGTTACACGTCATGTGCAAGGTTGCAAAAGGAGGGGGAAAAAAACCCAATTCTAATTCCTTCTACAAGGCAATCTCTCTGGTTAAATATCTGACCCTGGATATACTCCTCTTGAGTGACAGCAATGAGACTGAACTCTCATCCAAAAACTCTAAATAGTAGTAATAAAACCTTTTATATTGAGGCTACAAACAAATCCAGCCAGGTTGAAGCTGTCCAGGAACAGGTATACTGGGAGGTCTATGCAAAAAACCAGCTTCATTTTATTGGAAATTGTTTTTTCTCAGCGGCACTTGATAACCTGCTGATATATTCCAACTACACTACACAAATTCAAGAGGACAGCTAAACCCAAGCTGTGTTTCAATTCCAGTAGGGTAGTTTCACTAAAGAAAAGCTGAGGCATTTCCAAGACTCTCTGAGTATCATTCATGCTGTAAGGTCAGCCCTCACACATACCTAAAATGCTACTCTGCAACATCCACGTGCCTTAAGGATCAACTTTGACATCCTGAGGATAAGGAGACCTTAAAAGTATTAGGTACTGGCTGCAATGATCTGGAATAAATTGTATTTTGTACAGTGTTTAAATATAGGATCAGTTGCTGCTGAATTAATTCACATGCCTTACAGCTTTGTTCAGATGGTGCCAAACAGACCTTTAAGAACCTTCAAAGCTTTATATAAAATGTCAGATAATCTCACGACATAACAAGAAGCTTAGTTACATTTGAAATATTTACAGATTCAGTTTGCAAACTTTAAGACTTTCATGTCTAAACTTGTCAGTCCAGCATTTCACAGAGATATTCCAAGGTCACTTACAAAGCTGAAGTAAAGCAGCCCACAGAAAAATTAGATAATCCACTTGAAATATGTACACCTGGAAGTGGAATGGATGGACTTCTTGACACATGAATGTAACTTTACTCATCCATTGTTTTTTCTAGAGAGAAAGAATGACTAGAGCTTAAGAATTACTCTTCTGTGGGGAATTTTGAAGGGGAAGTACTTGAAAATGATACAGACATATTCATATGATTTATGTAGCATCACCCTTTCTACTATACCTTCTTTATGGATTCTCTCCAGATTTACCACCGACCTTCCTAATCCTTGTAATCTTAAAAAACTCTCATCTCAGCTTCTGACCCCAAATCTGATCATTATCCAGATTCAGCAACCAGTCAGAAATTTTTCTGTTCTGCAATTAGATTAGAATGCTAGGAACTTTTTAATGTCACATTAAGACACCAACATTATTTTCCTGTTGTTGGCTGAATGGCATTAGTGAGACGTGAGAAGCTTGCTCTATACCTTGGTATGAAATCAAATGCTGCTCTCTGGAATACAAATTAGAACACATACTGAGTCAATTTCACGCAAACTCATCCCATTGGTGTCAACAAATTTGTGTCCAGGTAAAACAACAAAGCATCAGGGCCTAGATGTTCTTATTTTTCCAATTGACCTACAGGAAAAAAAAAAGAAACTTTAGTAGGTCTGGAGTGATAACCTACACACTAGACCATATGGGTCTAGTATAAAAAAGTGTTTAAGCTCATCTATGGCTAATGAAAATGCAAGAATTCACACAGCATAATTAACTGTCAGGTTATTCACTTACCTGTGAGTAAGGCAGTCTGACAAGAGAAAAAGCAGCTCTGTCACTGACAGATGGAGTCACACAACAGTGAGAGATGCAGTTTGTCTCCAGGGGCTCAATTTCACACTCAAATCGGAGAAAAGGAAGCCTCAAATTCAGGTACAGAGGGTACAAGTGGTCCTGCCAGTCTCGGTTAACAGCACATTCAGCTGTCCCAGTTCCATTTCTGCGTGAGGTCTCAGGGTTAAAGGACGCAGTGAGAGTGTCATGGTTTAACCTCAGATGGCAACTAAGCACCCAACAGCTGCTCACAGGATTGCCTCTGGTGGGATTTAGGAGAGAAACAGAAGAGTAAACATGAGAAAACTCATGGACTGAGATACGGTTTAATAGGTAAAGCTGAAGTCACCCACACAAGCCAAACAAACCAAGGAATTCATTCCCCACTTCCCATGGGCAGGCAGGAGTTCAGACATCCCCATGAAAGCAGGCATCCATCATGGGCAGCGGTGACTTGGGAAGTTAGATGCCATCACACCAAATGTCCCCTTCTTTCTTCTTCCCCCAGCTTTTTATTGCTGAATATGACATCAATGCACATTTTATGGATATTTATAGGCATTTCACAATGTTTTATGTCAGAAGGGGTGGTTAATGAGGATAAGTTGCAATAGGGACCTGAACATGATGAAAATGGTATGAGATAAGGGGAATGGAGACAATGTGCTAGATATGACTAGAGTTAATTTTTTTCATAGAAGCTGGTATAGGGCTATGATTTCACCTTATGCTAGAAGCAGTGTTGATAACATAGGGGGTGTTTCCATTCCTGTTAAGCAGGGCTTACGCAGAACCAAGGCCTTTTCTTCTTCTCACCCCACTCCACCAGCAAGTGAGATGGGGGTGCACAATGAGTGGGGAGGCAGCACAGCCAGAACAGCTGACACCAGCTGACCAAAGAGATACCCCAGACCATATGATGATAACAATAAAACTGGGGAGGAGGTTGCTCAGGGACTGGCTGAGGATCAGTCTGGGGGTAATGAGCTACTGGCTTTGTTTACATAGTTTGTCTACCATGGATTCTATTTTCCTCTGTCTTTGGTTTGTCATTTTTTTCATCTCTTTTCCTTACAAATTTTTAATTAATATTTCTTTTTAATTATTAAGTTGTGGATATCTCAACCTATAAGCTTTGTCTTTGATCTAATTCTTCCCCCATTCAATCAGGGAGAGGGGAATTGAATGAACAGCTGTGTGATGCTTGGTTGCCAGCACTGGTTAAACCATGACAAACTGTAGCAAGCAAATCTGTATATTCTGTTGGAAAGAATTTTCCACAGAATTCAATGAACCCTGTTCCCACTTAAGAGATATTTTCCTATCTAAAATGAACCATTGGCATAACCTTTTCTAGGTTAGATGGGGCTTTGGGCAACCTCGTCTAGCGGAGGGTATCCCTGCCTATGGCAAGGTGGATGGAACTAGATGGTCACTTCCAACCCAGCTTGTAGAATCATTTCAGTAAAACTTGGAATAGATTGCAGTTCATTTGGAAACAGAGTCAAGTGAGACTGAAATTAAAACAAGTTGGAAAAAAGAAGGAAACTGTTAAGCATTTATAACATCTATAAAACTAACCCTTGTACTGTAGCTAGGTACTTTATAGTTTTCCAATTTACTTCTTAATTGAATTTTGTAGCATATGTTTATAAGATGCAACACTATCTTACAAAACAGTATTATTTTAGGTCCCTGAAACTGATTTGTACTTGTATTTATTATTTGCATACTAACTATGCATCAGCAAGCTTTTGGTCAGCATAAAACATAGATTACCATACATCAAGCCATTCATCCAACAGAACAGTTTCATTTTATGTTTAATCAGATGCAGTCAACAATTACCCCTGTTAAAGGGCAGGCAGCTGTTTACAGCTATCCAGATAGAACCATCTGAAATACTGAATGTTCTTCAAAATCTGCTTTGTGGAGAAAAGAGAACAACCGTAAAACTCCAGGTAGGAATGTGGGTAACTCCTTGTGAAGCACATTCCTATTAGCAACTATTTCATCCATCTGTGTTTATTGATATCCTGGCTCTTTACTACCAATCACTCATTTTATGTAACCAGGGCAGTGTCACTCAAAGCCACTCAGCAAGCAGAGGATACCGGTTCACAAAAATAATTTGTTACTTATATATTTTATCACATTGACAAACTGACATGCAAAAATAAACTGGGATGAATCTGTCTCATAATTTTCCCTGCTCCAGCTTCACAAGGGGAGAATTTAAAAAGTTTGATCAGATACCTGATTAATCAGGGGAATTTCCAATTATGTGGTGAGAAACTTTTGCAAGTCCAAGATGGTTGTGATTCTTCAGTGGGCTTCTAGAACCGTATAGGGTAAGGTCAAATGAAGTTACTGTGTTATCTTTCCAAACTGTCCTTGTAGAGCAAAGGAAATTGACCAGCCTTAAGTACAAGGTCCTTGAACCTATTAGGCCCTCATGCCTATCTTCTACAGTGTTTTAACCAAGTATTGTGGCCTGCCCACTAAATCAAGAAAACTTTGCGATTGTAAAACAGAATGAAGCATTCTTATCCTGATAATTTTCTGAATGCTTAATTTAACTAACTAAAAAAAATCCTCTGTAATGAGCATCATTTGCCTAGACAGATTTGTTATTCTGCACTTTAAAACCCCAGTAAGCAGCCATCTGGCCTTAAAATCTATATTGTTTTGACTTTAAACCTGCTTTAATTTTCTAAATACATCTGCCTTGCTCTTGCTGAAATTATCTGCAGTGACAGACCAAGTAACACCTTTTTTTTTTTTTTGTCTCCCATCCAGAAAAGGCTTAACAATGTAAATATGATGATGATAAGGGTTCCAAAGTGGGTACAAATCTCATTAAATATCAAACACTAAGATATTTTCTCATGATTACAGTGTGCTCAAAAGTCAAACCCAGCCAGTGAAAATGTGATTTTCCCACTAATACCCATTCCCTTGCTCTATTCCCTCAAAATCCTGTTAACAACTACAAAAGAAAGGCAAGCTGAAGAGAAGCTAATGCTGCTGTGTTTTTCATAGTTGTGTGAAGACGAGAAAAAGTAAAAAAATTCAGTTAGAATCCCTTTAAAAAATTAATCTTTAGGAATATAATTTTCTTTTTCTCCTAATATCCAATGCATTGATAAAATGAAGAAAATATCATATCTGATCAGGACAATAATCTAGCTAGGTTGAGATGACAATTCAAACAATACTTCACCAAAATCTCTTAACCATTTAGTGGAAAAGGCCAAATATTATTATTATGCCATTATTTAATGTAAATTAAATAACTTACTTGTTTTAATTAGATTTACTTCTTTTCATTTCTATAATTGGACAGGAAATACCAAATGCAGAGAGAAACTCATTTTGCAACCGGAATAATGTGATTTGTTGCTCTAAAATGCTGTAAAATATTATCTGGAGAAGAGCTTATGGCAATAGAACCATTACATTCAGGTGACAGATTGTGCCAACTTGCCACAAATTTGCTAGATTTCTGACTATCTCGTAATGATGGAACGTATGTCAGCAAAATCCAGCCAAATTCAGCAATAGTATCAAAGCTGTGATTCCACATATCAAGGTGTTAAACATACGTGCCAATACTAATTGTTTCCTGAAATTTAATGGTTCATTTGTCATAAGTTGTTTTCCAGATATTTTTCCAGCATTTTAGAGCATTTTAGAACAACAAATCAAATTATTTCTATTGCAAAATTCTTTGTGCTTCTTTTCTAGGTATAGTAAAGTAAAAGCAAAAATATGAGCTTTAAGAAGGAATTTATTTTCAAAGAATATTCTAATCTTAAAATTATACTGTCATTTCTTTCAGATTTTTATGACAATATAAATTCATAATCTAAATTTTAAAAATTAATTAACTTTAAGTGAATAAATTAACAAGCACATCCCTTTCCTCCTAGCTGTATAGATACATTTTTGCAAGGCAGTAAATAATGTTACTGAAAAAGTGATTACAATGTTACTTGTATTTATAGCAAACTGCTCCCTGCAAGCAAAGAGAAAGGAAGAAAAAGAAAAAACTGTAACTACTAGTCATTCATTTTATGCATCTTGTGGGGAGGTTTCCAAGCAATCCAGACACTTTAGAAGATGCAAAATATTGCACATGAAAGGATTTTAACTCAATTGGTGAGGAGACACACAGATGCTTTTGGAAAGTTATGCCTAAGTATCACTACAAATGGACTCTGCATGACTATTATGAGCGGAACAATATATGAACGTAAACTGAAAGATTGCTATAAGTTTGATTGAAATTAGTGAGAATTTTCTTCAGTAGAAAGCTTTTAAATAATTATCACTCAGGCCACCATTAGCATTCTCTTCTTTGTGCTTTAATACCCAAAGCTAGTATCTCTGGTGTCACTGCGCCTTCATGAATCTGGAGGGGACACTTCCTCAACAGGCAGCTTTCTCCAAAGGGAAGATGAATTTATGACAAGGTACAATTGCTAAAGCAAAAAACTGACCTTAGGATAAAGCCTGCTGTGGAGGGAGGGTCAACATAAGCATCTCCACTGGCTCTATTCAGGAGCAGTTGGGTAGTCAGACACAAAAGGAAGAACAACTTGGGGGCTGAGAAAGTTCTGGAAAAGGAGTTCATGTAAATTATGAGTTAGAGGTGTGGAAGAAACTAGAGGAATACAGCTCTGCTACTGCAGAAGAATTTAGCTGCATTCAATGGGAAAAGAGGTGCAGCATGAAAGAACTGCTTTGACCCCAGTAGACAGGCCAGCAGACAGGATTGAGATACAGAGCAACACTGTACAAAGACAGTGGAGGCACTGGAGAATGAACAAGAAGATTCAGATCCATCCTATACACCACTGGACGTATAACCAAGGCTGCAGCCAGTAACGGTGCACATGAGGCGTCGCGGAAAGGGAGAAACAGTTCAAGGCTGGTGCCTTACAGCACTCCACAGGAGAAGGGTATGAGAGAGAACAGCGTTAGTTTTGTTAATCATGAAGAGCAAGTAGTGAGCAACAAAGAATGTAAAACATAGAATCAACAGCAATGGAGACCACAACGCCTTGCTGTAGGCACTCAGAAAGCAGAGAGTGATTGATCACATCAGGACTAACACTGAGATCAAATGAGATGAATTGCAAGTCTCAAGCAGGCAAAAAAAGCGCTAGATATACTTGTTTCTTGCTCTGGGGTCACAGGAAGAAGCGAGTGATTGATAGGGTCAATTCCAGCACTGAATTCATGTAAGAACAGCAGCAATGGAGTGGCAGTACTTTATGCAGCTTCACTTGTGTTGTTTCTATTCGTACTTTTAATAAACTCCTGTAAATTCCAATTAATGAGTCAGATCAACTATTTATCTCTGAATGGAGCAATTGTATCCTCTCTGCATCTGTGAAGCCAAAGCCATTTCCAAAGCCTGTGTTCCCATGGCTATGTCAACACCTCTGAAAATTACCTTCTGCAGTCAATACAATAGGTGATACTGCACTGCTCAGCAGGTTACTTCTATGTCTATTACTTCTGTTTAGATCCATCATCATGGGTCAAGAGGAGGCAAGATATGTAATGGCAAAAAAGCAATTCTTGGAAATATATAAAAAAAAAAAGTAAGCAACAAATAGCCTTTAAGGCCTTTTGTTCTGAACTGACAGAAAAAAGATGCCTGTGTTATTTTACTCCTGCAAGTGGACATAGTATAATACAGCCTAGTCTGCACTATATATATGTATATATTGCTTTATATAAATAATTCATATAGATATGAGTTACTTATATAAATTAAGAGGACTATGGAACTGTGAAGAGTATAGGAAGCACTAAATTAGCTAGAAGTATCAGCAGACTGTTTTGCTACTGTCAGCTAATAAGGATCCCTGTTAGACAAAATTACCTAACTTTGTTAGTCTTGTTTTGGTTTTCTTGATCAGCAATCCACCAAGTGTTTTTATTTATGTTTTGGAGATGAGAAAGTGGAGGTCAAGCCTAAATAAACTCAGGATTAACGACTTCTACTTTGTGTACGAATAGTTCACCTACTTGCTGAACTTCACATCCAAATACAATTCTTTTCTTTATTTGGGCTTGAAAAATACTTGAAATCAAACAATATTTTCCCCAGCCCATCTCTCCATTTAGAAAGTATGAAAGATAAGTCTACTATACTTTTACTTCAAGTAAGGTTCTGACCACTGCAATGATTGTAAAAGTTAAGTTTAAAAAAAAAAAAAGATTTTTAAAAAAATTACACAGAACAGCCCTAACTTTAAAAGGGAGAGAGAGAAGAATATGAAACACTGTGAGAGTCACTTCTTTTTATTCCAATAAAATTTTCTCACTGTTTTCATTATTTCTGATGAATTTATAATAACTACTAGCAGATGAATGAGCAGCCCCGTAAAATTTGAGTCTAAAAAATTTTTAGACTCTTCCACTATTAACTGAACAGTGTTTGACA
The DNA here is from genome assembly GCA_022605575.1 of Laterallus jamaicensis coturniculus. Classification (NCBI taxonomy): domain Eukaryota; kingdom Metazoa; phylum Chordata; class Aves; order Gruiformes; family Rallidae; genus Laterallus; species Laterallus jamaicensis. The sequence goes on from JAKCOX010000054.1 coordinate 3,298,764, forward strand.
AAGATCATGATGCTTCCCACTTGGGAAAAAAGAGTCCCGCCATGGTAAGTAATGGGTCAAGATTCAATGGAATTTGATGTAGTGGAACCAACTGTGATAACACCACTACCTATAGATTGCTTTCATTATATTGCCCATCTCATTTTGTTTCTGTAATCCTACCCTATAGCATTTATTATTTTTTTAGTTCATCACAGCAACAGCCAGCAAGATGCTACAGGTGAAAAAAGAATCAGAAGGAATGAGCGCCAACCTTCTCACGCCATATTACATAATCACTTTTTATACAGATTTCCTTGCTGATTTCAGTTTGGAATTTCAGTTAGGGAGTTTGTATCACATGATAATGTCATAAGTACCTTTGTAGTTGCTTATTTTTTGTTGCAAGTTGATTCATTTCTGATTACGAGATGTAATCATTAAGTGTGATGAGATTATGTCATGGAGCAGAACTCTGTGAGCTTCACACTCACAGGAATATGGCCACGAGAGTGCCCAACAATACACACAATGGGATGTTGTGGCACCTTGTATGAGACAAAACACAGTCTGCAAAGGATTTTTTTTTTTGACTCTTTCTCCATTCCCTTTTTCAATGGAGATAGCCATCACAGAAACATGAGCTGTACTTAGAATTTAAAAAATACCTTAAAATAAAGTAACTATGCTACCAAAACAGGTGCAATTGATATGATACTTTTTAATTGTGAATTAAAGCACTGTACAAACTGCTGCCTTTTAGTTCTAATCTCACTATATTTTAATTGCTTTTTACAATATGGAGGTTTTGTTGATCAGAGTAATTACTGTTCCTGCTGAAATCAACTGAGTTAACGGGCTTCTGGGTCACATATAAGAAGGGGTAGCTCTTTTAATTGCTTCACCATCTGATTAATGTTTCTCAATAATAGTGTTCTGCTTAAATTTCAGCAGGGCTAACAAGGACCCATTTTCCCAATTTAATTCAATTTTTCCTGTTAATAATTGATTCACCTTCACAACCTGCCACACAGCACTAGTTTGAGTCACACAGCAGGCTCTGTATTTCACCACAGCCTAAATTACTTCTTTTCTCCTTGCTCCTTGCATAACAGCATTTAGGGTCAGCCAGCCTTCGCCAGGATGTTCACTTGAGCCCAGAAGAGTCACTGAGCAGTATGGCAGGATGATGGTTGTGTCCCCCTGTCTGGTAAGGAAACATGTTCTGAAAAGTTCCCAGATTTTAGGTTGGCCATCAGATTTTGTGCTGCAGGAGTACAAGATGGTGTCTGGTCCTCCAGTCATTTTTCCCATTTGAACCACTATGTAAAGAACTTAATGTCCACACCAATGTTCAGGAAATACTTGCTGCTCTTTTGCAGTGTCAAAGGTGGCTTCTATACCTGTACCTTCCTTGGGTTTAGAGATTCCTGGTGTGTTTCATGGACATCAGTCCCATAAAGACTAAATATGCAGCTGTACTGCCTAAATCTCCAGATTCCAGTTCAATAATATTCTTTTCCACAGGTCTTCCCAGCAGCTCACCCCATCTGTGTCAGTAACCAGTCAACAGAGACTGACACATGCTTGAAAATTTTCAGTGTTCCAGTCAAAGGAAAAAGACACCCAAAACCTGTTATAAAAGATATACAGTAAATATGTGATTATATTTGTATAGAGAAATGTTTGGCATTTAATAATGTTTATGTCTGCCTAAGAATCATGTGAAAATCACTCAAGTTTCAGAAACTCAACTTGAAAACTTGCTTAAATTTTATGTCCACCAGAATTTCTTACTTCATCAAGTTGTAGTGGAAATTTCATAAAGCACAGTTGAAATTAAAATGTGATATTGGCATGAGTTGATTCATACATGTTATTCAAAATGACCCATCTACCTTTCATTTCTATCAATGTGCAAAAGGCAACCCAGGTGCTTCTTTTATAACATAAATTTATAAGCAGAGTGATATGACTAGAAAAAACACCACCAGGCATATAGCAAGAGTTGCCACTGTGCCTTCAAATTCCACCACAGCAGATAACTGGATGCTGCAAAGTTTAAGGTGTACTGCCAACACTCAATTCTGTCCACAGAAGCAGTCAGACAGGAGCTGAGTCACTTAACCTTTAAAAAAATTTTCTGATGACAGTGAAAAAAAAGACAAAATCTTCTTCTTTTACATTACAATGATCTCAGGAGACAGAAAATACTCAAATGGACTTGTGAAAAAATAACTTTCTGTAGTCTTTATATACTTTAAAAGACTTATACAAAGGTGCATGGTGATTTTGTAGAGAAATTTACATAAACTGAGGATCTCTTCCAATTTTTTTACAAGAATTGCAATGACAGTTTCACAGCAGAAAGATTTGACTGGTATCAGATCCCTGACAAATAAGCCATAATAAGCATAAATGTTCATACCAGATTTACTGAATCTTGTTGGGGAAGGGGCATGGGGGGAAGCAGTACACACACAAACCTCGTTACAACTGAATCAAATCCCACATAATCAGTACTAACTACTGCTTTCTCTACTAGAGAGAATGCACTGAAATGTTTGCAGGTAATTTAAAAACTTCGGTAATATATGCACACTGAACATACCAGGAAGGCAAACACACCTATCCTCAGGCTACAAAGATTGATAAGCAAAGATCAAAAATTTTTCCAGGGCTTCTTGTCACATGCACAGTACAAGAAAAGTGATGTTGTACAAGACAAGTTCCCTATTAAGGAAGCCTGATAAAAACTCATTATGCAGAAATTCAACATGAACAAGAACTTTGATTTCCATTCTTCGTTTTTCCAGAGGGAAAGAACTTTATTTTGGTTTCAAATCAGAATATCTTGATGTGGACTACTATTGATTATGTAAATTTTCTAATAGTATGTTTCACCAAAATCCTAAGTGTTGATATGCTTAGGGCATATTGCAATGAGAAAGACTAGTCTAATTAACATGAACAATTTTGGACCAAACAAAAGAATAATTTTCAGGTAGTTTTGGTGTTGAGCATAACACAATTCCAGTTTTGTAGGCATCTAGATACTCTGCAGTGCCAATAATGGGCCAAAACACACTTAGGCACAATTTGTGTTTGTGTTACCCCTTAACACCATGTTCTCACCTCAAAAATAATGCAAAATGCCCTAGAGGTATTACTTCTTGGAAGCCAAGGTTGTTTTATATTGATTTCCAACGGCATTTTGTCTCACTTTTTGGAATATTTTGTGGGTTTCTTTCTGACCCTGACAAATGTTTCCTTCATTGTTGGAAATAATTCAGGCTAACAAAGAAGCCGATGTATGGAGCTTTTGCAAATGCATATATCTATGTAAAGTTGGGTTTAATCACTTATTGATTCATCCAGGTTCCTCCACACTGCCTGCCAAAGCAGTTTTAATACTGAAAAGGAAAGAAAAATACCAAAGCTATGGTCCTAATGGCAAAGTCATTTGCAGTGATCAACTACCATTCATATGGTTTTGATGAAAAATGACTTACAAATGGTGATTTCATCAAGAAGATAAAGTACTTGTAGTTACATTTTGACATGTAGAAAAAATTGCAATGTGTTTGTGGTTTCCATAATGCTTACCCAAGTTTCTGAAGCAGACTTTTAGATTTCTCTTCTGTACAATGTCTTCCACATACTAGGTACATTTTGCACATTAAGAAACATGTTATCTATATCTTCTTTGCTATCAAACAAAACATTTCTGCCAAGCAAAACACTGAAACTGCTTGTATCATCGTACATTCTTGTTTTACTAAAAAAAAATAAATAAAAAATCACCAAAGTCATGGGCAGCCACTTGCATTTAAATATTGAGGAAAAAGGTAAATTGGCCTGACTTACATATTGGAAACTAAGTTCTTAACAATTTAGCTATCAAAGTTGCACTAATTCACCTGAGACGTGAGCCAGCTTTGTGATTTTCTGAAACACTAAGGAATTAATGCATTAATCCTCCTTGAAGCTGTTTATTTCTTCAGCCAGAGAGAGGCATAACAATAGAACATGCTACAGGATCAAACCCTCAGCTTCTCAATCAGGCTGCTGACAAAGGTTATGAGTGTGAAGGAAAATAATCAAAGTTATTTATCTTGAACTGAATGCACTTCAAACATTAAAAAATTACTAATGCTTACAGTATATTTGTAATCTGAAACAATATATAACTTTTTCCCTATTCAGCAAACTCCCTGGTTACTCGCTAAACCCTGTTAACTATCAGATTACTGTATAATAAGTATACATGGTCCTCTAAGCCACGATGAAGGTAAATTAGACAGACAGATAAAAAGGAGATGTGTACGAAGGATATGAATGATGTGACAGTTCTGTGCAGGACATTAGAGCACAGCTGATTTTTTGACAACTTTTATTACTGTTGGCAAAGTCAGTTCACTTTGAATATTTTGCACATAAGGAAAGGTTAGTCTGCCCCAAACAAGCAAAAACTACAAAAAAATTACTTCAGCAAGAACTCCAAAGAAAGTAGACATGGCAATAAAAACTTGATGTTTAGTAGGTTTTTCATATTGTTATTAAGAAGTTGTCAAGGAAATATAGCAAGGATGAGTGCAGGATTCTGCACCTGGGAAGGGGCAGCTCTGGCTGCACATCCAGACTGGGGTATCAGATGTTTGAGGCCAGTCAGGCTGAGAGGGATCTGGGGGTCTTGGTCGACAGCAAGTTACACATGAGCCAGCAGTGTGCCCAGGTAGCCAGGAGGGCCAACCATATCCTGGGGTGCATCAAGCATGACCAGCTAGTCTAGGGAGGGGATTGTCCTGCTCTACACTGCACTAGTGTGGTCTTCAAGTGCTGTGTGCAGTTTGGGTGCCACAGTACAAGAGTGGCACAGAGCTATTGGAGAGTGTCAAGGGAGAGCAACAAGGATGGGGAAGGGTCTGGAGGCAGAGGCTTATGAGGGGAGGCTGAAGTCCCTTGGTGGTTCAGCCTGGAGAAAAGGAGACTGAGGGGAGACCTCATCACGGTCTGTGGTTTCCTGACAAGGTGAAGCAAAGGAACAGGTGCCCATCTTCTCTCTTTGGTGACCAGTGATAGAACCTGAGGGAACAGCATGAAGCTGTGACAGGCGAGGTTTAGGTTGTATATTAGGAAGAGTTTCTTTACTGAGAGGTTGGTCAGGAACTGGAACAGGCTCCTCAGGAAGTGGTCAAGACCACCCAGCTTGACTGAGTTCAGGAAGCACCTCGACGATGCATTCAGTCCCATGCTTTGACTTGGCTGGCCCTGTGTGGAGCCAGGAGTTGGACTTGATGATCCTTATGGGTCCCTTCCAACTCAGGATATTCTATTATTCTATGAAAGGTAGCAGGATGAAACTGCAACTCAATCCTTGGTGATTTAGGAGGAAAGCAGGACTTCTCTCCAGGAACACACAACAGGGTCAAGGTAGTTTGACATCGTGTCCCAAGTTCTCTGAGTGAACTTGAAGACTTTAAATCTCTGCACTGATTGTTCCTTAGTTAGTAGGACAGTTAGTGCTTTCATTGTCTAAACTATTTAAGCACAATGAAGATATTCAAATCTGTGTAAGGCTATCACTTCCTTTGGTGTAACCACAGCACAAAAAAAAATATCCCTGACAGCTAGCCTGCACATGGGCTAAGAAGCCCAAGACCAGGGTCTGGGATGAGAACACCAAAAAGGGTACTGTTTGTTCTTAAACATACATGCCCAGTTTTTGCTAACTTTAAAACACATGGAAAGTACTTTGCAGTCACAGTGACCCCTCCATCTAGGCTCTGAACAAGGCATTTTTGCAGGGGAGGCAGCATTAGCTAAATCGTATTTGCATTAAAATGAGTCAGAAAGAGTGAAGAAAAAAAAAGGAGAAAGGAGAAGAAAAGAGTAAAATATTTTCTGATTGCAATATCAAATTGAACTACCCGGTGGTGACCTTTCATTCACTAAAAATAAACAAACAGACCAAAGAAGATTTTGCTGGTTTAGTAGCTGGACCTTGAACATGGGAAAGCTTCTGCTGCCTGCCTCCAAAAGCAAGATATAATTCACAGGTGTGCCAGTGTTGACAGTAGTTTAGCGGACACCATCTGGCATAGGTGTCACAGCCCAGACTTGCAGAGACTGGATTGTAAATCTTAAAGCTGTGATGTACTTTAGGGACCCATTACTGTTCCGTCATGAAAAAAATAAAACAAAAACCATGGTCTGATGAAACTGCTTCAGATTCTGTTTCATCTTCTCCAAGTCTGGGGAAAGAAAGGTTCTCCCTTTCTCTGAAGGATTTCTGCTTGTAAACAATGGTCAGTGCTGTAAGACAGTTGTGAGAGCTGCATGCTCCCTTCTTCATAGCTGGCTGCAGAGGTGAAGAGCTGCAAGTTCTTTTCAGTGTGAATTAGACCTATCGTGTCTGTGCACAGACATTCTTAAAGCATCAAGGTGCATGAAGACATGAGTTCACATCCTCCAGAAGGCAGAAATGGGTGTAGTTTCCATGCATCTGAAGCAAGTAAAACTGGTACATTTAGGAAGGGGAGCACTAACCCATAGATTTAGCTTTTCTATTTGTTTTCAGAGCTCTTAATTATTTATTATGAAGTTACTGATACTTGGTACAATTTTTTCCATTTCAAATGCAATAACAGTACTTAAACCCTTATGACAAATGCTTGTGACAGATTTGCACTGCTACAGAATTGCCCTTCTGGCTCATGGTCTAGCACCACAAACTATAAAGAAATAGCTAGAAATTAACCTTTGGCTCTTTGCAAGATTCCCTCCAACAACTTCTTTGCACAGCCTTTAAAAGAGAACTGTCTTTCCGACGGGTATGTTTTGAAGCCTGTCATTTGCTGACAGTGAGGAATCTTGATCCAAAACTTCATAAAAACATATTCTAATATGGTGGTCAGAAGTCCACTTCAGAGACATTGAGGTTTAGAGACATTTAATTTTTACTGTCTTCAAGTGAAGTTGCAGAATTTTAGCACTTCTGAAAAGTGGCCCAAACTGTAACATAGCTGCTTAAAGAAATTATGATCAACAGTAGGTCTCGGTTTATCTGTAGAAACCTTTGCTATTTAAACACAGAATAGAGTTTCAGGCACATCACAAATTCTTGTTAATAGTCAATATGAAGGAAGACTGTAATATTTCAGAGTATCTGAAGAATACCTGCACATCTATCTCTTCTTCAGAAGAGACGGCTGGGGGAAGGTGATAAATGCTTTAAGGAGAAATTGAGTTCATACTAGAAGAAAAGACCTTGTGCATAAGTCAGTTTACCAGTTTCCTAAAGACTTCCGTAGCAATTTATCATCTTGCTTTGAGCATCTTTTCTGCATCTATGAAATGCATAAATCTTCCTTGCTGCCACTCTTTGTCTACTGTCTGCCTTAAGACTGTAAGCTTTTCACAATCTAGACTTTCCTGTGAATTCATGCTTTAAGAAGACACCAGTCATTGCACCCTGACTCCTTTGTCATATTGCTGTTGGAACAAGTGGTGTTCTTTTGATAAATAACATACCATCTTTCTGCAGTCTTCCTGCAGGTCTTCATGACAACAAAGAAGGGTAGTTGGTGGACACTTCAAGGACAATGCAGAACAGTTCCTGAGCAGTTGTTGGCCTAGGGAAGAATAAGCACGCACACACACAGGTAGGGTGTGAGAATGCCAATGTGGCAGAGGAGGGCATTGTGTGCTATTGTCAAACCCCCAACAGTACACTACAGGCTAATTGTGAACTAAAAATCCATCCAAATTACACAGACCAAAAGCAGAATTTAAATGAAAACAAATAGCTCACCCTCACTATGTTAAGAGCCAGCAACAACAATATTCTGCTTAGCACACCATATCTCCACGCCTTACCTTAATCTGCACCCATTAGACTACACACTTATCTGTGGTTTGTTACCTGGATACTGGAGGAAAATAAGTGTTTCATAATCAGAGATTTTCTGGGCTCTTGTAGAGTGACTAAGTGTATTGCTTAATAAACAAAATAAAAATTTATTTTCTACTCATATAACATTTGTTTACAGTACACAGACTTTAATTCAGGCAGACACACAAACAGCATATTTTGGCAGTTCATGTTTGTTTTTTCCTCTTTTTTTTTTTTTGTTTCCAGCTTCACATTACAATATTGACACCATTCCTGTGAAAACCAAAAATCCTTCAAACCTATAACTTGCACTGCAAGAGGTGGTGGCTGCAGGCTGGCAACACTACAGAAGCTAGGAGGAATATGAAATGAGAAAGGTCAGTGCTACCAAGTTTGATACTGACCATAGTCTATAACAAATGTTAGTAGTTAGATTCAACCTCTGAGCAACAGTATTTTCATGGTGCTTTACATATTATCGATGCTTTAATTTTATTTTTTCAAATATTCTGGCTTTATGCTAACAGTCCAACTCCAGAAATGTAATGGCCTTATTTAGACAGAAATCACCAGGCTTCCCTGGAGCTGTCATGTAAGCTAATGAATTCTCTAGAGCTGATGAGATTTTTTTTCTCTACCACCAATTCAAGAGAATTCCCCAAATTGCAGAGGAATCCTTACACTTATTTTGGGTTATGTCAGCTTATGTCATATTCAGACAAGGCTCATTCAAACCAGAGGACAATAATAGGACTCAGGCATGATTGCATTTGCAGGACACAAACATTTACCCTCAGCTTACCCAGTGTTCAATACCTTGAGACCATTCCTTCTTGTTCTTCAGTGGATCCTAGTCAATAATGTTACAAAGATGACCACCATAAATTAGCAATGATTACCTGTGCAACACCACAGGTAATTTATGCAGGTATGTAAAGGAAAATGATACATATTAGAAATTATGAATAGATCAGACCACTGTTAGGAAACAACAATAAATCTTTCCTGTTTCAAACTATCTGTATGACACTTGAGTATTTTTAGAAGCTTCCTAACATGTCCACTGCTGTACTGATAGTGACAAATTTTACAGTTGCCTCTTGGGATTTAGGTAAGTTTTCACTTCTCTCCGGTTTGACAAGAGAGTAATGCTTGTACTCTGACATGGATAAGAGCTGAGGCTTGTGGTGGTAAATGGGAAAACCTGCTTCAGCACAAAGCTACAGGATACAGAGTTACTTACTCAGGAGTATTTCTCCTCCACCAACCTGACCACTTCCACATCAACATACTCAATGTAAAGACATGGAAAATTTCCCATGGAATACACAGGCAAAAATAAATACATCTTTCAGAAATGGAGCAAGTACAGAAATCACAGAATAAGAGTAGGAGATGAAACGAGGAACAGCAAGTAAATGCAAACACATTTCAGCTGTAGAAGGAGGACAGCTATTCATCCCCTGATTCATTGTCATATGTAGGGAAGTATTGCTGCTTTTAGTACTGGGAATTCATTCAGGGATATGGGAGCTTGCTCCACAGTGAAAACTCATTTTGGGTACTGCTTTTACAGCAGGTGGCCATATTTCCAGCTTTGCTATGTGGGAAAGATCATTATTTCACAGGGAAGGAGGATTCTACCATCACAACCTTTGCAGTTTCAATGCTAAACATCAGTAGCCACGGTATTAGAAGGAAAAGCAATTCTTCCACAACACAGACAAGGTAAATCACGTAACAGTCACGGGACCAAGTGGCACAAGCCCCAAGCTGATTTTTATCTAAGCTATAGATTAGGAAGGAAACTGAGTAGCAAAGAACTACCTATATTAACACTAATAGCTCTAAATGGCCTCCCTCTACAAAGACCACCAGCAAATGGGCTTGAGAAAGAGCCCTATGCTTCCCATCAAAGTCATAAGTTCCAAAAAGAAATTTAGTCCTTGTATTCAGTAACAATAAGAATTTTTGAACAGTGAACACTGTTTTCCCTCAACTGCAGTAAAATCATTGAAAGCAATACAGGAGACACACACATGTGAAATCCTTTGCAAAAACCCAAACTAAACAAAAGAAACCCTCCCAAGTACAAAGTGAATCATTTCTGTAAGTTATTAAATGCATGAACCTAGAATTAAAAGAAACCATTTTCTTTCTGTTCATCAAACCTTACAAGTTAGGATTAAAGGACTTCTTAATTATACAAATAAAGAAGTGTCCAAGCTGCTTGATAGCAGCTTTTTGCCATCAAATTTGAACAATGCTTGAGAGCACTCCCCAAATGCTGTTATTAGAGGATTCAGGGAGAATGTTATTTAAGAAAAAAAGAAGTAACTCTTCTGGATATTCTGGAAAATGAAGCACTGACGAGTGTTTGGTAATGACTTTAATTTTATCTACCAACAGTGCACATATAATGGAATGACTGAGATAAGAAGACCACAAGACTCAGCTACCAACCCCTTTTCAAAGCCCATCTCAGTGTCAGCAGAAAACCCAGTAAGATTTGAAATTACAATATTGGTGATGGCTTGGATGGACTATTGACTGCTTTTAAAGTCTAAGTGTGCAACTGAATATGCAACTAATGTATAATAAGTTGTGGAATATTTGTGTTTCATTTTACTTACGAGAAAATGAAGCAATAAGTACCAGCTATAGGCATGTCCATCTGACTGGGAGTCACGGACTCACAGATCCAAATATTTGCATCAGCCTTAGTAAATCCCTTAACTTGCCTGATTCTTTCTCTTCAACTATACTGGACATAGTTATTTATTCCTCTCCTCCAATGACGTTCTTAGTAAATTTAAACACCATTATTAAATTCTATCTATGTTTTGCACACCTAATCACATCTGAGACCACTAATAAACTCATATATTAGAAAAATATTGGTTCTTCAGTTAACTTTACAAGGTTAAAACTTCACATAACACATAGCAATGTATGTAGATTGTAAACACACTGCAGTGATTCCAGAACTATTTCTTATTATATAAAAGGTCAATATAAGCAGATCCTCCTTGCAGGGCCTGAGATAGATTTGCATGCTGGAGACAGTATGTCCTTAGAATTTAGTAGTAAATTAAATTGTAGCTGCAGAACTGTTTATAATACTTTGTTGTAAATTAGAGCAGCCCACAAGATGGTAAAAGAATACTCTAGACCTTTTGCTAAAATTGGCCACAGCAAACACAGAAGCCAAAGCAAGTGTACACTACACTGTGGTGACAAAATCTAATTGGATGAATAATTCAGGCTGAAAAAAAAAATTCCTAAAAGTTACAAGCATGATGTGTACCTGAATTTTTAGAAATGAGAAAGTTCTGCTGACATTTTTAAGAAAAACTGTGTATTCTCAAAATGAAAGATGTGCTACAGTGAACAAGTAGAGAGAAAAATAATAAAGGTTGCAGAATCAGCCTTCTGCATTTCTGTACTTTCAAATGCACAACCAGACAACCTCAGCATTTTCTTAATATACATTTTCATCAGAGATGCACAGTGTATGTACCAAAATAGAGTCACAACAGGGATTTCTGCTGCCAAGCATTAGCATACGGTATGCTTTCCGGTTCACTTTCCTTTCTTAATAGTCCTATCTAGCCATGATTGGTATCATTTCCACTGCAAACTCTTTTTGCAGCCTGATTGCTTCACTGGGAACTTGCCACATTATTTTGATGAAGAAAATAAATGTTTTATTACACAAGAAAGATGGGTCATTTGAAAAGATAATATGTGCTCCACCTTCTTTGGGCTGGAGAAGAAAACAGTCCCTGTAACATCCAAAACCTCCATATGGTTGTTTTGGTTTTTTTACATAAAGCAGATATTGTGTGGATTAGACATCACAACCTGTTTATATGGTGCAAAATAGAGAGTATATTTTTATGGTTACCAAGAGGGACTGAATAGATGTGTTTGCACTTGTCTGGCAGTAGGGGGATGGTTTCTTTGTTTCCTTCATGAGCTGATTCCAAGTGGCACACATACACCACTAGTAAATTGACTAGACTCTGGAACACTTGAAATCTTCACTCACTAGGCCTACACAACTGCTTCAAAGAGTGAGTGACAGCAACACTGAACAACACTGTGGGATTCAGGGAGAGGGGGGAAAGTGTTCCTAAATAATTCCAAGTATCAATTTTCCTTAGGTAAGACATAAGAATTCACCAAAAGCACACACTGGTGAGTTCACATCCAATCTGGATACCACAACATATAATAAATGCTAATTGAGGAATGAGCAACAATCATTATACTGTTAAGAAAAAAGGATGCCCTGAGATCATACCTTCATTCTTTTCTTGTTCACAAACATTATGGCTAGGCACTTGCTTAAAACAGCTATGGCTGAGTCCTCCATGCAGATCCTGAATTGAGAAGCTATGGACTTCAGCAGTAGACTTTAGTGAGGCACTGGAACAGGTTGGTGAGGCACTAGAACAGGTTGCCCAGAGAGACTGTGGAAGCTCCATCCCTGGAGGTGTTCAAGGACATGTTGGGTGGGGATTTGGGCAGCCTGGGCTAGTGAGGGTGTCCCTGCCCATTGCAGGGAGTTGGAACTAGATGATCTTTGAGGTCCTTTCCAACCCAAAGCATTCTACGATTCTGTGAAAACTCCAGACGCAGGAAGAACTACTTTTAGGTATATTTGTTTCATAATTTCCTTTTAGCTCAGCCAGATTATTCTGTTCATCAACCCTGACAACATATGCTAAATTCCCAGAGTTAACTGTTGAATTAATGGATAAAGAAAGTTTAGCTTAACTAAAGGATGGATGACAGTACATTGCAAAAAGTATAGTCTAGTCCTAGTCAAAGGGATCTGTTTTTAGGAAAGCACTAGAACATACTATAATCAAGTTACAATTCCCATAGATGCTGCAGAAACAGAGACAGCCGCAGCTTCTTAATAAACTGGTTGGAGACTAAAAGCTAACTAAACATAATAAAGGTTTGTCCTGATTGTTCAAAAAATGTCAAGTCTTGACAACATCAAGCTTTACAATGAAGAAGGCAAAAAATGCATGGGAAATTCCTGGCCAATATTAAAAGGAAATCAGGCTAGGATTAATTATTTGGGGTGGGTTGTTTTGGTTGGTTTTTGGGTGTGGGTATTTTTTGGTTGGTTGGTTGGTTTGGTTTTTTGAGTGTTCGGGTTTTTTAATAGAATATGATTAAATTACTTCTGATACTATATGAATATTTTTAATATGTTAGTATATTTTTGAATATACTAATTTATTGTTAGCAAACTACAATGTTCTTTTCCACATCCCACTGTACAAGTATCTTCACTGCATTTCCTCATATCCCCTGAAAATACACCACCTTCTGCAGGACTGAACTAGCAGCACTGTTAAAGAAATTACAGTTTCTGAAACTAAAATTTAAAGACGCTCTAGTATGTCATGTAGCCACATTGTGTTACTTAATTTGGTCATTATAATAATTTCCATTAAATCTTTTTGTACCTAGGTTTTCTGACATTATCCATTTCCAAGACTAATCTAAAGGGCATATAATAAAACAAAACAAATTTAAAAGCACATAAAGTAAAATAACAAAACAAAATAAAATAAATATAATAAAATTTAAAGAGCAGGATAAGCTATAGAAAATAGAGAAGTGTGATCAATGGATTAGAGATTCATAATACTATGTGATTTTACTATGTGGAAGAAAAACATCTTAATTACATTGCCAGGAAATGAAAATTATTCTAGAATCTTTCAGGAGTGCAATATTAAAATACTGAGAACACATAAAACTGCTTAGTGTAAACCACTTCTCACTACAGTGTAAGAAGATACAGAGTCTCCAAATGGCATCATGTACCCTTCATCAGAACAAGGTATACTTCTATACAGTAATTGACCCTGTCACAGAACAACAGGTAGTCACAAAAGCACAGGAGCCCCCTGAGACCGCAGCTGAGTAGGACTGTGCCATCAGCACAATGAACAAGCAGTTATAATTTTAGCAGAATAACATCCCTGTTGTTACACTTATTTCAGCATCCTTCTCTGACACTTCAAGTGCCTTGCATTAAGAATTGCTATCATTCTTGCTAGCTTCGTGCTTGTACCAAACTGCTTACAGGCATGACCTTAGAAAACCCTATGGTACCTCCCATCAGGGCTACTAGGAATTGGTACAACTTGACGAAAAAGATGCAACAGTTAATGTTAAAAAAAGCCTCAGGTGTTACCCATTGCTGGACACAGGACATCAAGCTCACAGGTAAATGAAGAGATGCAGTTTGACAGTGATTTTTCCTTCAGGTCCACCCTTGGGTATTGGTGACATTATCAAATTACTTCAGTTATGCGCCTGTGTCTCGTGTCACTAAAACATCCCAACTGAATTATAGTTTTACAGCATACAGTTGGATAAACAGAATTTAAATGTAACAGATACATATTTATTACTTAATTGTTAATCCTTTCAGCAACTGATGCTTAAACAGCATTCAGGTAACCGGATAGCTTAATCAAAATGCAATTTTGATTTGAAGAGTTTTAAAGCTTTTCCTTGATTCCTCCCTCTTTTTGCTTCAATGATTGTAGTCTAAGTTATTTTCATATTGATATAACTCCTCAATAATCCCATACCCTCTTATCACATGTGACATATTGAAACCGTAACAATAGAATATTTTGCTTCTTCATCTAATCCATTGTTTATTACTTTGTTTTCCAATGAAATAGAAAATCAGTAGCTCTTGCTTCTCACTTTGCCTTAAGCTCCACACACTGCCACTGAAGTAGAGCAGGAAAAGCGTGAAGTCATGATTAGGTTGAGATGCCTCCCTTATGTCAAGACATCAGAGCTGACTTTAAATAATCCCTAGCTATGGAAAGCACCAAAGTAGCCACAGCCTGCATTTTGATATGGGTGAAGTTTTCCTACCCCACAGTTACACTACCATTTGCTGTTTGAACTAGGTAGAGTGGTAGCCCTCACACCATGATAATTTCACATCTAAGTGTCACAGATTTACTTCTGCCATTGTACGATTTTGGGCTCATATGGGAACAACAGTTCAGTATGACTCCACAGCTCACTTCACATAGCTTTTGCTGTGGTGTTGGAAGACAATGACAAAGAAAATCCATTAAAAATGTGCTACTCCTTTCTCTATCAATATTACAATAATAATACCCTGCACCCTGATGTGATTACAACAATAATACCCTACACAGGGATCGGGCAGCCTTGGGTATCAACACAGGCTGAGTAACAAAGATTGAGAATAGCCCTGAGAAAAAGGACTTGGGGGTGCTAGTGAATGAAAAGATGGATATGACCCAGCAACGCATGCTGGCAACCCAGAAAACCAAGTGCATCCCGGGCTGCATCAAAAGCAGTGTGACCAGGTCAAGGGAGGTGATTCTGACTCTCTGCTCTGGTGAGATCCAATCTGCAGTGCTGCATCCAGCCCTGGGGTCCTCCGTACAAGAAAGACATAGAGCTGTTGGAATGAGTCAGGAAGAGATCCGCGAAGACAATCACAGGGCTGGAGCACTTCCCCAACCAAAACAGGCTGAGAGAGGTGGGCTTGGTCATCCTGGAGAAGGCTCAGGGGAGACCTTACTGTGATCTTTCAGTACTAAAAGGAGGCTTAGAAAGAAGGTGGGGACAGTCTTTTTAGCTGGACTTTTTGCAATAGGACAAGGAGTCATGGTTTTAAACTGAAAGAGAGTAGATTTGGTCTAGATATAAGGAAGAAATTTTTGACAATAAGTGTGGTGAAACACTGCAACAGGTTGCCCAGAAAGGTTGTAGGTGCCCCATCCCTGGAAACATTCAAGGTCAGTTGGGACAGGTCTCTGAGTAACCTCATCTGACTGAAGATGTCCCTGTAATTGCAGGGAGGTTGGACTAGATGACCTTTAAAGATTCCTTCCAAACCAAATAATTCTATGACTCTGTTAAACTAGAATCTGAATTACCCTGGGCAGACATATTTTTTTCAATGACTGTCAGAAATCTGAAGAAGCTTGTCATATAATTGAAATGGAGGCACTCTTTCACTGTGAAGGGAGCAAAAGAATGTGCTACTGTGATGTTTGGGCCATTTGAGTTGAATGTACAAAGTTCAAAACCTGAATTCACTCCACTGTATCCCTTTAGAATAAAGACTTCACACAGATAAAATCCAAGCTGACAAAGTAGCAATACACATCAATGCCTAAGTTTGCTTATGAACTCTTCATGCCTTTAAAGGTTTTCCTTTGGAGTCATTAGAAACAGATTCTGTTTTCTTTTTTTCTTTTTTTTTCAGTTTTTTTCTATTCCATTGCCAAATAGTAGATCAAAACCAAAAGTTACACAAAATTTCTCAAAATTTTCATTAAAATACAGAACATATCAAGGGTGTTTGGAGGTTAAATGGAGGTTCATTAGTAGTTGATGGCAGATAAATTTATTTATTTTTAAAACAAGTTTATAACTATAATTGCTGTGACTAAGCAAGGGAAACATTATTATATGGTTGATTCTATACATTTCTGCAGAACTAAGCTGAGAAAGAAGCCTTTGTTACAAGGAGTCTGATGACTCAAATCACTAGAAGGTCAGTATTTCTGTGCTGGGAAACACCGCTCTTCTTGTTAGAGAAAGAAAGGATAATAAACAGAATGGATCTTTAAAAAAAAAAACCCAACAAACTGACCAAGGAAAAGTTATTTAATCAGAGAAAATTGGAGTTTAATCCAGATGTATTTTCAAGCTAAAAAAAAAACCCCATCTATTAAACACGTTTTGTACCATGTCTAATGTGCCATTTCCATGGGCCTGCTAGGTTCAGGAGAGTTGTATGTCTCTGACATGATATTATTGCTATCCAGCCTTTCAACTTTTCCTGTTTCCTCCAACCTCTTTTAAGACCCTATACCTTGCTCAGACCCGAGATTCCTGACTCCAAGCTTTATTTTCTCATCCCATTTCTTCCAGATGAAGCCTTTCCCCTGGGGGCTCAGCTGCCTGCATCTCAGGGGCCAATGGTCAAACACAGAGATGGCCATGCTGCACAGAGAAGAGCTGGCACTGCAAAGAAAAGCCAATTTTATTATTTCATATACAGCATCCTTTTATCTCCACTGCTCAAATTTGCTGCCTTTCACGGAAGCAAAAGGGAACAGCTGTACAGCTCAGACACGTGGGAGACACTGACCATTTTTGTCTTGCTTTCCAAAGTGATAAAATAAGCACTAGCCCTAGTGAAAAACTACTTCTCTAAAGCTTGTTAGAATCTGAAATAGTATTTTCACTGACCTGGACAGATTTTGAGTCAGAGCTTTTAGTGTCTAGTGCAGGATGTAATGGATCCACAAAGCAATCTGACTACAGACGTGCAGCTGCTTAGAGCAATTGCACAATCTAGAGCAAGGGAATGGTCACGTTTTTCAAAAACAGCAGTATCTAGAGTGGAAAGAGGGAAAACCACAGAATTATATTTAGATAGAGCTAATTTTTATTTCTAAATTAATTTTATTGACTTCTTCATATGTTATGCTCTGCCTGTGACATTTTTGTCCTCTTTGTCCTTTTTCCATTAAATGGTCCTTTGTGATATTATGCTGTTGATTTACAATTGATAATTACCTTGGTTTAATGGGTTTAAGGTTTTTCTTGTTTTAGTGTTTGTCTTCAACAGGGTCTGTCTGTACAATGTGCCTTTGGCTGAAAAGGAGTTTATTACCCCATAAAAATGTCCTCAGCTAAATAATAAATAAATTCAAACCCCCATTCTTTTATGGTTCTGGTTTTATAAATTTGGGGTGAATATTTATGTTCCAGGAAGAAGATAGGTTGCCGTCATAAAACCTTTGTCTCCCTGCAGATACAATATAGTCCTTTAAAAAATTCATTTGGCCACAGTGACCCGCTAGTGACCTAGTACTACTTATGATTAAAGCCAAGATTGCTGAGTGAGTTTGCCTTCAGAGGAATAAGTAAGGTCCCTTTTGTACATTCTTGTCAAGGTTGTCTAAAATAACAGAAGAACAAACCTAGCATTCAATCCCAAATGGAAGGAGATAGGAAGTTGTGCACATATGTGTGTATATTGATAGAAATTGTTTATACACTACGAAAAGCTCAGGGTTTTTTTCCCCTCATACAAAATCACTACTAAAATAAATCCAAATTCATATTGCAAGATGAAACAGTATGGCCTAAAATGAATGTCAGTAAAAGAAATAATCTGGGCCAGATTATCATCTCTAAACTCCATCTTCTCTGTAGGTTCCAGACTTTGTACTAACTTGGATAAGTGGCAAGTACAGCCAAATTGGCTGCTGCTGGACAGGTGGCCAAATTCTGTAAGGATCTGCAAATAAATAATTCTCATAATCATGCAAAAAAAAGAAACCAAGGCATGCTCTTCTCTCTCTGATTTTCAGGTCTTCTGGCCTTTTTGGTTTTTTTTAACCACATAATGGTCCTGTACTTGTGGCACATGTACGAGGTGTTTCCAGGCTCTTGCCAGGCACTGTACAGCCAGACCCAGTATAGCAATAGTCAATTAGTATATCACTAATATGTCTTGTGTGCTCTGATTAATGCAGCTGCTGTCATACATAGGCTACTTAATGGTCTAGCTTATTCTTTGCTTTATTTCAAGCACTCCCAGAGCAAAGGCTCTGAGCATCTGGGGATATTTCTAGGTCAGAATTGAGGGATGTCTAACATCAAACCAAATTTAATCCAGCTGCTAGCTCCTCCACTGAAAAGGACTTCATTCTGTGTACATATTAGGTTTACTTCCTCAAGCCCTGTGTCATTGATACCATAATTCTGAAATCCCTTTCTTCAGACATGATTTTCACTCTATGCACAAAAACACATCTAAAAGCAAAGCTGAACTCCTATATAACAGCAACACTGCCTAGTGCACTGCTGCACCATATGCTTGCAGATCCAGGCCAAATATGACTTGCTTTATCCTGGATAAACAACATCATGGCCTTGACAGCAATGCAATGACAGTCATATTTTTAATCAAAACTTTCGTAACATTTTTCTGCATCCCCTATGCAATTTTTCTAGCAGAAAAGCATACCAATTGGATCATTTGCTGAACTGTTATGTTTCTAATAAAGATTGCTGAGGGAAAGGTAAAATCAGTGACTAAAAAAGAAAACAGCTAATTACAAAATAAACACGTGATTTTAACAGTGGTACCCATCTACTACTGTGGTGGTTTGACCCTGGCTGGAGGCCAGATGCCCACCAAAGCCGTTCTATCACTCCTCTTTTCAGCTGGACATGGAGAAATATCTTGAGAGGCTTTGGGGTCGAGATAAGGACAGGGAGAGATCATTCTGCAATTACCATCATGGGCAAAACACACACACACACACACACACACACACACTCTCACACACATCTCTTTCCCTGAAACCATAGTCAGATAATGAGTACAACCAGATCTTAAAGCACCTCCCCCCACCCCTCCTTTCTTTGCAGACTTCCCTTTTGTCATGATTTTGCTCCCTTCTTCCCCCACATTATGGCACAGGGAGGGGAAGGAACTGGGGGAATTAGGGTTTTGATCAGTTCCTCATGAGTTGTTTTCCTTCATAGACAGGGAAGGAGGGCATTCCTCACAGCCTTCCCTTGTTGCACCAAGGTCCCACCCACTGGTGACAGTCTTTCATGTACTTCTCCAACATGAGTCCCTTCCCACAGGACTTCAGCTCTTCCCCTGCTGCCTCAGTGTGGCTCACTGCTATGGGGTTTATTCACAAGTGTAAAGTTTTGCACCTGGGGAGGAACAACTGCAGGTATCAGTACAGGCTGGGGGATGACCTGCTGGAGAAGAGTTCAGTGGAGAAGGATCTGGGGGTCCTGGTTGACAACAGGTTGGCTATGAGTCAGCAGTGTGCCCTGGTGGCTAAGAGAGCCAATGGGATTGTGGGGTGCATCAGGAGGAGTGTGGCCAGCAGCTCGAAGGAGGTGATCCTCCCCCTCTACTCTGCCCTGGTCAGGCCCCACCTGGAGTATTGTGCCCAGTTCTGGGCTCCCTGGGATAAAAAGGACAGGAATCTCCTTGAGAGAGTCCAGAGAAGGGCTACGAAGATAATTAAGGGCCTGGAACATCTAACCTATGAGGAAAGGCTGAGAGAGCTGGGGCTGTTCAGCCTGGAGAAAAGAAGACTGAGGGGGGTCCTAATCAATGTTTATAAATATCTTAAGCATGGGGTGCAGGGGGAATTGGCCTCCCCCTTTTCTTCGGTCAGTGGAGAAAGGACAAGGGGCAATGGCTGCAAATTGGAGCACAGGAAGTTCTGCACCAACATGTGGAGGAACTTTTTCACAGTGAGGGTGACAGAGTGCTGGAATCGGCTGCCCAGTGAGGTGGTGGAGTCTCCTTCTCTGGAGATATTCAAGACTTGTCTGGACGCCTATCTGTGCAGTATGAGCTAGGGAGCCTGCTTTGGCAGGGGTTTAGACCCGATGATCTCTTGAGGTCCCTTCCAACCCCTACAACTCTGTGATTCTGTGACCCAGACTGCTTCAGCCTGGTCCCCCACAGAGTCACAAGCCCCCCTGCAGCAAACCTGCTGTGGTGTGGATCTCTCTCTCTCTCTCATCAATGTATCTCTGTCTCTCTCCACTCCAAGTGCTGGCAGGGGCTTGTTCCAATGCAGGTCACAGTGTCTTCTGTATGTCTCAACCTGCCTCAACGTGAGGCCTCTCCACGGGTTGCAGGTGGGGTCTCAGCCTTTTCCATGGACTGAAATTTGAGTGATAGAGCAGCTTTAATGGGCATTTGGCCTCCAGCCAGGGTCAAACCTCTACATAGATACATCTTCATAGGAGGATATATTGATATTTCAGATTATGTTATAGGATTGTAGAGACAAAGCCTTGTAAAAAGCTTTGCAATAACTACAGAATTTAGAATGAAGCCAGTTTATTCATTTTACATGGCCTGTATTAATACTCTGTACTCATATATATACTTTATGCACATAAGCACTGACACCCTTTTCAAAGATAACCTGTGCTATACTCCTTTTTCAAAGCTCAAATTTCCGGTAACGAAATTATCTCTTACTGCATTCATTTCATCAGAGAAGAAGGATGACTGAAATATTGCACTGGAACTCAGAAAACACATTTTCAATTAGATGTTTCAGTAATTGACTTGCACCTTTGGATAGGTTAGATTGTCCATGTACCACTCACCTTTTATATGTAAAAATAATGGATTTCTAACTCTATTCCTTCTTTTTTTCTCATATTTCATGGTTTTATGCTTTTGATCCAGTTTTGATCCCTGTCACTTGTACTAGACTTATGTGGCAAGGTTGTAGTAATGTTTGAGAGAATTCTGAGATGGCCTCTGTGGCATCAGGAGCTGTCCCCATGTCAGACTGAAACTATATCAACTGGCTCAAAGGCAGACCCATCACTGGCCAAATCTGAGCCCATCAGCCACATAGGTAGTGCCTCTGTGATAATATATTTTAAAAAGGGGGAAAACTGCTGCGCAACAGCAGCTGTAAGGGAGGAATGAGAATACATGAGAGGAACAACCCTGCAACCACCAAGGTCAGTACAGAAGGAGGAGGTGCTCTAGATGCCAGAGCAGAGAGAGTGTATTCAGCCCCTGGAGAAGACCATGATGATGCAGGTTGTCCTGCTGCTGCCCAAGGAGGACTCCTGTAGAGTAGACATCCATCTGCAGCCCATGGAAGACCACATGCTGCATATATACAGCCCACACACCCTGAACGAATCTGTAGCCCGTGGAGAGGAGCCCACACCAGAGCAGGTTCTTGACAGCACCTATTGCTCTATGGAGAGAGTAGCCCATGCAGGTTTCCTGAAAGGACTTGTAAATCTGTGTGGGACTCACAGTGGAGCAGTCAGTTCATGAAAACCTATAACCCATGGAAAAGAGCCACACCAGAGCAGTTTGTACAGACCTGAAGCCCATGGGAAGGCCCTGTGCTGGAGAAGTTCCTGAAGGACTGTCTTCTATGGCAGGCACCCCTCCATGCTGGAGTAGGCAAAGAGGGAGAAGAGTAAGAAACAGCAGAGACAATGTCCAATGAGCTGACTGAAATCCCCATCCCCTTGCACCTGTCAGAGGAGGAGGTAGAGAAGTCAATAGTGGAGGTGAGCCTCAGGAGAGGAGGTGAGGTGGGAAAAAAGAAGAAGGGTGAGGGGAAAGTGTTTTAAGTTTGTTCTTCTTCCTCATTATCTCACTCCATCTAATTGGCAATACATTAATTTCCCTAAGTCTATTTTCCCCATGCTGATAACTGGTAAGTGATCTCTCTGTTCTTATGTCAGTTCATGTTGTTTTTCATTGTATTTTCTCCCGTTTTTCTGCTAAAGAGTGGGAGAGCAACTTGGTGGACACCTGATGGCCAGCAGAGATTAACCTACTACATCATTATACAATGCTTAGAAGCTCCTAGAGCAATGAAAATCTTAGAAAAAAAATCTGCAATAATAAGAGTATTTTTAAGCTATAATCTCAAAAACTAATTCTATTACCATGCAAACAAATTTATAAATAAGACTTCAGACCAACCTCTTCAGATGTCTTCATCAGCCTCAGATTAGAAAAAATTGCTCACTGGAAAAGTGGTACTTAGTGCATAATAGGAACTTTGTGTGCTTAGAAATTGATCCCAAATTCCCAAAGTATGTCCAAGCACTTGATTAAGTTTAAGTGCCTGCTTAAGGGTTTTGTTGAAGTGGGAACAGGGTACAGTTTTGCAAGAAGGCTTCGTTTCACATTTAAATTGCTGTCACATAGAGGGATCTGGCTATCCTGATACCAGCACTTCAGTGAGAAAGAGAAAAAGGGGAAAGAAACGGTGATTAGCAAAGCATTGTTCACCAGATAAATGGGAAGAGGGTGGAAGTGTCAGAGTTTAAGAGAATAGACTGGGGTTCTTGAATAAACTCTGTGAGAATAAGCCTTTAACCTGTATCTGAGCTCCTACCAGTTTTGTTTTCCAAATTCAGTTAAATGATCTTCAAAGTATACCAGAAAGTGTCAGAAAACTAAGCAAGCATCGTTCATATGATATCTTGATTTTTAAAGGGTTATTTTCATTTTTAATTTACTTAAAACTCAGCTTATTATTTTTCTATTTTGCAGGCCCTTATGGCTTTGCAGTAATATAAGTATATGTTATAGAAGGCACAAGAACTATGAGCCTACCATTGTGACACAATGAACACATTTTTAGAGAAGGTGACAAACTTAACAACTCCTTAGATTAAAATGTTATAAAAATGCTCCTTACCTTGCAACTTGCCCTAGACTTATAGAATTCTGTCTGACATGCACCAGCTTTCAGGAGAAGGAACTTGAAAATTGCATGTTTTCCTGAATCACAGCCAAGTGAAACCATTATCCTCCCATCTTTTCTGCTTGCTATTGGAGAAACACAATTGCAGTAATTGACTGCAGTATGCAAAACTTGATTTGCATTCCAGTAGGAAATTGTCTGGTTTGTATTTGTTTAAAGATCCTTTTGCAGGTTCTTCCACTCTAACTCTCCTAAATTCTTTCAAAGCTAAATGGCATTGGAACTTGCTACACACAAAACTGCACAGTATTTATATTTATCTGACACAACTGTGGTTGACTGCCTTATGTGACCTCTAGAGAAAGAAGGAATAGAAACAGGGAAATATCCATATAGTGGTGACAGAAGAACATTAATAGAGTTCAGGGCCAAAATAGAGCTGTTTAAATCTATTATTTATACATGGGTTCATTTTGCCTCAGCTTAACATAAATAAAATTTTTAAAAAAACCAAAACCCAAACACACCAAAAACCCACTACCTCCACCCAAAAGATATATGAACTAGAATTCATTAGCATGGCAAAAACCAAAAGGAAGTTGTGATCTTATTCATCTCCATGAAAAAAAGTCACCATGACAAGTTTCTCTTGCATCCCTGTGTCTGTTCATGGTGATGGCAAAAAGTTAAAAGAAACTGCCTTTTACCTGCAAAGATTCAAAATTCAAACACCTGGAGAACAGCAGAGCAATTACCAGCCGTATTTTTAACCTCCTAAAGAGAAAATAAATTATTTACTGTCATAGTCAAACAAATAGTTTCCACCAAAATCAGACATTATTTAGTAGACAAAAAATAGTGGAAATATAATTTATGCTGGTTTATGTTCCATTTTCCTCAATGTTACTTTGTCCAGGGTATTGTCCTGCACAGCTCATTATCTGTGTGCCCTTCAGGGCTGCTTCATTGTGATAGGGTAAAAGTTTTCAGCAGGTCATTTTAAAACAAAGAGAGTCACACGGAGACCAGGGAAGATACATTCAAAAGGTGGGTTTGCTTTGGGAAGAAGGTATTTTGATTTGCAAAAAATCCCCACATTGTCACTGTTGAACACAGTCAAAGACAAAAGAAAACAGTACTGCCAGTTTATTTGCAGTCACGTCGTAAGTAACGGATATTTTGGTTGAAAAGAAAAAAGACAAACTTTTTTTTTTTTGCTGATACCCTCCTCCACAATCACTGTGTTCATAGCAATAGTAAAGAGATGAAGGAGGTAAGAAATGCGTAGAAGAAATGAAAATTATAATGTGAGACCAAATCTGCTAAGCTTCTTGGTTAAGGCATGGGCCTGGCCCTGGTTTCACTTCAGGTTCTGCTGCCAGTGCTAATCAACATTATTTTCATATTTGCGTCAAGGAGGAAGTATGATTTTATACACAACTACAAAGATATATGTACCTATTATTTTGGAAGTAAAATATTTCTTCCAAATATTTCTTCTTATTTTATTTCTTCTTATTTTATACAATAACCACCGTGTTTCCTCTGGGTACCACAGACAGGTATCAAGATGCTTTCTACTTTTATATCCATGGCAGAAACCTGCCCTTCAAATATTTACGTGGGCACAACTATCTTTGAAATCACTGAGCTATGGTTATTTGTATTTGACTAGATCTTGAATATTCCTTCTGATACAATACAGTACATGAGATATTTAACCTTTTACTTGTAGACTTCATCGTACTTAAATGCTATATTATGGTCAAGATTTAACAAAGGGGTTTTTTGCATGGACTTTTTTGAGGTTATTTCTGGGGGGCTGAAAAAAAGAGTAGGAAAACCTGCATTTAAATTAACTTAAATTAAATTAACCTTCTTTTGCGTTTGTCAAAGCCAAAAGACATAATCCATTCTTTACCTGGAAAGTGAGATGTAGTCATCATCCGTAGCATATGCTCCTCTTACAAATGTCTAGACTTCTTTTATTATTATTTCTGTTTATTACGACATACTCTGAACCATCATCTGAGTTGCACATCAGCAAAAATGGAATTCAGCCACAAGTTGAAAATAGTAAGGATGTGTTTACACTGGGTAATCACTTTTATGTTTTAATATTCCTGTGAGGCTGGATCTAAAAACATGCTCAAGTTTCTAGTTCTTTTTAAAAGGAATCTTTGACTGTTACAAACAATAAGCTGTTGTTACTCTCTCATTTTTAGTTCCCATTCTCTTTATCTGCAATGCTGCTAGAAGGATGGACAATACAAGGCTGGTTTCTTAAACCAAGTATATGATCTGTATTGATTCTTTTTTGTTCAATAAACCTGAACTCATTTTTCTTCACTGAAATTCTCTACAAATAGATAATGATTTTTCTTTTCCAGCTGCATTTGTTATCTCAAGTTATGTTGTGAAAAAATCCTGCAATTAGTCCTTGGGATGTGACCCATTTTAAGAAAGTGAGGTATCAGTGACTGCGTTACCATGTTGAGCATTTTATATCCAAACAGGTCATGGAAACATATGTCCCATGTCTCTCCATGGAATAACTGTATAGAGGAACTGACTAGTACAACCTTTATAATTCCTGTGCAATCTAGGCATTTAGACTCTTTTATAAGAAGCACCATTTATGCATTTTACACTGCATGCCAGAAAATGTTGTAAAGGGAATATTTTACAAATTAATAACTATAAATTCATGCACAAAAATGTGAATAGCAGAGGAAAATGCCTAAATTCAGACGTTCAGCACTCCTTAAAAAATAAGTCTGTTCTGGGTGTGTCAGATTACCTATCCAGAGATTTAAAGGATTTTCAATTTTTCTATTGCATATGAAAATTGAGAAGAATTCATCCTGCCATTTATGCACCTTTCCAAACCATACAGTAGAATTAACAATATCATCTCTGAAGAAGCCAGCATAGCAAGAGTTAAGCATCATTTTACCATGGTGAGGATCATACTACAATGATTATTTTTTTCATTTCAGGCAATTTTTCTTTCACAGCGGACAATCATCAGGAACTATGTATGTTTTCAGATGGCTCTCCAATTTATAAGCAACAGGGGACCTTCTCCTCTAGCCACTACTTCATTGGGTCATAGCTTAGTCATTTCACCTGTTTCTTCAGAAGCAAGAGCTGAGAAGTAAGTTTTCTCATAATAATCAGCAGATTCAAAAGAGGAACAATTTTAATGGGACACAATTATTTTACTTTATCTTTTGTACCTTGTTATTTCTTCGGTTTATAATTTTTCAAACCAATTTGGTTCTTGAGTGTTTGATTCTGTAGCTATCAACAATGAAAAAAATCACTTTTCAGCAGGTGCAAAACAAGGTTTCTTTTAACATCTCTTAGGAAAGGACACAAAAGTTTAAGTAGGTTTTTGAGCTATTTCTTATAGAAACAAGGCATGGTTCAGAGGGAAGTGCAGGATCTTTCTAATCACATGTTGCTAATGGCTCTGCTGAGATCTCATTTTGGTAGGATAACTGTGAATTAATTTTTCTCCCCTACTTCCATTTCTAGTTTTCCTCACCTCTTTTCTGTTATTCTGCCCTGACTGTTATACTCTCCATAATGTCACCTATTCATTGCAGCATTTATATGTCCCTTTTTCACTTATTATTCTCCAAATCTAATGTGTATTAATGGCTTTGTAAAGAAACTTGACTGGAATTGTGTTCTCTGCACTTTAAGACTGGACAATGCATTTGAGATTGATTATAGATTCTTACCAACTGTTACAAAGTTCAAAACAGACAGAAAAATTTGTAAAATCATATTAGTAAAAGACAGGAAACCTGACCAAATGTGTTCCATGACTTTAGCACTTCGAAGTATTGAATACTTAGTGCATCCCTGACTTGGCAAGTTTTCCTAAGTATGGCTCTCCTGGATCACAACACTAAGCTACCATTTCCATATTGTTCCACATCTTTACTACTGGCATCCATTCCACCCACACACTAGACACTCTTCTGGTGTCTGTATTACTCAGCTCCCCTGTTAACTTGATTTTGCTTATCATTCTCATTGTTTTTTACCAATGGTGTTTCTATATTCTACTTATATTGTGGACGTATGTATATCTGACAGTCTGACTAATGCAGAAATCACTTTGTCAGATGTTTTAAGAAGGCTTATTGCCTTGACACAAGAAGTGAGAAAAATGTAGAAGTCATAGCCTTCCCCTTTTGTTTTCTTTCCTAAAAAGACAACAGCTTCAGCATAAATGTGCTTTTGTCATTTACCTACATTCACCTGCAACATAGTGTTCTTACCAATCTCTTCATTTTCCTCACAACTATTAAATAAAAACATGAAAATGTATTTTTGGTCCTAAGAACTCTGTTGTCCTTTTGCCTCCAAATGTCTCCCACCATTAATACCTTGTTCACTTATTAAAATGCCCTTCCAAAAGCTTGCTGCAGCATCTCTGCACGTGCTTCCTCAAGCCAAATTTGCTCCATCTTCACTGAATTTTGCTAGGATTGCACAAAGTTGTAGTCTAAACCATTTGTCCAAGTGAGACTTTAATGTGAAAATTGAAATGACAGAGATATTTAAATACATGTAATTTCTTCATTTTCCTGCCGAACTTGCCAAATTCAGAGAGTGGCTGACAAACCAAAGAACATTTGCACAACTCATATTTGAAGTCCATGTAAAATGCACTCTGCCATCAACTGGGAAATTCTAATAATCAGTTCTAACTTTCATATGTGTCACACTTTGTGGTGGTATGCATTAAAAGATACAGTCATGGGGAGAAAATCAGCTTTCGTATGAGAGTGTGCAATTATTTCATTGCATTCATCTTGGTATCTCATCTGACTGGCCAATGTGATACGTGTGCACTTAGAATGAGCACTCTGTGTACTCAGGGGGAAAAAAAAATTACCCTGGAATTCTAAGCAATGTCATAGCTTAAATTGGATGGAACTCTAGTACTTCATAATGTGTCAGCAATCATAGAATCACAGAATCACAGAATCTTAGGGGTTGGAAGGGACCTCGAGAGATCATCGGGTCCAACCCTCTGCCAAAGCAGGCTCCCTAGGACATACCACTCAGATAGGCGTCCAGACAGGTCTTGAATATCTCCAGAGAAGGAGACTTCACCAGCTCCCTGGGCAGCCTGTCCCAGGGCTCTGTCACCCTCACTGTGAAAAAGTTCCTCCACATGTTGGTGCGGAACTTCCTATGCTCCAACTTGCAGGCATTGTCCCTTGTCCTGTCTCCACTGACCAAAGAAAAGGGGTAGGCTAATTCCCCCTGCACCCCATACTCAAGATATTTATAAACATTGATTAGGTCCCCCCTCAGTCTTCTTTTCTCCAGGCTGAACAGCCCCAGCTCTCTCAGCCCTTCCTCATAGGATAGATGTTCCAGGCCCTTCATCATCTTCGTAGCCCTTCTCTGGACTCTCTCAAGGAGATCCCGGTCCTTTTTATACCAGGGAGCCCAGAACTGGGCACAATACTCCAGGTGGGGCCTGACCAGGGCAGAGTAGAGGGGGAGGATCACCTCCTTTGACCTGCTGCCCACACTCCTCCTGATGCACCTCACGATCCCATTGGCTCTCTTAGCCACCAGGGCACACTGCTGGCTCATGGCCAACTTGTCATCTACCAACACCCCCAGATCCTTCTCCACTGAACTCTTCTCCAGCAGGTCATCCCCCAGCCTGTACTGATACAAACGGTTGCACAATCTTAAGAGTCTAACAAAGAACGCAAGAAGTCATTAGCTGTGTATGTGGGCTGTGCTCAAATGATCAACTTAATTTGAAGGAGCCTCTGGAAATTATCTAGTTCAACTCCGGTTTTAAAGCAAGGACCTCTTTTAAGTGTGATCAGATACTCAGAGCCTTGTCCAGCTGCGCCCTGTGAATCTACAATAGCCCAGGCTACTCAGTATTCATTAGCACAAGTGGAAAAGAGAAGAATGTGAATAGATGCTAAATGGGTTTGGACTACAAAAAGAGTAGAGATGTCACAGGTACAGTCTCTGAAGGCAGACAAAACAAAAGAAGCATTCATTAATTTTGTGAAACATCTGCTAACTTCTCAGTAGCTCTACAAGTAGTGACAGAGTCTTTTAAGAGGCAAAGTAGATATGATAATGGTTGGAATTCTTATGTTAACTTCCATTCACCTATTTTAGTGGACTTTACAAAATTTTGTTTTCTTTCTGCTTATTCTGTATTGTTTTCTTTAAACAACAATTTTTAGAGTAACCCCCTGAATCCTAACTAATTTTGTTCCTTTGAGATGGTAAATCTAAAAATAAGTCTAACAGATTCTCTTGGAAGGACCAACCCTTCTGTGTATGTCCCACCAGTTATATCATATGAATTGGGAGGTAAAGCTTCATGCCAAATTGTTTTAATTCATGTAGAAATGTTGTTTTGATGTGTGTCCCAAAGGGTTACATGACAATTCTTTGCAGGAGAAGGAAAACAAAAAAAGCTTCTCTGTGACCATCCATTAGTGTTCTGAGACCTAGTGAATCTTTGGGGATCACACCAATCCCTAGAAGTTCTGAAAAGACCTATTTCAAAAGGGTTGGATAGATCCATCTTGAAAAGTGCTATTCCCAGTAAGGCAAAGGATATAAACGGCATTGTTAAAATTACATTTATCATTGCAATATCTATGAGGAATAAATTGTAGATTTATAAATATAAGCAATTTAATTTGCTGCCCTAACCTCTTACTAATATGGATTTTCCTTAGCCAAATATGAGCTATGTATGGCATTTCTACTTTAGCCTTTTGTTTTATCCTGAACTTAATTATCTTTTTATCTAACAGATTGGCATCACTATCTAAGAGGAGTGTGAGGTTGAAGGCTGAGTTACCCTATACTTTAATTCTATGTTGCTTGTATATAACATATTTTGCTCAAGCAGATCAAGGATGTTGATGAAATGACTAGGGATTCCAATCACGTATTTTTCATTCAACTAATCTCAAGGTCTCCCAACTATTACTAACTACATAAACCTCTTGCCCTTTTGCATGTGGTTCCAAACAGTTTAATAATCCTTTTTTCTACAGAGTTGCCTAACCTTGGAATTTCAGGGAAACTGCTGCAAATAAACAAAAAAGTTTGGAGCAACTTAAAAGCAGAAAACTAATTTGCTTTATCAATTCTTACTCACTGTTCCTGATCTCCAGGATACTTTGGAAGTCACTGTATCAGCCTTACACGTATTGTCCTCCTTTATCATAAGAATGGGAGACATATTTCTTGCTGTCAAATTTAATCAAAGAATCTAAAGGAAAGCAAAGAATCTTATTTACTTACAGGGACACCACAGAAAAAGCGTTTTGTTTCCTACGCATCTGGAAAATAAGTGGGCTGTTTCAGTGCTGCATGCTGTGATTAAACTGGCTACTTCTCTTCATCTAACAGACCTGCGTGAAATGTTGGGGTTTTTTTTAATTAAATTGAATCAAAAGCCAATGTGAATGGATACTGTATCATTAACAATCTAAACCAATACATAATATTTTCCAACATGAAACAGTGGAAAAACACAAGCACCTTAATCACATTTGGGGAACAGACGATAAAAATATATGCAAAACTTTAGAGATAAAAAGTTGCATAGACAAACGATGTAAAGGAAGCTGCTAAACACGAAAGATCTCACCGAAGTTTCAGATGAGACCAATTTTAATGTCTCCAAAGGTTGACTTTGCCTGTAACATTTATAAAATATTGAAAGAGAAGAAAGGAAGTGATATGGATATGAATTCTGTGGCAGGTTTTAGTTGCCCTTGAAAGCAGCCACTATAAATCTTGGATGAAGCCAAATAAGGCTGATGATTTTGATCTTCAATTCATTCTTTCCTATCCTTCAAAATATAAATGACCCTGATGGAAATGGAGCTAAGCAGAATGGCTTTCTTCTGTGATCTGCATATCCAATGATCTACACATTTATATCAGGAATGTTTTCCCCTCCCACTTTGGGGAGCCTGTGGGTGCATGTGCGTGCATGTGCATTCATATATCCATTTTCATCCTTGAGCACACACTTGAAATTTCAGGAAAAGTTAAAAATTTGGTTTTAATAGGAAAGGGAAAACAAAAGAAAAATCTATCAGTACATTAACTTCTTTTTTCTGTACCTGTCACACTGGAAACTAGCGAGCAAAATTAATGAGAAAACAAAAAAAGAAAAAAGAAACTATACAAAATTAATTTAGTTAAATACTGAAGTTGACCCTTACTCATAAAATTCTTTGCAGATCTCCTACATAGCTTTCAAATTCTGCTTAGTAAATTCTGATTAGAACAAGTTCCTGGGACTGGAAATGAAAATCACTGCTTTATTACTAAAAATAATTTCACCATAACCATACAATCTATAGCTGAAATACACTGTCCAATTCAGAGATTCAGCATTGGTATAAAAAAGAGTCATACACATGATGTCAAGCCTTAACACTTACGGACTATAGTAACAAAATATTTTGGATATGTAATTTCATCTCCACTGCACAAGGCAAACCCTGTTGCCTGACAATATGTTTCCATCTATCTATCTAGTCTTTAACATACCACAGTTAATAAAATCACTGTTTCGGAGCCACCTGATCTGATAAGAAGCAACCTCAGAGATTTGAGAAGGGTATTGAAGCTGGTAAAGGGTTTGGACCACACATCTTATGAGGAGTGGCTGAGGGAACTGTGATTGTTTAGGCCGGGGAAGAGGCAGAGGAGTTGAGACCTTATCACTCTTTACAATAACCTGAAAGAGGTTATAGTGTTCCTGATTGCAAGTAACTAGCAATAGGATGAGAGGAAATTATACTGTTGCTTTGGGGGAGGTTTAGACTGGATATTAGGAAAAAATTCTTCACTGAAAAAGTGGTTAGGCATTGGAACAGGTTGCCCAAAGATGTGGTTGAGTCACTGCCCCTGGCAGTGTTCAAAAACCATCCAGACATGGCACCTGGAGACATGGTTTAGTTGACATGGTGGCATTGGACAAATGGTTGGACTTGATGATCTTAGCAGTGCTTTCCAAACTTAAAAATCCTACGATTCTATGATTTTCCACACATGAAAACAGGTAATCTTGATGATTTTGGTTTCAAATTGTGAATTTCACAACTGCAGTCAAAAAAAAAAAATCTCCAAATCAAAGATATATTAGTATATTGCAACCTGTGTCAGAGAACAGACAGGATCTAGGGGGGGAGCAAAAAGAGAATTCTGGGAATGGATGTCACAGTCATGGCATTTGGGATGAATTGTTTCAGAAAATTTGCCTCACAACAAAAGCAGAGAAATTCAGTCTGGGCTATTTTCTTTTTCAGCCTAAAAGTCCTGCAGAGTTTTAGTTTTAGTCCTCTAAAGTGGCAATTGAGGAAACTCTTTTGGGTCTTGACGGATGCTGTCATGTCACACAGCTAATCAAAATACAACTATCCTACAAATGCCTGACCTGACCAAAGGCTGACTTTGGAAAAAGAGGTAACATACTGCAGTGGAGCTGCATGTAAAGAGCAATCTTCACATTATTTCAAGACAGAGCATATCACAGATTATTTCTTTTTAAATTTACATTTTCTGTTTTATTCCAGTGTTGTAGTTTAATTTAGCTTATTAAGCAGCATATCCAATGTTTCATATTAAAGTGACTTAACAGAAAGGAAACAAAAATGGAGAAAATTAGATATTTCATTGAAAGCACACCTATTCCACCTTTTTTTTCTAATTTCTGTTCTGTTCCTTCATTCTTCTTGGCTTTTAGATTCAGGTGATAAGGAAAATACTTTTTTTTTAATATTACAATTTTTTGCAAGGATGAAGCTCCATTTCAATACAAGTTTTAGTAAGGAAAGATTTTTGAAAATGGGTTCGCTCAGTGCGTCTGTAATTGTTCTTTAATAGTTATTATTGCCTACAAGGGTTTTTAACTGATCTGAATTAAAAAGTCAAGATTAGTTGATTTATTTTTTTTTAACCAGAAATATTTTTTAGTGGACTCCTTGCTCCCTCATTATAATGAATATACACCTTAACACTATGTCCACAGATTCAAAATTGCAGTCCTGTAAATACTTCCTAAAATTGCTTCATTGTTTTTGTGGTAAATCCTACCATGTATTTCTTAAGTAAATACCCATGACAAAATTAATGGGCCTCCAATTAAAAAAAGTGAAGGATCTTTTTGAGAAATATTACAGAACTTTTCACAGGTTTACCTACTATTTTTGTCAGTCATATTTATTCTAATAAGTCTTATTTAGTTATCTCAATAAAAATTATTTAGGACATGAAATTAAAAAGCTATTCTCCTTTATGAGAATCGAAACAACTTTTCAAAACTAATCATAAAATTCTCCTATTTTTTTGCTGTTCTGTGACAAAACAACTGTTAAATAATCTTGGTGGATTTTTTTTCTATTACTGATAGAAATGGAAATCACCTGTGTCAGCTGTCCTAGTCCATCTGAAGTCAGTGCATACGCAATGAGTTATTCCAATTTATGAGTTAATTATAAATGCCGTAGTGAGCTTAATATTAATTATATGCTGTTAGATTATGTCATCTGACCCAAGATAGCCTAACACAGAACTCAAGAGATCTGCACTCTGAACCCTCACATCCCTGACATTGTGCAGGGAACAGGGTAAATCTTAGCACAGTGTTTTCGGGAAAGATAATAATGGAAAACTAAATGTTCGCCCTGGCCAGCCCAGAACACGTCACCCAGCATTAAATATGGCAGTAGACCTGCTATAATGTGAGCATAAATGGGCAGCAACAGAGTGACATAGACATTCTGAAGCCACAAAAACAGATTCCTCTGGGGCATATAGTGTAAGCAACTTACTGTTCAGTTCTCCCATCCAACACTAGAAATACTTCCAGTAAAATATCCATTAAAGAGGCATAATTCGTAAGCCAATGACTTTTAGTACTTGCAACTTTTTTTTTTTAAAGCTATCAGCTTTACAATTTGACCTTTTTCTTCCATTTTGTGTCCTGCAATAAAAAAAAAAAACAAACAAACCTCAGCCAGAGCAAAACACCACAGGAACAAACAGTACACAACTTCTCTGCATCTTCCTGTCATTGGCAGGACAGTATTAATAAGCAATTTCTCCAAAGCAGACTACAAATCCCGAAGTTCAGATTTACTAAAATTCCCTCCTTCGCAGAAGAGAAATTCCCTCCTGCCCTGGTTTGTCCTACAGCTGCTCCTGGAAAACAGAGACCTGCATCCCACAAGGAAGTGGGCTTCAGTCATCATGGATTGTTTCTGTATTTCTCTACTTCATGGTCCCAGTAAAAATGGCAGAAAATTACTAATAACAAAACCCTACAGCACATATATTTTGTTCCTTCTGTTTGTGTTCCTACAGACCTTCTGATGTATGGGAAGATACAACTGAAATTATACCAGCAAATCTAGCAATGAATAGCCCTGTTCCTAGACATAGCACTACACTCAGTAAATATAAGAACTTTCCATCTTGTATCTCTTCCTTGAATTTGTTTTCCAGTAATGATGTGTTCAAATCATTTTAAGCTTTTGTGACAAGGGATTGATTTGATTCAAGGTGCTTAATTTCAGGCCAGAATGAGTCATCTGTCTCCTTGCCCCTTTCTCCTTTATTTTTTAATTTTTAAGTCTTGCTGGGAAGAAAAATAAAATGCTTTAATTCTTCTCTGATCTTTAAATGAAATGTTCAGAGATGTCTTGCAAACAATAAGTCATATAGCCAGCACAGTAATTCAAACAGTAATCTATGGGCATATATATCACCCTGCAATGGTACATTAATCATTACCCTTAAAGACAGCACAAGAGTGATGAAGTTTTGCCAATTGTGTCTATTGCAACTCAGCTATATTCAAGATATTTAATCTGTATTATTACATCAAAAGATAGTAACTGTATTTTAATCTTTTCTATCCCCTTCCCAAGTACGAATGGAAAAGAATTGTAAGCAAAGAGAGGTGACTTTTGTATTCAGCACACCTGTGAATGCACAAACACTGGCATGCATACAGAAAAGTTACCTATAGAATGTACAATTAACATTGCTTCTAAAGGAGAAATTAATTCAGGACACTGAAGATAAAACTTTCTGTAAAGCAAGAAAGAGAGCAGGGGAGAGGATAGGTTTTAGTGTACTTGCAATCCTGAAATCTATTGCATCTTCTCACTAGACTGCAACTGGTTCAATGTAGTTCAGTAAGACAAGGTCAGGAAAGAGGTAGGGATGCTTAAAAAACCCTGGAATGGCTGGACTGATAAAACACCTTTCATACTTAGAGAAGCCCTAAGTGGTTGCACTCTAGTAATGGAAACAAATATAAAACATATCAGCCTTCCCTTATTCATGACACCTTCTAGATTGTTTTGAAAGCAAGATTCATCTTAAGAAAAAAATGTCAGCCCTGACAAAAAAGGTTTCCCCAAATTCCTTCCAGAAGTTTACTGCAGAAATTAACACCTGCACTAAGGTTTCAATAAAAGAGACCATGTAGAACTGCAGTTTCCTCTGAACAGTTAAAGTTATTTTTGTATTGTTATATTAGTTGTGATCATCTCTCATAGACCAAGTCTATGAGACACTGAGATATATAGTTTGCAAGTCCAAAGAAAGACAAAAATATAATCACTAAATAACATGGTGAAGGAACCTGAGATACTATTCACAGTCTGCGTTTAATGCAGCCCTAATTCAGGCACAAGGCTGGTTTGCAATTATTCTACACAACACAGCACAGACATCTTCTGCAGAGGTCTACTGCCTAAACCAGCTGAAAATTTTGTAACAGGACCTGCAAGGAAATCTCCAAGCCAAATGTGGCCCTGACAAAAAGGAAGCATAAGTTACACTGGGGCCAGAGTATTCTGAATGATGGGAACTGCCTGAAAACATGTGTTCTGATAAGAGATTCCTAGTTTGGGGACAGGAAGACAGCAAGGTCACAGGACTCATAAATTTCCCATTAAACTCATAGCTGGGTACCAAGTGCACAGCTGTCATGATGCATGAGTAGAAGGGGTCTTCTTATCTTTTTGGTTTGCAAACTCAGTGCTAGAGTCTCCAGTGGAGAAAGGCTGAAGAAGCAGTCAGAAAGCAGCACCACTGAACATCCATATTTCCCTTTCCACAAGGATTAGGCTATGTTCCTTGCCAAATTACAATCTTCCTGGGAAGTGTCCTTTTGTTCCTGCCTAACATCAATTTCATGGAAATTATACCACTACCCCAAATTTCCTTCTCTTCTCGCACCTCTAGATCTCTCTCTACATCTACATGAAAGGAGGTTGTAGTGAGGTGTGGATTGGTCACTTCTCCCAAGTTACAAGCAATAGTACATGAAGAAATGGCCTCCAGATGCACATGGAGATGCTTACATTGGATATAAGGAAAAATTTCCTCACCAAAAGGGTTGTGAAGCACTGGCAACATTCATCACACTTACAAGAGCAACAAATTTATTTGTTGTCACCTGCACTAATTATTTCAATGTGTTGTCCCTGAGCAGGAAAAAGAACCAAAGTGCTAAATAGCCCAAGAGAGAAAAATTGAAAAACACCACCCAAATTGGGGTCATGTCATTTATCTTCCCATTTGACTTCTGCATATGTTTTCATAGGAAGGAAAGAGAATTAGATAGAATGTTATTATCATGTCTCACCCAGAGACATTCAATCAACAGTGTCCATGAATTTCCCCTGCTCTTCTGCTTCATAATTTTTACTCCTGCTGTAAAAGCCCAGGTGGAAGAATGGCACTACAATCAATCATCTCTCACAATTACTTCCTTAACCTTTCTTCTTCATTCTTGTTATTTTTTATCTCCTCTGGATCATTGGCTGACAAGTATGTTTTAGATTAAGAAATTATATAAATAATTTATCTAAACAATCTGTTATAGATTAAGTAGTTAAATACACAGGAATATAAAAGCTATTACCAGTCCTATTGTCTCTTGAAAACTCTCGTCATGCAGCCAAGTTGGAGCTCTGTTTAAGTTTGTCCATTACCATTTTACCATAGGGCAGGAGTCCCCAGGGAATAAGCACTAAAGCTCTACAACATCCTTTCAAACAACTAATGCTCTTTTGCAGCTCAGCTTTCATTTTGTCCACCCACATACAGGTAGACAACAGAGAGGCTAAACCTATATTTACTAAATATTTACTCACTAGTATGCTCTTAGCAGTTCAGGTTATAGGGATACATTCAAATCCATCCTCCCATGGCTAGTAGGCAAGTTGGACAGCCTTACAGAGGACCACAGGTGTTCCCACCTATTCCTTCTGAGCAGAAACTGTCCCCTCATCTTAAGCACATGAAGCCAGGAATATCTTTTACCCAGCCCAACCTATCAGAAAATCATGGCCAATTGATGTCTTGACAACTCACTTAACACAATGTGGTTCACTGATGTGTACCCATCATGTGTTAACACCTTAATTTCATGGTCAGCAGGAGGGGGAATGGCCCTCTGAAGTGCTCAAATCAATGAGCTCCATCAAGAGAAGCTCAAATCCGGTTTATTCCAGTAAATAGTACAGTTCAGTGCCCAGCATGTACTGTACCATAAGCCCTAGCACTTGTGTGGAGGAAGTCGGGGACATCTGCTGCCTGACTGCCAGGACTTGCCCTAGAAGAGCAAAGTAGGAAGTACGTATGAGTTTCCTCCCTTAGCAGCCAAAAGAAGGCAGATATGGGTTACCCTTGTTACTTTTGTCACTGGTCATTTAAGGAATATACTGAAAATTCTCTCACCATCTCTCTGATGTTTTATTCACATTGATCTTTTTGGCCTATTCAGCTGAAAAGGAGACCAAAAACAGATCGGGGTTAGATCCGGAGTCAGAGTGTTAATATATATTTAAAAACAAAACAAAACAAAACAAAACAAAACAAAACAAAACAAAAAAGCACCAAAAAAACCCACCACAAACACATTTTTCCCCAAAATGGATAATATAAATACAGTTCTGAAAGTGTCCTAACTCAGCAGACTATGTTGAAAAGCCCATTTAGGAAAGTATAATGGAAATAAGGAATCTATTGAGCAAGTTACCCAAAATTTTACTCACCTAAATTCATTACCTGTAAATAAAGTTAAGGAGGTGCATCACAAATATATGTCTACTTACAAAAAAAAAAAAAAAGTTATTTGCATCTTACTGCTGATTAAAGAATCTCAAAACATGACAATTTTGTCTCATTTGAACAAGGTAAGGAATGCTGT
The DNA here is from genome assembly GCA_022605575.1 of Laterallus jamaicensis coturniculus. Classification (NCBI taxonomy): domain Eukaryota; kingdom Metazoa; phylum Chordata; class Aves; order Gruiformes; family Rallidae; genus Laterallus; species Laterallus jamaicensis. Next base: position 3,337,210 of record JAKCOX010000054.1, read on the forward strand.
ATTTCCACAAAACCATGGCTTGTCCATCTATGAAAATAGATGTCAAATAAAGTCAATTATCAGAAATTCATCATTAAAATAGAAGTAAAATAAAATTATTTAACAACTACTATTGAAAGTAGATAATACATTCCTTTCAAAAAGTCTGGAATGAGGTTTTCAATGTGGCTCAGCTGAAAAATCTCAGGTAATTTTTGGAGCTACTTTTTTTATTTTTTTCATAAGGAGGTTATGATATGAAAATGAAGCATGCTTTTTGTTCTGTGGAAAAGGAAACTTTTGATTGATTGAAACAGGTAACACCACCACCAAACAAATGCTCAGTAGCTTCACTAGTGTGAAATTTTTATATAGGATTTTTCTGTTCTGATCCAGAACACTGTTTTTATAAGTTTGGGTGTTGCACAGCAGACTCATGGCATAACATCATCCCATACTACATCATACCAATAAACAATTTGGATTACTGTTCTCACTGTGACTTTGGCCAGTGGTTTGAAAGCTGGGTAAGAAATTTATTAGGAAAAAAACCTACTGATGTCTTATTGGTATACTCTTCCAACACCCTTAATCTATGGCTAAGGAGAGGACTGGAAGACGAACTGATCTCCTCAAGATAGTTTTCCTGAATACATTCATTTTCTATAGCTTCATATGGGAAAAGAGATTTCCACAACAAGGGCAGATCAACAGATAAACCTCATGTGTTTTGAATAACTGAGCTTTGTTTCACATCCAAAGCAACACAAAAAAGTCAGAAGATACTAATGGTTCTGCTTATTTTAGTAATGGGCCCTGAAGGTCAAGCAACGTTTTTCACAGATAACTTGAGACACAGCCACTGAATACTTTGTAAATTTCACCACTTTCCCCACCAAAATATGTTACTTTTTTTGTAGGCTTCACTAAATAGTAACCCAGAGCTAGGATGATAAACACTCAGACCCATCCCACACCACCACAGATTCTAGAGAAGGAACCTCAAGGTCTGAAAGGAACATGATTTACCAAGTCTCGTTATTTGCAGCTGCTCTTAACAGTGCTTCTAAATGCAGCATTGAGAAAGGTGATGGGATTCAGTCCTTACAGCCTGTAGTGGTACAGAATTAATCTAGAGAGGGACATTTTGAGCAGTGGAAAAATTCCCTTCTCACCAAGAGTGAGATAACAACAAATGCTTGTGTTTCACTGACAGACTCCTTCAGATAGACTGTGTTAGGAGCATGCTTCTTCTTAGAAATCACTTTTTGCTCTGGATTTGAGGGATCCAGTGCAGGACATGATGTTATAGTTATATGTACTGTGGGAGTTCTGGTCCAGGAAATCTAGATTCCATCTTATCCTTAGCTATAGTAAACCCAGCTTTTCATGTAGTTTGATGTAATATGAGCAAACTATAACATTATCGTTACAGGGAGGTCCAGAACAGACCATGTAAAAGTTGCTTAAATACAGCTTTACATCATTGTTTCTTTTCAAGCAAACCTAGAGCAGAAAATCTGTATTACTTGGTGTAAGAAAGGCTGTGGAGGGCCATGTTCTTTATCTTGAAAGTATCATTACTAGGCTGGCAAAGAAGGATGCCTGTTAAATTTCACAGACTACACGGAAACCAGGGAGCTGAGGAAGCATTTGGAATGACAAGCACATCCAGCATTTCCTAGAGGCACAGTGCTGGCACTAGAGACTGATTAGCTCCTATTCATAATGTATTCCAGTAGGGCTTAAGGGAAAGTATGTTTTCCAAAATAATACAGCAGAGAAATAGTACTCTGGTAGTCTGCCACTAGAGACAGCTCAAAATACACTGACTGAGGTACTCTCCCATTTCAGGCAACAATCTGAGCAAGAGGATGTTACACACCAGCATATCTTTCTAGAGTTTTGACTGGAAGAAGTAAACCTTCACCTTCAAACATTATTATTGTTTTCCTGCTTTTGAACCAACCAGATCTCTTCAGAACACAGACGTTTCCTCCTCTAAGGTTACCAAGAGATCAGAGAGTCCGCAGGCCATATATGGTGCCCTGGAGCTATAACTTGAGGTTATGTCACACAGTCACAGGAGATGATGCTGCAACAGGACAAGACATTATACAGTCCTCCTCTTTTCCCCAAAGACTGATCTGAGTAACCTGTTAATGCAGAGGCACAGTTTGTCATTGGCACGCTTATTATTCTTCAACTTCAGGGATGATAAAATTTCTTGAGCTCCGTGCCATAATTCTTATGCAGTAGTGACTTCTGAAATTTGGGCACATGAGTTCTTTAGGGAGCAGATGGGGAACCATTCCCTCCAGCCAAGCAATCACATAGTGAGCAATGTTATTCTTGGCAACAGCAACCCATCAGGGACAGAAACCTACCTGTGATCCAAGCAAAGCAATGCCTGTCTCACAGCAGTTGTCAGGGTCAGATGTTAACTGCGGTGTGGTCAACTCAGGAGACACAGGAGCCTCAATCACAGTTCCCTCTGGCCGAGTCAGTTGTACTCCCTGTGCATACCAACAAACATTTAATTCTGCTACCAGTCCAGTGCAAAGCTGTTGTTCTTAAAATATAATCATCATCATGGACAGGAAAAGGCCTTCTGCCCCAAAGCCAGCGCTGAGAAGATACACCTGTTCCACTTGGTGGGAAATGAGAGACTCACGTTTCAGGGTTTAGCAAGAACAGAGCTTTGTCAGTGTAAGAGCAGCAGTGCACAAAGTACCAGAAGGAAAATGAGGAAGAATGCTCAGAGATTAATGGAATGGAGATGAGACTAGCCTCACAGTTAAGCAGTTTACTTTTCAAAGGCAACACAAGGACAAATTGCTTTGTGCAAAGAGAAAATTAGTTTCCAAGGTGTGTGCTTTCTACAGAGTCAAGTTAATTATTCAAAGCAGAGGTCCATGAATTCTCACAATTTAGTCATTCTGTTCTGACACACTCAGGCCCAGTGAGCTGCTTCTTATTGCCAAGACTTTGATAATTAGCTTAGACATATCAAATAAACTTTCTGGAGAATTCAGTAGTAAGCAGGTATGACATCCTAATAGGGGTTTTATTAGGCATTTTTCTGTGAGGTAATGTATTACCAATCACTGTGACATTTTCTGCTCTTCGGGGTTTTGGCCTTGCTCATTTTTCACACTTGCAGGGAAATAAATTTATTCACGGCAGAGATCTAATCCAATACATGACTCTGTTTACCCTGGTTTCCAAAGTAGCAGGTCTCTCAGAATTAATGAGAAGTGACATATACATCATAGAAGAAAATGCAGTGTCTTCAGCCTGGCATGACTGAATAATAATGATCTCTTTTGAGCCTGCAGCCATTGGGAATTCAGTCCTAACTGCTCTAGTCCTCACATCACAGCTGACATCAGCACAAGGGAGTAAAAAGGTTTCTGCTACTTCCATCCCAATGAAACCAAAATTCTGACAGGCAGAAGAAACAACTAATAATTTCCTTTAATATTGCCCCCTAACTTCAGAGGAGCACTCAATACATTCTCAGGGGGAAAAAAAAAGAGAAGAAAAAGAAAAGAAAAAAATATGGCTCAACATTAATAATAAGTTAATTTCAGCGCTTTTCTTTTTCTTCAGTATGTGAATTACCAGGTGGTTAATCTTGTACTGGTTACAGAGAGACTTATGCTAAAGAACCTGAAGTCTTTCTAGTCTTCCACAATCTGGAAGCAGCCTCATGCACAATTTTGGTTCAACATGTCACAAAACTTCTTACAATTGTACTTAAAAGGGAATGAATGCACCCCAAATTTTTTATAATGACATCTTTCTCTTAGGGACTGGATTCTCCTGAAGAAAACTAAAAAAGCAATACCCCATTATGTTCACATGTCACAAAGGAGAGACCCCCCCGCACTCCCTCTGACCCTAACCCATAGGCTCTTGGTCATCTTCTCATCCATGCCCAGGTGGAGCTCCATGCACTCCAGCTGGTCATTAACATACATAGAGGGCAACATCACTGCCTGTCCTTCCTGAAGAGCCTGTATCCTTCTATCCTGACACTCCAGTCATAGGAGTCATCCCACCATGTCTCCATGATGCCAGTAAGATCATAGCTCTGCAGGCCATGTCATGCTGTACAAAGCAGACATTCTGCAACTTCAAGTTCTTGGACACTGTAAGACTCCTATTACTTTCTTTCTGTTTCAAGCCTGATCCACACACGAAGGAGTCACCAATGCTGCTTTTGAAGTGGAAGGGGAAATAGATGGCACTGATGTTTTAAAAACAATTAATACAAGCAGAATGGCAATTTCTAATGGGTTTGACTCATGGACAAGTTAATATCTTGGCAAGGACTTGAAGGCAGGGGCCTAGGAACCTAGCTTAAAGCAACATGTGTAGACAAGCACTAATTTTTCTGTAATACTTTCTGACTTTGTAAGATGGGTAAAGACCTGGTAATCAAAAAGCCAGCTACATTACAATATATCATTTAGATCACAGCATTTGCTTTACTGACACTATAAAAAGGCCATTTTTCTAACTTTTAAGACAGAAAATAGCAGATTTCTCATGTTTCTTCAAGAAATGGGGATGAAACCTCATTTTAATAATGAACTTAATCAATGATATCTAACAAGAATTAGGCTACCAAGGCCCTGAATGTGGTTACGGTTTACTATGCTAAATGAAATATATTTCTCTTGCTTTCTCCTGGCTATTTACCTATCCTGAAAGATCTCTAGGACAAGAGTCATTGAGCACAATGGGCACATGACTGAAAATGTAATATCAAACATAAATAGCAGTGATGCTGTCAATCAGGTGCACAGTGAATTACTTCCCTTTGGCAAAGGCCAAAAATAGTCCTATAGGCATTTTTAGTTCTTACGAGGCTATATAATCTCTTTCAACAATCTCTTCTATAGGATCACCTGCTGAATATTCCTATGTTACTATGTGTGGGTCATTCTATAGCTCAGAACCCAAAAGAATAGTTTCACTTCAGTGCAGATTGTGTTTACCACTGATCCAGAATCACACTGTGATTAGGCTTTTCTTCCTTTTCTAAAGTACTCCCTGAAATCTCCATAATGTAATCTGAATCCTAGGACCTGCATTCACCTCGATGTTTGGAAAAGAACTGACTTAGAGTATTAAGTGAGCAGTCACATACTACACAGGTTCAAAAAGGGAAATCTGAAGGTAAAATTCTGTGTTTAACTGCTGAGTGATAGAACATGTAGAATGCTCATTTACTTGGCTGTCCCTGCTGCTGATTAGAGACATGGCTTTGTTTAGCGCTGAGTCTTAAGACAAATACCAGATTTCGATGCACACCCACCCAGGTTCTCTGCACTCAGAGAGGTAAAATAATCTCTTTGTAAATAATGATGCTTTCAAGATGAAAATTAACTTTCACATAGTTTGTGTGGGAACGGTCAGGATCATACAAAAACTCAAATTTCTAGTGATTACCACAAAATAATATTTATTAGATGACTTTGTGCCCTAAGTTGAAAATGGCAGTGGAAGTGCTTTTGGCACAGTGTGAGGCTAATATCTGTAATTAGCAAGCATTTGTAAAGTATTTAGCCTGGTCGCTCTTACAAAAGTAGATGTATGAGCTTGATTATTTGTTCCTGTTATTTATTTATTTCTTTATTTGCTGCCCTACTTTAAATGTGCCTTTCCCTACCATCAGCTTGTATGGAGTTTGAGAAACTGCATTGATTGTTTACATGAAGCAGCATCAAAAGTAGGTAAATTTAAAAAAAGCCTGTATGCCTTTGCACCTTCACATGGTTGTGGGGGACTGAATTCATAGACATGGGTTCAGTTCCCTTCTGTTCTGGAGCCAGAAGTTTTAGCACTAGCTGCCAGCTGCTCCCAGCTGGGATCCCAGGTCATTTGAATGCAGAGCATTGCGTCACTGTGTGGAAGATTTGGCAGGAGTTTATGAAGATTCCTGACACTGATACACCTTAACACATCTATTTTTAGATAGACATTATTTTAAAAATTTATAAATGGGCAAGAGAAGATGGCTCCTCACAAGAAGTTAGGCAAGATGCATTTGTGACATTTAACTAGGGCATGTCCAGAGAGCAATTCCCTAGTCCTTATCTGTCATCATTAAAAATATGTAAGGAAATCTGGCTTCTCACTTCAGATGCTCTGAGTCTCACCTAATCTGTTATAGACCATATGTTCATATGCTATGCAGCATGGGACACTCACCAGTAGTTTGATCCTGTCATGGAGCTGGAAGTGCCCTTGAAAAACATCAAGTCCAGGGACAGGGTGACTTAACCTTGGAGGGGTGATAAAAACATCTGCCATTTCATCCTGGCTGGTCTCATATCTTTGTTTGAAGTGTTCTGTTAATCAGCTCCTTGCTGCTATGTCCAAAACCAATGTGTGTTAAACCAAGATGTTTGTGAATACCTGCCAGTCTCCATTTCTGAATTAAAAAGAGCCTTATGAACCACACAGTGCCTGTGGATGTATGATGGGGGACGGGGGTGGGGAGCGTTAGAAAGCAAAGAAGTGAAGGATCACATCCATAGAGGTACTGCAATAATAAATACCTTCATAAAGCTATCTGTGTGACTTCTCCAAGGTAACACAGGAATTTTGTAGCAGAGGAAGAACTGACTTTTTATTCCCTGAGTCCTGGATTATCACCCAGACATTGAATTTTAATGATTTTTAAATGATCCTTAGATAGACTAGATTCAAACTGACCCAAAAGTGAAAATTTCTTCATCCCATTACCATAGGTTTATTTCATTATTGGTCTACTGAGCCATCCAGTATCTACAAAACTATTCAGGAAAAGCAAATTGTTTGTGAAAATTACTGTACAATAAAAGCCTTCTCATCTGCACCTACAAAATTGCATAGTAAAATCTGTGTACTGTAACCCAGTAGGGAGGAGTTTCTCTTGACAAATATATTTTCTGATGCAGATGATAGAAGAAAGTTTTCTCACCTGTTGCTTCACCTTCTGTTGCTTCAACATTTATATATATATGCAAAATCAGTAAACACTCATTTTGGTCCAAATAATGGCATAAACTTCCCAAAACTGAAAGAAAGAAAAAAAAAAGAAGAGGAATATAAGACAACAAATCAAACCTAAATTGTTATTTGAGCATTTACAGTTCAAAGTATATTACTCAGCATATTCACAGCACAGACAGATTGCAATATTATAAAACTTGAGTTTAATCAAAGGCCAACAGGATTAGCAATTGTTTGTAATGATTTTATTTTACACTGTAATAGTTATGACAAGTCTAGGAAGTTTTTTATTCCAAACATTAAAAGAAATCTTATTATATTCTTCTACATATTGCAAACACAGAAGAATGACGTATGGATCTTGAAAAGTACTAATAAAAATGTTCTTTATACTTCACAGTCTGGTAAAAATAAAAAGATACAAAATAGAGAGTCTAATCCTGAATAATTTCTGTTCACAAAGCTTCTGTTAAAATTGATTGGGGTTTCACCTGAATAAAGATAGGAGGAACAAGAGTCACAGTTTGGACATTTCAAGGATCTGAGAAGCTCTATAGTTACTGAAAATATTCACCTTTCACCTGAAAGAGACTATGAGGTAGTTCATTCTGATGTGACAACCAAACATCTGCTTAATGCCTTATGTACATTTTTTCTGTCAATAGGTAAACTGGGAAAACAGGACCTGAAATTTCCAAGCATCTTCATGAATGCTTACTTGTTGCTACATTTTTTGGAAAAATTTAATCTCACCCTGGGTTCAAGTTACAGCTTCAAACAGGCTCAAGTAAGCTCGAAGGCAGCCATGCCCATAATCACCTCAGAAAAACATCAGAAACCAGGTATTTTGCATTATCCTTGCACAGATTCATGCAGAGAGGCCTCAGTCTCCATCTTGGGGAAACATACCTCCAGTCAGGTTCTGGAATAAGCAACTTATCTTATTAGAAAGCTCAATTTATAAGACCGAATAGAAATCATATAAATAGTAGTGCCAGCTTATACTGGACTCCTTTGCTTTGAGTGATGTCTGAACCACAGATGCCAGCAGGCATAAGGCAAAATTTAAAAGAGTACAACATAGGAAGCTGAAAGTCCTCTGGAGGTGGAACTCCTGGGGAATGTAAAGGACAAAATAGATGAGTACTTCCAAAAGTAATGAGCAGCTGCCATTCAGGCAAACTGAGGTAATACAACACAACAGAATTTAAGTCTCTGAAGCTCTTGATACTCATAGTAGTTGTGAGTTAATTCAGGTGGAAGATACTACTGCCTGAAACTTTTGTAATACAGAAGAGTGTGGAGTACTGCATTCCACCTAAAATCACAGCAAACATGGGGATATATTTAAAGGCAGCACACACAATGTGGTGGCAAGTGATCTACAGCAGAAAAGCCAGTCTCACTGTCCAGTGGAGCTGAATGCATGACAGCAGGCTGGACTTGAATTGTGCTTTGCAATAAAAATCACTTGGAGATACAGGCTCCTCCAAGGTACAGAATAGAGTTAACAAAGGGATCCAAAATTGTAATGCCAAGGGGGATCCCTGGTCCAGAATTAAACTTAAAGGTAAGTTTAACTAAGCAGACCCTCAGCATATTCTGAATCAGCATATTCTGAATCAGAGGCACATACCCATGTACTTCTGTGGTATAGCAGAACCCCAAACTATAGAGGAAATACCGTCTTGTCAGTAGAGTAAAGGTTGTAAATACAGAAAAAGTGTGCTATGCCAGAGGCTACTCATGTGTAACAGATGCCTACCCATAACAGCCATTTGAGAATGAAAAAAACCCTGCAAATTTTTTATTTTTTTTTTTCAGGAATACATACTCAAAGGTATACTGTGTCTCTGTCTATTATACTTTTCATGTAAATTTTTGCCCAGAAGAATATTCCATATTTATGGAAAATGAGTAATAAATGATCAGTGGATTTGTGTGTTATGTCAGAATGGCCATAAACCTGCATTTTTTTCCCTTCCAGCTTTCTTCAGTTCAACTTCTTTAACGTTACAGGGTTATGGAGATATTAAAACACCTGACTATGTTGTAGGAAAATATGGAGAACACATGCATTACCAAAACTAATTCCAGCAGCACACAAGTAGCATTTTCTTGTTGCTGATGTAGTTCAAGTAGTCATGTCAAACACACAGTTATCAATTTAGAAAGTAAAATCCACAAAAGGACACTTTAATTGGTCTAATTCTTGTAATAGTGGGACAAAGCTGTTAAGGAATGTAGCCAATCTGATGGATGAAAGTTGTGACAATACCACAGGACATATGGGAAGGAGAACCAGTTAGGCAACAAGGAACTTCTACCACAAAAACAAATAGTTCTGTTTAGTTACCAACAAGTAAAATTACAATATGCAGCAAATATATTGTAGTTCATTCTGTCACCAACATTTGTCAGTGTTCGGCTAAGGGATAAAGGTTAAATTCCTTATATTTTGAATTGCAGTTTTGTTGCCAAATGTAAAATATTTAACCATTAAGGCAGTCATTATTCTCCTGCTGTTCTGGTCTGATTAATTCTTATAATATTAAAGAGCAATTCATTTTATCCCTCCATATCACAAGTCCAGCTGAAGGAGATAAGTGGCTGATAAAAGATCTCTGAGAACAGTTATAAATTATTCACTTTAAAAGAATAATAAAGCAGCTATGAAGAGCTGAGTAAATCCTCCATATATTGCACATAACTTACTTAAAAACCTTCAGCAAACTACAGTCAATAATCTTCACTGTCAACCTGCTGTTTCCCAAACTTTTGCACAGAAACTTACCTCTGAAATGCAAATGTTTAATTAGTTTTTAATGGTGAAGTTTATTTTACTAAATCTTGTCATCTGTCTCAATTATTTTCTCCATTTTTTATAGTTAACAAGTAATTGTCATTTCAGGAGCTTTCTTTCTCATTCCTTCTTTTTTTTTTCCTTTTATTTCCCTCGTTGAAATTTCAAACTTCAGTAAAAATGGTCAGCACATATCACCTGAATAGGGACCCACTGTAGGGACCCATCCTCGGTCATTTCTTCGTGGGACAGATATTCGAAGTCCAAGGACTCAGGTATGAGGCGGAAGGAAGGTGGTACTAAGCTGCGTGTATGGGCCATTGTTTAAATATGTGTATGACTAAAAAGCAATGTATCTTTCTTTATTTTGATGTAAATAACTGATGGCAGGGAATGGAAACCATATAAATTTTATGGCTTATCCATCTGAGCTTTGGTGCACATGCTATCCCGGGCAAAATAAGACAGGAAATAAAAACAGAAACCATGCAACAACAACAACTAAACTAAAATAGACAAAAATAACACAAGCAAAAAAACCAAAACCTTTGATAACTCTGAACACCAGTAGGCACTGTATGTGTTTCTTATTCTGTACTGACAATATAATTCAAATTTAATAATAATGCTAAGTACATTTTTATACCATTCGTATTTGCTTCTTTTCAGAAAATAAGGACTGTGATACCTGTGAAAAGTTCACAAAAAATAGCACATTATTTTTGAAAACCTTTGAAGCAATGTGATTTCTTTCTCCCATTAAATTAGGTCTAAATAGTAAAACTACTGCAGCATTTCTTATCCAATTGTTCTCTAATGTATAGTAGTTCATCATCAAATAGATACACTGTCATGGACTATGTTTGAGTAATCATGTATATAAAATTTAATTTTTAATTATTCAAACATTATTTGTGGTACATGGCACTATCTCCTAAACATAGAGTCTCAGATCAGAGAGCTACAAAGTTGTCTACATCACTTTCTTATTACATGACTGAGTGAATGTGTTTTTAACCCACTGGCACCGATAGCCTGGGCAAGCTAATAGGAGGGCTCTCTACCCTCTGCTTGGATGCTTGGATCCTTGGATGCTTGGATGCTCATGAGGCCAGCAGGAGTGGCAAGTAATTTGGAGGACTGTGATTCATTAGAATACCTCTAGTTCTTTTGAACTTGTGCAGTTCCTGCCAAGTAGAAGGATCCTGTAGTTTTTATAACACGTGAAGCCTCCTTGTCAATTCCTTAGATGGAAACCAGGGTGGATAGGTGGAGCCCAGGAGTATTGTTAGTTGTGAAATGTTGGAGGTGAGCAAGCTACATCACACCAAGGTTCTTGACCCTAGTATGTAGCTGTCCTACACTCTTTCTGAGTAATAAATGCGTAACGTATGAACCCTCCTTCTGAAAGAAAAACAAAGGATCCAATGATGAAACTTATGTGGTTGAGCATATAAGCATTAGTTGCCAAACCAAATGATAAAAGATCGTAAGATTATGCTAACTCATTTGGGGCATTTAAGTGATTAGACAGCACATCTTCTACCACTGCAACCAACAACTACCAACCACCACACTCCTGGGTAAGGAAACGAGGACATTGACAAGTACCAACCACCACACTCCAGAGCCTGGTTAAGGAAAGCACATGCACCTAGCTCATCAAACAGCACTCCTGTTAAGGCTGGCTGTCACACAGGCAATGATCCTTAGAGGAGCAGGCTGTGGTAGATGAATGGTCAAACACCTGAAAACAGTTGCTGACACTAATGACAGTGGGACACATCTTGTCCTATCACCAGCTGTGACTGCTGCTGTGGTCACAGGAGCCAACTCATCCATAAGAGCGAAGAGCAAATGGAAGACTAAGCACCTGACCCTATGATTAAGTGGTCGCATTCTTTAAGAGAACAGTGTCATGCTCAGGGACAGATTTGGCTTAGTCCCTCTGTACAAAAGTAACATTTGCTGAAAAAATGAGAAAAACAATGGCTAATAGGGAAATGCACCATAATTAGCAACTGCTTGCAAAGGTTGTAATTTAGATACCAAGTCAGAGACATCGAAAATCGGTAACAAAGCAATAATCTGACAGAATTTAGCAGATCCTATGTTTATTTTGTGCATTAGCAAGAATTACTGTGCCATTCTTCATAAGAACAAGTAGCAAATAGATCAACTCCCTTTCACATCAAGCTTTGTTAAGAGACAATCAAAATTTAGCTACCAGTAGATACATGTGATTATCAACACAATAGCTAGTCACCATGGGTATGGGCTATACAGAAACTGCTGGCAGAAATGAGTTGGTGGCCAATCTCATTAGAACGATGTCCCATACTGGCACTTACAGTGAATCTCACTGGACTAGATGATGAGGTTTGTGTCCCTTGTAGCAGCAGCATGCAAGTGCTGGGCCAGGGGTGCTTTCTTAGGCTTGATTTCAAGAAGTCAAAAGGCTATTACCGTATGTTTAAGTCTGCAAAGTCCAATGGGCAAGATCCTAGGCAGAGGTTAATGAGCAGACAAGTCTCCACCATGCACCTCTTGTTGACCAAGCACACAGACCACATCAGAGCCCCAGGGGTCTCTTGTTTGAGATCTGCACGAACAGAATTGAATGATAAACTTTCAGATTTGTTTTTCTTGAAGAAGTCAGAACACCAACTGGTTGATGATAATTTCTGGAGTCCTATACCTCATTGATCGGCTGGCGCTCCTATACTATGCCAAATAAATTACTAACCTTGAGGATCATGCACGCAGAAAAAATGTTTGATGGGTAATCTTGCTTGTGAAAAATGAATGGGTGATGAAGCTGGGCTTGCTGCTTTAAACAGTAACTGTTCAAGTGGAAAATTTAGAGTTCAGTATACCTATTTGTGAGGAAACTGACTGAAAGTATCTTTTGCAAACAAGTTCTATAATTTCTTGATTCCTGAATTGTGACATCTTTAAGGGGTCTTAGTGTCAGAGGACTGTTCGTGTGGATTGCAAAATAAACTTTTGCTCCTTGCCCTTTACATCACTTTTCTCTTAATGCAGCAATCATAATAAACACAGAGAACATTTTATGAGGGTTCCTGATATACAACATTTAATATCCCACAAACATGTTACCACAGAGCAGTTTATGGAGCAATGCATCATGTTCTTGAAGTGCACTGACTTACAAGTATACATGCCAGCCCTATTGTGAAAAGAGCAAGGCTAACATGAATTCTTGTACTACTGGCATATAAATGACAGTGATTTACTGAGTGAAGGCGTGTTAGTCAGGGCACTGAGCCCATGCTCCTTTCCTTTTTTGAGTTGTCTCATGGCACATTTCAAATCCTTTACGTGAACATATCAAGATAGGAGCATGGAGATTAAACATCTGTCTTTATGTTTTCTCCTCTCAAGTATTCAGTTGTTTTAAGATGAGAATGAAAGTCCCATGCAGTAGATAACTTACAAAGGTATATTAAGATAAGGGAATACAAACATAGTGAGGTAAGAGAATTTAAACCTCACAAGAGGAAAAAAAAAATTATTGTTCTTTAACTTATAACTATCCCCAGAAATTGTTAATTGGGTAGCAGCAATCCTTATAAATGTGTTCTTAAATTTCACAGTGAAGCAATATGACATAGAAGACAGATTTTTCTTCTTTTTCCCAATACAAAAGATGAAACAGACAAAGCCTGACCCTTTATGGAACATTATGCCTCATTTTTTTCCATGATATGGAAAATTCAAATTCGGGTTATGATTTTGCAGCTAGTCTTTATCTCTGTATACATGCACAGACACAAAAGAAAATAAGGTTCTTGGTAATCTCCCAAATGTAAAAGAAAATTAAGGGACACTATTGATACAAACTTTGCACTATAGAGCAGGCACTCTAAAAATAGTTCTACCCACCTTTCTCCATTTCCTGCAAAAAGTCTTCACAAGAGTAATATTCCTTCCCCAACATTAGCAAAAGGAGAAGGTTTATGTGATGTTGGCTGCATACAGAGATACAAAAACTGATCTTGTAGTTTTAAGGAACAAATTCCAACTACCAAATGGACACAAGCTTCTCTGTCCCAGGGAAATCTGTATATTCCCAGTTTTCATCCATATTTTGTGACCTGTGTTGATGACTGGCCAACATGCTGAAGATGGAGAACGGAGATGTGTTGAATTTGGCCTTTTATGTTAATGACTTCTGCTAATAAGCACCCTGCTTCTCTTCTCTGATTATTTCCAAAGGCAAAGAACAGGTTATTGAACTTTAATTAGGAGACTAGTTTGCATACATTTTAAATGTTAATCACTGTTCAGTGAGCTGGTGAACTTTGATGGGTCACAACCTGCTCCCCAGTGAAATAGGTTGTAGCTTTCACTCTGCATTGCCATTGATGCCAGAAGTTAAACAGAGTAAGAGTTGTTTGAACAGCAAAGCATCTGCTTCAGAAATGTAGGTTCATTACAGAGGTAAAGCTATTAAGCAGACAATCTGAGCTAATTCAAAAATCACTTCATTCTGATCTGTGCCTTGGTGTCTATGTTTCTTCAGGCCTTTTCTACTGGCTATAATTTCAGATATTTGTTTTAAAATGGCAAGTTGCAGCAGATAAAGTGCAGAGAAATTATGTTTACTACACTATGCTTACAATGAGTAGCAATGAACTAAACAGATATTCCTACTCAAATTATGGAGTAAAAAATGAAGACATTTAGTACCTTAATAATAAGAATTTATTTGCAGCTTCAGTTGTTCTCACTTTTTTAATATTAAAAAAAAAAAAAAAAGCATTTTGCAGGACATTTTTCTGCATTTCGATGCAGCCCGGCTGATGAGAAAGGACAAACACTCAAAAAGTGCAAGTTACACGAGGTGCTTGAAGATAGAAATTATTTCCTTAAAGTGTTTAATCATGCTTTCCAAAACCACTTCCTCTGGTGACCTAATCACATAAATCATAGTAAAAGGTTAAAGACGAAGTTCAATTGCACCAAATTATATGTGATAGTTTCTCTGAAATGGATTACTTTCCATTAAAAAGTGAACTCATTCCACTAAATAACTAAATTGTTTGCATGGCCTCTGGACTGAAATCTCATACCCTGTCACACACAGGGATGAACTTTTTGCTTCTTTATACCTCTACTACATGGGAAAATAACAACTGACCATAAAGCCACTTTGTTCTAGGAAGTAATTGTTTCACTACACCTTATTCCATGCAATGAAAATATTATGTGAAGTCATTTTTGCAGAAATTCCTTGAAATTCTGCTTATTCCACAGCAAAGCAAAGCATAGAAGTACAACAGGGGACCATGGAGCTGGAGATACCCCACTCCTAGCCTAATGAACTGCACTGTCTTCTTCCTCTTGTGTCCCAAAACAGATGTTTCTATTACAAACTTCTTCCTCTCATGTATTTATTTTGGGTGACATCAACATGTTTCCTGGGTTAAAGTTGTGCTGGTTATAAAGGATACTAAACATGTGTCAGTCCAACTGCCTTCTCTGAAAGCAAAAAATTGTCCTGACAAGGGAGCAACCAAAAACCAGAAAGATGTCTTTGATTTAGAAGTTGGTCATGCAGTAAGAAGCAGGGCGACACAATAAGCTAGAGTTATCAAAATTCCTACACTGCCAGTGCATTTAAGGTCAGCAACAACATAAGCCTGAAGAAACTTTCATTGCACACATCTTTTAAGATATTGGATGCTAGCCAAAGGTTTTGGCAGCTGTAGAGTAGATGGCAGAAACACAAAATTGGGCAGAAATTGCATGATGTTATGGCAGAAATATATCTGCTAGATGATCTATAAGATCATCCCCAAGAATGACTTCACAATCATAATATTCAAAATACAACCTTTAGATTTAGGGGTCTGTGTTCAGTCCAAGAAAACTTGACAGGGTTTGTACCTGTGAAAACTGCCTCAATTTTAGGTTGTCCTCCCATGACATAAACAGCATTTTATCAGTTCAGATAATTTTAAAAGGTATCCTTTAAATGTATGCCTTCAAGAAGTCCATGTATCATAATGTATACCTTAAGCAAAAAAGGCCAGTTTAAGGCACTAGTGAGGCATTTGAAGTAATATTTTTTAATAAAAAACTTCCCTAAATTTACACACGATAAATTACTGCATAAAAGCATTGTAGGCCAATCTTTCTGAAAAATCGGTACCAGATAGCTGCAACATAAAGGAACAAAAAATTACTCAGTCACAATTTTTTCAGGCCCATTTGCAGCTGAAGCTTTTGCCATCCAAACAACACAGAGGAGCTCCAGTACATGTGAATATCAAGGCAACACACTGGCAGGCAACCAGTTCTCTGCTGGTAGCCTGCTAATTACAAAGTAGTTTCAGTAGAATATTGTAATTCTTAACAGTTAATTAGGACTTTATAATGTAGCTTTGATAGCACTACTTGAACTTAATTATGAAAGAGGTAACAAGCTTGTCCCTACAGTACAGAGAGTAAATACATCATTACAGAGGAAATCATATTATGAAATTAAATAAATTTAATTGTTATGCAGGTAGTAAAACTAATACCAAAGGCAACAAAGGTCATACCAAATTAATATTTTTAAAAAGGCATTGCAACTAGTAAGATACTTGGACTGTCCACAACAGCAAATACGCTACTGAGCAGAACAAAATATAATCATGTGCTACCCATCAGAATTTTGGGTTTTATGAGAAACTGCACATCTGTGTGTGAATGAGTACACAATGGCACAGTAGTGCTTATCAACACCCTGAGCCAGTGCTGAAGACTTTGCCTCTTAAACTTGCATGAGCATGGTGGTCACAAAATGTGCAACTCTTCCATCTCTGCAACCCTCACAGCTGTCTTGCTGGTTCCTCTGGGGAAGCTTCATCTAGCTATGGGGTTGCATTGAATTGTTCATAACAACTGCCACTATACAACATTTCCTGGAAATCTGAGTCCTCCTGAGGACAGAAGAAATCTGACAGTGTGAAAGACAGTTGCATGTTTGGGAAGAGAAGGGCAAAAATATTTTTTAAAATTCTGTATATTTGAAATATTTTAGTCTTAGGTTTTGACCAGTGTAGGAAATAATTTAAAACATATAAAATTTGACCAGATTTTTCATGATGAATTCTGAGCATTTTGAGAGTCCACTCATTCTGTTGTCAGAGCTAATGGGTTTACCACTCCTTTTATGCTAGTAAAAGCCAGTATTCAGTTCACTTTTAATATACACCAGCCATGCCAAATATAAGCTTGTATCCAGATAAGGTGGTAAATATGTCTTTCCCCTCCCTGTTCAATATCCTCCAATGTAACTAAAATGAGAAGAGTTAATGAAGTATGAGTCTTATTCTTCTTTGATACAGAGTTCCTCTCTGAACTGTTTCTGCTTCATTCTTAGTATTTTCAATGGCATTCTCATTTAGCATTATTATTTAAATACATGCACATCTTTTAAGGGGCTGAGGATCTACCTTTGCACCTACTGTCAGTTACCAACAGACAGATACACATTTTAACTTACACTTTAATACCTCCAGTGATCCACATCATTTTCCAAATGTTTTCCAATTATAACAAGCAAACACTATTGACATAACCTCTATGTGGGCTTGTTTCGGCTGTAGAAGTATTACTTTAAGTGTCAAGAGATGTACTTCAGTATAAGAAAACATATTTGAACTGGCGTAGCCTCACTACAGAGGTTATTTCTGTGGATGAGTTTCCTGATGCATAAAATCTGTACACATAAGCCATGTTATATTGGTTTTTATGGTACAATCTTTGCCTACTGGAAAGCTGTCAACTTGCCATTCAGATGCCTGACAAGAGGTCATAAGCAAACAGACTCACCATAAGAAATTAAAGAAAAATTTTCATCCATTAATAACTCATCAGCTGAACATTCCCATCTTTATGGTCCCTAATTAAATAATGTCCCCACAAATATTTAAGCCAGGATGCATAGTCTGGAAAAACAAAGAAAGATTTCCATGTTCATTTGAGAAAAAGTTTATACAACTGAATTCAAGAATACAGGCTCCAATTTCAATATGACTGTAGATACTAAAAAAT
Source organism: Laterallus jamaicensis coturniculus (assembly GCA_022605575.1). Taxonomy (NCBI): domain Eukaryota; kingdom Metazoa; phylum Chordata; class Aves; order Gruiformes; family Rallidae; genus Laterallus; species Laterallus jamaicensis. Next base: position 3,355,070 of record JAKCOX010000054.1, read on the forward strand.
CAAACACTTATACCTTCTTTTCAGTTTAGCTGAGCAAGTTCCAGAACACCTCAATAGGTTTTGGGGCTCAGCACATGGAGAAAAAGTGAGCAAGATTTGTTCATAGAGCATTGTTGGCAGATTATTGGCATCAATATTAAGCATAGTGTCAACATTAATTAAGATACAACAAAGAACACTTTCAGTCTCTCTGGCCAAGAATCTTGGACCAAAGCTAGCCAGCTGCAAGACTCCATGATAAAGTAAATACACCATAGCCAGATGCACTGAATCCTAGGCCTACTAAAATAGTATGACACTGATCATTTCAGTTGGCATTGACTTTTCTCAGCTGAATTCCTGTATTTTAAGTTTGAGTTTAAATCTATTCGCAGCCATTCAGGTGTAGCTGAGCAGAGGAGAGGTCACTTTTCAGAAAGAGATCTTTCCCTCACTGCTTGATCATAGAATCATAGAATGGCAAGGGTTGGAAGGGACCCCAAGGATCACAGAGCTCCAACTCCCCTGCCACAGGCAGGGCCACCAGCTTCAGGCCTGGATCTACACAAGGTTTCCCAGGGCCCCAGCCAACCTGGCCTTGAACACTTCCAGGGATGGGGCATCCACTACCTCTCTGGGCAGCCTGTTCCAGCACCTCACCACTCTTTCTGTAAAAAACTTCCCCCTAATATCCAATCTAAACCTTCCCTCCTTCAGCTTTAAACCATTCCCCCCTGTCCTGCCATTATCTGCCCTTTTAAAAAGTTGATTCCCCTCCTGTTTGTATGCTCCCTTCAGGTACTGGAAGGCTGCAATGAGGTCCCCTCGCAGCCTTCTCTTCTCCAGTCTGAACAAGCCCAGCACCCTCAGCCTCTCTTTGTAGGGCAGGTGCTCCAGCCCTCTAATTATCATTGTGGCCCTCTTCTGAACCCTCTCCAATAGTTCTACATCCTTCTTGTATTGGGGTCCCAGATCTGGACACAGTACTCCAGGTGGGGCCTCACGAGGGCAGAGTAGAGAGGGACAATCACCTCTCTGTCCCTGCTGGCCACCCCTCTTCTGATGGAGCCCAGGATACCATTGGCCTTGCGAGCTGCAAGAGCACACTGCTGGCTCATGTTAAGTTTCTCATCCACTATGACACCCAGGTCCTTCTCAGCAGGGCTGATCTCAAGAAGCCCTTCTCCCAGTCTGTATCTATGTCTGGGATTCTTCCGGCACAAATGATGATGAGACAGGTTTTTTCAGTGGCAGTATGACAGTGAAGCCCTTGGACAAAAGTCACTCTGACCGGGTTGACAAGTGGTCCTGTAAAACACGTAATACTATAGAAAGCTGTAAATATTGCATTTGATGCAACTATATCTGCCTTTGCAAAAGGGTTATGACCCTGAATTTGCCCGACATTTGAAGCAGAAGAATTGATAATATCAGTGCATAGTGAACAGCAAGGCTACCCCACTGACACTGTACATCTGATACATTTACACTGCCTTCACAGACAAACCTGCACTCACACTTTTTTTGCAGACAAATATGCACTTCTTATGCTACAATAGCGTTAGGCCCTGAAAATACCATATTTAAGGTAATGCAGAAAACCCTGCCCAGAACACCATGTCATGTCAGGTTAATGAAATGGTGTGGCTTTCAAACTGGTGTTTGTTCCTATTAGTTAGCTTTGAATGTATCCACAGAGAGGGCAAGAGAGTGCACCTTCCAGTGAGGGAGCTTACCAGCAGCATGACTAATAGGTGCACCCTCATTTTCAAAACAGACCTCAAACAAGTCAATGGGGCAGGCACTGGCCTTCCACACTATGTACACTGCCACGATCACCAGGGAGAGGCTCTTCAGTGCATTCAGAGCTTCCCTTTGCAACTAAAACCTTTTGAGCTTCCAGAATATTAAAGCGTACAGCCTGAAAATTTCGCTAAACATCCTCTTTGCCAAAGAGCCTCAGATTCCTCTACCCTCATTTCAAAGTGAAACAAGCAGATAGTGACAAGCACAATATGCATGTGACACACTTCTCTTAGGGCAATAATAATGTCAAGAAGGGACAAAATGAGTGAATGAATCTCAGGAAAGAGAATTCAAGACATTCCTGGTAGGTACCTACATCCTGTGCTATATTATTCTGTCTGGCCTCTATTTTTGTGCTTCCAATGTAGTTTTTCTGTATAGATGTGGCTAAGGCAGTAATTTAATGATGAAGGAAGTTAAAATTTTGGGCCCTCCTACTGGCATCCTTTACATTGTAATTCCCTCTACTCCGTCCACATGTTAGTAAATTTTTTGGAGTGTTGGAAAGTACTTCACAGTCTCCAAAAGATTTGCAGGAGGGGCTCAAGAATTCAAAACGCACATGCTCTCAGGCTGAGAAACACATACCTGTGTACTCATGTATCCCAACCATGCAAGAGGAGAATGTGATTACTCCACTTGTACCATCAGGTCCTTCATTTTAATCTTTCAGTGTAAATACAGTTGTCAGCCTTCCTGGCTGCATTATATCCATGTGGAGCAGGAGTTGCCTCAAAATGGGTTGTGTTCCCTTCAAAAAGAAAGGAAGGAGAGGTTTGTCCACTGCTCACCACTCTGTCAAGTCCTTAATGATTTTTTCAGTCAATTAGTCATTCAGGTTTGCCTTAATTCTCCAGACCCACCAGCCTCAAGAGCACTGGCAACTGAATATAATTTTTTACTATTGTTCATTGATATATTACCACATTGGGATGGGCCTTATAGGCCTTATAGGCTTCTGTCTATCAGGCAAAGTGTTCAGAAATGGCCACTGCACACACAAGAGGTCTACTGCACATCTAATATTCTGCCCTAGCCTTCTGCTGCTCTGTATGTATTATGATATACCTGCAGAAGGATGCACAGGGTTCATCAGACCAAGTTGGATTCTTACAGGGATTCACTCTGTGCACTGATACTAATCTAGCAGCCATGTATGTTCACATTTGGTAAGACTAGTGATAGGAATATATGGAGCCTACTGCTTTCAAATTAAGTAGCGTGGACTAGGCTTTACACTTTGTGTACAAAACTATGATGTACTCAAAATCTAAAAATGAAAAAAAGCGCTTCAGAAGTATTATGCAAAATCTAGCACAACAGGAAAAAGTTTTGAGACAACTGTGGGAATAACTGCAGAAGCATGTAGTATACTATTTCCCAAGTTCTGCCCGCCCCAGCTTTATTGTCCAGTAAGCATTTTTGTATGTTCTTTCTGCTGTTTATTCTTATGCTTGGCTTGCAAACCCTTCACCACAGATATTTTTCTTTTTGTTCTGAGTCATCATAACACCTAACACAATGAATACAGATGTTTACTAAGCTGGCAAGATGCTATTTGTTGTAACAGTAAGCGACTATTTGTTGTTAGGTCTAATACAAGCTGAGCCTCAAAACAAAGTGCATATCTATGTGTTACTCCAGTTTTTCACTGATTTATAGCAGCATAAAGCTAGAGTCAGCTTGAAAACACTGGACCCATTTATATCACCTCAGGAAATGAGGTTTAAGACAATGCTTCATACCCCTCTCAGTGCTGTCTGGCTTGGCCGTTCAGCGTGTTGTGTAAGGTTTTTATTCCCATATCTCTGTTGTGGTTATATCTGAAACATTTTTTTGTCCATCATTTGTGTCTGTCAGCTCTGCAAAGGTATTTGCTACAATGCAGCTGAGACAATATTCACTACCATGCAGATGAGCAGGACAAAAAAATCCATGTATCCATAGGCCTTAATTACATCACTATTAATGGAGCAAATACTAATCTTTATTTACAGTCAATCTGATTGACTGCAACAGCAGGTAAGGATGCTTGGCACTGATTTGAAGAACTCAATAGGTGGAGGGACTGGACCGGAAAGGCTTCATGCTACTTAAAGTGTCAAGGACCCTCTGAGGTCATCTAGAACTGGAAATCACTTCTTTCATATCTCCGTCTCAAACTGTAACCAACTTCAAAAAAAACCTCCAGGTTTTCCATCCAGTGAAAAAAACCCTGCATAATGAATTTAAATCAAAGGACTGTAACAACTGAAATGTATGGTGGTAAATACGTCAAAACATAATCCAGATAACACAACTTTTTTCCACGTTACCCAGTGGATTTCAGCAAAATGTGTTCCTTTTGTAGATACACAGCTGCTAATATTTGAGTGGGTGTGACAATAAGTAGGAACATAATTTTTTAAATCATTATTATGTGCTGCTACAGAAACTAATACTTTCTATTCAGCTGAGGGTAATAAATTTATTAAAAGAGGTGTGTGCTTTTCTTACTCAAAAATGTTACATTCTGTTACATTTTTAAAAGAAAAGAGGTAAGATATTACCCTATAGGAATACACTAGTCTCCAAAGAAGAATGCCATGCCATCTCAGTCTTCCTGGTGTTATTAGGTTAAGAGATAGCTTCTAGGTGAATGATATCCACCTATAATGATCACATTAAAGCAGAACTCATTAATTAAAGATGAAGTCTGGTTTTATTCACTTCTGGTGTTAGTTGAATAACCTGTGGCATTTAACAAAAAGGTATTTCTTGCTTTTTGTAGTAAAAGAAGAAGAAATGTACATGCTATATTCTTATATAACCATAGATCAGAACAGCTCCACAGGTATCCAATACATTGTAACTACTTCTAAGAACGACATGCACCAAAATATAGAATAACCTTGTATGATCATGTTGATTTTACTTGGTCCATTTAAAAAACTCAAGTAGTATTTTTTCAGTGCAAAACAACTAATTTTCAACTTGTGGTGTTGTAAAAGACTTCCCCTGGACTTTTTTCTCCAAAAGAGCAGGGAACAGTTTGCAGATCTACACAAGAATTTAGGCATTAGGCACTTTGCCCCTATTTTTATAAAATAACTGTTGGTAATTTAAACATGTTTTCACACTCATTTTAAATCATAACAGTGCACATTTTGATCCACAGAACTCCTACCTTAAAAATCTGTATTGCTACTACAAATAAATGATACTCATAGAGAAAATAAAAGACAATTTCATGTTTAGTTAGTTTTTTTTTAAGGAAAGAAGTGCAGTCAGTAGAATTTGTAGGTCAGATTCCACTCCTGTTCATGTGAATTCACAGAAATTCAAACAAACCAATGTTTTGGAGGGGGGTTTTTTATTTATAGCAGCATCCATGGAATTTATGTGTGGCTCAAATAATTTTACTGCTCTACTTTGAGCAAGACTAACTATAGCTACAAAGACAGATCAAAAATCTCATTTACTCTATCTACCAGCCCAACTTAACCTTAATTGGTAAAAAGGGAAAAGCCCACCTCCACAATAACCAGAATCCTAAAAAGTTTTGTAATTTTGATTTGATCTCAGTGGCTTAACCTTAGCTGTCATTTTAAACACAGACATTTTAACTGTCTCATTTTTCCATGTGCAATAAGCTCATTACTAAATCTGTTCACCACCTACTTACTTTATTTTACAACAGCACACTGCTCCTTAGTTGCCTCCTCCAGTAACAGTCAACTTAAGTACAAACAGATATAATTGACATTACATTGAAATGCATAAACTAAATGGATGTCATAGTTCTCTGTGGCTGGGTTCTGATGGAAAAGGGGGCTGCAGGGGTGGTTTCTGCAAGAAGCAGCCAGAAGCTCTCTGTAGGCTCAACAGAGCAAACACTAGTCAGCTCAAGGCTGGAGTCGTTGAGCCCATCAGGGATGGTTACTCTGGGAACCACATTTAGGAGGAAAAAAAAAATGCAAGCAGCTGCATTTTGCCACCAGAGAAGGGAGTGAGAAGTTGTAAGGAGCTGTGTGCAGATACCAATGCCAGCAACGAAGGAGGGCCAGGGGAGATGAGGAGCTTCAGGTGCCAGGGAGAGACATTCCCCCACAGCCCATGGAGAAACCCATGGTGGAACAGTCTGTCCCCCTGCCGCCAACAGATGGTGACAGGGAACAGAGACCCTCTACACCCCATGGAGGACCCCACGTCAGAGTCAGTGGAGATACCTGAAGGACCCTGTGGGAAGACCCTGTTGGAGCAAGCTCCAGGCAGCAAAACCTGTAGCCTGTGGAGAGACCAGCCCACAGCGGAGCAGGTTTGCTGGGGACTTGTGACTCGGTGGGAGACCAGGCTGGAGCAGCCTAGGCCTGAAGGTCAGCACCCCCTGGAAGGGAGCTACACAGAGGCAATTGGTGAGGCGCTGAAGCCCCGATAAAAAGGACTCATATTGGAGAAGTTCATGAAGGCTGTGTCCCGTGGGTGGGACCCCACGCTGCAGCAGGAGAAAGGTGTGAGGAATGGCCCCCCATCCCGCCCAGCTAAGAAAGAAAACAACTCATGAGGAACTGACCAAAACCCCCATTCCCCCACTCCCTCCCCCTCCCTGTGCCACAATGTAGGGGGAAGAAGGGAGAGAAATCATGACTGAAGTTAAGACATAGTGGGTGGCTGGGACACAGCACAGGACCTCAGACCAGGACCTCAATGTCGCAGGGGCCCTTCATCTTTCTCCTGATCGCCTTAGCCCTTTAGGAAGGCAGGGGGTGGGAGGCTTGATCAGCAGGATTAATGGTCCATGGGTTGTCAAGCACTGGAGACAGCTGCCCAGGGAAATGGTTGACTTGCCATCCTGGGAAGCATTTAACATTATGTAGATGTGATACTGAGGGACATGGTTTTGCGTTGGGCCCAGTACTCTTAGGGTATAGGTGCAATTTGCTGATCTTCAGGGTCTTTTCCAACCCACATCATCCGAGGATTCTGATGACCATTCTGTTGTTGCACCGTCACCCTTTGGCTTTCATTCAGCTACCGGCCGCGTACCATTTAATCAGTGCTTAATCACCCCTAAAGCCCTTTCAGTAAACCCATCAAGGATGACTTCTCTTGAGTAACTCGCCTGTGACACTGGGACAACAACCAGACAGTGTCTTGGGCACCTCCGGGACCGGAAACAAGTACCGTTGAATCCTGTGTTGGAGAATCCAGGACCAAAATGTCATTCAGGACCAAGAGAGAAGCTTTGAAGGCGTGCAAGACAGAGGCTTTCCAGGCCACCTCCTTTGGCTCCTGCTTTTAGAGTGTCCTCTGAAAATCATGGCGTCCTCTAAAAGCGTGGCTTCACCAAAAGCAGGCCCTGCCTGACCTGCCCATGGAGTGGCTATCTTCCATTGTGTAGCTGCAGCGGTGGACACAGGGAGGGCTGTGGATGTCACGTCTCTGGTCTTCTGCAAGGCCTTTGTCACCAGCCACCATGGCATCCTTTTCTTTCATTTCCTTTTCCCAAAAGCAAGGCTGTTGCCTGGCGTGCAGGATGCCAAGACATCCCCGAGCAGAGTTACTGGATTGATTGCCTGTCTACACAGAGAGATGGGTGCTCGGAGGTAACTGCACACAGCTAGCCCACCACACACTGATGTTATTTTGTTACAGCATCAGAAAGACCCATTGAAAGTTTCACTCATTGGCTAGTAATACCCTATCAGCTACCAGTGGCTCTGCATATTGAAATTAGTACCCATGCTGCTTGAATGGGGTGTGTATGGGGGGGGCAGCTCACCTGCACAGCCTTTGAATTGGGTGGGAGGACCTGAACTCCCCCTGCCACCTCTACCTTTCCCCTAGCTCCTGGCTGGACTTGATGATCTAAAGGGGCTCTCTCAGCAAAAGCAAGCCAATTCCAGTTGGTTCTATGATTACTAAAGAGAAATACGCACCAAAGTCTCTCAGGGCTCCTGACAAACAAGAGGAAGAAATCAAGACTCTGTGACGTGACTACAACCACTTACCAAGCCACCTCCTTCTCCAGAACTTTCTGCAGAAACCTGAAATATTTCAAGCTTATAGGAATTAGTGACTCTTTGCAATTTTCAGCACTTTCTGAAGGAAGAAGCTGAGAGACCTCTTGAGTGTTTGGGTGGGGTGGAAGGTAACAGCTTAAAAAAAAAGAAAAAACAAAAAATCAAAACAAACCCCAAGAAACCACCCCCAAAAGCAGACTCCTAAATAAACCAGTAAAAGTCAGTGCTTTGCTGTGGATACAAATGGGAATTGCTAACAGTCTCAGAGCTATTGAAATGTGTGTAAATATCAGCCTGTGTCAGGCTCAGGACAGAAGAGCAACAGGCAGAGGCAGCAATCGCTCACTAGGGAACCAGTGCTGGGGAGTGCAGCTGGGTGCTCTTACGGGGGCTAACCTCCCGTTTCTGGTAACCTCCTTAAGTGTCCCACGTCTGCGCCTTCATGGAACTGTTCAGTAAACAAAATACTATGAATTGCTGTGAACTCATATGTAGATTCTAGTGTATTTTTAGTATCCTTGATGTGTTTGCTTTTCTTAACAGTGGTAGATGAGAAGGTATGGTGAATTCAAGGAATAAAGACTTTCCTGTATTTGATGCACACCATTCCTCTTGGGCAAAAACATTTTCATATGTCCATATAACTTTGGAATCTGACCAAGTATGTCTTCCTTAATAGTAATAAAGGTTGCACATGGGATGTTTCAGGCTAAATTAAGTGCTGTGATATGTTCACCGTAGGTTAAAACCTGCTTCTGTTAGTGTCATGTTCTGCTAGGGAACCTTGCAGCTGAGGAACACTTTTGTGAGATTGTCCCTCAACAAGGGGAGGAGGCCATTCCCAAATGCAGTTCAGGTACTGAAAAGCTGATGATTCTTCTGTCCCAGACAGAAGAACAGACTTATGACTTCTGTGCCCGTCAGTCTTTAGCTCTTGTCAGGGAGGCTTCTGGATACTTGGTTCTGTCCAGCCTGGAAGTAGTTCCTAGGAAGTGATTTTTCCAGGGAGACAAAGATGCTGTTGTTTTGTGATGTTTTGTAATCTGTGGAGATGAGATATTAAGTGTAGGAGTGCAATGAAATATAGAAGCTTTTACTTTCTTTTCTGCAGTTTTGCTTAGCGGTGTATGTGTTTGTGAGTGCATGTGTACATGAGGGCTAAACATTTTGTAGGTGCATATATTGCATGCACATGCGCATTCTTTTTCAAAGCAAAATGTTTATGGCTTGTAAATATTGTTAAACTTTATTTGGAGTGACTCCTTTCGTCCTCAGCATTATTTCTAAAGTTGTTTTTAACTTCATTGATGTCAAAAAAATGCTCATACTTCCACTATTGCTGTGACGGAAAGCTATCAATATTTTTGAACCACGGAGACCCAAAAAGGTTAAAATACAAGTGGCTTCTTTTCTCTGGATAAAATTCTATAAATTTCTGAATGGGGTCATTTATTGTTTCAGTGACTTTTGCCATCTCTTTGTTGGTTACATTAAGTACAAATTCCTCTCAACCTGCAGGTTATGCACATTATGTTTAAGAGAGTGTGTACCCCATGTTGTATTCAAAATAAGGATTCTGAAGTTACTCAAATGAAAAAAAACCAAACCAATCAAAACACAACAAAACCAAACCTTAGTCTGAAATACAGTTGTTGTCAAGACTGGCATAACTTTTATTGTTTATTGTAATTTCCTACTTAGATATTTTTTGTTTTCCTTGCTAGAACAGAAAAGGCAATGGTCTGTTAAACTAGTGCGTTGGATTATAGGTGTGTCCTGGTTCTGGCCAGGGTAGAGCTAATCTCCCCAAGCAGTCAAGCAGAGGCGAGCTGAGTTAGCCCAGGCTGTTTCTGCACTGCCTGACATCACTCCTGCATAAGAGGGGCTTGTCGGAGAGAGGCCATTTGGTGCAACTCCAGGACAAGAACAGTGCTCTTTTGAGTGCCCGACTCGGGGCTCAAGGTCACAAATACAGGGTTACTATTGCAACAACACAATGGGACCAGTTGCCCAGAGCAGCTGTGGAGTCTTCTTCTCTGGAGGTATTCAAACCCACTTGTAAGTAATCCCGTGCAACATGCTCCAAGTGGGCCTGCTTTAGCAGGGGCGTGGACTAGCTGATCTCCACAGGTCCCTTCCAACCCCTGCCTTTCTAGGATGCTGCTTGTCCAGTAGGAGCCAGAGCTGGAACAGAGTTGCTGGGGCCTGTGATTTTGCGGGGCAAGGGGCAGGAGCTGTGCTGAGTGGGTGGGTGCAGCACACAGTGCCCAGGTGAACTTGCCCAGGAGAAACTGAGCTGTCTGTGGGGCCAGCAAGGCCCAAAGCACACGGCCATGGCAGTGGGCAGCTGGGCAAGGCCAGCCTGCAGGGATGGATGTTGGTCTGGGGAAGGTGCTGCTATGCCCTTGGAGAAGACCACCCTCTGGGCCCAGCCCTAAAGCTAACCCCTTGAGAAGGAGAGAGCAGGAGAAGGAAGCTGACAAACGAGTGTGGAATCTCCCAGTGCAGAGAATTAAGGCAGCTTTATTCTGCTGGAGAAGGGGGACGAGTGGCAGCACTCTGGGTCGGCACAGGGCTGGTCCCGCGCTGTCGTCTGGGCCGGCTGTAGGGATCTTGGGCCTCGCGTTGGACGTGGGAACTATCGTGCAGCTGCTCAGGCCCAGGGGTGCTGTAGTGGCTGCTGCTCTCGAGCACGGGGGAGCCACAGCAGGACCCTGACGGCAGCTGGCTGGCAGTGCTGGAGCTGCTTGTCTGAGGTGGAGGGAAGCTAGTGGATTGCTCCAGTGCTGCATGGCTGGGGGTGCTGGTCTCAGCACTTGGTGCTCTTGCACGGCTCCTCTGGCGATGTTCCGTGGGCCGGCTGTAGGGTTTTTTGACGCGCCGTTGCAAGCGGGTGCGGTGTCGCAGCCGCTCAGGCCCAGGGGTGGGGGAGCGTCTGCTGCTCCCGAGCGCTGTGTAGCCACCGCAGGACCCTGACGGCAGCTGGCTGGCAGTGCTGGGGCTGCTTGTCTCAGGTGCTGGGGAGCTGGTGGATTGCTCCAGTGCTGCGTGGCTGGGGGTGCTGGTCTCAGCACTTGGTGCTCTAGCACGGCTCCTCTGACGATGTTCCGTGGGTCGGCTGTAGGGTTTTTTGACCCGCCGTTGCAAGCGGGAGCGGTGTCGCAGCCGCTCAGGCCCAGGGGTGGGGGAGCGTCTGCTGCTCTCGAGCACTGGGGAGCCACCGCAGGACCCTGACGGCAGCTGGCTGGCAGTGCTGGGGCTGCTTGTCTCAGGTGCTGGGGAGCTGGTGGATTGCTCCAGATCTGCTTGGTTGGGGGTGCTGGTCTCAGCACTTGGTGCTCTTGCAGGGCTCCTCTGGCGATGTTCCCTGGGTCGGCCGTAGGGCTTGTTGGCCCGCCACTGGAAGCGGGAGCGGTGTCGCAGGCGCTCGGGCCCAGGGGTGGGGGAGCGGTCTCGCAGGCGCTCTGGCCCAGGGCTAGGGGATCGTTCTCGCAGCTGCTCAGGCGCAGGGCTGGGGGAGCGGTCTTGCAGGCGCTCAGGCCCACGGGTGTTTGAGTGGGTTCTGGTCTCAAGCACTGGGGAGCTCCTGGGTGGCTCTGATTCCACTATGCTGCCAGTGCTGAGGCTGCTGGGCCCAGGTGCCTGTGGGTCATGTGAAGGCCCTGGTGCTGGCTGGCTTGTGTTGCTGGGGCTGGTGAGCTCCAAGCTGGCACTGGAGGCTGTAAGGGAAGCGAGGAGGTGAAGGACATGGCCTCGCATGGCAGCATGGCCCAGTGCGGTGCTGCCAGCCCTCCTGAAGCAGAGAGGCTCTGCCAGGCCTACCCTGGGCACTCGCTGCCAGGCCTTGCCAGATGCTGGCCTCTGCCCAGGGGCACCCAGGTGCTTTGCCTCTTACCAGTGGCTGGGCCTGCACAGCTGCTGCACTCCCAGCTGGCTGTGCTCTCCAAGCTGGAGCAGCGTCTGTGGGTGCCCTCGGCAGCGCAGGAGCAGCACAGCAGCAGTTGCCAGGGCCTGGGAAAGCAAGCAGGTTAATAGCCATGAGGACAAAACTACCTCAGCATGGGACCGACCGTCCAGCAGAGCTCTCGTTCTCGGTCCTTCTGCTTAGAGCCATTGGCCAGACAGGGATGCCGTGGAAAACCCCGGAGTGCAGCTTTGGCAACTTACCCCTCGTTCTCTGCCTGCTCCCTGCCTCCTGGACAAAGGCACTCTCTGGCATTGCAGTGCCTGTGCCTCTCATTCAGTGCTGGGAAGGTGTGGCTTTCCTCCCACAAGGGCAGTCTGGTGGAAAAAGGAAAATTGATGAACCCTTGCTGCCCCAGCACTGAATCTACTGTTCTGCAGGGGCTGTCCCTGTCTGGGCACAGCACTTGCACCTTCCTGTTTTGTGAGATGGGCAGAAGGACACCAACCTTGCAGGGACTCGGATGCCCATCCTGACCATTTCCACCTGGAATTTTTCCCTGTCTCTGCAGAGGGGGCACACGAAGCAACCGATGCCGGCACACATAGAGTGTCCCTACAGGAGAAAGAGGAGCATGAGTCAGGCCCTGGTGCTGCTGAGCACCTTCTGTGGCCTGGGGGTGAGGGAAGGGCTCCTACCTGGATGCAGCTCCTGTGGAACCAGGCGTGCTTGCATGCTGGGCACACCATGGTGCCATATGACGGCCTGTGCTCCACAGGATCCAGGCAGATGAGGCAGGTGGTGTCCTCCTCTGGAGTCTCCACCTTTTCCTGCTCTGGACGGTGGTCCCAGCACAAGGCCCTGGGGCAAGAGGCAAGGGATGCGTGAGGTAGGAAGTGCTTGGAAGAAGGGTGATTTTTAGTGTGTCTACACATTGCAAAGGCTGGGGAACATTACCTGTATAGCCCATAGTACTGGGTGATGCATTCACCCGCCATGGCACAGGGGAGATGGAAGCTGCGGTTGCAGCCTAACTGCCAGCAGGTGATGGTGGCCCCACTCAGGCCGCAGACAAAGCAGTCCTGGAAAGAGCACAGCAGCCCCCATCAGCTGCAGCCTCAGAGCCTCCATGGCCAACCCCACACCTCTGCACAGGGAGCAGGATGTGGCCACTGCTGGGCCACAGCCTGCAGACCTGCCTGGCTGACGAGGCTCCAGGGCTGCAGCCCCTCTGGAGTTGGTGGGAGCAAGGTGTTTGCCCCAGAGCTGGTTGGAAGGGCTGGGCTTGCTTTCTCAGGGTTGGAGCTAAGTTACCACAACTTTCTGCCAGTGCAAACCTTGTTCTTGTCAGGTCCTCACCTTCCACACTGCCTGATGGATTGTGCGTCTGACATCCTCAGGGAGAAATCCAATGAGTCCCGAATTCTCAGGGCCTCTCTGAAACAAGTTGGGGCTAAAAAACTGCAGGAAAGAGGAGGAGCTGATGAGTGTGTGGCAGAGACTGCCTGTCAGAAAGCTGGTGGGAGCCCTGGGGGAACTCACCATGCAAAAGAGATGGGCGCAGACCCCTTGTTGGTTCAGTTTGGGCCCACAGATATCCGGGTCAGCCTCTGCCCGATGACACAGCATGCATGCTGGAGGGGAGAAGAGCAAAGGCCACCAAGAATGAGCACTTCTGCGGGGCTGGGGGACAGTCTCCCTGAGGTGTTGCCCCAAGGGCCTGCTCTGTCCCTGCCTAGCTGTCAGCTCGGCAGGCTGGAGGTTTTGTAGAAGAAGGGAGTGCAGCAGGCATGGGTGTGCCAGCAGCTTGCTGAGGAAAAGAGGGCTTGGTTCTTCCCCAGGGTGGTCGGGAACTCCTGCCTGCCTCTGCCCCTGCTCTTGGCCCCATGCTGAGTGTCCCCACAAGCCCTCTGCCGGGCTGTGGGAGGGTCACTTTGCTCTCACCTAGATTCATTGAGTCAGAGGCCGCCTCCTCGCTTGTGCTCATGGTGAGTTTGAGACAACTGTGAGCGTTTGGAGAGTCTCTGTCCCAGCAGTGCTAGGCTGTCTCCTCCAAATACTCCTCTGCTGACTCTGAGGGAGAAGCAAGATGTGAGAAGCGGGTGAGCTGGCAGTAGAGGCCCAGAGCCCTGAGGTGTGGAGCCTCGCTCCTCTATCGCCAGCCCTGTTCGTCCCCTGCCTTCTCCTCACCCTCTCTGGGTCGCACAGACCCACGGCCTGGCCTGTTGAGCCTTTTCATAGGCTTGTCTCCACGGGTCACAGTGGCTACTGTGACGTCAGCACCGGACACATCTCATGGGTGAATTGTACCTGTTTCCTGAATTGATCACTTCCCCAAAGGGACAGGTTTTCTGTTGAAAACAGCTGTGGACTTAAAAGCAGTTCAGTTTTAATCACGGCTGTGTGGTTGCTTGAGAAGGAGAGAGCAGGAGAAGGAAGCTGACAAATGAGTGTGGAATCTCCCAGTGCAGAGAATTAAGGCAGCTTTATTCTGCTGGAGAAGGGGGACGAGTGGCAGCACTCTGGGTCGGCACAGGGCTGGTCCCGCGCTGTCGTCTGGGTCGGCTGTAGGGATCTTGGGCCTCGCGTTGGACGTGGGAACTATCTTGCAGCTGCTCAGGCTCAGGGGTGCTGTAGCGGCTGCTGCTCTCGAGCACGGGGGAGCCGCAGCAGGACCCTGACGGCAGCTGGCTGGCAGTGCTGGAGCTGCTTGTCTGAGGTGGAGGGAAGCTGGTGGATTGCTCCAGTGCTGCATGGCTGCGGGTGCTGGTCTCAGCACTTGGTGCTCTTGCACGGCTCCTCTGGCGATGTTCCGTGGGCCGGCTGTAGGGTTTTTTGACGCGCCGTTGCAAGCGGGAGCGGTGTCGCAGCCACTCAGGCCCAGGGGTGGGGGAGCGTCTGCTGCTCTCGAGCGCTGTGTAGCCACCGCAGGACCCTGACGGCAGCTGGCTGGCAGTGCTGGGGCTGCTTGTCTCAGGTGCTGGGGAGCTGGTGGATTGCTCCAGTGCTGCGTGGCAGGATGCCAAGACATCCCCGAGCAGAGTTACTGGATTGATTGCCTGTCTACACAGAGAGATGGGTGCTCGGAGGTAACTGCACACAGCTAGCCCACCACACACTGATGTTATTTTGTTACAGCATCAGAAAGACCCATTGAAAGTTTCACTCATTGGCTAGTAATACCCTATCAGCTACCAGTGGCTCTGCATATTGAAATTAGCACCCATGCTGCTTGAATGGGGTGTGTATGGGGGGGGCAGCTCACCTGCACAGCCTTTGAATTGGGTGGGAGGACCTGAACTCCCCCTGCCACCTCTACCTTTCCCCTAGCTCCTGGCTGGACTTGATGATCTAAAGGGGCTCTCTCAGCAAAAGCAAGCCAATTCCAGTTGGTTCTATGATTACTAAAGAGAAATACGCACCAAAGTCTCTCAGGGCTCCTGACAAACAAGAGGAAGAAATCAAGACTCTGTGACGTGACTACAACCACTTACCAAGCCACCTCCTTCTCCAGAACTTTCTGCAGAAACCTGAAATGTTTCAAGCTTATAGGAATTTGTGACTCTTTGCAATTTTCAGCACTTTCTGAAGGAAGAAGCTGAGAGACCTCTTGAGTGTTTGGGTGGGGTGGAAGGTAACAGCTTAAAAAAAAAGAAAAAACAAAAAATCAAAACAAACCCCAAGAAACCACCCCCAAAAGCAGACTCCTAAATAAACCAGTAAAAGTCAGTGCTTTGCTGTGGATACAAATGGGAATTGCTAACAGTCTCAGAGCTATTGAAATGTGTGTAAATATCAGCCTGTGTCAGGCTCAGGACAGAAGAGCAACAGGCAGAGGCAGCAATCGCTCACTAGGGAACCAGTGCTGGGGAGTGCAGCTGGGTGCTCTTACGGGGGCTAACCTCCCGTTTCTGGTAACCTCCTTAAGTGTCCCACGTCTGCGCCTTCATGGGACTGTGCAGTAAACAAAATACTATGAATTGCTGTGAACTCATATGTAGATCCTAGTGTATTTTTAGTACCCTTGATGTGTTTGCTTTTCTTAACAGTGGTAGATGAGAAGGTATGGTGAATTCAAGGAATAAAGACTTTCCTGTATTTGATGCACACCATTCCTCTTGGGCAAAAACATTTTCATATGTCCATATAACTTTGGAATCTGACCAAGTATGTCTTCCTTAATAGTAATAAAGGTTGCACATGGGATGTTTCAGGCTAAATTAAGTGCTGTGATATGTTCACCGTAGGTTAAAACCTGCTTCTGTTAGTGTCATGTTCTGTTAGAAAGAATTTGCCAAGAACTTTGAGGGAGGAGGGAAATGAAAATAGTTCACAGTCCTAGGTATTGTACCTAGTAAGGGAATTTATAACTCTTTTCAAGTTATTACCTATAATGATAACTCTATATAGATAAAAAATACTGGTCCTTGCCATGTAAATGCTTCTGAGGAAAGAAGGAAACTTTACTAAGGTACTTTTGATGCAAGTCAGACGTGAGCATCGTGTCTTTGCTTTACATAATCTTTCATTCCTGTCTGTGAGAATGATTAATATTATGAAACCCAACTCAGGAGGATTTGAATTCTAGGGTTCCTTTTCATTTTTGTTTCACTGGAATGTCACTTTAAAAATGGCAAAAATACATAATCTGTCGAATTCTCTCAAATGTGTGTGGGTTGTATTTACTCCTAGTTAAAAAAGTTACTATTTAACTGTAATATTTGTTAGAAAGAAAATGTATCAAAAATATACTTAGGGCTGGGTGTCTCTGCTCTGATTTATTCAGAATTAAAGTTCTGTAAGTGTTCTGTCCTGGAACACTTGCGGTTTTTTGCTTGTCCAGTTGGTCTACACTCTTGCTAATTTTCCTCAAAGTTTTTGTGATCTTTTTGTAATAGTGAGCAATTTTACTTTTCTCCTTAGTAGTTACCTGAAAGCCATTGTGGTTGTTATCTTTAGTGCCGTATGGAGTTTTCTTTTATTCGCGAGAACTAACTTATGTGGGACTTCCATAGCTAGAATAGGCAGCCAAGAAAAGCTTGTTGGAAGTAGTTTTATAAAATATGCAGCTGTATGACTGTGTGTGTGTGAGTGTGTGTGATGGAACCTCATATTTTGATTAATTAAAAAATTTGTCCTTTCTGAGAAGGTGCCAGATTGTGTGTAAGAAATTTCCAAAGTGGGAAATGGCAAAACATAATTTCCTTTGTCGATAATTTCTAGTAAAAGGTTGAAGGAAGCCTGACTTGTTATTGAGGTTTTTGATGCTAGGGAACATTGCAGCTGAGGAACACTTTTGTGAGCTTGTCCCTCAACAAGGGGAGGAGGCCATTCCCAAATGCAGTTCAGGTACTGAAAAGCTGATGATTCTTCTGTCCCAGACAGAAGAACAGACTTATGACTTCTGTGCCCGTCAGTCTTTAGCTCTTGTCAGGGAGGCTTCTGGATACTTGGTTCTGTCCAGCCTGGAAGTAGTTCCTAGGAAGTGATTTTTCCAGGGAGACAAAGATGCTGTTGTTTTGTGATGTTTTGTAATCTGTGGAGATGAGATATTAAGTGTAGGAGTGCAATGAAATATAGAAGCTTTTACTTTCTTTTCTGCAGTTTTGCTTAGCGGTGTATGTGTTTGTGAGTGCATGTGTACATGAGGGCTAAACATTTTGTAGGTGCATATATTGCATGCACATGCGCATTCTTTTTCAAAGCAAAATGTTTATGGCTTGTAAATATTGTTAAACTTTATTTGGAGTGACTCCTTTCGTCCTCAGCATTATTTCTAAAGTTGTTTTTAACTTCATTGATGTCAAAAAAATGCTCATACTTCCACTATTGCTGTGACGGAAAGCTATCAATATTTTTGAACCACGGAGACCCAAAAAGGTTAAAATACAAGTGGCTTCTTTTCTCTGCATAAAATTCTATAAATTTCTGAATGGGGTCATTTATTGTTTCAGTGACTTTTGCCATCTCTTTGTTGGTTACATTAAGTACAAATTCCTCTCAACCTGCAGGTTATGCACATTATGTTTAAGAGAGTGTGTACCCCATGTTGTATTCAAAATAAGGATTCTGAAGTTCCTCAAATGAAAAAAAACCAAACCAACCAAAACACAACAAAACCAAACCTTAGTCTGAAATACAGTTGTTGTCAAGACTGGCATAACTTTTATTGTTTATTGTAATTTCCTACTTAGATATTTTTTGTTTTCCTTGCTAGAACAGAAAAGGCAATGGTCTGTTAAACTAGTGCGTTGGATTATAGGTGTGTCCTGGTTCTGGCCAGGGTAGAGCTAATCTCCCCAAGCAGTCAAGCAGAGGCGAGCTGAGTTAGCCCAGGCTGTTTCTGCACTGCCTGACATCACTCCTGCATAAGAGGGGCTTGTCGGAGAGAGGCCATTTGGTGCAACTCCAGGACAAGAACAGTGCTCTTTTGAGTGCCCGACTCGGGGCTCAAGGTCACAAATACAGGGTTACTATTGCAACAACACAATGGGACCAGTTGCCCAGAGCAGCTGTGGAGTCTTCTTCTCTGGAGGTATTCAAACCCACCTGTAAGTGATCCCGTGCAACATGCTCCAAGTGGGCCTGCTTTAGCAGGGGCGTGGACTAGCTGATCTCCACAGGTCCCTTCCAACCCCTGCCTTTCTAGGATGCTGCTTGTCCAGTAGGAGCCAGAGCTGGAACAGAGTTGCTGGGGCCTGTGATTTTGCGGGGCAAGGGGCAGGAGCTGTGCTGAGTGGGTGGGTGCAGCACACAGTGCCCAGGTGAACTTGCCCAGGAGAAACTGAGCTGTCCGTGGGGCCAGCAAGGCCCAAAGCACACGGCCATGGCAGTGGGCAGCTGGGCAAGGCCAGCCTGCAGGGATGGATGTTGGTCTGGGGAAGGTGCTGCTATGCCCTGGGAGAAGACCACCCTCTGGGCCCAGCCCTAAAGCTAACCCCTTGAGAAGGAGAGAGCAGGAGAAGGAAGCTGACAAATGAGTGTGGAATCTCCCAGTGCAGAGAATTAAGGCAGCTTTATTCTGCTGGAGAAGGGGGACGAGTGGCAGCACTCTGGGTCGGCACAGGGCTGGTCCCGCGCTGTCGTCTGGGTCGGCTGTAGGGATCTTGGGCCTCGCGTTGGACGTGGGAACTATC
Source organism: Laterallus jamaicensis coturniculus (assembly GCA_022605575.1). NCBI lineage: Eukaryota > Metazoa > Chordata > Aves > Gruiformes > Rallidae > Laterallus > Laterallus jamaicensis. The sequence continues at coordinate 3,373,897 of JAKCOX010000054.1, forward strand.
TTGCAGCTGCTCAGGCCCAGGGGTGCTGTAGCGGCTGCTGCTCTCGAGCACGGGGGAGCCACAGCAGGACCCTGACGGCAGCTGGCTGGCAGTGCTGGAGCTGCTTGTCTGAGGTGGAGGGAAGCTGGTGGATTGCTCCAGTGCTGCATGGCTGGGGGTGCTGGTCTCAGCACTTGGTGCTCTTGCACGGCTCCTCTGGCGATGTTCCGTGGGCCGGCTGTAGGGTTTTTTGACGCGCCGTTGCAAGCGGGAGCGGTGTCGCAGGCGCTCAGGCCCAGGGGTGGGGGAGCGTCTGCTGCTCTCGAGCGCTGTGTAGCCACCGCAGGACCCTGACGGCAGCTGGCTGGCAGTGCTGGGGCTGCTTGTCTCAGGTGCTGGGGAGCTGGTGGATTGCTCCAGTGCTGCGTGGCTGGGGGTGCTGGTCTCAGCACTTGGTGCTCTAGCACGGCTCCTCTGGCGATGTTCCATGGGCCGGCTGTAGGGTTTTTTGACGCGCCGTTGCAAGCGGGAGCGGTGTCGCAGCCGCTCAGGCCCAGGGGTGGGGGAGCGTCTGCTGCTCTCGAGCACTGGGGAGCCACCGCAGGACCCTGACGGCAGCTGGCTGGCAGTGCTGGGGCTGCTTGTCTCAGGTGCTGGGGAGCTGGTGGATTGCTCCAGTGCTGCTTGGTTGGGGGTGCTGGTCTCAGCACTTGGTGCTCTTGCAGGGCTCCTCTGGCGATGTTCCCTGGGTCGGCCGTAGGGCTTGTTGGCCCGCCACTGGAAGCGGGAGCGGTCTCGCAGGCGCTCGGGCCCAGGGCTAGGGGATCGTTCTCGCAGCTGCTCAGGCGCAGGGCTGGGGGAGCGGTCTTGCAGGCGCTCAGGCCCACAGGTGTTTGAGTGGGTTCTGGTCTCAAGCACTGGGGAGCTCCTGGGTGGCTCTGATTCCACTATGCTGCCAGTGCTGAGGCTGCTGGGCCCAGGTGCCTGTGGGTCATGTGAAGGCCCTGGTGCTGGCTGGCTTGTGTTGCTGGGGCTGGTGAGCTCCAAGCTGGCACTGGAGGCTGTAAGGGAAGCGAGGAGGTGAAGGACATGGCCTCGCATGGCAGCATGGCCCAGTGCGGTGCTGCCAGCCCTCCTGAAGCAGAGAGGCTCTGCCAGGCCTACCCTGGGCACTCGCTGCCAGGCCTTGCCAGATGCTGGCCTCTGCCCAGGGGCACCCAGGTGCTTTGCCTCTTACCAGTGGCTGGGCCTGCACAGCTGCTGCACTCCCAGCTGGCTGTGCTCTCCAAGCTGGAGCAGCGTCTGTGGGTGCCCTCGGCAGCGCAGGAGCAGCACAGCAGCAGTTGCCAGGGCCTGGGAAAGCAAGCAGGTTAATAGCCATGAGGACAAAACTACCTCAGCATGGGACCGACCGTCCAGCAGAGCTCTCGTTCTCGGTCCTTCTGCTTAGAGCCATTGGCCAGACAGGGATGCCGTGGAAAACCCCGGAGTGCAGCTTTGGCAACTTACCCCTCGTTCTCTGCCTGCTCCCTGCCTCCTGGACAAAGGCACTCTCTGGCATTGCAGTGCCTGTGCCTCTCATTCAGTGCTGGGAAGGTGTGGCTTTCCTCCCACAAGGGCAGTCTGGTGGAAAAAGGAAAATTGATGAACCCTTGCTGCCCCAGCACTGAATCTACTGTTCTGCAGGGGCTGTCCCTGTCTGGGCACAGCACTTGCACCTTCCTGTTTTGTGAGATGGGCAGAAGGACACCAACCTTGCAGGGACTCGGATGCCCATCCTGACCATTTCCACCTGGAATTTTTCCCTGTCTCTGCAGAGGGGGCACACGAAGCAACCGATGCCGGCACACATAGAGTGTCCCTACAGGAGAAAGAGGAGCATGAGTCAGGCCCTGGTGCTGCTGAGCACCTTCTGTGGCCTGGGGGTGAGGGAAGGGCTCCTACCTGGATGCAGCTCCTGTGGAACCAGGCGTGCTTGCATGCTGGGCACACCATGGTGCCATATGACGGCCTGTGCTCCACAGGATCCAGGCAGATGAGGCAGGTGGTCTCCTCCTCTGGAGTCTCCACCTTTTCCTGCTCTGGACGGTGGTCCCAGCACAAGGCCCTGGGGCAAGAGGCAAGGGATGCGTGAGGTAGGAAGTGCTTGGAAGAAGGGTGATTTTTAGTGTGTCTACACATTGCAAAGGCTGGGGAACATTACCTGTATAGCCCATAGTACTGGGTGATGCATTCACCCGCCATGGCACAGGGGAGATGGAAGCTGCGGTTGCAGCCTAACTGCCAGCAGGTGATGGTGGCCCCACTCAGGCCGCAGACAAAGCAGTCCTGGAAAGAGCACAGCAGCCCCCATCAGCTGCAGCCTCAGAGCCTCCATGGCCAACCCCACACCTCTGCACAGGGAGCAGGATGTGGCCACTGCTGGGCCACAGCCTGCAGACCTGCCTGGCTGACGAGGCTCCAGGGCTGCAGCCCCTCTGGAGTTGGTGGGAGCAAGGTGTTTGCCCCAGAGCTGGTTGGAAGGGCTGGGCTTGCTTTCTCAGGGTTGGAGCTAAGTTACCACAACTTTCTGCCAGTGCAAACCTTGTTCTTGTCAGGTCCTCACCTTCCACACTGCCTGATGGATTGTGCGTCTGACATCCTCAGGGAGAAATCCAATGAGTCCCGAATTCTCAGGGCCTCTCTGAAACAAGTTGGGGCTAAAAAACTGCAGGAAAGAGGAGGAGCTGATGAGTGTGTGGCAGAGACTGCCTGTCAGAAAGCTGGTGGGAGCCCTGGGGGAACTCACCATGCAAAAGAGATGGGCGCAGACCCCTTGTTGGTTCAGTTTGGGCCCACAGATATCCGGGTCAGCCTCTGCCCGATGACACAGCATGCATGCTGGAGGGGAGAAGAGCAAAGGCCACCAAGAATGAGCACTTCTGCGGGGCTGGGGGACAGTCTCCCTGAGGTGTTGCCCCAAGGGCCTGCTCTGTCCCTGCCTAGCTGTCAGCTCGGCAGGCTGGAGGCTTTGTAGAAGAAGGGAGTGCAGCAGGCATGGGTGTGCCAGCAGCTTGCTGAGGAAAAGAGGGCTTGGTTCTTCCCCAGGGTGGTCGGGAACTCCTGCCTGCCTCTGCCCCTGCTCTTGGCCCCATGCTGAGTGTCCCCACAAGCCCTCTGCCGGGCTGTGGGAGGGTCACTTTGCTCTCACCTAGATTCATTGAGTCAGAGGCCGCCTCCTCGCTTGTGCTCATGGTGAGTTTGAGACAACTGTGAGCGTTTGGAGAGTCTCTGTCCCAGCAGTGCTAGGCTGTCTCCTCCAAATACTCCTCTGCTGACTCTGAGGGAGAAGCAAGATGTGAGAAGCGGGTGAGCTGGCAGTAGAGGCCCAGAGCCCTGAGGTGTGGAGCCTCGCTCCTCTATCGCCAGCCCTGTTCGTCCCCTGCCTTCTCCTCACCCTCTCTGGGTCGCACAGACCCACGGCCTGGCCTGTTGAGCCTTTTCATAGGCTTGTCTCCACGGGTCACAGTGGCTACTGTGACGTCAGCACCGGACACATCTCATGGGTGAATTGTACCTGTTTCCTGAATTGATCACTTCCCCAAAGGGACAGGTTTTCTGTTGAAAACAGCTGTGGACTTAAAAGCAGTTCAGTTTTAATCACGGCTGTGTGGTTGCTTGAGAAGGAGAGAGCAGGAGAAGGAAGCTGACAAATGAGTGTGGAATCTCCCAGTGCAGAGAATTAAGGCAGCTTTATTCTGCTGGAGAAGGGGGACGAGTGGCAGCACTCTGGGTCGGCACAGGGCTGGTCCCGCGCTGTCGTCTGGGTCGGCTGTAGGGATCTTGGGCCTCGCGTTGGACGTGGGAACTATCTTGCAGCTGTTCAGGCTCAGGGGCGCTGTAGCGGCTGCTGCTCTCGAGCACGGGGGAGCCGCAGCAGGACCCTGACGGCAGCTGGCTGGCAGTGCTGGAGCTGCTTGTCTGAGGTGGAGGGAAGCTGGTGGATTGCTCCAGTGCTGCATGGCTGCGGGTGCTGGTCTCAGCACTTGGTGCTCTTGCACGGCTCCTCTGGCGATGTTCCGTGGGCCGGCTGTAGGGTTTTTTGACGCGCCGTTGCAAGCGGGAGCGGTGTCGCAGCCACTCAGGCCCAGGGGTGGGGGAGCGTCTGCTGCTCTCGAGCGCTGTGTAGCCACCGCAGGACCCTGACGGCAGCTGGCTGGCAGTGCTGGGGCTGCTTGTCTCAGGTGCTGGGGAGCTGGTGGATTGCTCCAGTGCTGCGTGGCAGGATGCCAAGACATCCCCGAGCAGAGTTACTGGATTGATTGCCTGTCTACACAGAGAGATTGGTGCTCGGAGGTAACTGCACACAGCTAGCCCACCACACACTGATGTTATTTTGTTACAGCATCAGAAAGACCCATTGAAAGTTTCACTCATTGGCTAGTAATACCCGATCAGCTACCAGTGGCTCTGCATATTGAAATTAGCACCCATGCTGCTTGAATGGGGTGTGTATGGGGGGGGCAGCTCACCTGCACAGCCTTTGAATTGGGTGGGAGGACCTGAACTCCCCCTGCCACCTCTACCTTTCCCCTAGCTCCTGGCTGGACTTGATGATCTAAAGGGGCTCTCTCAGCAAAAGCAAGCCAATTCCAGTTGGTTCTATGATTACTAAAGAGAAATACGCACCAAAGTCTCTCAGGGCTCCTGACAAACAAGAGGAAGAAATCAAGACTCTGTGACGTGACTACAACCACTTACCAAGCCACCTCCTTCTCCAGAACTTTCTGCAGAAACCTGAAATGTTTCAAGCTTATAGGAATTTGTGACTCTTTGCAATTTTCAGCACTTTCTGAAGGAAGAAGCTGAGAGACCTCTTGAGTGTTTGGGTGGGGTGGAAGGTAACAGCTTAAAAAAAAAGAAAAAACAAAAAATCAAAACAAACCCCAAGAAACCACCCCCAAAAGCAGACTCCTAAATAAACCAGTAAAAGTCAGTGCTTTGCTGTGGATACAAATGGGAATTGCTAACAGTCTCAGAGCTATTGAAATGTGTGTAAATATCAGCCTGTGTCAGGCTCAGGACAGAAGAGCAACAGGCAGAGGCAGCAATCGCTCACTAGGGAACCAGTGCTGGGGAGTGCAGCTGGGTGCTCTTACGGGGGCTAACCTCCCGTTTCTGGTAACCTCCTTAAGTGTCCCACGTCTGCGCCTTCATGGGACTGTGCAGTAAACAAAATACTATGAATTGCTGTGAACTCATATGTAGATCCTAGTGTATTTTTAGTACCCTTGATGTGTTTGCTTTTCTTAACAGTGGTAGATGAGAAGGTATGGTGAATTCAAGGAATAAAGACTTTCCTGTATTTGATGCACACCATTCCTCTTGGGCAAAAACATTTTCATATGTCCATATAACTTTGGAATCTGACCAAGTATGTCTTCCTTAATAGTAATAAAGGTTGCACATGGGATGTTTCAGGCTAAATTAAGTGCTGTGATATGTTCACCGTAGGTTAAAACCTGCTTCTGTTAGTGTCATGTTCTGTTAGAAAGAATTTGCCAAGAACTTTGAGGGAGGAGGGAAATGAAAATAGTTCACAGTCCTAGGTATTGTACCTAGTAAGGGAATTTATAACTCTTTTCAAGTTATTACCTATAATGATAACTCTATATAGATAAAAAATACTGGTCCTTGCCATGTAAATGCTTCTGAGGAAAGAAGGAAACTTTACTAAGGTACTTTTGATGCAAGTCAGACGTGAGCATCGTGTCTTTGCTTTACATAATCTTTCATTCCTGTCTGTGAGAATGATTAATATTATGAAACCCAACTCAGGAGGATTTGAATTCTAGGGTTCCTTTTCATTTTTGTTTCACTGGAATGTCACTTTAAAAATGGCAAAAATACATAATCTGTCGAATTCTCTCAAATGTGTGTGGGTTGTATTTACTCCTAGTTAAAAAAGTTACTATTTAACTGTAATATTTGTTAGAAAGAAAATGTATCAAAAATATACTTAGGGCTGGGTGTCTCTGCTCTGATTTATTCAGAATTAAAGTTCTGTAAGTGTTCTGTCCTGGAACACTTGCGGTTTTTTGCTTGTCCAGTTGGTCTACACTCTTGCTAATTTTCCTCAAAGTTTTTGTGATCTTTTTGTAATAGTGAGCAATTTTACTTTTCTCCTTAGTAGTTACCTGAAAGCCATTGTGGTTGTTATCTTTAGTGCCGTATGGAGTTTTCTTTTATTCGTGAGAACTAACTTATGTGGGACTTCCATAGCTAGAATAGGCAGCCAAGAAAAGCTTGTTGGAAGTAGTTTTATAAAATATGCAGCTGTATGACTGTGTGTGTGTGAGTGTGTGTGATGGAACCTCATATTTTGATTAATTAAAAAATTTGTCCTTTCTGAGAAGGTGCCAGATTGTGTGTAAGAAATTTCCAAAGTGGGAAATGGCAAAACATAATTTCCTTTGTCGATAATTTCTAGTAAAAGGTTGAAGGAAGCCTGACTTGTTATTGAGGTTTTTGATGCTAGGGAACATTGCAGCTGAGGAACACTTTTGTGAGCTTGTCCCTCAACAAGGGGAGGAGGCCATTCCCAAATGCAGTTCAGGTACTGAAAAGCTGATGATTCTTCTGTCCCAGACAGAAGAACAGACTTATGACTTCTGTGCCCGTCAGTCTTTAGCTCTTGTCAGGGAGGCTTCTGGATACTTGGTTCTGTCCAGCCTGGAAGTAGTTCCTAGGAAGTGATTTTTCCAGGGAGACAAAGATGCTGTTGTTTTGTGATGTTTTGTAATCTGTGGAGATGAGATATTAAGTGTAGGAGTGCAATGAAATATAGAAGCTTTTACTTTCTTTTCTGCAGTTTTGCTTAGCGGTGTATGTGTTTGTGAGTGCATGTGTACATGAGGGCTAAACATTTTGTAGGTGCATATATTGCATGCACATGCGCATTCTTTTTCAAAGCAAAATGTTTATGGCTTGTAAATATTGTTAAACTTTATTTGGAGTGACTCCTTTCGTCCTCAGCATTATTTCTAAAGTTGTTTTTAACTTCATTGATGTCAAAAAAATGCTCATACTTCCACTATTGCTGTGACGGAAAGCTATCAATATTTTTGAACCACGGAGACCCAAAAAGGTTAAAATACAAGTGGCTTCTTTTCTCTGCATAAAATTCTATAAATTTCTGAATGGGGTCATTTATTGTTTCAGTGACTTTTGCCATCTCTTTGTTGGTTACATTAAGTACAAATTCCTCTCAACCTGCAGGTTATGCACATTATGTTTAAGAGAGAGTGTACCCCATGTTGTATTCAAAATAAGGATTCTGAAGTTACTCAAATGAAAAAAAACCAAACCAATCAAAACACAACAAAACCAAACCTTAGTCTGAAATACAGTTGTTGTCAAGACTGGCATAACTTTTATTGTTTATTGTAATTTCCTACTTAGATATTTTTTGTTTTCCTTGCTAGAACAGAAAAGGCAATGGTCTGTTAAACTAGTGCGTTGGATTATAGGTGTGTCCTGGTTCTGGCCAGGGTAGAGCTAATCTCCCCAAGCCGTCAAGCAGAGGCGAGCTGAGTTAGCCCAGGCTGTTTCTGCACTGCCTGACATCACTCCTGCATAAGAGGGGCTTGTCGGAGAGAGGCCATTTGGTGCAACTCCAGGACAAGAACAGTGCTCTTTTGAGTGCCCGACTCGGGGCTCAAGGTCACAAATACAGGGTTACTATTGCAACAACACAATGGGACCAGTTGCCCAGAGCAGCTGTGGAGTCTTCTTCTCTGGAGGTATTCAAACCCACCTGTAAGTGATCCCGTGCAACATGCTCCAAGTGGGCCTGCTTTAGCAGGGGCGTGGACTAGCTGATCTCCACAGGTCCCTTCCAACCCCTGCCTTTCTAGGATGCTGCTTGTCCAGTAGGAGCCAGAGCTGGAACAGAGTTGCTGGGGCCTGTGATTTTGCGGGGCAAGGGGCAGGAGCTGTGCTGAGTGGGTGGGTGCAGCACACAGTGCCCAGGTGAACTTGCCCAGGAGAAACTGAGCTGTCCGTGGGGCCAGCAAGGCCCAAAGCACACGGCCATGGCAGTGGGCAGCTGGGCAAGGCCAGCCTGCAGGGATGGATGTTGGTCTGGGGAAGGTGCTGCTATGCCCTTGGAGAAGACCACCCTCTGGGCCCAGCCCTAAAGCTAACCCCTTGAGAAGGAGAGAGCAGGAGAAGGAAGCTGACAAATGAGTGTGGAATCTCCCAGTGCAGAGAATTAAGGCAGCTTTATTCTGCTGGAGAAGGGGGACGAGTGGCAGCACTCTGGGTCGGCACAGGGCTGGTCCCGTGCTGTCGTCTGGGTCGGCTGTAGGGATCTTGGGCCTCACGTTGGACATGGGAACTATCTTGCAGCTGCTCAGGCCCAGGGGTGCTGTAGCGGCTGCTGCTCTCGAGCACGGGGGAGCCACAGCAGGACCCTGACGGCAGCTGGCTGGCAGTGCTGGAGCTGCTTGTCTGAGGTGGAGGGAAGCTGGTGGATTGCTCCAGTGCTGCATGGCTGGGGGTGCTGGTCTCAGCACTTGGTGCTCTTGCACGGCTCCTCTGGCGATGTTCCATGGGCCGGCTGTAGGGTTTTTTGACGCGCCGTTGCAAGCGGGAGCGGTGTCGCAGGCGCTCAGGCCCAGGGGTGGGGGAGCGTCTGCTGCTCTCGAGCGCTGTGTAGCCACCGCAGGACCCTGACGGCAGCTGGCTGGCAGTGCTGGGGCTGCTTGTCTCAGGTGCTGGGGAGCTGGTGGATTGCTCCAGTGCTGCGTGGCTGGGGGTGCTGGTCTCAGCACTTGGTGCTCTAGCACGGCTCCTCTGACGATGTTCCGTGGGTCGGCTGTAGGGTTTTTTGACGCGCCGTTGCAAGCGGGAGCGGTGTCGCAGCCGCTCAGGCCCAGGGGTGGGGGAGCGTCTGCTGCTCTCGAGCACTGGGGAGCCACCGCAGGACCCTGACGGCAGCTGGCTGGCAGTGCTGGGGCTGCTTGTCTCAGGTGCTGGGGAGCTGGTGGATTGCTCCAGTGCTGCTTGGTTGGGGGTGCTGGTCTCAGCACTTGGTGCTCTTGCAGGGCTCCTCTGGCGATGTTCCCTGGGTCGGCCGTAGGGCTTGTTGGCCCGCCACTGGAAGCGGGAGCGGTGTCGCAGGCGCTCGGGCCCAGGGGTGGGGGAGCGGTCTCGCAGGCGCTCTGGCCCAGGGCTAGGGGATCGTTCTCGCAGCTGCTCAGGCGCAGGGCTGGGGGAGCGGTCTTGCAGGCGCTCAGGCCCACGGGTGTTTGAGTGGGTTCTGGTCTCAAGCACTGGGGAGCTCCTGGGTGGCTCTGATTCCACTATGCTGCCAGTGCTGAGGCTGCTGGGCCCAGGTGCCTGTGGGTCATGTGAAGGCCCTGGTGCTGGCTGGCTTGTGTTGCTGGGGCTGGTGAGCTCCAAGCTGGCACTGGAGGCTGTAAGGGAAGCGAGGAGGTGAAGGACATGGCCTCGCATGGCAGCATGGCCCAGTGCGGTGCTGCCAGCCCTCCTGAAGCAGAGAGGCTCTGCCAGGCCTACCCTGGGCACTCGCTGCCAGGCCTTGCCAGATGCTGGCCTCTGCCCAGGGGCACCCAGGTGCTTTGCCTCTTACCAGTGGCTGGGCCTGCACAGCTGCTGCACTCCCAGCTGGCTGTGCTCTCCAAGCTGGAGCAGCGTCTGTGGGTGCCCTCGGCAGCGCAGGAGCAGCACAGAAGCAGTTGCCAGGGCCTGGGAAAGCAAGCAGGTTAATAGCCATGAGGACAAAACTACCTCAGCATGGGACCGACCGTCCAGCAGAGCTCTCGTTCTCGGTCCTTCTGCTTAGAGCCATTGGCCAGACAGGGATGCCGTGGAAAACCCCGGAGTGCAGCTTTGGCAACTTACCCCTCGTTCTCTGCCTGCTCCCTGCCTCCTGGACAAAGGCACTCTCTGGCATTGCAGTGCCTGTGCCTCTCATTCAGTGCTGGGAAGGTGTGGCTTTCCTCCCACAAGGGCAGTCTGGTGGAAAAAGGAAAATTGATGAACCCTTGCTGCCCCAGCACTGAATCTACTGTTCTGCAGGGGCTGTCCCTGTCTGGGCACAGCACTTGCACCTTCCTGTTTTGTGAGATGGGCAGAAGGACACCAACCTTGCAGGGACTCGGATGCCCATCCTGACCATTTCCACCTGGAATCTTTCCCTGTCTCTGCAGAGGGGGCACACGAAGCAACCGATGCCGGCACACATAGAGTGTCCCTACAGGAGAAAGAGGAGCATGAGTCAGGCCCTGGTGCTGCTGAGCACCTTCTGTGGCCTGGGGGTGAGGGAAGGGCTCCTACCTGGATGCAGCTCCTGTGGAACCAGGCGTGCTTGCATGCTGGGCACACCATGGTGCCATATGACGGCCTGTGCTCCACAGGATCCAGGCAGATGAGGCAGGTGGTGTCCTCCTCTGGAGTCTCCACCTTTTCCTGCTCTGGACGGTGGTCCCAGCACAAGGCCCTGGGGCAAGAGGCAAGGGATGCGTGAGGTAGGAAGTGCTTGGAAGAAGGGTGATTTTTAGTGTGTCTACACATTGCAAAGGCTGGGGAACATTACCTGTATAGCCCATAGTACTGGGTGATGCATTCACCCGCCATGGCACAGGGGAGATGGAAGCTGCGGTTGCAGCCTAACTGCCAGCAGGTGATGGTGGCCCCACTCAGGCCGCAGACAAAGCAGTCCTGGAAAGAGCACAGCAGCCCCCATCAGCTGCAGCCTCAGAGCCTCCATGGCCAACCCCACACCTCTGCACAGGGAGCAGGATGTGGCCACTGCTGGGCCACAGCCTGCAGACCTGCCTGGCTGACGAGGCTCCAGGGCTGCAGCCCCTCTGGAGTTGGTGGGAGCAAGGTGTTTGCCCCAGAGCTGGTTGGAAGGGCTGGGCTTGCTTTCTCAGGGTTGGAGCTAAGTTACCACAACTTTCTGCCAGTGCAAACCTTGTTCTTGTCAGGTCCTCACCTTCCACACTGCCTGATGGATTGTGCGTCTGACATCCTCAGGGAGAAATCCAATGAGTCCCGAATTCTCAGGGCCTCTCTGAAACAAGTTGGGGCTAAAAAACTGCAGGAAAGAGGAGGAGCTGATGAGTGTGTGGCAGAGACTGCCTGTCAGAAAGCTGGTGGGAGCCCTGGGGGAACTCACCATGCAAAAGAGATGGGCGCAGACCCCTTGTTGGTTCAGTTTGGGCCCACAGATATCCGGGTCAGCCTCTGCCCGATGACACAGCATGCATGCTGGAGGGGAGAAGAGCAAAGGCCACCAAGAATGAGCACTTCTGCGGGGCTGGGGGACAGTCTCCCTGAGGTGTTGCCCCAAGGGCCTGCTCTGTCCCTGCCTAGCTGTCAGCTCGGCAGGCTGGAGGCTTTGTAGAAGAAGGGAGTGCAGCAGGCATGGGTGTGCCAGCAGCTTGCTGAGGAAAAGAGGGCTTGGTTCTTCCCCAGGGTGGTCGGGAACTCCTGCCTGCCTCTGCCCTTGCTCTTGGCCCCATGCTGAGTGTCCCCACAAGCCCTCTGCCGGGCTGTGGGAGGGTCACTTTGCTCTCACCTAGATTCATTGAGTCAGAGGCCGCCTCCTCGCTTGTGCTCATGGTGAGTTTGAGACAACTGTGAGCGTTTGGAGAGTCTCTGTCCCAGCAGTGCTAGGCTGTCTCCTCCAAATACTCCTCTGCTGACTCTGAGGGAGAAGCAAGATGTGAGAAGCGGGTGAGCTGGCAGTAGAGGCCCAGAGCCCTGAGGTGTGGAGCCTCGCTCCTCTATCGCCAGCCCTGTTCGTCCCCTGCCTTCTCCTCACCCTCTCTGGGTCGCACTGACCCACGGCCTGGCCTGTTGAGCCTTTTCATAGGCTTGTCTCCACGGGTCACAGTGGCTACTGTGACGTCAGCACCGGACACATCTCATGGGTGAATTGTACCTGTTTCCTGAATTGATCACTTCCCCAAAGGGACAGGTTTTCTGTTGAAAACAGCTGTGGACTTAAAAGCAGTTCAGTTTTAATCACGGCTGTGTGGTTGCTTGAGAAGGAGAGAGCAGGAGAAGGAAGCTGACAAATGAGTGTGGAATCTCCCAGTGCAGAGAATTAAGGCAGCTTTATTCTGCTGGAGAAGGGGGACGAGTGGCAGCACTCTGGGTCGGCACAGGGCTGGTCCCGCGCTGTCGTCTGGGTCGGCTGTAGGGATCGCGTTGGACGTGGGAACTATCTTGCAGCTGTTCAGGCTCAGGGGCGCTGTAGCGGCTGCTGCTCTCGAGCACGGGGGAGCCGCAGCAGGACCCTGACGGCAGCTGGCTGGCAGTGCTGGAGCTGCTTGTCTGAGGTGGAGGGAAGCTGGTGGATTGCTCCAGTGCTGCATGGCTGCGGGTGCTGGTCTCAGCACTTGGTGCTCTTGCACGGCTCCTCTGGCGATGTTCCGTGGGCCGGCTGTAGGGTTTTTTGACGCGCCGTTGCAAGCGGGAGCGGTGTCGCAGCCACTCAGGCCCAGGGGTGGGGGAGCGTCTGCTGCTCTCGAGCGCTGTGTAGCCACCGCAGGACCCTGACGGCAGCTGGCTGGCAGTGCTGGGGCTGCTTGTCTCAGGTGCTGGGGAGCTGGTGGATTGCTCCAGTGCTGCGTGGCAGGATGCCAAGACATCCCCGAGCAGAGTTACTGGATTGATTGCCTGTCTACACAGAGAGATGGGTGCTCGGAGGTAACTGCACACAGCTAGCCCACCACACACTGATGTTATTTTGTTACAGCATCAGAAAGACCCATTGAAAGTTTCACTCATTGGCTAGTAATACCCTATCAGCTACCAGTGGCTCTGCATATTGAAATTAGCACCCATGCTGCTTGAATGGGGTGTGTATGGGGGGGGGCAGCTCACCTGCACAGCCTTTGAATTGGGTGGGAGGACCTGAACTCCCCCTGCCACCTCTACCTTTCCCCTAGCTCCTGGCTGGACTTGATGATCTAAAGGGGCTCTCTCAGCAAAAGCAAGCCAATTCCAGTTGGTTCTATGATTACTAAAGAGAAATACGCACCAAAGTCTCTCAGGGCTCCTGACAAACAAGAGGAAGAAATCAAGACTCTGTGACGTGACTACAACCACTTACCAAGCCACCTCCTTCTCCAGAACTTTCTGCAGAAACCTGAAATGTTTCAAGCTTATAGGAATTTGTGACTCTTTGCAATTTTCAGCACTTTCTGAAGGAAGAAGCTGAGAGACCTCTTGAGTGTTTGGGTGGGGTGGAAGGTAACAGCTTAAAAAAAAAGAAAAAACAAAAAATCAAAACAAACCCCAAGAAACCACCCCCAAAAGCAGACTCCTAAATAAACCAGTAAAAGTCAGTGCTTTGCTGTGGATACAAATGGGAATTGCTAACAGTCTCAGAGCTATTGAAATGTGTGTAAATATCAGCCTGTGTCAGGCTCAGGACAGAAGAGCAACAGGCAGAGGCAGCAATCGCTCACTAGGGAACCAGTGCTGGGGAGTGCAGCTGGGTGCTCTTACGGGGGCTAACCTCCCGTTTCTGGTAACCTCCTTAAGTGTCCCACGTCTGCGCCTTCATGGGACTGTGCAGTAAACAAAATACTATGAATTGCTGTGAACTCATATGTAGATCCTAGTGTATTTTTAGTACCCTTGATGTGTTTGCTTTTCTTAACAGTGGTAGATGAGAAGGTATGGTGAATTCAAGGAATAAAGACTTTCCTGTATTTGATGCACACCATTCCTCTTGGGCAAAAACATTTTCATATGTCCATATAACTTTGGAATCTGACCAAGTATGTCTTCCTTAATAGTAATAAAGGTTGCACATGGGATGTTTCAGGCTAAATTAAGTGCTGTGATATGTTCACCGTAGGTTAAAACCTGCTTCTGTTAGTGTCATGTTCTGTTAGAAAGAATTTGCCAAGAACTTTGAGGGAGGAGGGAAATGAAAATAGTTCACAGTCCTAGGTATTGTACCTAGTAAGGGAATTTATAACTCTTTTCAAGTTATTACCTATAATGATAACTCTATATAGATAAAAAATACTGGTCCTTGCCATGTAAATGCTTCTGAGGAAAGAAGGAAACTTTACTAAGGTACTTTTGATGCAAGTCAGACGTGAGCATCGTGTCTTTGCTTTACATAATCTTTCATTCCTGTCTGTGAGAATGATTAATATTATGAAACCCAACTCAGGAGGATTTGAATTCTAGGGTTCCTTTTCATTTTTGTTTCACTGGAATGTCACTTTAAAAATGGCAAAAATACATAATCTGTCGAATTCTCTCAAATGTGTGTGGGTTGTATTTACTCCTAGTTAAAAAAGTTACTATTTAACTGTAATATTTGTTAGAAAGAAAATGTATCAAAAATATACTTAGGGCTGGGTGTCTCTGCTCTGATTTATTCAGAATTAAAGTTCTGTAAGTGTTCTGTCCTGGAACACTTGCGGTTTTTTGCTTGTCCAGTTGGTCTACACTCTTGCTAATTTTCCTCAAAGTTTTTGTGATCTTTTTGTAATAGTGAGCAATTTTACTTTTCTCCTTAGTAGTTACCTGAAAGCCATTGTGGTTGTTATCTTTAGTGCCGTATGGAGTTTTCTTTTATTCGTGAGAACTAACTTATGTGGGACTTCCATAGCTAGAATAGGCAGCCAAGAAAAGCTTGTTGGAAGTAGTTTTATAAAATATGCAGCTGTATGACTGTGTGTGTGTGAGTGTGTGTGATGGAACCTCATATTTTGATTAATTAAAAAATTTGTCCTTTCTGAGAAGGTGCCAGATTGTGTGTAAGAAATTTCCAAAGTGGGAAATGGCAAAACATAATTTCCTTTGTCGATAATTTCTAGTAAAAGGTTGAAGGAAGCCTGACTTGTTATTGAGGTTTTTGATGCTAGGGAACATTGCAGCTGAGGAACACTTTTGTGAGCTTGTCCCTCAACAAGGGGAGGAGGCCATTCCCAAATGCAGTTCAGGTACTGAAAAGCTGATGATTCTTCTGTCCCAGACAGAAGAACAGACTTATGACTTCTGTGCCCGTCAGTCTTTAGCTCTTGTCAGGGAGGCTTCTGGATACTTGGTTCTGTCCAGCCTGGAAGTAGTTCCTAGGAAGTGATTTTTCCAGGGAGACAAAGATGCTGTTGTTTTGTGATGTTTTGTAATCTGTGGAGATGAGATATTAAGTGTAGGAGTGCAATGAAATATAGAAGCTTTTACTTTCTTTTCTGCAGTTTTGCTTAGCGGTGTATGTGTTTGTGAGTGCATGTGTACATGAGGGCTAAACATTTTGTAGGTGCATATATTGCATGCACATGCGCATTCTTTTTCAAAGCAAAATGTTTATGGCTTGTAAATATTGTTAAACTTTATTTGGAGTGACTCCTTTCGTCCTCAGCATTATTTCTAAAGTTGTTTTTAACTTCATTGATGTCAAAAAAATGCTCATACTTCCACTATTGCTGTGACGGAAAGCTATCAATATTTTTGAACCACGGAGACCCAAAAAGGTTAAAATACAAGTGGCTTCTTTTCTCTGCATAAAATTCTATAAATTTCTGAATGGGGTCATTTATTGTTTCAGTGACTTTTGCCATCTCTTTGTTGGTTACATTAAGTACAAATTCCTCTCAACCTGCAGGTTATGCACATTATGTTTAAGAGAGAGTGTACCCCATGTTGTATTCAAAATAAGGATTCTGAAGTTACTCAAATGAAAAAAAACCAAACCAATCAAAACACAACAAAACCAAACCTTAGTCTGAAATACAGTTGTTGTCAAGACTGGCATAACTTTTATTGTTTATTGTAATTTCCTACTTAGATATTTTTTGTTTTCCTTGCTAGAACAGAAAAGGCAATGGTCTGTTAAACTAGTGCATTGGATTATAGGTGTGTCCTGGTTCTGGCCAGGGTAGAGCTAATCTCCCCAAGCCGTCAAGCAGAGGCGAGCTGAGTTAGCCCAGGCTGTTTCTGCACTGCCTGACATCACTCCTGCATAAGAGGGGCTTGTCGGAGAGAGGCCATTTGGTGCAACTCCAGGACAAGAACAGTGCTCTTTTGAGTGCCCGACTCGGGGCTCAAGGTCACAAATACAGGGTTACTATTGCAACAACACAATGGGACCAGTTGCCCAGAGCAGCTGTGGAGTCTTCTTCTCTGGAGGTATTCAAACCCACCTGTAAGTGATCCCGTGCAACATGCTCCAAGTGGGCCTGCTTTAGCAGGGGCGTGGACTAGCTGATCTCCACAGGTCCCTTCCAACCCCTGCCTTTCTAGGATGCTGCTTGTCCAGTAGGAGCCAGAGCTGGAACAGAGTTGCTGGGGCCTGTGATTTTGCGGGGCAAGGGGCAGGAGCTGTGCTGAGTGGGTGGGTGCAGCACACAGTGCCCAGGTGAACTTGCCCAGGAGAAACTGAGCTGTCCGTGGGGCCAGCAAGGCCCAAAGCACACGGCCATGGCAGTGGGCAGCTGGGCAAGGCCAGCCTGCAGGGATGGATGTTGGTCTGGGGAAGGTGCTGCTATGCCCTTGGAGAAGACCACCCTCTGGGCCCAGCCCTAAAGCTAACCCCTTGAGAAGGAGAGAGCAGGAGAAGGAAGCTGACAAATGAGTGTGGAATCTCCCAGTGCAGAGAATTAAGGCAGCTTTATTCTGCTGGAGAAGGGGGACGAGTGGCAGCACTCTGGGTCGGCACAGGGCTGGTCCCGCGCTGTCGTCTGGGTCGGCTGTAGGGATCTTGGGCCTCGCGTTGGACATGGGAACTATCTTGCAGCTGCTCAGGCCCAGGGGTGCTGTAGCGGCTGCTGCTCTCGAGCACGGGGGAGCCACAGCAGGACCCTGACGGCAGCTGGCTGGCAGTGCTGGAGCTGCTTGTCTGAGGTGGAGGGAAGCTGGTGGATTGCTCCAGTGCTGCATGGCTGGGGGTGCTGGTCTCAGCACTTGGTGCTCTTGCACGGCTCCTCTGGCGATGTTCCATGGGCCGGCTGTAGGGTTTTTTGACGCGCCGTTGCAAGCGGGAGCGGTGTCGCAGGCGCTCAGGCCCAGGGGTGGGGGAGCGTCTGCTGCTCTCGAGCGCTGTGTAGCCACCGCAGGACCCTGACGGCAGCTGGCTGGCAGTGCTGGGGCTGCTTGTCTCAGGTGCTGGGGAGCTGGTGGATTGCTCCAGTGCTGCGTGGCTGGGGGTGCTGGTCTCAGCACTTGGTGCTCTAGCACGGCTCCTCTGACGATGTTCCGTGGGTCGGCTGTAGGGTTTTTTGACGCGCCGTTGCAAGCGGGAGCGGTGTCGCAGCCGCTCAGGCCCAGGGGTGGGGGAGCGTCTGCTGCTCTCGAGCACTGGGGAGCCACCGCAGGACCCTGACGGCAGCTGGCTGGCAGTGCTGGGGCTGCTTGTCTCAGGTGCTGGGGAGCTGGTGGATTGCTCCAGTGCTGCTTGGTTGGGGGTGCTGGTCTCAGCACTTGGTGCTCTTGCAGGGCTCCTCTGGCGATGTTCCCTGGGTCGGCCGTAGGGCTTGTTGGCCCGCCACTGGAAGCGGGAGCGGTGTCGCAGGCGCTCGGGCCCAGGGGTGGGGGAGCGGTCTCGCAGGCGCTCTGGCCCAGGGCTAGGGGATCGTTCTCGCAGCTGCTCAGGCGCAGGGCTGGGGGAGCGGTCTTGCAGGCGCTCAGGCCCACGGGTGTTTGAGTGGGTTCTGGTCTCAAGCACTGGGGAGCTCCTGGGTGGCTCTGATTCCACTATGCTGCCAGTGCTGAGGCTGCTGGGCCCAGGTGCCTGTGGGTCATGTGAAGGCCCTGGTGCTGGCTGGCTTGTGTTGCTGGGGCTGGTGAGCTCCAAGCTGGCACTGGAGGCTGTAAGGGAAGCGAGGAGGTGAAGGACATGGCCTCGCATGGCAGCATGGCCCAGTGCGGTGCTGCCAGCCCTCCTGAAGCAGAGAGGCTCTGCCAGGCCTACCCTGGGCACTCGCTGCCAGGCCTTGCCAGATGCTGGCCTCTGCCCAGGGGCACCCAGGTGCTTTGCCTCTTACCAGTGGCTGGGCCTGCACAGCTGCTGCACTCCCAGCTGGCTGTGCTCTCCAAGCTGGAGCAGCGTCTGTGGGTGCCCTCGGCAGCGCAGGAGCAGCACAGCAGCAGTTGCCAGGGCCTGGGAAAGCAAGCAGGTTAATAGCCATGAGGACAAAACTACCTCAGCATGGGACCGACCGTCCAGCAGAGCTCTCGTTCTCGGTCCTTCTGCTTAGAGCCATTGGCCAGACAGGGATGCCGTGGAAAACCCCGGAGTGCAGCTTTGGCAACTTACCCCTCGTTCTCTGCCTGCTCCCTGCCTCCTGGACAAAGGCACTCTCTGGCATTGCAGTGCCTGTGCCTCTCATTCAGTGCTGGGAAGGTGTGGCTTTCCTCCCACAAGGGCAGTCTGGTGGAAAAAGGAAAATTGATGAACCCTTGCTGCCCCAGCACTGAATCTACTGTTCTGCAGGGGCTGTCCCTGTCTGGGCACAGCACTTGCACCTTCCTGTTTTGTGAGATGGGCAGAAGGACACCAACCTTGCAGGGACTCGGATGCCCATCCTGACCATTTCCACCTGGAATCTTTCCCTGTCTCTGCAGAGGGGGCACACGAAGCAACCGATGCCGGCACACATAGAGTGTCCCTACAGGAGAAAGAGGAGCATGAGTCAGGCCCTGGTGCTGCTGAGCACCTTCTGTGGCCTGGGGGTGAGGGAAGGGCTCCTACCTGGATGCAGCTCCTGTGGAACCAGGCGTGCTTGCATGCTGGGCACACCATGGTGCCATATGACGGCCTGTGCTCTAACTGCCAGCAGGTGATGGTGGCCCCACTCAGGCCGCAGACAAAGCAGTCCTGGAAAGAGCACAGCAGCCCCCATCAGCTGCAGCCTCAGAGCCTCCATGGCCAACCCCACACCTCTGCACAGGGAGCAGGATGTGGCCACTGCTGGGCCACAGCCTGCAGACCTGCCTGGCTGATGAGGCTCCAGGGCTGCAGCCCCTCTGGAGTTGGTGGGAGCAAGGTGTTTGCCCCAGAGCTGGTTGGAAGGGCTGGGCTTGCTTTCTCAGGGTTGGAGCTAAGTTACCACAACTTTCTGCCAGTGCAAACCTTGTTCTTGTCAGGTCCTCACCTTCCACACTGCCTGATGGATTGTGCGTCTGACATCCTCAGGGAGAAATCCAATGAGTCCCGAATTCTCAGGGCCTCTCTGAAACAAGTTGGGGCTAAAAAACTGCAGGAAAGAGGAGGAGCTGATGAGTGTGTGGCAGAGACTGCCTGTCAGAAAGCTGGTGGGAGCCCTGGGGGAACTCACCATGCAAAAGAGATGGGCGCAGACCCCTTGTTGGTTCAGTTTGGGCCCACAGATATCCGGGTCAGCCTCTGCCCGATGACACAGCATGCATGCTGGAGGGGAGAAGAGCAAAGGCCACCAAGAATGAGCACTTCTGCGGGGCTGGGGGACAGTCTCCCTGAGGTGTTGCCCCAAGGGCCTGCTCTGTCCCTGCCTAGCTGTCAGCTCGGCAGGCTGGAGGCTTTGTAGAAGAAGGGAGTGCAGCAGGCATGGGTGTGCCAGCAGCTTGCTGAGGAAAAGAGGGCTTGGTTCTTCCCCAGGGTGGTCGGGAACTCCTGCCTGCCTCTGCCCCTGCTCTTGGCCCCATGCTGAGTGTCCCCACAAGCCCTCTGCCGGGCTGTGGGAGGGTCACTTTGCTCTCACCTAGATTCATTGAGTCAGAGGCCGCCTCCTCGCTTGTGCTCATGGTGAGTTTGAGACAACTGTGAGCGTTTGGAGAGTCTCTGTCCCAGCAGTGCTAGGCTGTCTCCTCCAAATACTCCTCTGCTGACTCTGAGGGAGAAGCAAGACGTGAGAAGCGGGTGAGCTGGCAGTAGAGGCCCAGAGCCCTGAGGTGTGGAGCCTCGCTCCTCTATCGCCAGCCCTGTTCGTCCCCTGCCTTCTCCTCACCCTCTCTGGGTCACACAGACCCACGGCCTGGCCTGTTGAGCCTTTTCATAGGCTTGTCTCCACGGGTCACAGTGGCTACTGTGACGTCAGCACCGGACACATCTCATGGGTGAATTGTACCTGTTTCCTGACTTGATCACTGAATGAAATGACAGCTACATGTCATTCATGTTTGCCTATGCTACTCCGAGTGAAAGGTAAAAATCATATTTGACTGCAGACTCACCTTGAAATCTCCAGTTAATAAAAAATTCAAGCCCCTTGCACCTAGTTAAAAATAGATGTTGTTTTGAACCTGTTCATTAAAGCAATTTACTTGCATATGTGCTTGCTCTCTATTTATCGTGGAAATTTCTGGAACAAATATATACATATATAGATCCCCTTTTATAACTCTTTTATCTCCTGTTCAGAAATTGCAAGTAAGTTGCAAAAGAAATTTTCCTATTAGGATTATTGGATGTTTTTAGACAACAAGGATTAAAGGGTTTTTCTGTACGTGATTTAATAAATTAAAAAAAAAATCATGATCCTGTGATGCACTTCTTTTTATAAGCAAGTAGCGTGTGACACTGTCAAGAATCACAGGCTGAGAATCGCAGAATGGCAGAGGTAGGAGACACCCCTGGAAATAGCCTAGTCCTATCCTTCCAACTCAGAACAGAGTTAGCTAGAGCAGGTCATCCAGGATTGTGTGCAGGCAGGCTTTGAATATTGCCAGGGACAGAGACTCCACAACCTCTCTGGGTAACCTGTTCCAGTTCTTTGACTACCCTGATAGTAGAAAAGTTTTGTCCTGTATTTAAATGGACTTTTCTGTATTTCAGTCTTTGCACATTGCCTCTTGTCCTTGTGAGGCATCACTCACTGAGAATCACTAAATCTGGCTCCATCCTTTTTGCTCATCTGTCAGATATTTATACTACATGCAGATAAAATGACCATGGACCTTCACTTCTCATTTCAGAGATCCTTCTATCCCTGTATCATCTTTGTGTCCCTGGTCTTTCTTGCACTGAGAAGAGAACTGGATCCAGCATTTCAGAGCAGATCATCTTCCTTGACCTCCTGGTGCCAGTTCTCACAATGCAGTCCTGAATGTTGTTAGCACACTGAAGACTTGCGGTTAACTTGGTGTCCACCATGAACTCGCCAGGGCCCAGGAGTATTTGATGTTGTTCTTAATTTTATTCCACCACTCCTCCCTGTTAAAACTATTTTCTTCCCTCTCCACTGTATTTTGAAAAGTATATTAAGAGAGAAAAAAAAAAAGTTAGGAGATATAAAAAGAAAATTTTTTTGTGAAACAAAAGAATTTCCATGAATACAGACTGATGTAATTAGCCCCTTCACTGTCTCCATTGACAAGACTTTAGATTTCCTTTTCTTCAGCCATTATTGTAAGCCTCCAAGATCAACTAAAATACTTTCACCTCTCTAAATACTCTTGCTAAATTACAAGAGGAATAGCTTGGAAAGGGCAGGTACATGCACACAGTAAAGCCAAAATAAGTATGTTCAAAATTTCTATAAAGTCTGTGAATGATTTTTTTTGTTTTTTATTTTTCCTCATAATGACATACATTCTTCCTGTGACATCACAATATGCATCCTGAATTAGGGATACAAAAATACACAGAAACTTCTAAGTTTTGAACATCTTCAGAGGCTCAGTTCACAACAGAAAATTAAAGAAAATCTAGGTTTGGCTAAGTGTCTATGTTGAGTTAAAAGCTAGGGAATTATTTTGGAATTTGATTCCAATGTCCCTAAGTTTTGGGAGAAAGAAAACAGAAAGTTAAGGTATAGGGCTTTGACTTTGACCTGTGACTTCTTTCTTTCTTGATCTATGCTACATCATCCCCAATAGGGTTAACAGGTTTATAAATGCAAGTACTAATTTATATTATTCTTTGCTGCATGCTCGGCTGTGCCTATCAGCCCATTAAGAAATTAATAGGGTCTCAGTATCTGTCATTGCTAATTTAAAATAGGAACAAGGACATGCCAAGCCATAATATTGATGCATTTGAAAATATGTTAATTGTCTTTTTCATTATTCAGCCTACTTAGCTACTTTCCAATACTACTTTCCAAAATACAAGTCATGAGAGATATTTTAACATTTTAAAAACCACACCTGACTTCCTTTGAAATGCCAGAGCTTTCTTGCTAATTGAAAAATAGGTTTCATGAAGATTTTTGTAGAGAAATCACCAATCAGAGATGGAAGTTAATGTACATTTGGTACACACTATCTTGTTGCTTTTCAACCTCAATTATTAATGAAAATTAGCTATCAGAAGTCAGCAGAAGTGCTAACTAGCTTTCAGTGCCAGTAGTTCAGAACAGCTGCAGTCACACTTCTGTTGCAAAATGTCTGTGGTAGTTGTAAAACGGAAAGTAAGCAAGGGAGTATCTGTTTCACCACAGCAAGCCTGAGTGATTCCTACTATTGCTGATATAGGCATGCCTGTGCAATAATGACTCAATATTCCCCTCAGACTGAAAATTGACAGTCTTAACAGCATATCAGTGTGTATAAGAAAACATAATGAATATTAATTGTGATTTAATGCACCACTTTACAATTTCTCTATGGAAACCTGCTCCTACTCATATTTCATATTTTGAGTGGAGTTTTTTGGATGTGGATAGAGTAATAGCTCTTTTGACATTTATATGTCAACTTTCCCATTCTGATATTTCATTCATAGGCTGTAAAATCTTTTGGACTGCCTAAGATCTTATCTACACATATTTTTGAAAGAAGTTCCCTTTCAAGTGATGAAGAGTGATGGCAGCCTTTATAGTAATAAATCAGGAAATACCTCCCTGATAGTAAATGTGAACAAGAGAGGGACAAAGAGGTGGGGGTGAGGTGGTGTGTGCGTGCATGTAAAAGCTGAAAATTTTCACCACTTCTATTTAAAAAGAGTAGAAATGATCTTAAGGGCTATAACTCCTTTGCCTCTACTCCTCACCAAATTTCTGTACCTCATCCTTATCTGACACTGGAGGATATTTATCCAAGAGGTACAGATAAATCTCACTTCTTAGCACAGTGAACCACACTCATTTCACACATAATACTCCAGATCACCAAAAAAAGAAGAGGAAAGTAAAAAAGCACCTGGCAAAGAAATGGAAGAGGGGGATATTGGTTCAGAATTTCAAGAGGGGAACTTCCTGCAAGTTGTTCTCAAAAGAAATCAGTATCTGTAACCTGGAAATTCTCTGCAAGTTAACTGTTTGGGTTCAGATTTTCAAAGAAACCTTTCAGTGATCTATCACTTAAATCCTACCAAGTTGCATGTAAGGTATTCAATAGCTTCTCAACAAGTTTCAGTGCTGTGAGAGACACGGAATGCTGCAGTGCACATCTTCACAGTACTGATCTGAAGGAAGAGGAAGTTCCTAAAAAGCACGATTGAAAAAAAAAAGAGGAATTAGGCATTTTGTCTATGGTCTTAAACTAGCAGCAATCCCAACAGACTGAGACAGTTCAATCAAAAGTCCTGAGATAATGAATTTACAACTGCAGTATGTTCAGGGGCACTCCCAAGCCCAACTAGATAGTGCTGGTGACTTATGTCTGACAAGTTGTGGCACTTTTCTGTTCATAGAACCATGGAATCACAGGACAGTTTGGGTTATAAGGGACCTCAAAACCCATCTAGTTTCAATACCACTGGCATGGGCCAGGACACGCTCCACTAGGCCTGTTTGCCCAAAGCCACATCCAGCCTGGCCTTCAACACTGCCAGGGAGGGGTCAGCCACAGCTGATCTTAGCAACCTGCTCCAGTGCCTCACCACCCTCACAGGGAGAATTTCTACTTAACATGTATCATAGAATCATAGAATGGCAAAGGCTGGAAGGGACCCCGAGGATCATAGAGCTCCAACCCCCCTGCCACAGGCAGGGCCACCAACCTCAGGCCTGGATCTACACAAGGTTGCCCAGGGCCCCATCCAACCTGGCCTTGAACACTTCCAGGGATGGGGCATCCACCACCTCTCTGGGCAGCCTGTTCCAGGACCTCACCACTCTTTCTGTAAAATCTTCCCCCTAATATTCAATCTAAACCTTCCCTCCTTCAGCTTTAAACCATTCCCCCTTGTCCTGCCATTATCTGCCCTTTTAAAAAGTTGATTCCACTCCTGTTTGTATGCTCCCTTCATGTAATATAAATCTACCACAGTTTAATTTGAAACCATTGTCTCTTGTCCTATCACTACAGTCCCTGGAAAACAGTCCCTCTCCAGTTTCCTGTCAGCCCCTTCAGGTACTGGAATGCTGCAATAAGTTCTCCCTGGGGCCTTCTCTTTCCAGGTTGAACAAGCCCAGCTCTTTCAGCTTGTCTTTGTAGGAGACGCACTCCAGCCCTATTTACTATTAAAAGATAAAGGAGGAAGAGTGAGGAACATGCTCCTAACAACATTTTTGAGCATTGCTCCAGCACCTGCATTAATTTACTGTTGACAGAGACACAGAAATTGTAGAAGATGGGTGATGTCTCCCTTCCCTAGAGCACCTGCACTACCATCATGTTGCTTGATTCATACTGTTTGTGTTCTAGTAACTGCAGGATGCTCCAAAGTGGACCAGGGTCCCTCTGAGTGCAGTGGGATTCACAAATAAATTCTTCCACAGACCACACCAGATACTGAAGAAACCCCAAACCCTTTGATTTTCCACAAATTCTTCAGTACCTAGGGCAGATCTCAAAGCCCTGGCAGCAGCTGCGGAGACAGAGGACACAGGCTGATGTGCAACTGCACACAGACTGCAGAAGGGCTGCTTGGCTCTGTTTACCGCAGCCATTAAGGGGAGCTGGCTTTCTTCCTTGAGCATGTAATTTGTTTTTGCTTTCTCACTCTGGGAGAAAAAGGTAAAAAGCTAGTGGTTTTCCACTTAAAGAGACACAGCACAGGAAGAGTTAAAATAAGAAAGCCTGAATGTTTAATCTGCCAGAAACATATGAGAAGAGCAATCAAATCTGGGATAAGTAGCTCCGAATGAGGTATGCCTGATTGCTTAAGGCCATGCTGTTTGTCAGTCTTTTAAAATTCAAGTCATTACCAGATGCTGATCTGCTATAATATTGTGATATTTTATCTGATTACACTTATCTGATTGTGCCATATCTGCTATTTGCCTTTCCATTTTTCCATGTATATTAAATGCAGGTGGTTTTATTATTCAGAGAGCTAGAAAGTGTTGACTGCTCTGAATATAAATGGGGATATTATATCATTACCTTGCTCTGAAAGCAGAGTCATTCAATGTGTAAATCATATGCAAGGTACCTAGTGGAGACACAATAAACCATAATGTCTTGAGAGAGAAAGCAATGAGGAAGGGATAAGGAGATAAAAATTTAAGGCATTGTTAAAGAAGGATAATCTTCATAATCCTATTTAGTTCTTTCAAACCACCATTTGTTGATAATATAACCTTTATATTCAAAACTTTTTAAAGTTCATTAAGTATCTCTTGGTGAAGTTATTGCCACATGGAACATTATCAATAATGTGACTGAATAAACAACAAGATCACCAGCCAACCAAGCATTTTAGCTGCTTTCAAAAGGATGCAGAAGGGACCCACACATTTCTGTAAAAGCTCAGCAGACTCTTCCACTCCTCACCACCATCTTCAGGATTCTCTGGAGAAACATTCAGGAATCACAGCACAACTGAACAGCAGATCAGGGTAGGAGGGCAAAGGGACTTCATCTGAGATCACTATCCAGATACAATAAAGGTAATCTGGGAAATCCTTTTTGCATGCAAAATTTTGCACACAAGCAAAATTCCTTGATGATTTACTGTGATAATTTAAGACCAAGATAAATCCCACTGTGAGGATACTTAGAAATGTTCCAGAATCACAGGAAGGCTGAAACTGGAAGCACATCTGGAGATAACCTAGCACAACCCCCTAGCTGAGCTAAAACAGGTTACAGTGTGGAGTTCAGTTTTGGATATCTCCAGGCATGGAGACTCCACAACCTCAGTGGAAAGTGTTTTCCTGTGCTCAGAAACCCACACAGAAAAAAAAAAAGTGTTTTCCTCTATTTAAATGGACTTTCACATTGTGCTTATTGCCTATTGCCTTGTCTCCAGACACTTCTGAGGAGAGTCTGGCTCCATCTTTACTTTCCCCCATGTGGTATTTATACAAATCAATAAGGTCACCTCCAAGATTTTTTCCATGCTGGATAGTGCAAGGTCTCACAGCCTCTCCTCATGCTTCAGAGCCATTTTGTGGCTCAGCTCCAAAATCGCTCCAGTATGTCCTTGCTTCATTTTTTACCAGGATGCCCAGAACTGGGTACAGCACTTAATATGCGATCATCTTTAGATGTTATTCCTCCCCTTTGGCTGTTTTACTGTAATATCTTGTCATCCTGCTCAGCCTCCAACAGCCGTGACTTTATAGATGCAGGTAAATGCTCAGCAAACAATTAAAACCATAAAATAGCCAATACCTCCCCATCACTTCTCCCATGTGCAACAGTCAGAGGGACACAAAGGGTGTCAAGTCCTCCAAACAGGCTACAGCCCTCAGTGGTTTTGCATGGCAGGGTTCTGGTGGAAAGGGAGGGGCTTCAGGGGTAGATATTGCAAGAAGCAGCTAGAAGCTTCCCCTAGTCCCAACTGGGCTCAAGGCTGGACCTGCTGCTGACCAAGGCCGAGCCCATGAGCGATGGTCACAGCACCTCTGGGTACCATATTTAAGAAAAAAATGCAAGCAGATGCTTTTTGCTCCCAGAGAATGGAGTGAGAAGATGTAAGAAACTGTGCAGACACCAAGGGCAGTGAAGGGGTGGAGGGTAGTAGGCTTTCCATGCACTGGAGAGAGAGATTCCCCTGCAGCCCGTGAAGAAGACCATAGTGGAGCAGGTTGTCCACCGGCAGCCCATGGAAGATCTTGGAGAGCAGAGACCCCACCTGCAGCTTGAGTAGAGGCCCCACGCTGAAGCAGGTGGAGACAGACAGAAGACACTGTGACCTGCATTGGAGCAAGCCCCTACCAGCACTTGCAGCCTGTGGAGAGTGACAGACACACAGACATGAGAGAGAGTGAGAGAGATCCGTGCTGGAGCAGGCTTGCTGGGGCATGGGGGGAGGCTTGTGACCCCATGGAGGCCCAGGCTGGAGCAGTCTGGGCTTGAGAGACTGAGACACATTCTGTGATTTATGACTGCTCCCCATAGCAGTGACCCACGCTGGGGCAGCTGGGGAAGAGCTGAAGCCCTGTGAGTAAGGACTCATGTTGGAAAAGTTTGTGAAGGACAGTCTCCCATGGGTGGGACCCCACGTTGCAGCAGGACAAGGGTGTGAGGAATTGTGGTGGTTTAGCATGCATACACACACACGGATTAAAAAGAAAACAACTTTTTAAAAAAAATCTAACAGAGGAGAAAGAGGTACAACTATTGAAGGTTAGTTTAAGTTTGCAGGAGAAAGCATAAGGGCAAAAAACAAAAGCAAAGATCAGTGCAAGGTGACAAAATTTAGACTAAAGGTGGCACGGAATCTGAACTGAGGAACAGGTACATTATCATCTTGGGACCCTGACACACAGTCACAAGCTCACAAGTGTGTCTTTTGTACAAGTGCACTGGTGGTCCATGAAATCCAGAGGTAAAAGCAGCAGAAATGCTCTCCTGCTTGTAAAATGCACCTTCAGCAAACAGAACCAAAGCGACTGAGAATGGAAAAAGATAGACACAGCCCTCAAAAGAGGCAGATGGACAAACCATGGCCTTAAATATCTCTTTCCTAAACCTTCACTGAATTTACCTACCCAGATTATTTTTGGCACAGGTTAACAGCCTAATGATATCAAGACAAAAGTCAGGGCGTTAAGTGAATTAACTGCCAAGATTGCTGAAATATGTGTGATTTTATCACACATCACAAAATACATTTTTTATAAAGCCTTTGCTCCCAAAACCCTGTGGCACAGAATGATTCTTGCTTTGTGTCATATTTCAAAAGTATGATTTTCACCTTCCCATCTGTGGAGAAAAGATTGAAGACATAAGCCCAAGGTTGAAAGATCAGAAGACAAAACAAAACAATACAAATAACTTCAAGTTTAAAAAATAATATTTTTGACACTTTAAGGAATGTCACTTTCAAAATTTTGGAAATCTTGATTCACCAAGCTTGAGCTCAGTTTCACTTCTTTTCAGATCTCTTGGATAGAAAAGCTAACAAATGCCATACATTTTCCAGCATAAAAAGCTTTCTTACCAATCACCATCTCGTCCATACAAATCTGATCGATGGAAAAAAATACAGAGGAAAAGAAATTATGCAGGAAGTTCCAAAACTTCAAGAACAGATGGTTAAAAAGCAAGGTCTTGGTTCACAGTATGGAGACTGTGTGTAAAACACTTGCTGGTAGTGCTGAAATGGGTTTCAGAACTTTTTGTATCTTGTATCAGCAGTTCTTCAGAGAAGGGATACTGGTTTGGCTCTGCTTTCAGAAAGCAGAGGTTCATAAACACATCTCCTTTGTTCTAGCACCAGGCAGAGGATTTAAAGATTAAATACAATAAAAAACCATTTTTTCCTGTTATTTGACATCTAAGATTAGGCAATAAAGGGAACATGGAACTAGATGAAGTGTACTGCTCAGCCCTCAGAATTTTTATGAAAGCTTAGCCAAAAATTCACTCAATTTTTTTTTAATAAAAGACAAACTTTCACAGAGATTGAATGACAGAGTCAAAAGTGAAAGCGTAAATTTTCAAAAGCACAGAGGTATTCAGGTAAAAGGAACTGTGTCAGGCTTGATTTTATTTAAAACCTCCATTGCAGAGGTTTTTAGAGACAAAAAATATTAAGTCTGTGAAAGCTGCAAATTATACTTAATTTGCAAATTGTCCTGGTTTCAGCTAGGATAGAGTTAATTTCCTTTCTAGCATCCAGTGGTGCTGTGTTTGGGAGTCAGGATGAGAGCAGTGCTGATAACACAGGGACGTTTTAGTTGTTGCCAAGCAGTCAGGGGCTTCTCAGCTGTTCACATTTCCCTACTAAGAGAAGCCAGAGGTGGGGGAGATGGTGGGGGGGCAGGATGCTTGGAGAAGACACAGCTGGGGCAGGTGACCCAAACTGGACAAAGCAGGTATTCCATGTTAACTGCATCATGGTCAGAATAAAATGGGAGCTGGTAGAGTGAGGAGTGACTCCAGGATGTGCAGTTTTGGGGACAGTCCAGTTTCGGGATGGCTCTGAGCTGTGTGGCCTGAGTTGTGTGGTTCAGTAGTGTTCAATAAAGTCCTATTATTGTTATATCCCTCTTTCTCTGCTGTCCCAGTAAACTATCCTTATCCCATCCCACGGAGTTTAGAGTTGTTTCATTTTAAGTTTCTTTCCCCCCACACACATACACCTCCTCTTAGAGAGCAAGCAGCTGTGTGGTGCTTGATTCTCAGCTGGCACAAAACACAGAGGAACTGTAAACACCAGTTAAAGCAAAATGAAGTCAGGTATCTTCAAGAAAGCAGAAAAGTGGATTGATAAAAATATCAGAATGAAGTTGTTTTCACACTCCTTACACACTGCCTTTCTGCAGAGCAATGCACCCAAGGTCGCAGGCTTTCCTGGGCTAAAAATGTGTTACCAGAAAGACCTGAGAAGCCACTTTGGTTAATCTGATTATGGGTGGACTGATATCAGACTTATCCATGGAACAAAGACATTTGATTTCTGTGGGATTTGGATTCTGCTCTCAACAATCGTTTCTCTTGGTGTATAAGGAGAAAGTTATAGGTTGTATAAGGATATGAAAATGAAGCTGGATATTAATCAAATGACTCTAGTAGGCACAGAACACTTTGTTGGTAATTATTAATGTTAATACATAATTATGTGCTTTCCTCTGGAGCCAATATGTTTCCTAGGCATGGGCATGAATAAATGCCTCGTGATCATACAGTCCAGCCAGAAGCCACAGAAGAAGGAAAAGGCAAAAGGAAAATAAAGCAGCAGTCCAAAAATCATGTTTGCAGGGTGCCATGGGAGCCTCAGGCTGCTGAGGACAGGAGTATTGGTGGCTACCCTGGGAGTGGCAAGCAGGAGCTTACAGCCAGGACCATTCCACCACTCCACCTTGAAGCAGGACAGCCATTGAGCGGCTGGGATAGACCCAGGTCTGGGCATTGGGCACCTTCCTGGGGGTGGTGATAGGAAAGGCAGGGCTGGGACATTGGCCTGCAGGTAGGACCATAGTCAGACACAGTCCAGAATTGGAGTTTGAAGTCAATACATTTGAGGAATCTGTATCAGAAGCAAAACAGTTTGGGCAAGTTTTCACTTTTCACCTGCATTGGCTTATATGCTAATTCCTGTAATGCTTTCTCTGCTAAAAATACAACTTTGTTTTGACTACTACTGCTTAAGAAGCATCACTGCAAATAGAGCCACCAAAATGTCTCAGTGCGTCCTGCAGGAGTACAATAAAGGTCCTCCAGCGCAGCGTTTTGAGGCCCAGATGGGCTGCCAGTGAAGGTAAATCCACGGTTCCCAGCAACACACAGTGAAATGCCCAACCCCTATGCATCACTGCCCTCAGCTGGAGTGGCTCAGAGCTGCCTAGCACAGCACTTGCACTTGCAGCTGGCTTGTGCAAGCCATCCAACACATCCAGGAATGAGAGATCCCCATCCCTGCAGCGAGGGCTGGCCAGTGTGGTTGTAACACCTCTATGTACAGTTCAACATATGCTGGTGCCAGACACCTACCTTCCCCACTCCCCGTTGTTCTCTTCCTGTTGTTACTTACATGTTCACTGCTGCCACTTTTTGGTTAATGAGTAAGCTTAGTTCCCTCAAGAGCAGCAGAAGAGTCTCAGCCACTACTGTGCTTAGGTAGAAGCTACCTGCAGGGTTGTGCAAACCTAGGTCTCTGCTCCAGGGGAGGAATTCGTCTTCTCAGTAAGGCTTCAGCACTGTGGTAATCTTTCCTGAGCTCTTAAAAAATAAGTCATTCATTTGTGTGGCATAAAATTGCTTTATTACTAAAGAAATACATTGTGCTTTGACCATCTCCTTTTGACATACACAGACTTCATTCCTGCCCTTATTTAGAATATTTCCATTTACAAATGGAGACATTAAAATGCCCACCAAATGCCTTCTAATGTCTTGTCTATTCTTCCCTCTCACCCTATCATTACAGCTACAGAGAGACTTGTATTAAGGAAAAACAGAATTTGGCAAGGAATCCATAGTGTCCGCTGATGCCCTAACCAAAAAGTAGGCATTCAGAATATAATCCTCTTTCCTAAAAAGCCTGCAGTTCAGGTACACTTGCCAAATGAGTCTGCTCCGCCTTCATGTACACTGGCAATGGTTTTTCATGGAATGAAAATGCTTAATTGAGGAAAATGTTGACAGCCACCGATTTCACTAATGCCATGATTTATCTCTGATTTTCTTCCCTAGAATTTCTGTTCAGAGTTCATCCATCCAGTCTTCCATATTGTTTTCCAGTTATTCCTTTCCCAAGGATGGCCCTTGTTAACTCTGTCTGCTGTTAAAAAAAGAAAGAGAGGCTTCTTATTTGTGTACATCCCTACACACACACATGCCGCACATATATGCATACACAGGAAATAGCAACAGGGTGCTTTTACTTCCCTTATTCACATGGAATCAGCATAGTATACATGGTGAAACCTTCACAAGTCAACAGTTTTACTGCATTTCTGAGTCAGAAAAACTTGCAGCACCCCCCAGTTAAATTTCGCAGTGCAACTAGCACACAAATTTAGGCAGTCTAATAAACTATTTAGAGAGCTGTTCCTCATTCCTTGCAGATGGCCCCTGAAAATCATATCCAGCTATAACAGCAGTGCATTCATTAGCAGTGTTAGCAAAATAAATATTTTCAAGCACAAAAGTACATCAAATGAAAAGGAAATATTGAGTCAGAGCACCACATGCTATCAACAGGCACAACAATGCTCAGACAATACTTTTGGTTTTACTTAGTAATCTATAAATGTATGTTATACCTGCAGGACACAGTCACTTGGAAGTACATGGTCTCACATGGAATAACAGGGTATGCCAGAGCAAGGTGACATAATACAGACACTAATGTGGAGCATGCAGTTCTTCAGAAAGAAAGCTATCAAGCTGTTGTAAACATCCTCCCTCATTTTCCATTCTTTACTAGAAGAAATGTAGGCCTTTCAAAACTGAAGAGATTTTTAATGTTATTCATTACTTACACACTCCATGATCAGCTTTCCTCTTAGCTTGGAACTTTGTAACATCTGGGTACTGCAATGTGTTTTGAACGCTGTGGAGTCAGGTACCTACTGCAGAAAACCTTTCTATTCTTGACTTCGAGAAAAGCTCTGTCACCTTAAGAATTATAAATGTATATTTTTCCAAATGTAAATGCATATTGGATTTTTTCAGGTTTCTTTTCAGGACAA
This sequence comes from Laterallus jamaicensis coturniculus, assembly GCA_022605575.1. Lineage (NCBI taxonomy): Eukaryota > Metazoa > Chordata > Aves > Gruiformes > Rallidae > Laterallus > Laterallus jamaicensis. Next base: position 3,406,308 of record JAKCOX010000054.1, read on the forward strand.
TGCTATATCAGAACACCAAGAAATCAGATTACCAATTTAATTGGATTTAATAACCTAGGTCACAAAACCCAACCAATTCTCTGTATAGAATAACATCCTCCCTCTTTCTTTTCATAATATATATAAAGCACCTGTTCAATACTTTTTTCCCCACAGACATAAAAGTATGTTAACAACCTCTAGTTGCTGCCAATAAACCACTTGTTGGCTGTGAACAACACAAATCCTTTCTGTTCTCATTAACTGAGGGAAAGAGTGGGCTCATTAAAAGTACGTTGTGCTTCACAAGCAGAGAAGGAAGAGAGAAAGGATATGAAAGGACCAGGGTCAGGAAAAGTATCTGGCAAATAAGGATGTTATTTGTAGTTGTTTTCTTCCACATAAAACTCAAGATTACCCCAAGAACTGGCTGTACTTTTAAAGACAAAAGAGAAATTTCTAGTTACCTGGGAAGTCATATAGGGTGGTCCAAGAAAGCAAAACACCACCAGTACAAACTTCCACTGAGAAACAACCTAATATCAGAGAGGAACACGGAGGTATGATAAACAGGTGCAGGGAAAGTAAAAAAATAAAAACAAATTGAACATGAGTGCAGAGACAACTGCCCTGTGATGGTGCACATCTTTATGGAAAGTTCATTAATATTTACTGTAGCTGCACAATAGCACTGGCCTTGGAGATAAGTCTGCAGGATCAACTAGATACGAACAACATACCTCTACCATTACCAAACACTAGACTGCGAGCAGAGCAAGAGATCATGCAAAGAACAGAGAAGAGGTTCCATGTCAATTCGGGGGGGGAGGGGATAAAAAGTGAGATGGAAACCTTAAGCCTAACTCAGAGCAGCAGCTAAAATGATAGTCACTCTAGTAGTCAGCATGACAATGCCCAGGTGGCTTTGTGGGCTGAACTTCAAATCTCTATGGCTCTGTTGCGTGCCTCAGCTGAGGAGATTATAGGACTGCCCTGCTCCATAGGCCTGTTCATTGAGATTCATACTAGATGCAGAAGCTGAAATTAGGTAGAGTGAGGTTTTTTAACCATGGGTACCCAAAAGTAAGATGAAAGAACTGACAAAAAATGCTAGTGATCACTGTAATTCATAATGCGGGACACTGGTGGGAGGAAGGCTCACTCAGGGCAACAGAACTGTGTAGCCCTGACCCAGGCAGGCAAAGCTCCAGCAGTGACGCTGGTGGGGTTGGGGACAACTCTGGGGAGAAGGCCCTGGGCTCCATTGAGCAGCAAGCTGAGCAGGGCCAGAGAGGTTGGAGTCCTCTTTTCCCCTATGAGGATAGCTGGGCAGTGGAGCTTGGCGCAGTGAGATGGTGTCATCTCCAGCCTTGGAAGGTCCTCAGCCCCCATGGTGATAACACACTTGAGTCCTGGTCTGACCCCACAGACGAGCCTGCTCTGGGCAGGAAGTTGGAGTGGAAACCACACAAGATCCCTGCTGACCTTAAACATCTCATAATGACCCAATGTCCTCAATTCAAGAAGGACATCAGAATGCTGGAGAGAAATCCTGGAAGATGTAATTAAGGACGAATTAAGTAACTGGAAAATGTGCAGTGCAGAGGAAAATTTTAAGTATCTCAATCTTTTTACCTCATTAGAAGTAGATTAGTGAATGCATTGATCAAACCTGGTAACAGGTGTCTCACGAGTTGGACAGGAGAAAGCATAACAGGATCCAATCACTGAGACAAAGAGAGTCTTAGAAAAAGAAAAAAAGATGGACATTTTTTTAAATTAATACAATTAAGTATTTAATTTGTGGAAAACCTCTTGTCTCAACAGAATGTAAGTAAGCTCAATTTTATTCTGGGAACCTTAAGTATTGAATATCATTTATTTTTCAAAAAGGATCAAGAGAGGATAGTTTTTTCCTGACACAAAAAAACAAAGGCACATGTCAGCAGTTGACTGAGAAAATGAAAAATATAATTTAAGGAAAGAACCAATGAAGGAAAAGAAACATAAGTCCAAAAGAAACAAATGTATGGAGTTATATAGGTGACAACTAGAAGCCAGCTTTGTATGGAAGACAGAAAAAACAAGAAACTTGGTCTAATTCAATTCATTCTGGCTTTCTTGTGATAGCTCTGCAGGGTTAACAAAAAACACAGATCAACAAATCAGGCAGTAGCTGTGTAACTCTGCAGCACATAACAAGAGGGAAATTTAAATGGGGCAGGAATGATCTTTCTGTCTTGGGGTGTGATGCCACTTGCATTGCCACTGGCCAGTACTACTAGAGGAGTACAATTTACAGTTGCTGTCAAGGTGTAAGAGCAGCAGGCCCGTCTCTGGATGCACAGGTGGAGCAGTCCTTTATTGTGTCCCACACGTCAACCAGCACTGTGCAGGGCACAACTGCACCCCATAGTTCCATGACAACCGATGGAAAGCTGAATCGGAAGGTTAGATAAATGACAGAGATAACAGCCTGTACATGGTTAATATTTATTTCTAAGTAGTACAAACACAACAGCAGAGAGCAGTAATTAGCTGAAAACGCACTAACAATCCTTGTGGGTATAAAGCACAGGCATTTGGGAGAAATGGCATAATTAATGAGGAATTTCAATACTGCATGCAGGTCTGGTGCTGAGCTAGAAGCTGAAGCTACAGCAAGCACCTGTCCTAATACCATAGTGGCATTAATAATGTATTACAAACAGTGAGTTTTCTGTGTGATCTTGAGTGTTCCTTCTGATCAAATCAGATTCATACATAGGATATAACTAGGAAATGTTTCTCTTTAGATTATATCTTATGCTGGACGCTGCTTTGCTTTATTAGAAGGTGTTAGTATGGTGAGTGAGTGGAGAAGGAGCTCTGACGAGGGAGTATATGGAGCTTATTAAAAAAAATTAATTCCAAGTAGGCATGGTTTCTGGTGTGAAAAAGTTTGAGGATGCCTTCCGGGCATTGAAAACACCTTTCATAACACTTAAGCAGCCAAGTGGCAAGATTCATTATATCTAAAAAGCCAAGTACATTTTAATTTTCTCCTTTCCATGAACGTTTCCTGTTTCATAACTGCTGCATGGATACCTAGTGGGCCAGAGACTGGGCTGTTGCAGGCGCCGTACAGTACCACACCAGTCGTATACCATGGCATGCAGATGGCTGGGGTAAGTTTCTAAACAAAGAGCTAGGCAAGAAGGAGACCACCATGTGAGCAGCTCTTGACCTGCCACCACCTCCCCAGTAAGCACAGTCGCACAGCTGCCCCAGTTGCCTTTGATGGAAAATGGTATTTTGACCAGCAAGGATTTTCAGACTCAAAATCCTGAAAGGAACAAGGTTAAAGGAATGAGCAGAGCATTTGTACAACAAATGCAGCGACTTTTTCAGTCTGAATTATATATATGCGAGTTACAGTAGCTCATAAATTTGCCTCCAAAGACACTCCTACTGATGGACTATGTGATGGGAAGGTCAGAAAACCTGAATTTTGTATTTGCTTAGTTTCTTGGTTCCCCATCTCTGTAGCAATAACTCCATGTAAGGTTAGTAAAACTGCATGAATATATTATGCTACTAGAATACATTCCAAAGGGTAGACACTTATAGAGCTGACCAGCCTGTCTCACAAGTAGGTATAGGTCTGACAACAAAGAATTTTTGCAAGAACATGGTCTGTATTCATCTTGCTCTTGAATGATGAGTGCTTAGAAGCCCACTAAAATCAGGGACTTCATCCATGATTCAGTATCAGCCATTCTTTTTCTCCAAAAGTACATGAACCTCGCCCATCAGCAGCATCTTCTTCCTATAAAGGGCACTGAATCACTGCAAGATGTTTTCTTGCTAACTGATTCTGCAGGGATTTTTATTAATTTTTTTAAAGTCAATGAGCAGCCCAAGTTCTGTTTAATTGCTGCATTTTTATTTCTATTAATTCAATGCATTTAAGGGGCTGCAGTGGCTGGAATGGAAAGGACGCTGTTACACTACCAAATTTTTCTCCCGTAGTCTGACAAAAAGAAGCTGTCTCTTAACCTGATGGCAATGAAAGACAGCGAATGAATCATTGCTTGAGGAAACCAATTTATTTAGTCACCGTGTCGCTGTTATTTATTACTTGTCAGCACATGCTGTTAGTTCAATTAAATATAAAAACTTGAAGTCCTCTTCCAGCCCTCCCCCAACCCCAATTTTTAAAAACACACAACAAACAAGAAAAATGACATGAATCTGCAGTGCTAAAGCAGAACCCTTTGGGTTTATTGTGCTTCTCTTGTTTTAATTAAGCTTTGTTTATTAAACTTCTGCAGCTAAGGTATGGGGATTATTAATCTTCTTCAGCAGCTGAAGATAAAAGTTAGCAGGGAAAGAGGACATTATAAAAGTACAGTTTAGAGTTCCCCACTGAGATGCACATAAAAAGATGAAATGAAGTAGTGAGACAAAGTGTTGATAGCGAAATTTTAACAATAAAAATACAGGGAGCTACAAACAGCAAGCATTTTCTCCCTTTTGCATACAAAGGAACAAGGAATGAAAACTTATTTTCATACATGGGCACGTTTGTCATTTACAACGTTAGTCATTAATGTACATGCTGTCTCACAACATAATCACAGACATACAAAAAAACCTCACATACATTTCAGCACTGCCTTTCCTCTTGCATCTATGTTGTTTGTTTAAGACAAGATGAGGGTAGATAGAATTTTTGTTCCTCATGAGAGGATTCGCTTTCCCTTGCTTAATGGTACAATTAAAATGGAAAGCCTTACTTACAAGAATGAATATAAATATAAAACATAAGACAAATAACATTAATTTAAAATCTACTCATCCATAGAAAATTTTACTTTTGGAGATCTGCTTATTACTTGTCATTGGTAAATTAATCATAAATTAGTCTATCCAAGACTCTTTTCCAACATTAAAGGGACAGTCTGAATTGCAATTCTAACCAGGTTTACACCTCGACGATGTCAAACACGGCCCGCTGATTCCTGACCCTGATTCCGGTTTTCAGTGATGAGCATGTATTATACCCCCAGGGCTTTAGAAGCTGCCATTCTTCACTTGACCTCACCTTTCACCTCAGTTAAGTTCATTCCCTTTGTCCTGTTGATATTTAGTGAACAAAACTGGCAACATCACCTTTTTTCTGCAGCAAGTGGAGGTATAATTAGGGGCTCAGTCGATCCCTATTCTCTGGATAAAAATTTCAGTGATAATTCAGAGCTGTGGCAGTGAGGTAACAGATCTTCAAGAACTGGTCCACTAAAACCCATTTCAGTCATTCACATCTTTGACATGTCATATTTTCTGTAAGACAATAAATCTTAGTGAACTCCATTTCTCAGTTCCCAGACAGCAAAAGTGGAAGGAACAGGATTAACCAGATTGGAATTACCCTAGCTGCAACCTGACTTAGGTGCCTGCAAAGCCTCATTTTTCTTGCTACAGGACCAAGATTTACCAACTGGAGATTTAGTAAAGCCATGGCCTACCAGTTCCTGAATCGGTTACCTCATCAAATGAGTAACTTACTGATGATAAATATCATCCTACCCCGATGTTTGAGGCATTCTCTTAAAACAATGAAAGCACAGATCCTGTCAAAAGGGCCTCTCCTGCAAAGCAGATACAACTATTGTATTTTTTAAAAAAATATGCAGACTAGTCAGTGAAACAAGGAAGCGCTAGTATTTTGTGAACTGACACCAATTTTTGGCAAGAAGAGATGTATTTGAACGGCCTCAGTTCTACCGAAATACTGATACCTAACTCTTTCTATTAGTTCTAGCTCTTCAGAGGTGCCCATACAATATGAAACAACAGAAATTGAAAGGGAACCTAAATTGTCTAAATAGGGCCTTACTGTGGTAGATGTTATCTACTTGAACTTTCTGAGAACAGTATTACCAGCTCTATGGCATTTTAGCACAAAGATAAATTCCATAAGAAACCTATTTCCTTAAAATACCCTTTTTACACTGTTAAAAAAGAAGGAAATCTATTACTAGAGTTGCTTAGATCCACCAAGTATTTAAAAGGGTTAGTAGAAATTGAAGATAGAAAAGATACTACCAGCCTTCACAATAAGATATTACCAGCTTTTACAATCATGGGAGGTCCCTCCAGTTAATTTTTCCAATGCTGCATCCACTTGAGTTTCAGTATACCTTTACAGCGAGTCCCGGAAAGCAAGTTGGAGAACATACACATAAAAAAATCTTAGCTTTGCTTGGGATATAGAGTAGATGGCTTCCTAAAAAGATAGTGTGTGTGTTTGTTACAAAGGAAATCATCCTGTAGCACAGGAACTGGTTCGCCCAAAGAAAAATGACAATAAAGCAGAAGCACTGGGATACATGATGTGTAGAAACTTTGCTTTATGGAGGAGCATACATGATGGTTGCTGAATCTTGATGAAGAGCAACTTACGTGTCCCCAATTCCAGCAAACTGCATTACACATCCTAAGTCTGAAACACCACATTATGACTGAAGTAACCAGGGTGCTGGTCTGAGCCTTTCCACTCAAGCCAATGAAGGCATCACTTCATCCTTAAACTCTGACATTTCATCTAAGTATATATATAAACCAAAATTTCCTTGTTCCTACCTTGTATTTTTCTAAATTGCAAGTCATTCCCCTTCACTATTCTGCTCCCATCCCCATTTTATGTAGGGAAAAGTAGTTCTTACAATTTGTTTATAAAATTTGGGTTCTGTTCTTAGTACATAGCTCTTTGAAACAGACATTGCTAAAGCAACACAGCCCCCTAGTGTGGATGCAGTTCAAAAGCTTAATTTCCATACAATTATGAGACTCTAATCTAAGACTACACATGAGAACAATTAGAGTCACTTTGCTTAAAAAAACATACCAATAATCAGAAGTATGTAGACTGAAAAATTCGATGGCTAAAATGCTTTACATTTGGAGTGACTCAGCTACTGGTTTTGAGTGAAGATTTGCATCACTTCAACACGAAGAAATTAAATCATGGACCCTAATTCTGACACCTCACATCTCAAGGACTGGAAGAACCTGGGGTATTGCTGGTACAACATAATCCAGCACCATTTCCAGCAATTAGGTTTTCACTACTCATTCTGTTGTGCCAACACAGCAAATTCGATCAGGATGCTGATCCAGGTGGGGAGAAGCAAATGGACAGGATCTCCTGTCTGAATGAGCTTTTGGATGTGGTTCTCTACATGCCCATGGAAACACTAGTTGCACAACAGTGGTATGACAGGGACAAATCAAGGAGGCACCCTGGGAACAAGTACCCTAACTAAAATGTATGTATAGGTCCTTAACAGTATTCATATTAATCTTAAATGTCTTTCCCAGTACTCTCGTTCTGACCATCTCTACAGGCAAATTTCAATGTATTTAAACAAGACTGTCCAGTCATGTCTCAGGTCCTCTGTTACTCTGGTGAATTCAGAAGCCTTTATCTGCATTTGTTCCATGCCCAACAGATATGTCTTCAATACAGATATGCACACACTGTACCAGGGAAATAAAGCCAGATTTTACAAGTCAAGTCAGTTCGACTGGAGTCTGAAAATGGAATATGTGGTGCAAGATCATAGATTTGAGAATTCACAGTGTAAGATACCTGGAAAAAAAACTTCAGAGAACCATTAGAAACAAAAGATGAAAATACAGGTTTGACTGACAATAATCAAGACAGATCCCATGGAAAAGGATAAAAGGATGACATTTTTCCACGTGCTTAAGAAAGCAATGTTACACTGAATGAACATGTTTTTCTTTCTGCTTTTTTTTTTAATAGATCATTACTTGTGCTCTACAATTTAATAACCCTGAAGTATTTACACTTATGCTTTTGGGATTGTTGTGGTTGTGCATGGCTGGCTTCTGGTGGAGCAGGAGGGCTGCAGGGGTGGCTTCTGCAAGAACCAGCCAGAAGGTCTCTGCAGGCCCAACAGAACAAAAACCAGTCGGCTCAAGGTTGGAGTCATTGCTGACCAAGGTGGAGCCCATCAGGGATGGTCACAGCGCCTCTGGGAATCACATTTTGGAGAAAAAAAACAAGCAGCAGCTGTTTGCTACCAGAGAAGGGAGTGAGAAGATGTAAGAAGCTGTGCAGACACCAAGGTCAGTGAAGGGGGAGGGCAGGGGTTGAACTGCAGGCACCAGAAAGATTCCCCTGCAGCTCGTGGAAGATGCTGGGGAGCAGAGATCCAATCTACAGCCTGTGGAGAGAGCCCACGCTGGAGCGAGTGGAGACATATGAAAGACGCTGTGACCCACGTTGGAGCAAGCTCTTGACAGGACCTACAGCCTGTGGAGATACAGACCCACACCACAGCAGGATTGGTGGGAGGGTTGATGACCCCGCCAGAGGACCAGGCTGGAGCAGTCTGGGCCTCAGAGACTGAGAAACATTCTGTGATTTATGACTGCTCCCCATAGCAGTGACCCACACTGGACAGCTGGTGAGAAGCTGTAGCCCTGTCAGAAGGGACTCATGTTGGAGAAGTTCATGAAGGACTGTCACCCATGGGTGGGACCCCACGGTGCAGCAGGGGAAGGGTGTGAGGAATGCCTCCCACCCTGGCTAAGAAGGAAAACCTGTGAGGAACTGACCAACAACCTCCCTCCTCCCATGTCACCCTGGGGAGTAGAAGTGAGAAAAACCATGACTAAATTAAGTCAGCTAAGAAGGGAGGGATGGAGGGAGGTGCTTTAAGATCTGGTCACACTTCTCATTACCCAACTCTGGTGTCACTGGGTGTGCAGTGTAATGTAATAAATGAGATAGTTTTCTTTCCTGTATTCTGTGTTGAGTCTGCTTTGCCCTTAATGCTGATTGTGGAATGATCTCTCGCTGTTCTTATCTCGACTCCTAAGCCTCTCAATATGCAGATTTGGTGGGCATCTGGCTTCCAGCCAGGGTCAAACCACCATATAGATCTTTCCCTGTCTGACGACAAACTTTGATTGGACTAGATGATCTCCAGAGCTCCCTTCCAACACCTATCATTCTGTGACTCTGTGATCTGGTACGCCAGTAAAACATTTTACAAGCTTCAGATATTTCCTCAACCTTGTATGCATTCTCTTTACTTATTTAAATATTAATGTCAAGAAAGACCAATGAAACATGAGCTTTCAGAGAAAAAAAAGCCCACAAAACAACAGTAGTATTTTAACATTTAAATTTGGTCATAAATAAGGCAAACAAACTTTTTCTCTCTCCATATATTGCAGATTGACTTAGCAATAAGCATGTAGGTTTATATTACAGGGACTAAATTGCAGGAGTTCATAATCAGGTTTTAATTTGGTGTCTATCCTCCTAAAATTACGTTGTTCTTCTTTATGTTTCTGCATCAATTAACCACCTCATCTCCCTCCCTGACTAAAGGACCTATTCCACAATTAATCTTCAATTACCTTCAGTGAAAAGGGCACATTTACCACTGTCAGTGAACTCATAAAGCTAAAACAGTGCTGATAATTTTAAGATGGGCATGTAAAATGCCATGTAACAACTTACTACACATTCACGTGCACAAAAGCTTTTTCAGCTGCTATTTTTTAGAAAACCCTTGACATCCTTTATCCACAGATGAAAATGAAGTAACTTTAGCTAAGTCCTTTTGTAGACTAATATATTAAAAAAAAAAAGTAATAAACAAGAAACCATTTACAATCTTTAAAGCTCTGAACATGAAAAGAATCAGCTGAAGAGACATTTTGTCCCACTGCAGGTTCCCCCAAGGTGCTTGCTGGTTGTGAAACTGCACTCCCTCAAGCACAGACACGCCACGCAGCCGCCTCACTGGGTGGGATCACGACACAGCGCCATACTGCTCGTGTCCCACGCGGCATCTCCACGGTACCTGGTTAGAACAGCAGCATCTTCGATCAGCTACGCGGATGGCCCGATTCCCCACGTTACCCACCTGTGCACCCACTCAGAAGCAGCCTGAAACCAGTGATCAAAACCTCCAGCCACTGCAGTTAATCATGACAACAATTTTAAACAGCAGAGAACGCATTTTATAACAGCTATAAAAAGGAAAAAAATTGCACACCAAGTCTCTTAGGCAAAATAACTTTTCTGAGAGCAAATATTGTAATAAAAAGTGTTATAAGCAGAACTAATTCTTTTCCAAGAAAGAGTTTGTGATTTGTCTCTCAAAAGTGGCATCTTGAAGTCTAATTACTATTCTCTAGGAAATCATCATAAAAATAGCATCAATGCCTCTGAACAGAAATAATAGATACTTTTGGCTCTCTGGGGTGTCATGGACTTTTATCTACCTAATACAGACACAATCAACCCTTCTCCTCTAAAAAGCACTGTGCTTCATCTATACAGACAGCCAAAATTCATTAGGAATATTTCTGTTGTAGTCCACAATATAATCAGGATCTTTTCCCACATGCTGACCAACACACCCAGTGTACAATATTTTCTCCCAACAAAGGAGCTGATCAAAACTCAGTAAAATTATTTTTAGGTTTCATAAATAATGCATGACTGCATTTTACATACAAATTGCCTCTTCCTCCAAGTGAAATATTACATTTATTTTTCAAGGAAAAAATAAAAAATGTATGTAAAAGTGAACAATACAACAGTTGTATAATAAGTAGTTTGAGTACACTGGGGTTTTTTTCTAACTGTGCAGTGATATAAATCAATGCAGGAACCCATGAAATTTGGCTGATTTGTTTTTAAGTGACAATAGTACAGTATCTTAAAAATTCATTAGCTCTTGTGCAATCAATCACATGAAGTCTCTCTTATGATATATGTACATTTTATTTTTGTAAACAGCTTAATTTAATTTTCTTGGAATCATTCTCCTCTTTTAATTTCAAATTTAATTGGGTTGTAATTACAAATCTTCCTTGTCGTATTCATAATAAACCTGTTTTTATCTTTGTCACACTACATATTAAAGTTAGCACATGCAACTTCTGGACACAGACCTTGTAAATAACCACCGTTGAGAGTTCAACACACTACAAAGTGAACTTTTAAAGTTGAACTGGAAAAACAGTCCAAGAATGAAGCTCAGTTCTGAAAGAAGTGCTATATACCTCTGGCAAGTAGGCAGCACAAGTACATTCTGGTTTATCATTATTTCTAGCAGTATTTCCTTGCTGCCCAGCAACTGCAAATGTACTGCTCTGCGACATCACTGACTGAATCAGTTCTGGTGCCATACATGTCCCAGTATCAGCTGGGTTAATTTTCTTCCTAGCAGCAGGTGCAGTGCTGTTTGAGATTTAGGATGAGAGCAATGTTAGTAACACACCGATGTTTTGGTTGTTGATAAGTAGTAGTGCTTACATTAAGTCAAGGACTTTTCAGATTCTCATGCTTTGCCAGTGAGGAGGTGCACATGATACTGGGAGGGGACATAGCCAGGGACCCCAACCAAACTGGCTGACCGGATATTATGTTCCATATGATGTCATGCTCTGTACACAAACTAGGGAAGTTGCAGGTGGGGGTGGGGCAGAACTAGCTGGGCACCAGTTATTTGGTGGTGAGCAACTGCATTGTGCATCACTTCTGTATGTTCTTTTATTAAATTATTAATACAACTTTCATTATCATCATCTTCTTCCTTTTATGTCCTATTGTCTTTATCTCATCACACGAGTTCAATTTTTTTTCCAATTCCTGTCCCCATCCCAACGGAGCTGAGGGAAGTAAGCGAGCAGCCATGTGGTACTTAATTGCCAGCTGGGGCTAAACCATAACAGTAGGAAACATATTTCTAATTAATCTGATTTACATTCTGCTTTCCTAGGCTACTCAAAGTTATGCCTTACCAAGGCATGGCTTCTGCATGAAGTAAGCTCCTGTTGTTCCGTGGATGGCAGGAATACCTGGGAGCCACACAGGAGCATGCAGTCAGCAAGCAATCACTTCTGTTGGTGATAAAAACACGGGTGTTGGGAATGCCAGTAAACAAGGTCTAGAAAACAGATCTAGAAACATTTTCCCTATTAATCAACTATTACTGCATTGTACATTTTTCTTCAAAATTGAGGACTGATTTTTATTCTTTTTGCCTGGGATTTTGCAAACCTCATGAATGCTATGGCAGGGCTGTAGAACTGGCAAATGAACCTTGGCATGAAAGTCAAGGGGCGAACAATCGGGAAGAAGTTTTCCTATTGCTTGAGAAATACCAGATTGCGTAGCAGGACCAGGAAACAAATGTCCTTGCAGGTGAGCTTTTTCATATCCACAGCAGGCACAGCGAGGTATTCAGTACAGAATCACAGAATCACAGAATCTTAGGGGTTGGAAGGGACCTCAAGAGATCTTCGGGTCCAACCCCCCTGCCAAAGCAGGCTCCCTATCTCATATTACATAGATAGGCGTCCAGACGAGACTTGAATATCTCCAGAGAAGGAGACTCCACCACCTCCCTGGGCAGCCTATTCCACTGCTCTGTCACCCTCACTGTGAAAAAGTTCTTCCGCATGTTGGTGCGGAACTTCCTGTGCTCCAGCTTACAGCCATTGCCCCTAGTCCTGTCCCCACTGACCACTGAAAAGGGGCTGGCCAATTCCCCCTGCCACCCATGTCTAAGATACTTGTAAACACTAATTAGGTCCCCCCTAAGTCTTCTTTTTTCCAGGCTGAACAGACCCAGCTCACTCAACCTTTCCTCATAGGGGAGATGTTCCAGACCCCTAATCATCTTTGTCGCCCTTCTCTGGACTCTCTCCAGAAGGTCCCTGTCTTTTCTATACCAGGGAGCCCAGAACTGGACACAGTATTCCAGGTGGGGCCTGACCAATGCAGAGTAGAGGGGGAGGATCACCTCCTTCGACCTGCTGGACACACTCTTCCTGATGCATCCCAGGATCCCATTGGCTCTCTTAGCCACCAGGGCACACTGCTGGCTCATAGCCAACCTGTCATCAACCAGGACCCCCAGGTCCTTCTCCATAGAGCTCTTCTCCAACAGGTCATCCCCCAGCCTGTACTGATACAGTCGGTTATTCCTCCCCAGGTGCAAGACTTTACACTTGCTTTTGTTGAATTTCATTAGATTTCTCCCTGCCCAGCTCTCCAGTCTGTCCAGGTCTCGCTGGATGGCAGCGCAGTGTTCCTGCGTGTCAGCCACTCCTCCCAGTTTTGTATCATCGGCGTACTTGCTGAGGGTGGATGCTATTCCCTCATCAAGGTCGTCAATGAAGATATTAAACAGGACTGGACCCAACACTGAGCCCTGGGGAACACCGCTAGTCACAGGCCTCCATTCAGATTCTACTCCACTGATCACGACCCTCTGAGCCCGGTCTGACAGCCAGTTCTCAACCCACCTCACTGTCCACTCGTCTATCCCTTGTTTCCTCAGCTTCTCTATCAGGATGTTGTGGGAGACAGTATCGAAAGCCTTGCTAAAGTCGAGGTAGATGACATCCACTGCTCTCCCTCCATCCACCCAGTTGGTAATAACATCATAGAAGGCTATGAGATTGGTCGAGCACGATCTCCCCTTGGTGAATCCATGCTGACTATTCCTCATGACCTTCTTCTCTTCCAGTTGTTTGGAGATGGCATCCAAAACAAGCTGTTCCATCACCTTTCCAGGGACAGAGGTGAGGCTGACTGGCCTATAGTTACTGGGATCCTCCTTCTTGCCTTTTTTAAAGACTGGAGTGACATTGGCTATCCTCCAATCTTCAGGCACTTCTCCTGTAGTCCAGGATCTGTCAAAGATGATAGAGAGCGGCTCCGCAATCACCTCCGCCAGCTCTCTCAGCACACGTGGGTGTATCCCATCCGGGCCCATGGATTTGTGTGCATCCATTCCTTTGAGTCGCTCCTGGACCACCCCTACCTCTACTAGAGGGGAGCCATTCGTTCCCCAACCACTTGTTCCCCAACCACTCCTACTTACATCTGGGATATGTGAGTCCTGAGAAGCCTTCGGAGTAAAGTACCTTAAGGATTTAAATAGAGCAGCAGTAAAACTTTTTTTTTTATAGTATATCATAGTTCCACTAGCCTAGGACTTTACAAAGAATTCAATAGTACCTCTAGGTTTTGCCAGCTGTCTTTCTCTCAATACCTGCTTTTCAACACACATATTCCAAGACAGTTAAGTTACCTTTAGAATTGGATGTAGATTCTAACTTACATCCTCCATTTCCTAATTCCTGTCACAGGTAACAGGCGAAATATACTCAGGTCACTGCCACCATTTAGTGAACACACACTGTAATCTTCTCAGCTGTATTTAATGAGGTTTTAGTTTACAACCAAATTTACATAGCAGTAGTTTGCAACCATTTTATTCAGAATGCTGTTGATTTTAGAGGAAGTCTATCATACTTTAAGAAGTATCTAAGAAGCTTGCTATTACAGGCAATATACTACCCAAAAAATAAAAGGTAAAAAGGTACAAAAGGAGTCAAAAGGAAATGGAGGGGAAAAGAAGTGAAGGAAAAGAAAAGGAAAAAAGAGAATAAAGGGAGGAGGAAGGGGAAAAAAATAAAATTATAAACCTTGCAACTGAATTCAAGACAAAACATTTGAAAGCACAAGGTCTGCAGTAATATTACAAAGTAGCAAGTGGAAAGTACTTATGCTACTGTTGCAAAAGTATCCAATTTAGTTTCTACCTAACAAACAAGGGAAAATCAGGAGTAACAATATATGATACATCACTTTAATTAAGAAGGACTAGTCAAAACTTCATATCTTAAAAAAACCCCACAACTTGTGTGTGTATGTAAACAAACACACAGAGAAATACTTTAATATGCATTTGATTACAAGTATAAAACCAGCATTAATTCTAAACAAAATTGGAATTATTTTGATTGTTGTAAGAAATGATAGCAGGAAAATCAATCCTATAATACAATTTAATTACAAAGAAATACCCTTGAAATGGAGAACAGTATATTTATGATTTTAAAATCTTATATAACAGATATAAATAAATGCCTTTTCTTAAAAAAAAGAAAAATTACTGAAATTATGTGGATCTTCCTATATACAGAGGACATGACATCACCATGTCAGTGAAACATTAAAAACTTAAGGTCTTCTCAATAGACTGATTTGCTGCATTGCCCTAAATATTATGCCAAATATTCACCAAAACAGCTTCATAGTGAAGAAAAAACTCTATTTTCTTTGTATCAAATAAGATAAAACACCAGGAATGTGGCAAAATTAAAAGACCAATAGTATAAAAACTCTGGTATTTGTCTCTTTCAGGCACTTTCATAACTCTGAAAATAACATGTTTAAACTGTTTATTTGAAGGGAAAAAATCCCTCCCTTAGGAATTTAACTTTCTAAAAACTGAGTATGCTTTTAAGTGAACCATCATTCATTTCAACTAGACTGGCTACATTATGATGAGCTGGGAGAAATGAGCAATCTCAAATCATAGAATGGCAAGGGTTGGAAGGGACCTCAAGGATCATAAAGTTCCAATCCCCCTGCCACAGGCAGGGCCACCAACCTCAGGCCTGGATCTACACAAGGTTGCCCAGGGCCCCAGCCAACCTGGCCTTGAACACTTCCAGGGATGGGGCAGCCACCACCTCTCTGGGCAGCCTGTTCCAGGACCTCACCACTCTTTCTGTAAAGAACGTCCCCCTAATATTCAATCTAAATCTTCCCTCCTTCAGCTTTAAACCATTCCCCCTTGTCCTGCCATTATCTGCCCTTTTAAAAAGTTGATTCCCCTCCTGTTTGTATGCTCCCTTCAGGTACTGGAAGGCTGCAATGAGGTCCCCCCGCAGCCTTCTCTTCTCCAGGCTGAACAAGCCCAGCTCCCTCAGCCTCTCCTTGTAAGGCAGGTGCTCCAGCCCTCTAATCATCCTTGTGGCCCTCCTCTAAACTCTCTCTAACAGTTTTACATCCTTCTTGTATTGGGGGCCCCAGATCTGGACACAGTACTCCAGGTGGGGCCTCACGAGGGCAGAGTAGAGAGGGACAATCACCTCCCTGTCCCTGCTGGCCACCCCTCTTCTGATGGAGCCCAGGATCCCATTGGCCTTGCAAGCTGCAAGAGCACACTGCTGGCTCATGTTAAGTTTCTCATCCACTATGACACCCAGGTCCTTCTCAGCAGGGCTACTCGCAAGAAGCTCTTCTCCCAGTCTGTATCTATGTCTGGGATTCTTCCAGCCCAAGTGCAACACCTCACACTTGGCAGTGTTAAACCTCATTAGGTTCACCCGGGCCCATCTTTCCAGCCTGTCAAGATCCCTCTGGATGGCTTCCTTTCCTTCTAGCGTGTCGACCACACCACTCAGCTTGGTGTCAGCCACAAACTTGCTGAGGGTGCACTCAATTCCATCATCGATGTCATTGATAAAGATGTTAATGAGAACCGGTCCCAAGACAGACCCCTGGGGGACACCGCTTGTCACCGGCCTCCACCTGGACATAGATCCATTGACTACCACCCTTTGGCTATGGTCTGTTAACCAGTTTCTTATCCACTGGATGGTCCACCCATCAAATCCACATCTCTCCAGTTTAGAGATAAGGATGTGGTGGGGGACTGTGTCAAAGGCCTTGCACAAGTCCAGGTAGATGACATCGGTCGCCTTCCCTTTATCTACTGATGCTGTTACTCCATCATAGAAAGTCACCAGATTGGTGAGGCACGACCTTCCCTTGGTGAAGCCATGCTG
Source organism: Laterallus jamaicensis coturniculus (assembly GCA_022605575.1). Lineage (NCBI taxonomy): Eukaryota > Metazoa > Chordata > Aves > Gruiformes > Rallidae > Laterallus > Laterallus jamaicensis. The sequence goes on from JAKCOX010000054.1 coordinate 3,422,976, forward strand.
GCTGTCCTGGATCACGTGCTCTTCCCTCATGTGCTCCAGCATGTCATCCAGGAGGATCTGTTCCATGATCTTCCCAGGCACAGAGGTGAGGCTCACTGGCCTGTAATTCCCTGGGTCTTCCTTGCTCCCTTTCTTATAAATGGGAGTAACATGACCTTTTTTCCAGTCCCCAGGGACCTCTCCTGACAGCCATGACTTTTCAAATATGATGGAGAGCGGCTCAGCAACCACATCAGCCAGCCCCTTCAGGACCCTGGGATGCATGTCATCCGGCCCCATAGACTTGTAGACATTCAGTCTCATGAGGCGGTCTCAGACTTGCTCTGCTCTTACAGTGGGGGCGGATTTACTCCCCCAGTTCCCACCTAGAGGTCCAGGGATGCAAGATTCTGGGATTTGAGAATTATGAGAATCCTGGCTGCCTGAGAAGACTGAGGCAAAGAACTCATTCAGTACCTCAGCCTTCTCCTCATCAGTTGCAGCCAGTTCTCCTTTCTCATTTACCAGGGGAGGTACGTTCTCTTTGACCTGTCTCTTCTGGCCAATGTACCTGTAAAATCCCTTCTTGTTGTTTTTAACATCCCTTGCCAAGTTCAGTTCCATCTGCGCCTTGGCTTTCCTGACCTCGTCTCTGCAAGTCCGAACAGCATCCCTGTATTCTTTCCAGGCTACACAACCGTGCTTCCAGAGCTTGTGTTTGCCTTTCTTTTCTCTCAGTTTAACCAGCAGGTCCTTACTTAGCCATGCTGGCTTCCTGCCCCTCCTGCTCACTTTCTTATTCAGAGGGACAGAGAGCCCCTCACATCACAGAACGCTGAAGACAGCCACACAACAAAAGACCCCTTCAAAAAGGAATTTTTAATGAAGTCCATACAAATCCCGTTTCTCAAGTAGTTTAGCAAGTTACTAATAAATAAAACAGCTGTTAATTTCTAACCATGTGGCTAGAAACAATTTGATTCTCCTCACCTTTCTGGAAGGCACCAGGCTCCTGGCATAGTTGATACACTGTGTGACTCCTTGAGATAACCCACAGAAAGAGACCTGAAGCATCAAGCCGGTTGGTTTGTGCGCACCGTGTAAGCCACATGCCACAGGCAACGAAGCCAGACACCCACAGCTTGTTTCACAGGTCAGGATACACAGCTGGGTTTGAATGTGGAATGTCATACCCGACCCAAATACACTTCAGCAGTGAAGAGAACAGACATCACACTCTCAAAAACAAATACTGAAAATCAAACCTGAACAATCTCAGGGCTGTTTCTTTACATCACCAGCTTTCATCAGAGCCTTAATAGCTCTGGCCCTCATCTCGAGCTCTAGAAGCTCCAGCTGCTGTGCTGATGGCTGAACATCTTCTGATGGAGGAACAGCTAAAGTTGCTGATTTGGGCTCCTTTGGGCTGGACTCTGCAAACCCCAGTATCTCATTCACGCTTTTCTCAATGTCCTTCTGAAGGTCATCTATCTGACCAGCTCCACTTCTGACAGGGTTTTCTTGCACCTCTGAGCCATCTTCTTCATTGCATGGGCCTTCTATGTCACTATCATATGCATCTGCATTTATGCTGAGGACATCACTATCTTCTCCCTTGCCTGTAACACAAACAGAACAATCATATACACACTTGGCACAAACATTTTTCTTTTAACTTACAAAATCACTTTGCTTTACAACGTTTCTCTGCAGATTAAGAGAGCGGGAAAAAGATCTGTGAATTTAAGACAACTAATTCTCCTTCTTTTTCTCCTCAAACTTTTTAAACTGATCTAATTTAGACAAGTGTTAATGCATTTTTATGCCAATGTGGAAGAACCTGCAGTACAGCAAAGCAGCAGGACCAAGAAAATTTATTCCCTCCTATGGAGTTACATGATCTATTTTCCTAGTTGAAATGCCACAAGGTTTTATATCACAAGGAAGCCTCTGCAGTGCAAAACTGATTATCATTTATTATCTTTAAAGTAAACCCGGTTTTCAAAATGCAACTTTAAAAATTACACTTTAGGGCTATTTCATGTATTTTAAAAGGAGTCAGACACTATGGCCAGGTCTACTACTAAAAATTTAAAAAAGCTCCACTTACAGTGCAACTATTCAGAATATCACAAGTATTTCAGATGTATTTAACTCAGTAAAAGCATGTAGAAAGTTATGGCATTGGGTTTCAGTGCTGGCTGAACACTGGAGTTTAGAAAAGAAAAATTAGAAGCGGTAATGCAATAAAAAGCGCAAAACTCTAACAGAACCCAACTAACTGTTCTCACAATTAGTCCTTAATCAACATTTGTATCTGTGGAAACTTACAGAAGGACTGGTTCTTGCTTAAAATGAACAACTTATAGTCAGACAATGGTAGTTACAGATTCTAAAGGCTTTATATTTGCTTTTGGTAGTACTGCTATTCAAAGGTGTGGCTCTGCTCCCTGTTATAACAATGAGGTTTTAGAAGGAAGTTTACATTCCTAGGCAGGTTACTTTATAATGATCCTCTAAAGATGAAAAAATATTCCTTATTTACTATATATTCAGACAATATTGCAAACTTGGCTTTGTTTACTGCTTTTTAATTCCCCCTTTAAAAATATGAGAGAGCTTGAAGATGAGTGCCAAACTCTTCTTACTACTGTATACTGCCAGGATTAGTGGCAATGGGCAAAAATCAACACACATGAAATTCCATCTGCACACAACTAAAAACACTGGAGCAGATTTCCTAGAGAGGTTGTGGCGTCTCCATCCTTGCAGCTTATAACTTAACAGCATGTGGTGCTGAGCCACCTGTGTGAGCTGAGCTGCTTGAGCAGGGGGACTGGGCTCAGTGATCTCTAAACAGCCCTTCTAACCTAAAAAATTCTGTGACTCTCTGATTCTTAACATTAACATTTTGATATCTGGCTTTAAAGATTCTCTTTCACTGATCCATCCATCCCTTTGGTTCCTGAACCTCAAATCTGCAGGACTAGAAGTACTAATTTGCAAGAATTGGCCAGCAGAAGCAAACCAACTAATACAGTAAAAACCCAAGGAGGCACTTCGTGAATTTCAGTGTAAGGCAATCTGAATTTTAGTGACATTCAAACTACAAAGAAAACCAAAACCCAGAACAACAACAAAGCAACATTGATAATACAGAGCAGAAACCTATGACTAATACCTTTAGAAAATAAGATTCCCTTTTTTAATACATTCTAAAAACCCTTTTAGTACATGCATGTGTTTGGTTTCAATTCGTGAGCAATGCAGAAAAACCTTAGGAAAGACCTATTTTCTGTGGGTTTTATATGACAAGATCAATAATGACTACTTAAAAAGCTATAAATATACTTCATCTGCTTTAAAAAAAAAAAAAGCCAAATAAGAGGAAGAGATGGAAAGTATTTTTTTCTTTATCAAACTGACTGGTAAAAAAAATTCACATTGATTTTATTGACAACAGTAACAATTTAAAGCACAATTCCAAGGGGTTTATTCATTCAGGATTAAAGTGGTTTTTACTATATACATTTATAAAAAGATATTCACGCCTGATAATAGGTTATAATTTATGACAGCAATGAATCACAGAATGGCATGGGTTGGAAGGGACCCAAGGATCATAGAGCTCCAACTCCCCTGCCACAGGCAGGGCCACCAACCTCAGGCCTGGATCTACACAAGGTTGCCCAGGGCCCCATCCAACCTGGCCTTGAACACCTCCAGGGACGGGGCATCCAGTACTTCTCTGGGCAGCCTGTTCCAGCACCTCACCACTCTTTCTGTAAAAACTTCCCCCTAATATCCAATCTAAACCTTCCCTCCTTTAGTTTTAAAGCATTACCCTTTGTCCTGCCATTGTCTGCCCTTTTAAAAAGTTGATTCCCCTCCTGTTTGTATGCTCCCTTCAGGTACTGGCAGGCTGCAATGAGGTCCCCCCGCAGCCTTCTCTTCTCCAGGCTGAACAAGCCCAGCTCCCTCAGCCTCTCTTTGTAGGGCAGGTGCTCCAGCCCTCTAATCATCTTTGTGGCCCAAGTCCCAGTTTAGGAAATCCCAGTTTAGGAATACTGGATGTTGCCCTCCCTCAGAACACACTCCTGATTTAGTCTTGTATAGTTATCAATCCAGTACCTCGTAACACTGGTTTACTGGAAAATAAAACACGTATGGAAGCATATGCAAGTAATGTATGTGTCACCTCCAGCCTTCTAATCAAAGCTGACCAGAAAGCAAAGTCGCCTCTGGAAAATGTAAGATAAGCCATAAAGATGCAGTTTATACAGAACTTTTGGACTTTGTGTTTTTTAAGATAACTGACAATTTTCAAGCCATAAAAACTGAAAGCCTGAAAAATAAAGTGATTCTGAACCTATGCAAAATCCTCCTCATAGCAGTGTATATATATAAAAAGTACTCATACGAGATTAACATACCAGGGCCTTTTACAATCCCAAGTAGTTTTGCCTTGTTCCTATTCTCACAATACCTTCAGGATTTCTGTTTCAGTTTCAAATGTTGTTTTACCTATTTACTCTACTGTGGAATCAACTTTGAACATTATCTTTTCAACTCTACCTTGCAAGACACAAACCATATGAAAGATCAAAGAAATGGGAATGAATAGGATTAAGAAATGGAAATTCTTCTGTCCTCTACATGGCATTAGTCAGTATTCACCTAACATGCTGCTCAACCAAGCAGCATTTCCATGGATCAAAAAAATAAGCATATCAATGAATCATAACTAATGGATTGAAGTTAACTTCTGAGCATACTTATCCTAATTCACTCCCAAAGAGAAAATGAGAAAATGACTTTGTACTGGGTCTGGCTGGGATGGAGTTAACTTTGTTCACAGCAGCCTGCATGGTACTGTGTTTTGGATTTGTTTCTGAAACAGTGCTGATAACACACCAGTGGTTCCTTGAACAGTGCTTGCGCAGCCTCAGGGATTTCTGCTTCTCACTCTAGCACTGTAATAAGGGGCTGAGGCTGGCCAAGAGTAGACACACTCAGCAAGGGCAGCTGAGCCCAACTGGCCCAATGAACATTTGCTGTCATATGATTTTGTGCTCTGCAATAAAAGGTCAAAGAATGAAGGAGGAAGGTGTGGGTGTGGGTGTGTGGGGGGGGGTGTGTTCATCGTTATGGCATTCATCTTCCCAAGTCACTGTTACGCATGCTGAGGCTCTGCTTCCCAGGAAGTGGCTAAAAATCTGGCTGCCAATGGGAAGCTGGGAATAAATCCCTTACTTTGATTTGTTTCCTTACTTTGATTTGTTTCAGAGCACAGTTTTGCTTCACTACATTAAATTGTCTTTACTTTGACCCGTAAATTTTTCTCATTTTGTTGTTCTGACCCTCTCCCCCACCTCAATAGGGGAGAAGTAACAGAGCACCTACTGCTATCTGGGGTCAACCCATCACAGGACTGCTCTTGATAGTGGTCTCACGTTAAGAAAAACTGAAATATCTGTATGAACCAGGAAGCTGGATAAAGTTGCCCTGGGTTCCATTCAGAATCTGGAGCCTCAAGAAAGGGGTAATACAGTGTACAAACAAATTCATTGGCCTACAGATGTTTAATTAACTGATGGGTTTTATTTCCCTCTTTTGCAGTTGTAATTTTATCCAGTAATAAAAATCATGGTTGCCATTTCTCATAATCGTTTTGATAACTTTTAATTTTTCCTTCAGCAACAGTACTGAAATTCATTTCAGCACACTTAAGTCCATTTTTTAATTTTATTTTATCCACTTTTGCTTATCCTCTCATTCTCTCCTTTTTTCCCCATAGCATTTGCAGGCTGCAGCTCAGCAGAGTGATTGTAGTTATATTTTTAAATTTATATTGATATTTTCAAAAAGCTCTTTAAAGCTAACATCTTGAGTGGAGCCACTCTGATAGCCCAAAGCCATCATGATACTCTGGCTGATTAAGTCATAAAAAACAACAATGAAGCAATCACCTGCAACAGTCATCAATTCCCTTTGATAATACCAAAGTGGAAGAGAACTGCAGGAAAGCTGTCAGCTCTAAGATCATTCCATATAGTAAAACAAGCAACATTTAAAGTATTCCTCATGAAGCCATAGCAACCTGCTTCTCAAAGTTTTGATGCTTTTGTTATGACTCTCTCCTCCTCTGTTTAACCACCCTCACCCATTGCTTCAGAAAAATACACTTCACAAAGTTATTCCAAGAGACATCTCTCAGACAGCATTAAGAATTGTAAAGTAAGAGTTGCAGGAAGCAAAAACATGTTAGATTTTTGCAGCAGAGAAATACAGCTTGTAACTATTTTCAACACTGCTTGATTGGAAAAGCTATTTCTGATATTACTGAATGCAGCTAACCCAAATGAAAATGAATAGACTCAGAAACACCTACAATCTAGTGCTTCATTTATAGAATAATACTGGCAGTTGTTACATGGTGCTGATATAATGAATGGAATAAAACAAATACAGCTGCAGGTTAAGAAAACTGTTTCTTTATGCAGCAGATACTCAAATGTGTGCCATTAGCTTACTTACTTTTGCATTTTTCTATGCTCCTAATCACTGTAGTACCTGAATGTCTCATCCACTACATTTTTGCATTTAAAAATATTAAATAAGCAAGACAAAACATTCATCCCCAGAGATTCAAAGATCAGAGTGTATACTTCCCCTGGCACTCGCTTTGAACAAAATATGCCAGTTACCAGGAATGGTGGGTGTTAAGCACCACTCCCTTAGACCTCAGCTCTGCACAATCAAACAAAGCAAGGTTTCATGTATCCAGACTGAACAGACTTATTAAATTACAAGCAGTCCTCTGGCAAAAAGTTATTACAATGGATTACTACTGATTCAAAACAGAGTGTGTAGACTCTTATGATCATCTCAACAGAAACTGACCCTTGAAGAACTCAGTAAATGGTAATAGCAGTATTAGCAATCACCTACTTACCAAGAAATTCAAATGACTCAAAGTTCCTCTTCAGCTGAAAAACTAGACAGGAAGAGCCAAATAAGCCTTGCAAGAGCTTCAGTCATGTTCCAGAAGCTAAATGGGCAAACTGTGAATAGCTGCAATTAGCTTCTAGCCACAAAAAAATCCCTTCCAATCTCACAGAATTATGAAGCCAAAATTCCTACAATATCTTCTTCAGTGCTTCCCTCTCCTTTTCTGGAATTGAGAGAGGTTGTAACCCTACACCAGCTGATTCCCAAGAGGATGCTTCTCTGTGACTGAAGCTACTGTTCAAAAAAGAGCCATCATTACCTGGAATTATTCATTCCAACATTAGGAAAACAAAATTTCAGCTTTTCTCCATTACATACCTTGTTTTGATTCCTGTCCTTCCAACTTGTTTTCTTCTCTCAGAGAAGAAGTAGAATCAATGCTGTTATCCTGTCTAGAAATAAGGGAGAAGACACTTTAACCTATGTCTTTCACAATTTAAGAGAACTTTTCTAAGAAACATTTAATTCGACTAAACAAATTATATGGTGGTAGGCCAACAGGCCAGCTACAGCACAAACAAAGACAAAAGGAATGCACAGACTGCTAATCTAACTACTTTAAGCTTTTTATTTTGCTTTGCCTAGCAATGCACAAGAGTAAAGTAATTGTCTCCACTGCATTATAGCCTTTCAGAATAACAATCCTCGCTGACAGCCCCTCCTGAATATTATGAAAAAACAGAATAAATTGTCACACAGTTAAATTATTTGAAAAAAACCACATAGTTTCAGTTGCATTCAAATAGTATCTACTGTTTTCTTTTGAAACTAAGAAGGTATTTTCATGAAGTTACCATCACCCCACCACTTCTCCTACATCACAGTCTCAGTTTCACCAAGGGGCACTTTTTAAAAGGAAATGCAACTCAGCTGTCAAAATGTATTCAACATCTGCATTGCTCTATTTCTTCTATGTAAATATTTTTGCCCCTGACCTGTAAGGTTTCAACTGTTTTATACAAGGAATAAACACTTCTGTGAAACACACACATCCTTCATACATTCTGCACATGCTAGATATACAAACTGTGGAAATACTGTGAATACACAGGAAGAAGGAAAGACAGCACTCACAGACAGACCCAGGAAGAGTTCAATTGCCATGTTCAGTGAGCATTTTGACAGCTGAATTGCCAATTTCCTACCCTGAATGTCAGCGTGGCATTGGTTTCATACATATTAATACGGAATCAATGTAACTATCCTGCCTGTGGGAGCTAAACAGCACTATAAAAAGGATAGCAGTATTCTGGTATCACAGATGTAAATATAATGATTTTAACAACTGGCTTTTCAGTAATGGCCTGAAGGCTTTTCCTAAAATTGAATGCAGATCTATTCTCCCCATGCTCTTTTAAAGACTTTTTTTTTTCAGGTGTCAATGGCTACGTCGGGGCAGAGAACACTGTAGTACTGCTAGCCATACTGGTCTGAGAGATAGTTTTGATTGCTATTTCCTTTTCTATAGTAGTGTAGGTTACAAATCAATAGGTTCTTCTGTTTCTCCCACTTTTTGTACCCAGCGCCACATAAATATGCCTGACAACACGCAATGTGTAGCTGTTTTCGCACTCCCTATCTTTTAATTTCTGTTGGACTTTCCATTCCCAGGCAGGGATGAAAGAGAAGAAATGCATACAAACCAGATGTTCAAATAGCTATGTTGCACTGGAAGCTCTGTATAGGCAGCTAACCCCTTCAGAAAAAGTATTTAAGAACAGAGAATTTGCACGTTTATTTTCTGTTTCTGTCATCAGTCTTGCACTACAAAGGCCAGAGGTACTGCAAAATGGATTAAAGCCCTCCCTCATTAGGTGTAAAATCAGCACAGGAATTCAACAATTAAAATAAGGTCTGCTGCATGGGATGGTTTAGACCAGTTAACCAGAGTCTCAATCTTGAGACAAAAGGCAAAGGTCCTGAGGAAAAAGCAACATCAGACAATGTGACATTACCATGTTTGATTTGTTAAGTCGGGTGAGCATAGGATAGGCTGCAAGGAGAAGTTTTGCTCTCATACACACACACATGTGCAGAGTGAACTGAGAGCCACCCCAATGACCACCACAGTGAGCCTGCATAGCCTAGCCTAGAAGAAACACCCACTCAGTACTCTGCTTTGAGGCAGCTCCAGACTCCTGGGTAGCAGCATCTCCCACCCGCCTCCATTACTAGGTGGGGTTAGGCCAAATCCCAGCACAGACCACTAGCTAAATCTGCACGTGATGCCGCCACTGCACACCTTCACAGACATCTCAAGTTTTGCTCTCCTGTCCCTTTGTCAAGGCTTCTCACACTTAGACCCCGTTGCCCTACCCACTGGGTTATGCATTTAATTGTGAGTCGCCCGAAACACAAAGGCCCACTGAGGAGCAGAGGAAAACAGCAAGCAGCAACCACTATAGCAGGATCATCATGCCCAAGTACCTCGTAGGGTTCTGACTAGAGAGCAACAAGCCCGACAGCGCTGTCTTCAGGTGGAAGGAAACTGTGCTGTTCATAATTTATTTTGTGTATATATATTTTAATATATATTACTATTATTCTCCTTTTTTATATGTCCTATTAAACTGCCCTTGTCTCAACCAACAAGTTCTCCCACTTTTACTCCTCCAACTCTCTCCTCTATCCCACCAGGGGAGAGTTAGAGAGTGGCTTCCTGGGGCTTAATTGTTGTCCAGGGCTAAACCATGACACCTGCCTTCTTACTGAACTCTATTGCTGTGCTATTTTTGGAAATTATAGGCCTTTACTGGACGCATATATATGCATACATGTCTAAGTGCCAGAAGAGGGCATCAGAGGTCTTAGGAGCCTGCAGGACCTATATGTACATTCATGTCTAAGTGCCAGAAACCTGACAGAATGAAAACATGCACACTTCCTTGGAGAACTTCAATGTCATGAACCTGCATATAAGCAGATGCTGGTAACTCACCATCAAACCTGAGGCTAGTCTAGCCAGCAAGTGGGGTGAGAGGTCTCAGACTGTAAAATCAGGAGGCCAATTCTTGAAAGAGACCAGCGTCTGTCTGCATTTGAGAGAACTGAGGGACTAGAACTCCACTAGATACCCAAAAGATCAACAGTCTGACTATCAGCTGCTGGGGATGGTCATAGGTCTGCTCCAGCTACCCACACACAATGTGGTCAGAGAAGCAACTGCAGTGGGGATGCAAACCTTGCAGCCTTGTACATCCAAGTGCTAGTAAATGGAGAAAGTGGTGGACCTGGGACCAGCTACTGGTCAACAGATCTGGAAGGACACACTTTTTTTTTTTTTTTTAACTTAAGGTTTTTTTTAAATCAACTCCTAACAATTTTCTATACTAAGTCACTCAAATCTGGACCAAAATAAGGTGTGATACAAACTTATCACCACAAGCAAAAGCTGTCTAGGCTGCCCCCACCCCATCCTCCCTCACACACACATGCTTTGTCATTTTGAACTGACTGATCATCCCTGCACTGGACAGCAATGTATGTCACTTGGTAAAGTCTGCACTTGCACAAATAGTATCCAGTCAAGAAATTTCACATCTCTGGTATCATCCTGAGCTCCAATGCAAAATTTCACTGAGGAATTACAATCGTCTCTTTAGCAGAAAACTCAGAATGACCTCTGTGGTTCAAACACTGGCTCTGAAATACCCACATCCATTTTAACAGCTACACAAAAAGAAATTATCAACTGAAAAATCACACATCAACACTTGCAAAATTTCCTCCTATTGCCTTGACAGTATCACTGAAGACAGCAAAATGTGTTCCTTTAAAGGCTACCTACTATCAGCTACTATCAGCAAATGTGGCATCCAGCAGAGAGCAACACGCAATTCAATATATGAATTTTAGGTGAAGCCATGAAGCCAGCCATCTTATTAGGTGAAATCACCCAGATTCTATACCTTTTTTACTGCAAACGTGGCAAGCTAAAAAACTGCTAATTGGTTACACACACTGTTCACACTATATTGATTGGTTAGTGACTATAACGAGTTCTGATAAACCTATCTTAAAGCTAAACATCTTTAGTTTACCTTTAATACCTAAAAGCATCCGCACACCTTCTGGTTTTGACCATCTGGTTATGGTTGGTTCCTAACATGTTGCGTTACTCCCAAATACCTTCCCATAACTGCTTCTTGGTTTAGGGTGGCCTGTACCCCTATCAACAAGGCCACTGTGTTTTGAGAATGTGATTATTAAGATCCTCTCAGCATGAGTAACTTTTCCTTTCTCCTGGGAACAGAAGAATATTGTCAGGCCTTAATCTTGGGAGAATAGAGCTAGGCCGCTAGCAGGCCTGCTGTCTTCCCTGACAAGCGAAGCAGTTTCTAGACCCCAAAAGTGCTTCTACAGCATGTTTCTTTCAAGAATTGATCAGATTGGGCTGTATGGCTGGTGAGCCAACACTGCTTCATTTAATAGGTGGGCATTTTGCACCATCTTGTGGTCACGCAGAAGCATTTCAGTTCCTGGTTCAGTTATGCTCTTTGCCTGTTGACATTAATTTGTTGATTACAAATATTTATTTTTTTTTCCTTATTATCCATACTGCAGTACAGATTTAAGAAAGGGCAGCTCAACATCATGTCTCCAAACAATGGGAGTGGAAGATGGGGTGATCTAAAATTCAGGCACAGCATACAAATACATCCTCTTCTTTTACATTACGCTAGTAAGTAAACAGTAATTTGGAGTTTCCTCTTTTAATTGGTCTTTAAAGATACTTCTCCCTCAGAATGACAATTAAGTTTAAATTTACTCTTTGAAGAGATAAACCCTTTATGCTTTTTATTTTAAATACAACAGCATTAGTACAGTATGCTGTTCTTTCCAGCAGAAAGGAGCTATCTATTACAGCTTGTTGGTGACAAATGCTGTGATTTTACATTTGCTGTATGCAATCTTTTCATGTTGGCATGCTCCACAGTAGTTCAATGCTCACCTGGCCTCACACATGTGGATTGTGCCAAAACCTACCACTTTCAAGAATCTACAGAGCTGAGGGTGGTACAGTGCACAACTCCAGCAGAATCATGCAGAGTCCAGTAAGACAGCAGCACAGGTTAGGAAAAGGGGTACTGGTTAGAGGAGTGGATGACTAAGGGCCAAGGCCATGTCACTACAGCACAGGTGGCTGTGATTCCCAGCATCAGATTTAACTGGGGTTGGAGACTGGCAGGAAAAGTTTTGTGAAAGAAAAAGAAATCTTCATATGCTGAACTAGAAGACAGTCTGACAGCATGACTATTAACAGTCATGCAGATACTTCCCTTACAGGACTTTTAGCTGTCACTAAGAAACACTCACCTAAATATCTGGATGAGGCTTGAGACCAGTACCTCTGCTACTCTGACATAAATATGATGTACCTTCCTAAATTAAAGTTTGCCCTTGCAGTTCAAATACTTCTAGAAGTCCCAAATCCTTGTAAACTTCCTGCAAATTTCTGTTCCAAAGGTAACTGTCAGTGAAAAATGAGAATCAAAGTAACAGGAAGCAATAAAAAAAAAAGGAAAAACCCTTATCTTCAGGAAAGGTTTCCCAAATGAGAGATGCTATGATTAATGTGCTGTGATTACAGGTGTAGTATGAAGACACCACGAGAACAGAAGAGAGTGAGCAGATGACAAGTGCTAAGGTGTCTCTGTTCTTTAACTGATTCCAAAAGGCAAAGATAATCAAATCCTCCCAGAGAGGTAAGAATCAGGTGGCAAATGCATGCTTTGCCCCAGTACCCAGGGGAAAACATATTAAGACAAGGCAGCTTTTAAACTGGTAACCTTTCTAAAACAAAACAAGCAAAAACTGCACTCATCACTGCAAAGCAGTAAAAACCTGAAAACTGCACAGTTAAAAATCTAGACAGAGCTTACAAGCAATGAAGCCTGTCTGTTGTAATGGAATTTTCCTGTCATTGGCAAACTTACTGCATGCTTACTGAAGGATTTCTAGTGTTCAGCCCAGACAAAGCTGGTGACAAAGTAATAGATAAAGTGTCTTACGGGCTCATGGAAGCATATGAAGCTTTTACAGAGCCGAAATTTAGGAAAAGCCTCTGGACTGCTGGTTCTGGAGGCAGAATGAAGACTTTATATGTGCATCAGAAAAAGCTTCAGATAAAGATCTGAATTCTGCAATCTTCCCTGTACCTGCAAAAACTTATCTAAATCCCTGGTGCAGACAAGAAGCAGATCTTTAAAGACAGATTAAGTATTTGCATACTGGGGAGGGGGGGGAGTGGGGAGGAAGACAGGTACCGTACAAATTATACCCTTTTAAGAAAGCCAGTAATAATGTAATACACTTTCAATTTCTTCAAATGTATTGATTTAAGCTTTCTGGATTTCTATTGATATATGGATATTGCTGAAAGTATGAATTTGTCAATTTTTTTTTTTAGAGAACAAGGATGAAAGAAAAAAAAAGATAATTCTGATCAGTTAGCAAACTTTTTTACTTCTGCAAGACTTGCTATTCAAATTTCCTCTGTCCATGAAACAATTAAGACAAGGCTCTTCTGTTTTAAAACCCACTTAATATTGCACCAATAATAAAATGCAGAAAAACTAGACATTTACCATAAGTAAACCACAGGTAATGAAAAAAACCTATGACAAGCTATCAGTGATGATACAAAGAAATTGCCTTTTTTCATTCTGAAGTCTGAATTCACACATTTAAACTCAGTTGATAATTAAAAACATATTAATGATCACAAACAACCACAGCTTAGCTCAGCAATTCAGTTTTCACTGTTTCTTCACTGTTGCATCTTTAACCTCCCTGACTGCTGTCTTCTTGTTTTTCTAGCTGAAATAAATTTTTCTGAAGTTGTGCAAACTTGTATTTGTATTTATTTACACAAAAGTTAACCTGAATGCCCCAAACTATACATATTTAATAATAAGGGCTTATAACATTTTGTAAATACATAATGTTGCCCTGTTTTTCTAAAGCTATCACACAGCTGAACCTATGAGACAAGGTTCTGATAGCACCCATGCATGTAGCATACCGCTTTTGATGCACTGCACTAAGAGAAGAAAAGCCTCAACTCCTAGACAACATACCTTGCCTAGCAAGTTTGGAGGGATCTGAAATATTAAGCTATCAAGATGGAGATAAAGAAAGAGGCACCTCATTCATTCTGATCGTCAAAGGAAGCAATTTGCTCTGTAACTTTGATCAACATCTCTGTTTCTTTTACTTTTTTTAAACACAATTTCTTCCTGATTTTGCTGTCAGTTACTGCTCATGTCTTTATCATCAGTGATATAAAGTGAACTAGCTTTAACTACTGCTGCAATTGCAAAGAAAAAGGTCAAAGAACTTTGTTGTGTACTTGACATCTATGAGAGAAGGCAGACAACACCAACTTACTTTGGTTTACTCACAGCTTATGCCTAGAATATTGCCTGTACAGCATGAAAAACAGTAGACTTCCAAATGTTAATCTAGATCATCTAGATCATTTTTTTTACTTCCCTACTTGCCATGGGGAAATGGGATTTTAAGTGTCTGCAGATACCTGTTTGTTAAAAAAAAACCCCAGGTAAATCTTGCTTGCTTTCCTTACTTTGTTGTTTTATTCCTTAACTGACAATAATAATTTCACTTTCTCTGTTTCAGTTTTTACCAGCTCAATTCATTACATTATTTGCATATCAAGCAGGACTTTACTCAATTTGCTGTAGCTGAGGGTCATAAATACGTGTCTCAAGAGTAGCTCTGAAACTATTTTCCCCAAAAATCAAGCAGCACCAACCCTGCCATACCTCTCAGATGAAGAGCATTTAATGTATTTGGCAGCAGTAAAGGACTTGTGAATTAGGCCTTAAAAAAACTCCTAAACATACAATTTCTACAGACATCAAAATCCTGAGGCATTTTTCATGGTCTCCTTAGCCAACAAGTTTGTCTTCTCATTCTATTTAGAAGTTCACCGATAAAATATCAATCACTTAACGGTGATTCCTTTACATCAAGAGACCTGATTTTAGGGTATTTTGTAGAATTACAGAATGTGTAAGGTTGGAAGGGACCTTTAGAGGTCATCTAGCCCAACCCCCCTGCAGTGAGCAGGGACATCTTCACTAGATCAGCCCCATCAAGCCTGACCTTGAGTATCTCCAGGGATGGGGCCTCCAACATGTCTCTGGGCAACCCATGCCAGTGATCTACCACGCTCATCAAAAAAACCTTTTTCCTAATATCCAACCTAAATTTCCCCTTTTCTAGTTTAAAACCATTATCCCTTGTCCCATTCCTACATGCCCTCAGAAATATTTATTCCACAGCTTGCTTACAGGCACATTTCATGTACTGGAAGGCCACTATAAGTGAGGTCCCTCAGACCCTTCTCTTTCTCCAAGCTGAACAACCCCAACTCTCTCAGCCTGTCTTCACAGGAGAGGTGCTCCAGCCCTTTGATCATTTTTGTGGCCCTCCTGTGGATATGGTCCAACAGGTCCATGTCCTTGTTTTGAGGGCTCCAAAGCTGGATGCAGTACCTCAGGTGAGGTCTCAGCGGAGCAGAGTAGAGGGGCAGAATCACCTCTTCAACGTGCTGGCCACA
The DNA here is from genome assembly GCA_022605575.1 of Laterallus jamaicensis coturniculus. Lineage (NCBI taxonomy): Eukaryota > Metazoa > Chordata > Aves > Gruiformes > Rallidae > Laterallus > Laterallus jamaicensis. The sequence goes on from JAKCOX010000054.1 coordinate 3,438,550, forward strand.
CTTCTTGTGATGCAGACCAGGATGCAGTTGGCTTCTGGGCTGCAGATGCATATTGGTGGCTACTGTCAGCTTCTCATCCACGAGTACTCCCAAGTCCTTTTCCTCAGGGCTCCTTTAAAGCACATCATCTCCTAACCTGTATGGACAACGGGGGTTGTCCCAACCCAGGTGCAGGACCCTGCACTTGGCTTTGCTGAACCTCGTGAGTTTCACCTGGGCCCACTTCTCCAGCTTTTCTAGGTCCCTCTAGCACATTAATCTCACCACTCAGTTTGGTGTCATCAGCAAACTTGCTGAGGGTGCACTCAGTCCCACTGTCAGTATCACTAGTAAAGATATTAAACAGCACTGGTCCCAGCACAGACCCTTGAGGAACTCCACTTGTCACCATCGTCCACCTGGACTTGGAGCCATTGACCACCACCCTCGAGATGCAGCCATCCAGCCAGTTCCTTATCCACTGAACAGTCCACCCATGAAATGCATCTCCCGCCAACTTAGAGAGAAGGATGTCATGGGGGACCATGTCAAAGGCCTTGCAGAAATCCAGTGAGATGGCATCTGTAGCTCTTCTTTTGTCCACTGTTGCAGTCACTCCACTGTAGAAAACCTCTAGATTGGTCAGGCAGGACTTGCTCCTAGTAAAGCCATGCTGGCTGTCTCGAATCACCTCCCTGTCCCCCACATGCCTCAGCATAGCTTCTACAAGGCTCTGTTCCATGATCTTCCCAGGTGCAGAGGTGAGGCTGACAGCAGTAGTTCCCAGGGTTCTCTTTCCCAGCCTTTTTCAAAATGGTCATGATGTTTCCTCTCTTCCAGTCACTAGGGGCTACACCTGACCACTATGACTTTTCAAATATTGCAGAGAGTGGCTTAGCAACTACACCAGCCACTTTCCTCAGGACTGGGATGCATCTCATCAGGCCTCGTAGATTTGTGTACATTCAGTGCATATGGTCATGAACCTTGCCTTCACTTATGGTGGGAAGGACTCTGTGTCCCTGGTCCCTTCTTGTGGGCCATGAACTTGAGTGAGGAGAAAGGTTGCCAGTGAAGACTGAGGTACAGAAGTTGTTGAGAACTTCACCCTTTCCTTCGTATGTTGTCATCAATACACCACTGCTGCTCATCAGCGTGGGTTTGCTTTCTTTAACCTTCTTTTTATGGTTTATATACTTGTAGAAGCCCTTTTTGTTTTTCTTAGCATCCTTTGCCAAGTTCAGCCCCAGTTGCACCTTAACTTTCCTAACCTTGTCCCTACACAACCACACAATGTTCCTGTACTTTTCCCAGGATACCTGTCCCTATTTCCACTGCTTATGCAGTTCCATCTTGCCTTTTAGTTGGCCCAGTAGGTCTTGACTTAGCCATACCAATCTCTTGCCTTCCTTGCCTGACTGCTTAAACCTGGGGATCGAGAGCTCTTGAGCTCTGTTGAAGTATCCTTAAAGATCTGCCAGCTCTGTTCTGCCCCTTTGTCCCTGAAGGCCATTTCCCAGGGAGTCCTGTTGACTTAACTCTTTGAAGAGCTGAAAGTCAGCTTTCATGAAATTCCGGGTTCTGACTACACATCTTATCTGGTTCATACACCTCAGGACAATGAACCACACCAGTGTATGACCACTGCAGCCCAGGCTGCCTCCAATCTTGACATCCCTGATGCGCTCACTCACATTGGTGATTACCAGGCCCAAAATCAGTTCCCTTCGAGTAGGGCTGTCTATTTCCCATCACAGGAAATGGTCATCAAGGCACAGGAGAAGCCTCTTGGATTGCCTAGAGCTTGCCATGCTACTCTTCCAACAGATGTCAGGGTGGTTGAAATGCCCCAGCAGGATGAGAGCCTGGGAGCTTGATGCCTTCTGGAGCTGGAGCAGAAAGGCTTAATCAATAAGGTCCCCTTGATCATGTGACCTGTAGTAGACACCAACCACAGGGCTCCCCTTGTTATCTCAATCCCCAATTCCTACCCATAACCTGCTCATGACTATTCTTTATGGACATCTCTTCACACTTTGTCCATTTCTTAACATAAAGGGCAACACCTCCACCCCTCCTTCATCTGCTCCTTCTCAACAGCTTGTAGCCATCAACAGCCACACTCCAGTCATGGGATACATCCCACCAAGTTTCAGTAACAGCCAGTAGGTCATAGCTTTCTAGTAGCTTTCTTGTAGTGTTTAAATTTTTTCATTTTCTTTCTTTCAATAGCCAATAGAGGTAATGTCTAAAATAAGAATATTGGTCCACAGAAATGGGTGTACTGACACCATTCATAGATAATGTAAGCAACAAATAGCAAAGGGGGTGCTAGACACAAATCAGCTCAAATGAAACCCAAGAAAAACAGTGTCCAAAGGCATTACAACTCTACCACATGTGAAAAACTAAAATATCATGTAAGTCAGTCTGACTGAATTTTCTTGTATATCTGTATGATGAGATATGAGTAAAGAAAATTACTTCATTTGGTAACTTCACAACTTGTTATGAATCAGATAAGATCATAAATGAGGTCTCTGTTAGATCCAAAATACTGACCAGAACGTGAAATTTGGATTATTGGCTCGTATATTTATTCCTATTTACTAAGTGTCCTGGTTTCAGCTGAGACAGACAATTTTCTTCCTAGCAGCTGGTATAGTGCTGCATTTTGGATTTAGAACAGGAATAATGTACATAACACTCAGGTGTTTCTAGTTTTTGCTGGATGGTTGTGATGTCCACCCTAATTCCAGGACTTTTCAGCTTCTCACACCCAGGATGGCTGGCCAGAAGGATATAGCCCCCACATGTTCTGGATATAACTGGGGAGGCAGGATCACTACTCAGAAACAGATTGTGAACTGGGGTCTTCTTCACCTTCATGTGGTGAGAGACAGGACAAGGGGCAATGGCTGCAAATTGGAGCACAGGAAGTTCCGCACCAACATGCGGAGGAACTTTTTCACAGTGAGGGTGACAGAGCCCTGGGACAGGCTGCCCATCTGGACACCTACCTGTGTGACCTGTCCTAGGGACCCTGCTTTGGCAGGAAGGTTGGACCAAATGATCTCTGGAGGTCTCTTCCAACCCCTATGATTCTGTGGTTCTGTGAGCAATTGAATTTGTGAGTAAATGGTTGCATGTTGCTCAGTTACTGGCTGGGGTTAAACCACAACAGTAAGTCTAAAACTAAACCAGCAACCAAGAGGTACTTTAATCTGCCCAACAGTGTGTATGGTCTTCTATTGTCCCAGAGGTTTATTAAGTTTGTGAACTGAGTTTGTGGACCAGCTGTAATGAGGTCAGCAATGAAAACAGAATAGCTTTTACTTTGTCTTCTACAAGAAAATTAAGATTCGTAAAATTTCATACATTGTGGGTGGTAACTAGTAGCTTTTCCTTTTGCCTTTCAGTACTTCCACAGAAATAGTCAGAAAGAGTTCACCAATTCAAAGGAGAAGTAACTTAGAAATATACCACATAAGATTTGTCTTTAGAAAACAAGCAAGTATTTTTAGAAAAGGTTAAGAAGCTTTGGCCTTTACAAGACTGACAGATGCCATCTAAGAATAAGAAAACAGAAGCCTCTATTCTCTATACATTCTACAACGTCCCTAACAGAGAACACAGGAACATGTGAGTGCAGGGCACTTCAACTGGGGCAGGAATTAAGGACCTGAAAGAAGGGTGCAAGAGATACACCTAAACTGAATTGAAAACCTCACTGCCATTAGTGGGAAGGGGTTACTGAACTTGCTTTAGCTCACTCAAAGAGGGTTAGCCTAAATCACATTACTCCACTCTTGCTGCATGCTAGGGGTGTGTGCATGTTCAATTACCACAACTCCACTGATGTGCAGTAACACCACTAGGAAACTCAGCTATGTGCTCAAGACATGTAATGCTGTAAAATAACAAAGCCAGGTTTACAAATCTAGTTCTTATTAGCAGTCCCAGGTCATTGTCATGGAACTAAATTAATCACATAGGTAAGCACACAGCAGCTGGGTCTTTTAATGTCACATTTGATCATTTCTCATTAAAAATCCCTGCATTGTGCAGTATTCTTTATTTAAGTTTTTAAGTGTTTTGTCTTTTACTCACTGACTGACTGATTCACCTCCAGTCTTGTCTCCTCCATCTGCCTCCTCGTCAGTATCAGAATCAGCTCCAACCTTGCCTAGATATACACAGTTTCAAACATGAAAATTCAGGTAGGTAATATAATTAATACTACATAGCTAGGCTTATTCTTACACAACCAGGAGAGGAGGATTTTTTTTCCCCAGTTAAAGCTGATGCTCCAAAATTAGACTTACTCAAAAGCAGAAGCCTTATGAGTTTTCTATTAGCCACATGGCTGGCATTTTTCAGTTACACTGTATGATGGAAAACACAGAACAGCTACTGCTAGTACAATACTATAGGCACTAAAAATAAAACACAGGGGACAGAATTAATAAAAGCTTCTCCACAGCACTCAAGGTTTGAAGATTTCCATTTACTTGAGAAGGCAGTAATATGTTTAAAATAAATTCCACAGTCCTTAAGTATCAATGGGAAGTTCAGTAAGATACTAAAAAGCTGGAATTTCATATCCTCAGTACATGTACATGAACTGTGTTTCAGGAGAGCACAGGGATCCAGCAAGAATCTTTTAACTACATCAAATGCTCCAGTGCGATTCCTAATTCAATTGAACAGGTAATGCAGTATGCCATATTTTGCCTGAAGAAAACCAGGAGGCAATTTAATGTTGGTTTACCTAAAATAATGGATTTCAAATAATGCTTCTACACACCTAGCTTTATTTTTTCCACAAAGTCAAAAACTTGGTTCTTAGTTTGGGTACTAAGGAAGAGCAGCTTGTATCACAGTTTTCTGAATGTATCCCCTAATTACTTCTAAATCAATGTGTGATTTAATCCCAGTTTAAAACATCAAAATCAGCATATATATATATATATACACACGTACTGTATATACTATTAGCATGTGCATATATATAATACTAACATGTATGTATAAACACACACATAATGTATCGAGAAACCAAGTGAAAATCCAGTTTAGAAGCAGACTATTCTCTGGTGTACAATGGGGCCTAGAAGTTTCATTCATACCTTCAAGTATCTTCAAAAGTTTTTTTTCAGATAACAGCTCCAACTGCTCCAAGCAAAGCCTTTTGATTTCGTCCATGGAACAGTTCTAAGACAGATAAGACAAACCACAAGCTACTAAAAATTTCTGAGGACAGAGTAATTATGAACAGCAAGTATTACTCCAACACTAATGAAGAGTTAACTCAGATTGCAAGTCCCACCCCTGTTCTGACAAGCACTGATTGCAACTCTTTGACATCAGGGAGGTGTTTTGGTTTTGACAACTACCAAAACCAGAGTGGGGGCTGAAAAATTAAGCAATGCAGACTTATCAGTCATTTGACCTGTGGCTAGGAGTTTTCACTGCAACAGTAACACTGAGCAGTGGAAACGCTGGGCTGTACCTGCAAAGCATGTAACAGCATACAAACATAGCCCCGATTACTCCCAATTCTCCCATCACTTGGGAGCAGGTAGATGACATCATTAAGCCTGCAAAGGAGACAACTGCTGAATCCAAGCTCATGAACTGAGCCAAACACTGCTATTGAGAGCAAACAGCTGTATCTCACAATGAAGCAAACATAAGAAATCTGCAGATTGTGATCGATTTCTCATGCTTGCTGGGACAGGTTTTATGGGCATTCCAATTACCTTCACATCTTTCATGCTCCTTGGTGTCCTCTTGGTGAAACAGTGATATTTTCACACTTCCAAACAACGACACCACATACAGGCACCAAAATCAGAAAGTGCTGAGCGTACTGGACTATTCACAACCCTATTGTAGGTTTGGTTCTACACCACCAAGACATTTCCTTTCAAACTCAGCAATGGCTTTCCCTCCAGCTGCTCCAAACCTCTTTTCTTCTCCCAAAAAAGTGGAAAAGGCTGTATGCAATTCACTGTGTGTTTAAAATGAAGTCCTGCCTCACATTAATATGGCTCAAAGATAAAACTAAAGGCAACAGTGTTAAAACTATAAATAAGCATGATGCAAATGGCATTTCACCTGCAGCCTCTTCTTTTGTACAGGCAGTACAAAACTTATTTCAGCCAAGTCCTGCAGGTCAAAAGACTCAAAAAAAGCACATGACCCAGGTGAGTAAAACTCTAGCAATGCTACCACGAAAGTCCACATAAGTTAGAGCTTCAAAAGCTGTTTATTAATAAGGGGGCTTATTGCCTTATCTCAGAAATTAATTTAATAGCATATAAAGAAATTCAGTTGACACCAACAGAAATCAGACTTATTAACAAATCAGCATATTTATTAGTGAATATAAATAAATAGCCTGCAGTTCAGCAATGGCTGAGCAGTGGAAAAAGGAGTAAATTGGAATAACTGCATCAAATCTTTAAAAAGCCTTACAGAGACCTGATATAATCTTTAAGAAATACAAAGGCAGCTTTCAAGCTGGAAGACCACTAGACTTGACAGGTAAATGAGGTTTGCTACACAAGCATTCAAGCTTACAAAAAGTACATAAAAGGTAAGTGTACTTCAGTACCTTTAAAATATCAGGCAGCATCCTCTGTAGCTTCTTCTCTCCTATGATACAGAAGCACTGTTGAAGCATTTCTTTTTTGTCTGTGATGTAGAAACTGACTGGTTTGAGTGACACGCTGAGATCTAATCCTCCTTCTTCTATATCACTGGGTTGTTCAGCTTCTTCCACCTTTTCTCCAGAGAGTACATTGCACTGTGCTTCCTAAAATCAAGGAGGGCAAGGTTTTCCTTTTTTTTTTCTTCCAAAAGTGAACTAGAGAAGGAAACTTAACAGCTTTATTTGTCCTTAGAATACTTTTCCCTTTCTTAATTGCAAGGGACACCTTAAGGTGGCCTTCTGAGCTTCCAAAGAGTGCTCTGCCTTGCAAGTTCAGTACATTACAGAAACTACACTACTGCTTACTTATGCTAGGGGAAATTCTAAACGCTTTGAAGGCAAAGAGTGCTTTTAAATACTAACTGGAACACCGGCAAATGCCCCCCTTCGACATGAAAGCACGACTTAACGCAGAAGAGCCATGCCCCTCTGATTTACAGCGCAGCTAAAATCAGCCATAATTAACCGCTACCCTCCCAAGGAACTGGCACGGGCTCCCTTGCCTGGCACAGTCTTTATCAGGGGAAGACCTCCACAGTGAAAAAACAAAGAACACAGACAAACCAACCAACCAAAAAACCCCAACAAAGACCCCACCACAGAATAAAACCCAAAACCAAACGAAAACGCGGGCCGCGCCCGCCTCTCGCCCCTGGGAGCGCACAGGCCGGGCCGCCCCCGGCGCCGCACGGGGAGCGGCGCGGCCCCGCCCGCCCCCGCTGGGTGCCTTTGCCGCTCACGCCTCCCCGCTGCCCGACCCAGCTTTCCCCCGGGCGCTGCTGCGGGCTGACAAGCTCCGACCGAACGGTAACAGCCCGCTGCTGGCGCCGCAGGTCCGGGCAGCCGCCAGCTGCAACCGGCCGGCCGAGAAGCGAGCTCTGACCCCCGTCCCGTCCCGCAACCGGCCGGCCGAGAAGCGAGCTCAGCCCCCTGCCCCGTCCCGCAACGGGCCGGCCGAGAAGCGAGCTCAGCCCCCCGTTCCGTCCCGCAACCGGCCGGCCGAGAAGCGAGCTCAGCCCCCCGTTCCGTCCCGCAACCGGCCGGCCGAGAAGCGAGCTCTGCCCCCCGTCCCGCAACCGGCCGGCCGAGAAGCGAGCTCTGCCCCCCGTCCCGCAACCGGCCGGCCGAGAAGCGAGCTCTGCCGCCTGCCCCGCAACCGGCCGGCCGAGAAGCGAGCTCTGCCCCCCGCCCCGTCCCGCAACCGGCCGGCCGAAGAGCGAGCTCTGCCCCCCGCCCCGTCCCGCAACCGGCCGGCCGAGGAGCGAGCTCTGCCCCCCGCCCCGTCCCGCAACCGGCCGGCCGAAGAGCGAGCTCTGCCCCCCGCCCCGTCCCGCAACCGGCCGGCCGAGAAGCGAGCTCTGCCCCCCGCCCCGCCTCACTGCCAGTTCGCGGCGGCGACAGGCCGCCAGGCTTCACCCGCCGGGGCGCCCCGGAAGGCGAGCGGAGCGGGCAGCGCTCCGGAGCCCGTCGGTGTCGGGCAGAGGAAGGAAAGCGGCGGCTGGAGGCACGAAGCGGCCGCCCGCCCCTGCTCCTCGCGCTACCTCCAGGGCGCCGTGGCTGGACTCGGTGCTCCGGCGCTTCCTCTCGCCGCCGCCTGGGCCGGAGCCGCCCTCCGGACAGCAGGACCGCGAGCGGCGCCGCTTCTTCTCCTTCGAGGACTTGCGGCCCGGCATCGCCCCCCGGGACTCGCCACTACCCCGCGCCGCCAGGCCCGCGCGCGGAGAGAAGCGTGCTTCCGGCAGAGCGCTGATAGGCCGCCTCCCGACGCGTCAGCGCCCTTTCCGGCGGCGGCGGCGGGCGGGGCCCGGGGCCGGTGAGGCGGTGCGCCGCGGCTGCCTCCGGGCCCGTCCTGCGGGGTTTTGCGTGGCGCCCTGCTGCGCGCCTCCGCGGAGTCCCCGCGTGCCTCGGCTGTGCGGCTGCCGGGCCTGGAGCCCTCGGGGCGCCGTGTCCGGTTCGGGTAGCCAGGCGGGATTGAGCCCGTTTCCGGGCGTGGGCGAGACGCCCAGGTGCACCGGCCCCTCTGCGCCTTCGTCGTTATGCTTTCATGCCGAGCGGGTTGTTTCCTGGCCTGCAGCCTGTGTGAACAGTGGCGGGAGCTGCTTGCCCTTCCTGCAGCGGCTGTTGGGAACCAGAGACCCCTCGGAAGCCTTTCAGAAACCCAAGCTGATGGCTTAAATTCCAAGCAAACTACAATGTCCGGGCCCTTGTCCTCAGCAGCGCCTGGAAACACCTGTGTGGCTTTGTAAGGTGTTCTGGAGGAGGGGGGGGTGTGCATGTGTGCACCTTTAATGCTGTTTTGACTGGTGTTGTTCTAGTCATTGCTATGGTCGGTGTAGCCTGGCCAGTGGAGAGATCTTCAACCTAATTCTCTGTTGTTCCAGAATTCTTACTTAAAAATGGTTAGAGCCGCTGTTCCAAGCCTCTGGTATGAGGCTTTAAGGAGCTGGTTGCACATCACAGTAAACCCTTTAACCTGGTTCTCCAGTAACCTTTGATTCAGTGATGATGGGAGGAGCGATCCCCTGTGCTGCAATAAAGAATACCTACTTAATAGTAACTAAGGCTATGGGGTTTTGATTCTGGCTTTTCTTCAGTCCTCAGAAGCTTGTTCTTGCAGATTTGGTTGATGCATGGCTAACTGAGATATGCTCTATTAAAAATGGTTCAAGCATGAGAATGCCCATAATAAGTCAAATATCCATATCCTGATGCTTACTAATGTCAGTAGTCTTGCTCTTCTGTGGTATTTCATTAGTACTGTGGAAAGTGTGACACAAGCTGTTTTTCATGGGGTGCAAACAAGTAGGCATCACAGCAGAAAGGCCTGTTAAAGGCAGATGACCACTGTGCCGCTCATTAAGACACTGAGCAGCCTGCAGCCACCAGTGCCAGGATTAGCTATAGAGGGAAATGATAGTTAAATAGGGTAGCGAGCCAAAAATACAGACCAGAGTAGCCAAGTGTCCATCATTACACTGAAAGAATTTGTATTAAGAACCTCTTATTCTTTGCAGAGACATGCAACAGTTTTCTTCCTTATTTAATGCTGCAGTGTGTCCATTCACCTTTGTGCTGGGTCTGTTTGTTTTCCACACATACTCCTTCCCCAACCTATTCCAAAGCATTAGCTTCCAGTTTCATGTATTCCACATTGTGTTGGATCACCAAACAGCATTGGTAGTATTGTCCCAATTAGGCAGAATCATAGAATGGCATGGATTGGAAGGGACCCCAAGGATCATAGAGCTCCAACCCCCCTGCCTGTGGCAGGGCCACCAACCTCAGGCCTGGAGCTACACAAGGTTGCCCAGGGCCCCATCCAACCTGGCCCTGAACACCTCCAGGGATGGGGCATCCAGTACTTCTCTGGGCAGCCTGTTCCAGCACCTCACCACTCTTTCTGTAAAAAACTTCCCCCTAATATTCAATCTAACCCTTCCCTCCTTCAGCTTTAAACCATTCCCCCTTGTCCTGCCATTATCTGCCCTTTTAAAAAGTTGATTCCCCTCCTGTTTGTATGGTCCCTTCAGGTACTGGCAGGCTGCAATGAGGTCCCCTCGCAGCCTTCTCTTCTCCAGGCTTAACAAGCCCAGCTCCCTCAGCCTCTCTTTGTGGGGCAGGTGCTCCAGCCCTCTAATCATCTTCATGGCCCTCCTCTGAACCCTCTCCAACAGTTCCACACCTTTCTTGTATTGGGGGCCCCAGATCTGGACACAGGACTCCAGGTGGGGCCTCACGAGGGCAGAGTAGAGAGGGACAATCACCTCCCTGTCCCTGCTGCCCACCCCTCTTCTGATGGAGCCCACTGAAGACAAGTTGTACAAAGCTAGTGGTGACCAAAAGCACTGTGGCCAAACGATGAGTAGCATTACAGGTAACACTGTGTTTGACACTGTGTTTTCAAAAGCTTTACGAGATTAATTATCGTGTTCTTTTTTTCCTTAAGTGTGAGTCCCTGCAGAGTCAAATAATGTGCAATCACAGGGTTAGGGTTGATCCCCATTAGTTGGTGGTGTTCTATTACATGGTTTGGTGGGAATAGATTCTTCATATTTATCATCACAAAATTACAGCCTTAATGTACTCTCAAGATGGCAGAGGTAATGTAATTAAGAAATGCTGATAAGGGGTATATGAATTCGAGGTGAAAATAGTAGCCCTTGAGCAACTATACAGAAAATAAAAGGTTAAGCAGTATATGCATAGGCATGCAAACAGGACAAATGTTAAAGATGAATCAGGAATAATCACATACTCAGGAACTGCCCAAGTTTGTATTTTTTTACAAAACCTGCACTGTTTTTTGTATGGGCTACATTTTCAATGAATGCAGCATCTATTCACACAATACAGAAGCTAACTGGGTATGCTGATAAAATTAATTCTGACTAATGGCATTTACGTGGTGACAGGCTTCAAAATTCACTGTCACAGAATCATAGAATGTGTGAGACAAAAAGGGATACTGAACACCTGTTTTGTTAGGTATCTAGTTCATCTCAACACCTTTTTTTTTTCCCATGTGTTTGATGCTGATCAACAGTGACTTGTTCCACATTTGCAAATTCGTATTTGCAATTTGAAAAATCTAGAAAAAAAATTTCCCACCATAATGGAAAGGTCAATCTGTATGGTGAATAAGCACCAAAAATCCAGTGGAAGAATAGGAAATCTGAAAAAGCCTGGATATTCCTTTAGGAATTCAACAGTTGCATATAGCATCTGGTTGCTCAACCAGATGCTCTGGTTGTCTATTCAGTACACATTTTTAAAAGATGGGAAATGTCCACTCTTCCTGTACTTTGGATTTGTTGATAAAGAGAGGGGGGAAAAGGGAAAATTACAGTATATAGTAATGGATCAAATTCAGCTAAGACAGCTGAACTAATTGTTCTTAAACAGAAAACTTCACACAATTTGAAACAGCAGGTTACAACATTTCCTAAGGTGCTTATAGTTACAGTACTCATCTGTGATGATAATCTTCTACAGTAGATTACTGTAGCATGCTATAGGAAGTGATGGCATCCAGAGATTCATCGATGTATAGTTCACCATGCAGTGCTTTTAATGAAATTGGTCTGCAGACTGAGGTTAGTGTATTTCTGTCTGCAACCTGAGCACAACTGAGTCATTTTAAAAAGTCTGTTTAAGATTAGGACCTGATGAGAGCAAGTTGCATCGTATCAATAATCATCAACATCCCAGGTTATGTTACTATAGTCTCGATTTGTCTTGGCAAGTGCCCTAAATCAGTTCTGAGTCCTCATTCAGCACCTGAGTAAGGCATTTTGTATTGTATGCTGAGTGCTGGTCCAAGTAGACCCTAAGTACTTACTCTTCATAAAGCCCTAGGCAGGCCTAACAGCAAAGGTTTAATGTGAAGTGCTCCTTCATACCGTCTGCTGTTCTAAGGGCTTCCATTCTAGCTTAGATGCCAAAAGAACGATGCAATCTGCAGAGATTTGAATGCTTCGCAGAAAACACAATTTCTCTTTGAGGGGCTCTTGAAATCTCTCAAACATAGTTTTATTCTTTTCTGATGAATCAAAGTAGGAGCCCTTAACACACAGACCAGCTTATGTGATGTTTATTGCTGCAGATAGCAAGCCAGCCCTTGAGTTCTGTACAGGCTGGCTTTCCATGTCTCAAGAGATCACATATTGTGGGCCTCTTGTCTGGCACATTTCCTAGCATAGATTTTAACATCCTGTCACTGAAACTTCATCCAGGTGACATCCTTGAGGCTGTCTAGTTGTTGGTGATCTCAGGAGAAGGTTTTATAATACACTTAGATACATTATGTGCATGCATGCTTACGTGTACCACGATGGAGTTTTAGAACAGTGTCATTTAAAGAGCAACAGCAGTTAGCCATTTTCAATGTAACGCTAACAGAAAGAGGCTATTTAGTTGTTACACACTGGGAGACTGGGGGGAAAAAAAAAGTCTGCTTTGTAAAAGATGTGCATTTCCCCTTTTTGCACTCAATCTGTGTTAGCACATACCCAGTTTAGCTAGCTTGGGACAATACTCACTGAAAGCTACTACGCCAATGCATGCAGGCTTAAGAACACCAACACACTTCTGTGTCCATTGAAAAAGTCCTGTTGTACAGTCTTACAACTCACAGCAAAACCTTGATGCGTGGTGTTAACTTTTTCCTCCTTTACACGTGACCTCCACTGCCTGTGGTGTCACCACATGTCTCCATGGGGACAGACCCTCCAAGGGCTACTCCTGTGGGGATAAATCCTATGTTCCCCCACTCCCTCTGTACCCTCAGACAATGCTAAATCATAGACTGGTCAGGGATTAGCAGTACCCTGCAGCAGAAGTTGTCCTTCCATACAAATATTCCTGGCCTGCTTTCCGTTATCTTGCTATGATGCAGTGCTGCTTTCCCCACGTGAAACATTTATTTTTCCCTTCTAATTTAAGTGAAGCTTGCATTATCTTTTAATATACCATCTCTTGGAGTTGCCAGAATATGTTTATTAATATAAACATTAATTTTTGGTCTGGGAAATTCATGACAATTTTCACGTAAAGAGGTATTGTGTAACAGAGCAATCCCACAATAACAAACCCCAAATGATAGATGAGTATAGAGTTCTTCAAATAGCACATGAACAAATACAGTTAAAAAGCACAACATTAAAAAGCTTATTCTTTGAAAACAGTTGTATAGTAGGCAACCAAAATTCAACAGACAGGCACGTTATTTCACAGACATGTTTCCTAAAGGTAGCTTCTTAAGGTGTTTTCCAGGAAGGGGTTGATCTACTGTTAAGCATTGTAAAGCCTGAATAATCTCTTGGACTGCTTTATATGTGAACCAGCAATGGATCAAATGAGAAAAACCTATGGCTAAGGCCGTGATCAAGACTGTAAGGATATGTATGTGGAAATTCAGCAGAAGTGTAACTGTACAAATGTGCCACTACAGATTGAAGACGGTTTGCTAAAAGTAGTGTAGTAAATCACACAGTTTAGCTAGATAGAGCAAAATAAGTATTTAGAGCTCTTGGTCTACTTCATAAAACTTGATTTTACATTTGTACAGGGTATACTATTTCAGTTTTAAGGGTCCAACAATGATCACCTAGTCAACTACCTGACCACCTCCAGGCTGACCAAAAGTTAAAGCATCTTGTTAGGCCATTGTCCAAATGCCTCTTGAATATTGACAGGCTTACAGTATCAACCACCTCTCTAGGAAGCCTCTTCCATTTTCTACTGCCCAATCTGTTCTCTGTACCTAAATTTCTCTCCCACTCTTCAAGAGGATTTTTTTTTTTTACATAATCTATTATTTTAATACATACTTTAGAGTAAGGTAGAGTATTCCTGTCATTAAAAGTTCAAAGTCATGTAAAAGCTTTTGTAGAAGTTCAAGCCACTTTACAAGATACTCACTTATCAGTGAAGCACAAAATCTCTATGGTACTTAAAAGATCCCACCCCTCAAAAAGTCACCTAGTTCCAAGGTAAAACCACAAAGAGCCATAAAATAGCTAGGTTTCAGAAAGGACGTATAAAAAAAGCTAATGGAAAGTTAGGTAAATGCCCTTTCCTTACCCAGATATTTGACAAGAGTTAATATTAACTAGTCTTCACAGATTCATAGGGGTTGAAAGGGATCGAGATCATCTAGTCCAACTCCCCCACAAGAGCAGGATCACCTAACAAGCTTGTGAAAAGCATCACTGAACAAAACGGGTCTCAATGCCCTGACTCTGCTGAGAAAAAGCAGAGTCAAGAAAAAGACTCGTGCTGAACAGAGAAACATTGAAGTGGATGTCAAGGTTGACAGCCATTGAATCACAGCCACTTCCTACATTTCCATCTAGATGACCTGTAAATACTGAGATGGTTTGATCTCCTGGTGATCTATTCTGATTCTGAGCTATGTCAGAAGGACTTGGCAAAGATCCTGTGTGCTATAGACTTCAGAAAAGCAGTCAAATGACAGTGTAAAAACTTTTATTTGCTCTGTATCTTGCAACAAATCAAATGTAATTTATCCACAGCATTTTCTCAATTATAGTATGTCACAAAATATGAATAAAAGCATCCCCTGCATCCATTATCTCCTAAGAGCTAAGAAAAACAATTAGAGCAGATTAACAACAAATCTAGAGCATTCCTTTACTTTAGCTGGTTCTGATACAGAGACATATTTTTTTATTTGAGAGTCGACTCCGAGAGATTTAGCTAATTGCACAGCAGTTGTATCATCACTGATTAGTGTCCCAAGAGCCACAAGCAGTCTAAAAATGGCTTCAAGATCTTGAACAACTTCCATAACTGTGCTGATTACTGATAAACATTGAGCTTTGCCCTCAATATTGTTGACTTTATGTAAACATACAGCATAGTTCAATGTCAGTGTGGCAAGTGCAATGTGGATGTTCTTATTATTGCCAGATTTCATTTCTATTGCTTGTGTCATTATTTCATCCCTCTGATCCATCATGAGCTTCTGGCCTGCTTGGCTGACAAAACAATTGCAGAGAGTTCTAAGAGCCAACAGCTGGTTTGCTTGCTTTCCTTTAGGGTTCAGAAATTTAAGGAGAAGGACGATGAATTGTCCGTGATCCTTTTCACTGCAGAAGTTGTCATTCACAGTGGGATGCCTGACAGACAATCTAAGAATGTCTAGGGCTGGAAAGACAATATCTAAGAAATAAATCAAACAACAAAAACAAACAACAAAAAAAAAACAAAACCAAAATTTAGTATTAATACTATATTACATGCAAATCTACTGGTGAGTTTCTTTCCGAATCTGAAATTCCTAGCTTTCACACACAAAGATTCAGGTAAAGCACAAGTTGTTTAAATTCATGGAGGCAAGTATTGACTAACCAATTCTAGTAACACTTCACTTAAATGCAAAAAGCATGCTCCTTAATTTACAATAAACACGGCTTTGCAAAAAGAAATTTAAAAATCTTAAAATCTTTCCTAAAAGGTCTAACTGAAAGCACCAAAGGCAAGCACAAAATATGGTAGCTAGTCCGAAAAGTTCTCTGAAAGCTTCTTAGTGACTGAACACAGCTATTTGAGCAGCAATTTTGTCCTCATTCCATATCTTACAGTTTAGTATAGCTAGAAAACTGATTACAAAAAAGAAAATAGACTACTTTCAACT
This sequence comes from Laterallus jamaicensis coturniculus, assembly GCA_022605575.1. Classification (NCBI taxonomy): domain Eukaryota; kingdom Metazoa; phylum Chordata; class Aves; order Gruiformes; family Rallidae; genus Laterallus; species Laterallus jamaicensis. The sequence continues at coordinate 3,454,401 of JAKCOX010000054.1, forward strand.
TGGACATAATTTCTGAATTAAATAAAAACTCTTCTCAACTGAGCAGCTAGAAATCATAAGGAAACTGAACTGAGAGTTTGTTCATTAGTTACCCCCTCCATTCCCAGGTTTGAAATATATCTGGCTGCTTGGGTATTCCATGCATACAATCAAACTAACACTGAACCTCCTTAGTTAGTTAGTGAGCAGTTTTTCCCACAGCTATTCAGAACTTGAGAGCTAATGCTTTGTACAATAGAAAGAGTCTGAAAGGTATGAGTCTGAAAGCCATTACCAACTCAAACTGTGGTTTGCACAGCTGGAAGGGATGTTAGATAATGAACTTCAATTTTTAGTATCAGACTTTCTTCCCATTAATAAATCTTTAACAGCAGTTTCCAAAAAATGAGCTTATTTTAACTGCATGTTTAGATAATTACCTATGCAGGATATCAATTGTTTCCAAAATGTGCAGTTACAATCAAAATAGTCTTTCCAACCAATCAGTGCTGCCAATGATATATTACCAAAGGGAACTGTATCACCTCCACCTGCATTCATTCAGAATGTCATTTCACCAATGCGGTTCTGAACGTGACCTAGCTCCTGTGACTTCTTTGGTACTGTATTAAAAAGGAGCTTCTTGAGGTTTTTTTTTTTTAGATAATTTTTATCTCCATAACTTCACCTCTAATTTGGTAAGAACATAGTACTCCAAGCTCACACTTCTTTGATCAATTTCCAAACAAGCCTTGCTTCTTCCTTGAGGATGCTGCTGCTAATGAAGTAACCACAAATGATGCTTGTATTAGGTTTGTTATGTTTGCTACTGTGCCAACAAGAAAACCTGATAACCAATTACTGATTTTGCAATTCATGCCACTGCCCCTACTACTGATCGGTGCTATGAGCATCCGTTTATGACCTGGTTTCCACTTGGGTTATAAACAATTTGGGACAAGTCTGTCAAAAGTCAGCATAACAAGAATTCTGGTTCATGGTGAAGTAAGTATTGATGAGATAATGGTACAAAAAATAAATGCAAGTGTCTACCTTCCGGCCAGTTAACTGCCTTCCACAAAGTCTGAAGTTGCTGTGCTGTAGGTGTTTCTGCAGAGGTGTTGCACGTTACAGATAGCAACTTTTCTAGGATTACCAAGTCATCTTCTGTAAGCTTATGTTCTTCAGTTGCACTGCCATTGAGTTCCTTTAATTTGCCTATAAGACCAATAGAAGAGGCATAGTTCTCTGACATCTTGAATGAAATACTACAAAAGCACTTAAACAAGTTACAAGTTACAACTACTGTAGTTTTTTTTTCTTTTTGGGGGTGGGGGCAGGGTGAGGGTAGATTTTTAAATATTACTTCTAGTTTCACCATTTTTTAATTTCTCAGCTTTTAATGATCACAATGATCACTACCATTAAGCCCCCTCATACAGGGCAAAACAAAAATTCAGAATTCGCATGGTAGTCCACATATAGGCAAAAATGCAAAAAATAATCACACCATTAGATTTCATAACTGAAATATAGAAACAAAAAACAACCTATATTCTTGTTGTGATCAGTTTTTTATATTTTTATTTATTGAAATGTCATAAGCAGAAAAACCCCACTGTACCACATCCTATACTCAAATTCCAATGTAATTTAAACATTGAAGTATTATTTTGATGTACAACATTTTGCTTAAAATGGATCTAGCATTAAACACCTGCCAATCATAGTTCTAGCAGAGCTGATGAGGCCAATGTCAATAAACACACAAGCAGAGAGCATTACAGTACTACGTTTGTTGGGAGATTTATAGCATGTACAAAAATAAACTGTGGGCCTCATGAAAAATCCCCACACCATACAGCTACTTAATCTATCCCAGCCATAATATTTATAAGTGTAATTAACCATGCACTGCTACAAAACTTCAGAAAACAGAGTAAACCTATTTTTCAAATTACAACTAATGTAGTTCCCCTGCAAGAATATTGATGCAGTTATGTTTAAGATGAAGTAAAAGTCTCTGCTTTGCTGTAACATAACAGTTTGAAAGTCAGCCAGTCTTTCAGTTTTCCCTCTTAGGAAGTTCAGGATGAAGTTTTACTGTAAAAATCTGTTCAAAGCTAAGAGGAGACTAAGTCTATTTACTCACAACCACCACCAAAAAAAGTCTTCTAGTTTGTGAATCCCTTATCCTCCCCCTGAACAAACCAAGAATCAGACTGCAAAGAATTGAGGGAAATGGGATGAGGTTAACTGAAGATTCTGACTGGTATTTTTAAACAGGAAATGAAACCTTAATATTACATAGACGAGCAACACTGCAGACAGAAGGCCCCAGAGTCCTTAACAGACCTGGGAAATAGATTCATGTGAATTTCATGAAGTTCAAGTGTCATGATTTAGCTGCATCTAAGCACTAACAGGCTGGTCCCTCACTCACCCCTCAACCCCAGTGGGTCAGGAAGGAGAGTGGGGACGCAGAGGAAAACCTCAGACTGGGATAAAAACAGTTTACAGGGACTGAAAAGGGAGGGAGAAATAATGACAAGACTTAGAACAGAATATACACAAGTAATAAGGCAAGGCAACAGCCCCATGGACCAGAGAGCCCACACTCTTGACCTTCCCAGAGCCAGAGCGCCTAGTCCCCTATATATACTGAGCATGACACCATATGGTAGGAATACCCCTTTGGCTAGTTTGGGTCACCTGTCCTGGCTGTGTCCCCTCCCAGCTCCTTGTGAAAATTAACTCTATCCTAGCCAAGCCCAGGATAAACAAGAATATGAGTCGGGGTCCTGCACAAGGATCATGGCAATCCCTGGTATCAGTGCAGACTGGGGGATGAATAAGTCAATAGTAGCCCTGAAGAGAAGGGCATGGAGATACTGGTGGATTAAGAATTGGCTATGAACTGGTAATGTCATCTCACAGCCCAGAAACCATGTCCTGGGCTGCGTCAAAAGAAGCATGACCACCAGGTCAAGGGAGAGCTGCATCCAGCTCTGGGGTCCCCCACACAAGACAGATGTGGACCTGTTGGAACAAGTCCAGAAGAGGGCCAAAATGAGGGTGAGTGCGCTGGAGCACTTCTATGAAGACAGGCTTCTTCAGAGGAGATTCTGAAGAGACTTTTGTAGACTTTCAACATATAAAAGGGGCTTTGTAAGAAAGATGGAGCAAGAAATTTTATCTTGTAGTGACAAGAAAATGAGTGAAGTTTTAAACCAAGAGAGACAGCAGAACAGATATAATTACTAAATATTGTACTTACTTTTTTCTGTTATATAGAATGCTCTGCTTAAATGTAGAAGTGACCATTGCAACCTGTGAAACTGCAGAATGCCTTACTCTAAAACACTACACTTCACTCTGGTGAACCAAAATTTTCACAAACAAAATCTGAACAGGACTGCACATGACCTGCACACCCAGCGGCTAGGAAAAACTGTAAAGCATTCAAATACACTAGCTCGATAAAAAAAGATTTAAACAACAGAAGATATAAGCCAAGGGCTGGGGGAATGTACATCCTTTATACAGGAGTTTTTTGTGAAAATTTACTCATTTCTAAACCATTAAAGTGATGAATGCACTTTTAAAAGGTCAAAGCCAAGAAACAGTAGGAAGGGGAGGGGAAATAATTTATCTTCTTGTAAGGACAAAAAGTGACATTACTTCTAACAGATAAAACAATAAATCCACCCTTGAAATTAAAACACTGACCCAGTATCTGTGTAGGATTGGCCTGGTCAAACGTAACCGCATCCTTCTTTGGAAAATAAATATTTTCAGCTTTAGCTGCAGCTGATTGGTAGGCGCCCATTCCTACATAGAGGAAATATTAAGAGTTAAATAGTGTTCCAAAATATCTGACATAGAATAGTGGCGAGCGGCAGAGAGCAACACGCAATTCGATATGAATTGTAGGTGAAGCCATTTATTAGGTGAAATCACACAGATTATATACCTTTTCTACTACCAATGTGGTAAGCTAAAAAACTGCTAATTGGTTACACACACTGTTCACACCGTATTGATTGGTTAGTAATTATAACGATCTCTGATAAACCTATCTTATATCTAAACATCTTTAGTTTACCTTTAATACCTAAAAGCATCTGCACACCTGCTGGTTTTGACCATCTGGTTATGGTTGGTTCCTAACATGTTGCATTACTCCCAAATACCTTCCCATAACTGCTTCTTGGTTTAGGGTGGCCTGTACCCCTATCAGCAAGGCCACTGTGTTTTGAGAATGTGATTATTATGATCCTCTAAGCATGAGTAACTTTTCCTTTCTCATGGGAACAGAAGAATATTGTCAGGGCCTATGTCTTGGGAGAAGAGAGCTAGGCCACTAGCAGGCCTGCTGTCTTCCCTGACATGGCATGATATCCTATGAAGAGTAAGTCTTCTCTGATGGACATTACATAGAAAAATACCGTATTTAAAGACTGAATGCTTATGTCACTAGCTGTCATTACATTATTATTACATTCAAGGTTTAAACCTTAAAGCAATACCTTCACAACTTGTCAATAATTTATGCTTGTATAGTAATTTTCTACATGGGGGAGTGAACAACTATTTCTCAATTACATAAGTGAACATTTATTTAGTTCATAGGAATGGGTATTGCAGATATGAAAACGGTAAGGGGCACCTGAGAACAAAGATCCCTCCAGCCCTTGAAATTTCTTCTTATTAGTTTCATAATTAATAGGCAAAGCTTCTGTACATTGAAAGACTTCATATATGACCAAATTATGTCACATGGTAGTAGCCTGAAATCTCTTTAGAAAGAGAGTAATAAAAAGCTGTATGACCTGTAATGATGTCCCAGAATCACAGATAAATGCGTAATTTCCATTAACTACATCTATCAATTTCCTTGAAGACAATTAGTAGGAAACCAAAACTCCTCTCAAAAACAGATTACTGTTATACATTTTAAAGCTTCTTGCATGATTCCTGTGTGCAAAGGAAGGCTCCATCATCCCCATTTACTGAATAATTTCCAGAGTATAAGCAGCTGCTCCTAATTAAGTATAAATCTGCATCAGTATAGAATCCATATCAAAGGAAAAGTCTAAACGAAGTATCAAGGATGGCTTTCGTTGGCAGGCATTATCTCTTACCTGTATAGGGATCAATGCCACCCACTGGAGCTACAGCATTTGACGCTGAACCAGGAACATAGCGACCAGTACCTGCAGGGAAACACTATACTTCTTAAACATCACCACTGGTAAAGAGGAATGCACACCTATATTTAGTTACTAGTTTTCAGATCACTATTAAAGATGTTATTTTTCACTAAAGGAATTAAAAAGAAGTCTTCAACACTTTACAAAATTTATGGATTAAATCTATGCTTATGTGCAAAGCAGGTGCTGGTTGTAACAATGGCATTCACAACCTACATGACCAGCAACTGGAAGCCACTGTGGCACAGCATGTGGTATCCACTGGTGCCAAGGCTCTCACCTCCTCCCTGACAAGTTCCAGGGGCAGGGCACTGCTGCCCAGGCCTGGCCTCTCCCTGTGCTTGGGGCCAACTGTGGCTTCCCACTCTAGAGGAAAGTGGATGCCCTTTGGTGAGTCCAGCCACATAGCTGGTTTTGCAGACAGGACTTCAGCAATGATGACTACAGGACCCTCCTTAAAGAACAAGAGCTATGAAGAGCAAGTGCTATTCATCAGGGATGGAATTTCTTTACAAACAGGCTTCCTAAACTACGGAGAAGGACATAAACACAGGTCTTAAACCTTAAGTCCTCTGCTAGAGAGGACAGTGACGTGAGGCAAAGCAGGCAGCAGAGGGCTCTCTACTAAACACATCTGCACATGCTCTGACCGTGGCAGAGCCCACCTTAGCAGTCTGCCCCAACTGCAGAACTGCAAGAAACCGCGGCCCAGAGCCAAACACTGAATGCAACTGAACATAGCAAAATACACATCTTAAATGCCAGCAACACAGATTACAGCTTTTACGTTACCTGTAAATGGATCTGCTGCTGGTACTGTACTTGATCCAGAAGAAGAGCCTGGAACGTAACGTCCCGCACCTAGTGAAACAGGAAGAAAACAATGACTACTAAACACAGCTTGATATTACTAAAGTGTCAATACTTTTCAGACAGAAACAGCTCAAAAATAAAGCCAAACAGCAAATACAGTTCACTGTTTATTGCTGTAAGAAATCTGATCCTATCGACACAGAAGTCCTCGGATGCTGAACAAATTCTTCCTAATTACATCAGGGTCAGAAATTTCTATTCTGTGCATTACACATTCGACACAACCAAGCCAAAAGTATGCGCATAAATACAGATGACCGCAGCTCCAAATTACATCTCAACCAAATCAGCCTGTGTTCTCATTTCTATTTCATTCCAAGAAAATTATTTAGCTCAAGTATTTTAATGAGCTAAACCCTGTATTTTATTCTCAACTTCATCTTTGTGAAACTAGTTGAAGTAAGAGTGGGTTATTTTGGAAAGGTTATAAGTAGGATGTCATCAATTATCTGAAAAATACTGTCATTGTTTTCTTATTTTTCTTCTCAGATCTGTGATGTCTTCAATTATTTCAGGCCATGTAAGTCCTGTACAAGAAGCACAGGAGCTGTGACACTGAAGCCTGCCTGAGCAGACAGTGAGGTGGGCTGAAAACTGACTTAATAACCAGCCCAGAGGGTGGTGATGACAGTATCTAGTTTGAAGCCAGTCACTGGTGGTGTGCCCTAGAAGTCAAAATTGCATCCACACCAGTTCAACAGCTTCATTAATGATCTGGTAAATGGGTCAGAGTGCAGCAAGTTTGCTGTTTACCTAAAACTGCGAGGAATGACTGATGTCACCATGCAAGTTTTAATTTTTACCTGTAAATGGATCTGAAAATTGAGCACTTGTATTCAGCAGTGTTTGCCCCTTAGTGTTGTCAATAATAAATTTGGCCACCTGATCCAGAAACATAGGATTGAGATCATTTTTTTGCAGGAAGTTGTATGCAGTCAACCAAGGATCATCAGTGATGTTATATGGAAGTTTGTAGGAAGGCCCACTCTCATTTACATCAATAGTGAAAACATAGTCATACTCCTTTAAGCAGAATAAAAATAAAAACAAATTAGAAGATTGTCAGCACTTTTTACATACAGATGTAGCAAATGCAAACTAATAATGGCCCAGGGCTAACTCTGAACACTTTAATACTGCTACTTGCAGATGTTATCAACCTCTCCTATGCAGACTACAAGTAAGAAATACTTAACCATAAACCTTACTCTTTATTTTCAAGAATTCTCTGTCTCAAAGAGAGCAGGCTAGAACATGGTACTATACTGCATACACAGATACATTAGAAATTAAAAGATGTACTGGGAAACTCATGGATAGCTCTGACCTCCTGCAAAGCTGTAGGGCAGTCAGGTGCCTCATAAAACTTCAGTCTGAAAAGCACAGTCCAAATACTAAAAAACCACAAGTTCTTAAGGTTTCTTTAACCCACATGAGAAATAAAATTAGTGTCTAAAGGGCATTCCTTCTGTGGTGGCATCAGAGCTTTTAAAGTATTTAAAGTATTTCAGGTAAGGAAACAAATAACTGATAATCTGAAGAGTAACTTCAACGATTACTACAGAAAACTGGTACAGAAAGCCTGGTACCAGGTATTTGATGTAAGCCTCCTATTACAAATAAGTACTGTTCACCTCATTTGGAAAGGAAGTTAAAACCAACTTTTGAAGGAATTAACAATAAATATTAGAGAGCTTGATCCATTTCTCTTCTAACAGCTTACCTTTCTCCATAATAGTTTATCCCCATTGCCTTGCTCCTTTTACAAAATATGCTTCAAAAGTAATAAAGCAAGTAGTATTTATTTATACTTACACCTCTGGACTTTAAAAGATCAAAGGAGATGAGAAAAGGCCCATTTTCTAAATTATATTTTAGCAAAGCAAAAGCTGGCACAGATTTTTAATGGGAAATTAAGCATTTTACTTAGGAAGGAATAAAACCAATTAAAGTTTACATATACCTTTCCTTCAAATAAAACCTTTCCAGATGTTTGTTGTGTGGCTCCAGAAGAACCAACAACATCACCAATCTTTATCCATCTTCCTTCACTAACGCTCCACTGATATGCTTCTACTTTCCCATTATCTTTAATAAGCCGTGTCTGTCCATCTCTTGTTCCTGTAGATGGAAGAGAATCAAGAGTGTGAACAAATTTAAGAATATAATTTCAGAGAAGAAAAAGTCCTTGTTGCAGTTTTGTGTAGCTGTGCTGCTTTGGAGGCTTTTGTAAGCTGCAGTTACAGCTTCCTGCAAGCCCTGTATTTTGAAAACATGGTCAACTCAAAGCCAAATTCGAGACCGGGCCTATCAGCTGGTCATAGTGCCTCTGTAAATCACATATAGGGGAAAATAAACTGCTGGCAGGGGCACTTTGCCACTGGAGCGGGAGAGAGAAGATGTAACAAGCTGCACAGACACCAAGGCCAGACATGCAGGAGGCAGGGGAGAGTGAAGAATGTGAAAAAAGAGAGTTTCCCCTGCAGCTCGTGGTGAGACCATGGTGAAACGGGTGTCCCCCCCGAAGCCCATGGATGAGGATGGGGAGCAGAGACACCTACACCCTGTGAAGATTGATTCACGCCTCAGCAGTTTTTCCAGGGGACTTGTGACTTTGCGGGGGACCAAATTGAGGGGTCTGGACCTGAATGTCAGCACCCCATGGAGAGGAGCCCTGCTGAGAGGCCTGTGGTGAGGAGATGGCTCCCGGATAGAGAGGACTCACACTGCAGAAGTTGTGGATACGACTCTTGCGGGGGTGGGACCCCACGGCGCAGCCAAGGAAGTATGCATGTGTGTGGAATGTCCCCCCCCCTCCCCAGTAGAGACGGAACACAACTCGGGAAGAATGGACTGAAACCCCCACTCCCCATTCCCTGCCCCTCCCTGTGCTGCGAGGGGAGGGATGAAGGGAGCAGATCTGTGATTAAAGAGTGAGAAGAGGTGAGGGGTGGGGGGAAGGAGAAGTGTTAAGATCTTGGGAAGAAAAGCAGCTTGTGAGGGATCGACAGAACCCCACTGCCCATTCCCTGCCCCTCCCCGCGCCATGGTCGGAGGGAAGAAGGGAGTAATATCGTGATGAGTTTTAAGTGTGCTGAGAAGGGAGGGGTGGGGGCAAGGTGCTTTAACACCTGGCCGCTTCTTATCTCATTCCGGTTCACTGGGTGTATTAGTCACAGTAGTAATAAATCACTTTCCTTTATTCTGTGCTGAGTCTGTTCTGCCCATTGCACTAACTGGAGAGCTATCCCTCTGTCCTTATCTCAGTTCCAAAGCCTCTTAACACCTATTTTCTCCCCTCTTTGGCTGAAGGGGGGAGTGAGTGAGTGGCTTGGTGGGTATTTGGCCTCTGGCTAGGGCCAAACCACCACAGTCCTTAAATGGTATTCAAATTAAAGATGAAAAAAACCAGTTCACCAACATTTAAAGTCACAGCACAGGAAGTTAACAAGATTGCACGTGCCAGAACAAGAATAGGAGAAATCGTGACAACAGCATGTTTACAGCTAAGGTAAAGGTATCTGCAAAAGCTAAATGTTTACCATCTCCCAGGGAGATGACAATCAAGAAAGCTGGTATTCTCCTATGGTCTAACAAGATGGGACACTGATTGTAAGATATATACCACTTGCTGATGAGAGCCAAGGGCTGAGGTCACTGCTTACTTTGCCTTGGAGAAAAGTATTTGTCAATTTAAGAATAATCTTAACTACTACTGTATCCACTGTATTCTCAGTAATCTCCGGAGTACCTGGAAAACATCAACTGAGTCAATCAAGACATACTATTTTTCAAGCCAAAAACTAAAGCAGAAAATTTGTATCTTCTTTTAGGAAAAAAAATTCCATATTCAGTAATCCTTTTTCAAATTGGATCACTGCCTCATATACTCTTGGCAAAGCTGGTATAACAGATACAAAATGTCTTGAACATGCTGCAGCATCCTAATTACACCTTCTAAATTATCTCTTAAGAGAAATATTTCTTATCATTTTAGTCTACAAAAAAACCCTAGAATCTTGCCTCCAAAAGAACCAATGAAAGGATAGTAGAACAAACTTAAGCCATTTTCCTCAGCAACTCTATCAAAAGTGATCAAAGCTTTATTTTTGATAGCTATGGAAAGTTTCAATACCTTACAACTAAGATTTCGAGGCAATTCTAACATGAGTGAGTACAGCAACTTACCGGGATCCTTAAGATGTTCTCTTCCAGGAAGGTCATCAGCATTAATATCTCCTAAATCACCAGTTTTAGGGTCAATAGATGCTTGGGAAAGCTCATTTTCAAAAGCTTGAATCTCCTCTGCACTTGCTGTACGTTCCAAAGACTCTGTAAACACTCTTATAATACCATCACTGAATGGAGAGAAAACATTCAAACAGAAGTACTATTTTAAATGTCAAAATGATTACATATATTCTAATGGTGGCTTCTGTATCATAAGAAACCACCTTTATTTTTGACAACCCCTCCCAATTATTCTCATGAAAGAATTCACTCATGCTAAAAACAGCTAGCAAATTACTTAAGTAGGTAGTCCTATCTGTATTTTAAAATCAAGGTAGGAAATGCCTATCAAAAGGGTTCTTTATACAGTGCTTTTCATTCCACTCTCAGTCTATCCATGGTTTACCGCATCCTCAAAAACTCACTCTACCTCTTGGATTCACATAATAAAAGAATGACTTTTTGGATTAAGTATAGCATAAGTTTATATCTAACATATACACACACTTTGATGGCTGTACTAGATGCAGGTGAAACTGATATCCAAACTGATGCTTCACATTTTATCAAGGGTTTGAAGACTTAGATTTAAAAGTAAGCAGATTAAAACCTGGATACCTCGCACCAACTACGATGTCACCGTTGTCTAACACACAGCAGCACCATACAGACTGAGCTGGGAGTCTGATTGTTTGTGCACATTCCCCTTGTTTCCAGATTCTAAGAGATCTATCCTCCCCGGTAGTTACAAAATCTGGAAAGAAAAAAGACAAAACACAGAACAACCACCTTTAAAGTACTGCAGCACTAGGTGCTGTTCTGCAACTAGGTGTTGACAGTAAAAGATCCTTCATACTATTCAATACTTCTCTCAATTGCAAAAAGAGGCCGGAGAATGACACTGCACAACTGTCTTCTCAAAAATAAAAAGTGCTTAAGTTGTGGACTACACAGCCAGACAGAATGAAATTATGCTCAAGACAGAAGAGTCCCTCCTCCTTTCAACAGTTTAAACAAAGAACTCTAAGCAATTTAGTAACTATCACTGTTTAACTTAGACTAGACTTAAACGGTTTCACATCTGCTTTAAACTCAGGTTTTTGCAAGGTAGTCTTGCTTTTTCAGGTAACATGTATAAATCACTCAGAAGTCTATAACACAATGAGAAATAGTAAGGCTTAAGAGATTTATGACACACGCATTCACTAATACACATACATTTCACCTGCTGAACAAATAAATGCACAAGTGTCCCACATGCCACACAAAGGTCACTGCCTTGCATCCATCTGCAACCTCTAAAACACTAAAAACAAATGCAATGAAGCCCCACACATAAAATTCTTAATCTAAACTATTAATAATGTACTTTAAAAATGTAAATTTGGAAACTTCCTCAAAGTTATCTCAAACGCATAAGCCACACCCCCATTTTATAGTTCTCTGCAACATTCCTGAAATACAAGTGGCAATCTAGATGAGACTTTTGTGTATCTCTGCTGAAATTTCACTGAAGCTTTACAATCAGGCCTTGCGCCTCATCCACTGCCAGAGCAATTTTGCTGGAGGTGCAGAGACAATCACAGTATTTTTAAAATTATTTGTGCTAAAGGAAAGCAGTAAATTAAATGCTACCTGTGTTCTTTAGCTGTGGTACCTCCACAGAGCTACGTAATGCCTACCTTGTCATTTCATTTTGGATTACTACTGGGTAATAGTAACAAAACCAATCTTACCTTTACATTTAGGGAAGACAGAGATGCTGTATATATAATTTGTATGTCCGTAATACACTTGTACACACTCGCCAGAGATCTGCCATCTGCGAACACTAGCATCATTAGCACAGGAAAGGAATTCCATTTCACTGAGAACAGCTAAACCTCTAACACAATCTTCATGTCCTTCATTAAAAAAAGGAAAACTTTTAATGCATTATCTCCTTTAGCAGCAGTATACCATTCCTATTTAGTTCACGTCCTCGCAACCAATCTGCATTATGATCACAGTTTAAAAGGAACACAAACACAACTTAATTGCTCATTAACAACTCGAGACTTTAAAATCCTGTCTAAGCACTGTTCAATTTATCTACAGTTTTGTTGGGGGTTAATTTTCCCCCCCCCCAAAAGAGCACATGACCATGATGAAATTACCAGCTCCAGCAATAGTTACCAGTGAATGTTCTTTCACATCTGCCTGCCTTCCACAGTTTAATAGTTTTGTCAGCTGAACCAGTCAACATTAATCCCTGTTCAGGCAGTATTTTCACTGCCCATATGGCAGCTGTGTGACCCTGCAAAAAACCCAAAACTGTTAGACTTGTCAGTCAAATTCAGAGTACCTATTTTATACTCATGTAGAGGAAGGAACTTCATACCTGTAGTGTCATCATACATCTCTCATTCAACCAGACCTTGGCTGTTGTATCCCATGAACCACTTAATAGCGTGCCAAATTTCCCAGAGGAAAGGCTGCAAACTGGAAAGAACAGTGAAATCAGCACTGACAAGTTCCCTGAGTTACCACCAATCTTATGACAGCAAATTAAAGAGATATATTTAAGGAGATTTACTTGGTATTAGTAAGATATTTACTGTTGAGGCATTTGGGGAAGAATTAAGTGGAACTTGCACTGCAACCCAGGAAAGAGATGCTTAAACATCTCTTTCCTTAAATTACACAATTTTGTATCTTTTTGCCATTCGTATTCTGAAGTTTCTTTAAGTACTAGATCTCTTCTCCTCAGAACAGAATATGTTTACAAGCAGGCTAGACAACTAGGCAAGATACAGGATTAAAGCAAAGACTTAGTTTGAAAAATACAGAGAAAGCCAAGATCATTCTTAATTTATGTCTTGAAGAAACAAGATCTTGTACAAAAAATACTTAGGTCATCTCCTTAGAAGGCAAAATACTACTACAAAGTTGTGGTGACTTTTAAAGATTTAGCAAAGAGATAATCTGTAAATGTTCCACTAATACACAGTTCTAAAAATGAAGACACACAATGCTAATAAAGTTTACTATTAAGTTTACAAAATAGAGCTAAGTACAGAAAGAACAGAAATGAACTGTTACTGCATGAATTAAGATTGTAAAATCCTATCTGCAGAGACCATAATCAAATAGTTCATTATGTTAAATACCGAAGAAGTCAAAGTTGAAGTTATAAAACTCAATTTAATTTCCTCTCTAACATATGTTAATTTTTATGCAACAAATTCCAATACCAAATGACTACATACCTGTGTTCTTATGACCCTTAAGGACGTAAAGAGGAGCTGGGTTGTCAACTGTGAAAATGCAAATATTATGATCATTGCCACCAGTTGCAATCAGCCCACGAGGATAGAGGTCACTTGGAGGTACGATGCACACACAAGATACAAAATTTGAGTGGCCACTCATACAGTGCATTTCAGTAAAACCCCTGTTAGGACTAAACATATACAATAATCAGTTCAGAGTCATGGCACAAACAGGACTTATTTGAGGTACTGAATTACAACAAGTGTTTTGTACTCCAACTCTTGAATTAATAATGATGCTTGCATTGTGCTGTGAGTTTTCCTCTTAATTTTTTCACTCTTACTATCCTGGCATTCCAACTCAGTAAGCAATATTTAACATTCTCTACTTATTTTTCAGTAATGGTAGGCCTGGAAGGACTTCATTTTCTATGCCAAATTTGATCAGAAGTAGTTATAGTTTGCCCTTGTGAAACCTCAAGAATCCCAAAACACCCTAAAAATAAAAGAGCATGCAAATGAAGAAAGTTTACTGCCTGTTAATTCTGTTCAATGCCTCTTAATTAGAAGCACTGTAAGTGGTTCAGTAGTTTACAGATGATAACTGACTCAAGCAGCACCCTGAGGTTTTCATCATGATCTAGCCTCAATAGTTATAGCACTAACTGGATAAAGCTACTTATCTCACACAATAAGCATGTGAGTTGGGATGGTGTTTGTTAATTGGTTTTGGGGTCTGCCCCCAAAAAGAACACCCCCATATTCACACCATACCCACATTCTTCATACCCTAATGCTTGGAAAGCTTCAAATACGTGGGGAGATTATGATAACTCTTGTAAAATTCTAAAGTATCTTCTCTGCTGAAGGTACAAAGAACAAATAAAGGTAACATGTTTTCCTGTAAAACTTAACTAAGTAAAACAACATACATAAGCTTGCTTACCCACTGAACCCTGTCTTCTGTAACCCAAGTCTTCAAAGCAAAGAGATAATCATTACCAATGCTACGACTCTGCATAAATCGCTCATGTTTTCTCCACACAGCCCTCAAAAATTACATGTTAGAATTGCACTGAGAATGATAGAATGGCTTGGATCGGAACTAGATGACCTTTGAGATCCCTTCCAACACCCCTGCCATTAGGCCTAGACATCCTCCACTAGACCAGGCTGCCCAAAGCCCCATCCAACCCAGCCATGAGCACACCTGGGGGTAAGGCACTCTTATGGTTTAGCCCTGGACAGCATTTAAACACTATGCAGTTGCTCTCTCAATCCCTAAGGATGGGGGGAGAGAATGGGAAGAACAAGAGAACTTGTAGGTTAAGATAAAGACGGTTTAACAGACACAGAAAAAAGGAGAGTAACAGTAGTATATATTAATAATACATACACAAAATAAGTGATGAATATGACAATTTCTTTCTACCTGAGGTTAATGCTGAACAAGACCCCCTCCCAGCTGCTGCACAAGACCCCCAAACTGCCTGGCCTCTAAGCCCACACGCGCAAGCAAAGCAAAACAAGGAGTTCGTTCATCACTTCCCACTGGCAGGCAAGAGTTCAGCCATCACCCCAAAGTTAATGATGCACAAGACTGTCAGCTGCCGCTCAGCCCCCTAGAGTCCAACTCTAGCTATAAACGGAACATGACATTGTATAGCATGAAATATCCCTTTGGCCAATTTGGGTAATTTGTCCTGGCTGTGTCCTCTCCCAGCTTCCCAGGTGCCCCCCATCCTCATGTTAGCAGGGCAGCATAAAAAGTTGAGAAGCCTTTCGCTACTTGGCAACAGCTAAAAACATCTATGTGTTATCAACATGGTTGTCATCTTAAATTGACATTACAGCACTACATCAGCTGCTGTGAAGAAAATTAACTCTATCTGCTGAAATCAGGACAGGCATCCAGAACTTTTCTGCAATAAATTCTTTCCTGCAATAACTTTCTAAGCAATATAACAAGACACAATGAGATTAGTCTTCTTCCCCTTCAATTACAGAGCTACTGAGATCAATTTAAACACACATGAGCATTATGGCAAATATACCAATTATTTCTGCTTCGCTACAAGGCAGCAGAGAGAAAACCCATGACTAGAAACTTCAGAATGCACTTTGTAATGTGAAACTACAGACATGATGAGATTATGTCCTATGGCTCTCTGTAATACCCCATCACCTCCTAGTCATCATCACTCCGGAAAACCTCGTCACCTCTTCTAATCACAACGATATGCTGCAAAATTCCCTGATGGAATTCAACAAGGCAAAAAACACCAGTAGGCAACCCTGTACAATATGAGTATCAGAGAAAAATAGTTGGGTTTACTCTTTTTTTGGTATCTTTGTGTATTTAAGTTTTCTGTGTAGTTTGGTTCAGTTTCCATTTTATGTTTAAAGAAGTCTGCTCAGCGAGAAACAAAATATTTAAAAATAATAATTCAAAACATACGGCCTTACTGTCAAAAACGTAGCACTGCTACTTAGCACGCTTACTTTGGTACTGAATAGCAAGAGGCGAGAAGATCAGCACCCCCCGGAAAGGGGGTGCCCATACTTAGACATTATAAGCGCTGCAAAGCACGTTAGTTAGCGGCGCTCAGGTAACCGCGCACAAGCAGGCACACAGGCGGCAGCGCTCTCGCCATTCAAAAGCTCCTCAAAACGCCTCCCGCCACCGGACTCGGAGCCCGCCACCTCCTCAGGCCGCGCCGCTCCAGCGCGGCCCCGCGAGAAGAGCCGGCCGCGGAGACCAACCCGGCGGGGCCGCGGCGGCTGCCCCTCTGCGCCTTTCCTCCCACGGAACGCAAGTCGGGAGCGGCCGCCCAGGCCTGCCCGACGCCGCGCCCAGGCCCGCGGCCCGGCACTCACCCGTCAGGAGCCCAGAGCCGCGCGGTTCGGTCCCGGGACACGGACACAAAACCGCCCTGAGGGAAGAGGCCGCATGTCAGGCCCCGCACGTCCTGACCGTGCCCCACCAGGGAGCAGCGGAGCCGGTATGCGCCGCCCTCGGCCGCCATGGCGAGAGGCCGACGCGATGTCCTGACACAGCAACAATCCCCTCTGCCGCCGCAGCCGGAAGCCGTTCGGCGCCACGCCGGAAGAGGCGGTGCTGGTAGCGACGACCGGCGGCACTGAGACTCCATGACCCGGCGGGCGCCGCGTCCCCAGGTGGGGCAGGACTGCGGCTCTTCCGCCGCTGAGCATTCTGGGAGGTGTAGTGTCTCGGGCAAGGAGGCGGTCAGCCCCGCGGCCGCCTGGACGAGACTTGGGAGTCTCCCGATAGCCGGGCGCTGCGCTGTTTGGCTGTGTGGTTGCTGCGATACCGGTTCCGTGCCTGCGGAGGCTTAATGACTGCCTGGGAGGCCGGTGAGATGGAAGAAGGAAGGGAGGAAGGGGCCGCTCCCGCCCCGGGAGCGGGGCGCGCAGGGCGTCCCGGTTCTGTAGCCGAGGCCGTTCGGCGCTGCGACCCCCCTCGGCTCCCGGTGCCCTCACGCTGCTTGGGGCGGGTTCTGTCGCCCCGGGGGACGGGGTGCTTAGTGCCAGTGGCACCACCATCCCACAGCTCCCGCCGGGCCACTGCCTGGCAGCCTCAGCCGTCGGGATCCCGCGGTTATGCCAGGGCTGGGGAGGAGCTCCTCGAGGGGTCGGGGGGGGCGGTGAAAGCCGCTGGGATTTATCCGGGGTAGCGCAGCCTGGGCTTGTCTTGGTGGCCGGTGGTGCCTGGAGAACTATCTCCACATAACCCAGGTGGGTGTTTGCAACAGCTGGTGCCCTGCCACTTTGTTTCACGAGAGACTAGAGTTCTGTGGGCTGATGCTGCAGCTGTCAGCGCCACACGGATTAGCCGGAGCTACCTGTTTAACAGTATAAGCGGGGGACTGGCTAAGCATTGAAGAGGGATTGCTGTCTTGTCTTACTGATGGACCTTCCTTGGCTCCTTTCTGAGCGCTGTCTCTCTCATACCGTGCTTTTCCAGCTAGGAAGTGATTTGCAGACTTCTGCAGATAACTAAGCTTTTATTGGGGGAAGGATGAAACTTTAGAGAGTTAGTGTCTGCTAGTTTTAGTTTCAAAGAACATGTGCAAATTAAAGGGCTATTTCTATTCTTTGGCCAGGGAGAAGATCAAAAGGAAGCGAATATGGCCAGTAGTCACAGACCTCCAGTAGCTCGTCCTTCTTCAAGAGCAGGAATAGGGCTGACCACCCGGCCTACCTCTTCATCAAGGACTCCATCAGCAACCAGAATAGGAACAGGGGTATGCTAAAAAATTTCAATATTAACCTCAATATCGTTTTATACATTTTTTGTAACTTCTTTAGTACTGTGGCTGGAGTTACAGTGTTTCAGGAAGAATTTTGGTGTCTTAATTTTGTGCAGAGTTTTATTTTCTAATTTTGTCTGAAAAGGGATAAGCAGGTCTTGCATCATGAGTTTACTTCAGAGAGTGTAATAGCATTGATGTTGCAGACACATGGACATATGAACAGCTGCTCAAAGGTAATTTCTTAGCCTTCTGCGGAGGATATTTGAAGTTTTGTTTGCTTGAAAAAGTTATAAGTGCTAACAGTTCCTTATAGGAACAGTATATAGACTAATTTAAGTTTTGTGGTTTGTTTGTTGGTTTTTTTTTTTTGTAGATGCCTCCTAGTACATCAAGACCCAGTTCTCGTGGTGGTTCTTCAAGTACTGGAGGAGTCTTATCATCTCAGATTAAAGTTGCAGACCGTCCGGTGACTCAGCAGGGTTTAAGTGGAATGAAAACTGCAATGAAAGGTATTTTTTACTGAAAATAGCTATCAGGAAATATTCAGGTTTTCAAAGAAAAACTTTTCATTGCTGCGTAAATTGCATTAATAGGATTAGGAGAAAGGAAAGCAAGATTAAGCATCCTTCTTTATTTTCTTTGCTCTTGGCAGCCAGAGCAGACTTTTCTGTGCCTGAGCTGTATTTAAAAATTATTCAGAAGAATAGAACAGGATAAACTGTGTCTTGTCCCATCACTACAGCATACTTTAAATCTTCTGTTATATAGTAACTATACATATAGCAGAAAAACTAATGGTTATCTTCACAAAAGTCTAAAATTAATTTCCGCCTTCATTTGTTTTAATGAGGTAAAAATCTATTTAAGAGCACTGAGAAGGCATCTATTTTCTGCTTGGAAATTCTGTAGATTGTTTTCATAATTAGCAGATCAAAATTAGTTCTTTTTTAATAAAATGTCATTTTATTCCCCTTTGTCAGGCCCTCAGAGACAGATACTGGATAAAACATACTACCTTGGACTGCTGAGGTATGTCTTAACAAAACATTCAAATTGCAGAGAGTTTAATGCACTTGTTCCCCCTCTAATGTAAGGTTGTTGTGTTTAACAATAGTGTGGGATAGGTGGTGATCATTTATAAAGAAATCTCTCCTTTTGTAAGAGTTAAGGTCATTTTGCATATAGCTTGTAGCAGGAAAGTGTATGTCCAAGCAGAAGCAGATTCCTTTGACCTTTTGTTTTTAGGCTCGCTAAGTTAAAGTCACTCTCACAATGTTAGTAAAAGGAGGGTCAAGTGCTTTGAGCTTCCACCTGTGACACTTGATAGGTCTGAAATATCTATTTGTATGAAGTATCATCACGAACTACTTTTGTGTATGTTTCAGGTGACTTAATTGGATTATACATTGAGCTAACACTGCCAAAAGCAAGGTCTTCCTTGCAGAAACTGTGTTCCATATGCTATTTTATCAGTTTATCATATTGCAATATTGAATAATCACTTCTAAAAGATAAAATTTTTAATATGAATGATATGCATTCTATGCAATAACACTGAGATTATTTTTATTCTTGACAATTTTAGGATAACTCACCAACAGGGGCAAAAAGTTAATTAAAATATTTCATATCCAAGTTTTCTAACAACTAGTTATGATTTTATCTTCTATAACTGCTCTGTTTTTTCCTCATTTTACCAGCTCTTTGAAATAGTCATTTGAAACACAGTTCCGTGTGAGAAAAAGATATATTGCACATCTTGCAGTAAAATATATTTTCTATTCTATCTGTGGCTTAGTTGTACATTCAATGTTGGTGATTCTTTCTTGTTTATTTATTTGC
Organism: Laterallus jamaicensis coturniculus; assembly: GCA_022605575.1. NCBI lineage: Eukaryota > Metazoa > Chordata > Aves > Gruiformes > Rallidae > Laterallus > Laterallus jamaicensis. Next base: position 3,474,063 of record JAKCOX010000054.1, read on the forward strand.
AGAAGCAAAACAAATGAACTCACAACAGAAATTAACAAGCTGCAGGAAGAAGTAGAAATGTACAAGCAAGAAAAATCTGTCTATTTGTCCTATGAAAAAAGGTGAGATGTGTTGCAGATAATGCAGAGATTATTTTCTCATTCACAAAACTATTGTTGGGTGTTATGCAGGCTTCAAGGAACCATTAAGAATTACTTTTTCATTTTTTATTTTTACATAACCAAATTTTCCCATATTCAGTCTGGCTTTTTTGTTTCATTTTTAGGGCAGAGGCATTAGCTGGTGAAATCAAAGAATTTCAAGGTCAGCTAGCAGACTACAACATGGTATGCTGCTGTCAGATTTTGATGCTGATTGTTCTCCTTTCTCTTATTTACTTTGTACTGGTTATGCTTTACTTCCACATCTTTTTTGTTGTCATTTCTCTGTAAAAATGTACTGATGAATACTACCTGCTATTCACTTATTGGAAAGGAAAAAGATGGAAACTAAGGAAAACATAAAAGAAAAAAAAATGTAGTCTTCCTTAGGAGAAACTGTTACATATGGATTTAAGAAATTTCTGCTGTGCAGTATTTGTAGATTTTGCACAGCGACGTATAATGTTGATTTCTGAAAACCAATGTAATCTATTCAGATTCACAAATGAAAGGTTTTTTTCCATTTCCAGTAACAGAAAATTGCAGTGCTTTCATGAGCGCTTTGTCAGTTGTTGCCTATTTGTCTGATTTGTGTGTGTGTGTGTAATTAAAAAAAAGAAGGACAGCAGTAACCATTGGAACTCTGTCTCATTTCAGGTTGTGGATATGGTTAACACCAGTACGGACATGGCAGAAGTGATTAGAGAATACAATACAGTAAGAATTAGGATATTTGTTTTGTTTGAATAGTGACATGCTGTGTGTTTCATTCTTGGTGTTTCAGCCATATGCCATAATAAGAAAGCATATAAATAGAAAGCATTAAAACTAACCCATGTTTTCCTGGTTAAAAACCCACAATATTGGCAATGTGATGTAGTCAGACAATTGCCTGAAGTGTTGCATTAGCAGTCCCATGATAATTTTCTGTGGTTCAGACTTGAGAAGGCTGTTATCCCAACTCAAAATATGTGTGTTAAAATACGTTCTTTACTTGGCTTGGAAGCGCAGAACACTAGTCTTATGAAGGGCAAATTCACTACACTGCTGTGCCTCGGCAAAGCTGCCTGGTCTTCTGAAAATTTAGTTTTCTCTTGTCTTTGGCCTCTTAAATTACTCCAATGTAAAAAATATTAAATAGGTCTCTCTCACAGTCAACCATAAAAACAATGAGCTTTCTTCCTTTATTCTTTCATTTCTACCACAGCTAGAGTATTCCCTAAGTACAAAGACATGATTGGCATTAAGCATGTTCCATTTCTTATGACAACTTTGCCATAAGAAAAACAGGAAAAGATGTTATTTTGGTCGTTTGAGTCTTTCTTGGTCAAAAAATAATTTTTTTTCTCCCTGCATTTGATTGAAAAGTAGCCACAGTGTTTGTATCATAAAGAGAAGAATGCTTTGCAAATGCTTCATTTTCATTTTGTAGGCTTAGACATCATTTTACTAGGTGTTCCAGGAGTGGTGCCCACGGTAATAGTAAGTGAATTGATTTGTTCCAACTTGAATGTATGTCTTTTTCAAACATAGAGATGCCGCCTTACTTCCTTTGGTTTCCAGTTGAAGACTGCACTTTCAGAAGGTCTGTCTTCAATGTGAACTACAAAAAACTTGTGGAGCAGGCAGCTTTTCCTGCTCCTCCTTCTACAGCATTCTGAGGAGCTTCTTCCTCATTTAAAGGAATGTTTGAATTTGTGTATAAAATCTTTACCTTTATTATTATATATCAAAATATCTATTATTATTTTTCAGTTAAAGGTTCAGAATGACCGAGACACTCAGAGTGTGGATAAAATTTTCACAGAAAGACAAGCGTAAGTACATGGAGTGTGTGCTTCTCCACATCTGTTAAAATCATAACTTGGCAAAATGGAGGTGTTACCTAATTCAGACGTTCCTTAACAGTACAGTGCATGCCATAAGTGAAACCTGAGCAGTTTCAAGGTGATATATCAGTGGTAGTCTGCAGCTAGAGTTCCCAGCTTTAGACTCTTCTGACTAATAGCTGTAGAGGTACTTCTTGTGTCATCTGGGAGGAGTTAGATGTTAGTGGAGTCTTTTGGCAACTTACTGTCAAGTGCCTGAGTTTCAGAGGTTGTTATATGTTGTGGTGTGGCAGAGTGGGGAAAGTAAGCAGAAGTGGGAACAAGAACTGAGGTTCCTGTCTTGTGGAGGGGAAGATGAGGACAGTGAGATGCTTACAATAAGAATTTTAATGCCATGTGTAGTGATAGACTGAAGAGGGTGAGTTTATGAGACACTTCATTTAACAATAGGATATGTGCAGGAGGAATAAATACGATCCTGCTTGTTGCCTGTAAGGGCAATCTAAGCGGTGAGATTTGATGTAAAAATAATCACTTAAAAAATTACCATTTAATAAGAAGTCATTGAATGCATTTTTAACCATTAAGAAAATATGAAGAGAATAAACGATTCAAGTAGCAAACTAAGGCATATAGGCATTAAGATATGTAGTAATGATTATTTATTGCCATACCATATATAGACTCATTAAGGGAGTGAATGATTTGGTCTTTCTTACTCTGCTAATTCCCATAAAAAGACCCAAATCTGATTGTGTTGGTTTTGCCTGATAGACTACTGATCTGTGACACTGTTGATTTGGAATCAGTCCCCAGTCTGGCTGTGGTCTGCTTCAACATTTTAAGATGAACTGTTTTCCTTTCTGGAGTTCTTTACATACGAACCATTAATGATTGTGCCAGCCTCACCAGCTTCTTTGTAAAGGCTTGTTCATGTTAAGGTATATTCATTAAGCTCTCCCCCTGCCCTCCTCCCCACCATAAATAGCCAAATAGGGTGGATTATACGTGTTTTTTTGCGTGTTTTGAAATATTTCTTGTGACAGTAATGCATGCACATCACCACATTTTTTAGCTTCATGGTTCATGCAGCAACACCTTCTTAGGGTTTTGATGAGATGAAAGGAGATGGACTACTTAGCTTCATTTTGTATTGTACAGAAGTAGCATAATATGGAAGCACAAGCATCCTACAGTTTTGAAAAGTCAGCTCATCACCCATTGATTAAGACATTATCTCTCCTCAGTTACATAATAATCTATGTATTTATCCTCAATAAATCCATCATCTTCAGGGACAAATGTATGAATTTTCTCAAGTGTTACAGTGGGATCTTCATTGTTTGTATCCGAAACAGCAGGAAAAGAGCTTGAGTCAGCTGAGAATTCCTGTTCAAACATCTCAGAATCATTTTCTTCTAGGCGACGGTGACTGTAGCTGATCAAATAGTGATACCATGTTGGACATTTTATAGCAGTAAAAATCAGGAGTGTAGTGCTTAGGACAAACCCTAGGACACCTGCTAGGAAGGTCCAACTTTTGCCAAGAAGTGGTAACTCTTTAAAAAGAGACAGGAAAAAAAGCAGAGTCATCTTCACAAGTAGTATCAGCAACAGTCCAGTGTGATTTTTTTATATTTAGGTTGATAACACACAAAATAAACAGTGATAGGAGAATTACTGTGCTTCTACAAAGCTTTAGTAGAATGTTAATTGCTATTTTAATAAGCACTCAGTAACAGCACTTGGACCAAAAATGCATGTACATCTCACATTTCCTAGTAATTGAAATCCACCATGCATACTTACCAAAATTAATAGTATTTTCAAAGTCAGATAAAGTTACGGGGACATCCAAAATAAATAAAAAAAAAAAAAAAATCCAAAATTTAAATTTCAAGACTGGGCTTTGGGGGGAAAAAAGAATCAGTACTTCATTTCAAATTCTTTTTTCCAGTCTTAAATTTATCTATGGTGATGATGTATGGACCCTAGAATATGACATATTGGCATATCCTTACATTGTATTTCTTTTGTAAAAAAAAATTGGTAGGCTGTAGTTGCCAGTGGTCTTGGTTTAGAAGCTGGTTTTGTGTGCTGATCACTGTTCCAAAATAAAATGTAGCTGCTAAAGCAAAAAAAGTCTGTGGCAGTGGTGGCTTATATTTTATGTATGTTTTTGGAGATGGATGTTTCTTCTGCTTCAGCCAGAAGCAAAAAGTTAGGCATTTCAGTGCGGAAGGGTGGAGAAGAAAAGTAATTTGCATATAAGGGAAAAAAAAAAACCTAAAGAAAAGCTAGGGGATTGACTTTAAAAAAAAAAAAGAAAAGTAAGGAGACTTTCCTTCCTTTAAAATTTTCAGAGAATATTGGATAGGTACATCCACGTTATTTATACTGGGCACAGTCAAGGTCAGGGGTAAAATGAATAGGTTCACTCTTCCACGTTTTAAGAGCACTTATTCAGAAGAGCTTAATATTCACCCTAATGTGCGTATGTTCTACCAAAACTGGAAATAGGCTTGTTTTGTAGGCCTGCCTTTTATGGAAGAATTACAGTGTACTAGGAATGCAAAAGCAACTCAAACAGCTTGTAAGCAGTCAAGTGAAACATCAGTAGATTACCTGCTTGTGTTCCATTGCTTCCAGTGATGTTGTTTGCAGTCGGAGCTGTTAGTAAGGCACTACTTCTGTGCTTAATAGCAGAAGTAGAATTTAGAGTGTTTTCTAAAGAAGCTTTTGCAATTTTGCACTCAGCTGTTTGGATAACTGCTGTCTTGATGGAGATTTTTTCTTCGCTATTTGGCAATGTACATGTAGTGCTGTTTTCATCCTCTGTGAATGGGAGCAGTGGAAAATATGTGAGATATTGCTCATATAATTGTCACTCAGATCTTCCAGATGAGGAAGAGCAGGGTCAGGTTGTTAGATGTAAACAGGTATGAAATGCTGCTCTTACCAAAACTTACCCACTGTCACATTGGATGCAGTTAGCCATATCTGTAAGTCAAGGAGGTCACAGGAGCAGGTCCATGGGTTTCCAGCTAAAATGATTTTTATCAGTTTAAAAGATGGGTTTATATTAAAATATTTCAGGAAGTTATTCTGTAGATTTAAAACTGTCAGATGTTTTAAAGGCAAAAATACATCTGCATCTAGTTGAGCAATTGAATTGTAGGGTAGATTCAACACTGACAGTTGATGTAAACCTGCAAATGCTGCTACATGAACTGTGCTAATACGATTGTTACTGACATCCAGAATTGCAAGGTTCGTCAGATTGCAGAAGCTGTTATTATACAGTACAGTAATAATGTTTTTATTCAGATAAAGTTCAGTGAGGTTAATAAAACGTTGAAGTATCTTTTTGTCACTATCTTCTAAAGTGATTTTATTATTTTTGAGGCTTAATTTAGTAACGTTTTGGAAAAGGTTAGTGGGGATATTAGAGAGGTTCTTTCCAGACTCCTCACAAGTGACCTGTTGGGGAAAAAAAAAAAAAAAAAGACAACAATTAAATATTATAGGGAAGTCTGGTGACAAAATGTCTCAGCGATGACTATTAAAGGCATAAAAAAATCTTTATCGTGTTTTGTAATGGCAGTATTTTAAAGGAAAATTTCTACTGCTCTTTATGCAGTTTTATTTGTGTTTTTCTTAATGTAGTTTTGGTCTGGTGATAGAGGGGATTGAATCCTCCCAGTGTATAGAGACTTGAAGTTCCAGATGACTTCATACTTAAACTGAGATGCAAAGCTCTTTGTGTGATGATTATTCAAAATATAAGCAATTTGGTATGCTACTTTGGAATTTGTAGGGCTTTCTAGTTTAGAATTCTTTGTGAAGTTGTCTTGCTAGAAAATGGAGTCCTTTCCCACATAATCTGGAAAGAAGGTGTCATAGGAGAAGAGGACTCAAGGCTGAAAATTAATCCAAATATGCTTTTTTAAAAATATATTGCTTTTTTTTTAAAAAAAGCTGTTTACTTTTTAAAACATCTTTAGATCAGACCTTCAACAAAACATGTGGTTTATATTTGTATTATAAATACAGCACTTAAATTTATTTTGGTTTTCTGGGTTGAAGCTGAGGATAGCTGCAGTCTTTCCATGTTTGAGAATGTTTGCTCTCAACACCTCAAAATGTTTCTGTTTTCTGAAAAGAATTATTCTTTATTAAAAGAATTTCTTTATATCTGTAAATATGCATCAGTGCAGACTACAATTTAGTGACAAGATTCTGGAACTGGCTTTGAAGTAGATTCTAAGTACTGGAAATATAGTTTGTCTTACCACTCTTACAAAATAAGTGCCGTATGTTCAGCTTGTTACTACTGTGACCATGATTGACTCTAGATAACTTATTTAAAAACAAATGTGGGTGTAGTGCCTTTTCTACACTGTATATACCTATTTTCTTCTTCATGTTTGTAGCAGAGAAGTGTGAGCAGTAGATACAGTACTGGACCTGTAAGCAGTGAGTCAGAGCAAATAGTGCAACACCAGTTTTATCACTTGACTGTTAATCAAGACTTCTTCCTTCCTCTCCATTCCTCAATAAATACAAAATCCTTTAAATTAATCTCTGAAAAAAACCTTAGAAACTTCTTATATGTATTTGGACCTGACTTAGCAAGTGCTGCATCAATAAATCTCTCTAACTGGAACAGTAGTTGACCTTGTCCATGTAACTGTTGCTCTTTAAGTCTATTCCAAAAAAGACAAAGGACACACTCCTGTTGACTGTAGAAAGATTTGACTGAGATATAAACCCATGTCAAATATGTTTTACTGTTTTTCAGCCACTTACAATAAATGCCAGCAGCTACTTGTCTAGAAAACCCTACCTTATTTCTGCGCACGACTCTCTTCAGGAATTTTATGTTTACAAGGAATTTTTTAAAATGCCTTTAGCTTCTAGTGTATCTTTCAAAACGAAGGGTAATTTACAGAGGTATAAAACTTACAGCTTGAGAAGTAATGTTGCAGTCAGCAATGACTGGATTCAAAAACAGTGCTCCAGCCCAGATCACAAGCCAAGAGAGTGTCATGTTTAGAGCCTAGGAAAAAACAACACTTTTGTATACAAAGACATGAATACCCGAGTCTTCTGCAGCAGTAGTTTAACGAATTAATAGATATATTTATTACAATGATAATTTAATAACTTTTGTTCTTTGCAAATTTAAGAGGAAAAACACAGGTTGTCAGAATTTGTGTGTTCAGCGTTCATTTAATTGGCCCAAACCTAAAATCCAGCAAGTGGACTGTATCAGGAAATAGAAAAGGTATTGATTATACAAGTTAATAGACAACAGTTTCATAAATTAATAAACAAATAGGGAAGGACTAATCAATAGCCTTAATAAAGCAATTAATGGTGTTAGAAAACTATGATGGGGGAAACTGCATAAAGTATTCAGGCTCCCATGCTATCCATAAATATTTTCTCTTGTTGCCACTTGCAGAGGCAGAATACTGTACTAGATGTTGGTTTATCCGATCAGAATTCTCTTATGTTCTTACAACAAAATGCTTAACTACTTATATAAGTCTTTAATTAGTAGGTTGATGCTCTAATCTCTTATTATCCATAATATAACATATAATAGATGACATAATCTTGGACTTCTGTATTATAAAGATGCAGCAGTTCATCTAATCTTTGGAACTAAGTCTCTCAGGCTGGAGTTTATGTGCAGATTTGAACCTTGTTTTTGCACGTCAGGAAAGATTTCTAACAAGTGGTATTCATTATGACATTAACTTCTCTCAGAGAAAGTGTCACTTACCCATCCCCTTTGAAACAGGTGTCATTTGAATTATCTATTTATTTTGAACAGGAATGTTGAATCTCTGACAGATGTTAAATCAGTCCTTGTTTGTACCTGACTTGAATTAAAACATTATGTAAAAAGTAGATTATCCCTTCATTTTTATACTTATTCTTAAGCATCTGAAGAGAAAAGAGAGCCAGCTAAGTGAACCTCAATATCTCTTTCCCAGAATTTTATCTCCTAGATTGAAAAGACCCAAAATACAAGGTGTAAGATACTTGTTTGAAGTGGCTATTGTATCTTGAGGTTTAGAGAGTATTTATTGAATTTAATGGAGAGTAGTGAGGGATATTACTTAAGGAAATTCGATTGTGCACGAGCAGTCCTAAATATAGGGAGCCAGTCTGATATAAAAAAACCTCCACCAATCCTTAGAATGAGTGCCAGGAGGCCTTTGCTGATTAGTATGGAGTAGATGAGGTCACAGAACAAGTTGGTCAGGTCTAACTGATAGCTTTGATACTTGTGTTTCTCACAGGACTGACCTCATTCACCTCACTAAATCAGCCTGCAAACTTACTGCCTCCTTGGAAAGAAGAAAAATGTAAATGCTGCTTATACTGCTGTGATCCACTGTCTCTTTTCCACTGCTGCTGGAAATTTACATTAAACAGAAAAACAGTAAATCTGTTTGTTGGACATGATCAGTGGCAGGGACAAGAGGTACTAGCAGCAGCAACCTCTGTGACGTTCTGTTCTGTATTAGATATTGTTCTTGTCAGTGATGCTTCTGTTGGCCTGTGTGCTTTTTGGAGCCAGTTTATGTATTGCTAGTGGAAAACATGATGTAGTTTGAGAACCCCTAATAAAAGCTATGTTAACAGTTGCATCTCACGACATACTTGGACCTTAAAGATGTCCAGATACAGAGCGGGCTTTAACAAGAGTAATCTAGAAAGAGATAATTATTGTAAATTGTAGATTGAAAAAAAAAAAAAAAACCCAAACCAAACCTGTCTTTAATAGAGTGGGAAAAATACATTATTAAATTATTATTTGAAAAGTTAGTTTGTAAGTTAATCAATGACAAGTTAAAAAAGAAAGTTAATTTCAAAGATTTTTTAAACTTCAAGCAAAAAAAAAATGTCTAATTGAAGGGGATGCCATTAACTTGAAAAATACTTTTTCTGTCAAAAAAAATCATTCTACATATTTCTACATAATTCCTGTTTTACTTTAGTTCCTGCTGAAGAGTTAAGGAATTACTTACAGATTTAAATGTTTGATTTCCTGCACTGGGGGAGGTGGGGAACATGTATAAGTAGAAGAACAGGAAAGCTTCTGCAATTTAGTTGGAGTTTAACCTTTTACCAGAACCAGACTTTAAGAACTGCTGTTTAAAGGCATTTCTTTGGGGAGAAACTGAGCCTGGCAATACATTGGTAATACCTTGTAATTTCCTTGTAATTAGAAGTTTTTTCTTAAAAAGTTTTACTCAGAGAATTTTTGTAGATTTTATTGTTTAATAGTAAAGTATTTCCTATTGTTTTTCTTTTTTTTAAAGAAAAAGGCAGATTTAGGGAGGTCGTGGAGGTTGTATAATTGGTCTGCGTTTCAGCGAAACTGTTCCCTGGCTTTCTTCTGAAACACAATTTACTTAACAACTTGGTATGTCAAGGTCCATAGTAATTCTCAGACTTTTAATATATCTCAAGATGTATGTGTTTCCAGGCTAGCAGCAAAGTCGCACGAATAAATCTTTGCCTAACTTTTGTAAAAGGTGTGCAGTGTGTCTTACCTTTCTGTTGCTTTTCAGCGGCAGCCTGTGTACTTGTGTAGACTTTTTCAGTGCACTGACCAGAAATAATATGGTGCAACAGCACTTTGGTTTTGTTCAACCTTTGTACCTGATGAATAAGCAGGCAGTGTAAAAAAAAATAATAAACCAAGAAAATCCTTAGCAAACGATTGACTAGGTTGAGCAACTTCTTATAATCATCTTGGATTTAATTGGATCTGCAGGCAATAGGGAAGTCTAATAGTAGTGTGCTCAAGTGTCAAGTTCCAGATCACATAGGAAGCACTGAGTTAAAATGCCACCAGGAATTTATGAGCAAGCTGGGTTGTAATCATTTTAAGAAATATAGGAGACAGGAAAAGTCTTGCTTTTTTTGATGTGATCAGTAACCAAATGAAGGAAATTTCAAGATATTTGTATACTGAACTAAAAAACTGTGTTAAGTTCATGTGTTTTGGAAATATCAGCACCAGAGAGAAGTGGACTGTGATATATAAAGGTAATTATTTACAAAAATCACAGGTACTTAAAGACATCTGTTATATGGGCTACATTTCAGGAGGAAATTCTAAAAACTGATTATTTTTGTTGTAATTTGAAAGCATGTCTATATGCCTGTTAAAAAAGGGTTTATATTTATATACCAACACTATGTCAACTAAATTTTGTCTTATATTGGTGCTCATCCTTAAATCCTCATTCTGTCCAGTGTGCAGCATCAAATTACAAAATTATTCAGTCTCCTCTCCGTCACCATTCCTTTCAAATATGTGGCTGTAGAAACTATATTACTTTGCTGTCCCTCTTTGATGCTATTGCCACTTTGATTTTTTTTTTGCTTTATAGCTCACAACATTCTGCAACTTTTCCAAACCTCATCCTTCATTCGTAGTATTCAAATTGCCTGTGGTGATGAATTGACTTTCTGTGGCAGCCATTGCAGATATTTTTGTTGTCTCTTAGAAAATCAGAATTTTACCCTGCTGTCAAAAGTTTTCTACCAGAGAAGGTACACTGATTGTAGTTGAAGACAAGCTCCCTGGGACTAGTAGTTACATAGTCTCTCCAGGTGAATTACATTAAGTGTGGAGATTTATTCTGGAAATCAGCAACCTTAGCATCATCTTGAATTCTTTGGTGCAGTTCTTCTACTTTCATTCTGTTGTGCAGTCAGTCGGGCTTAATTTGAAAGAAACTTCCACTGCTGAGAGCTTGCAACAGCTTTCTTGGGCCCAGACTGAGGGATGAGGAATCATCATTAACAAAGTAACATGAAATCCCTGCCAACTCGCAGTTTTGCACCTTCCAGAGGGTCTTGGATCAAACTGCTCTCCTAGTTTAAGAACTTGCTTCACTTTTAAAAAATTACTCCTTTCTGTTACTTAGTGTAACATAATTATCTATTCATAGACTGGTGTACTTACAGTGAGGGCATCATTCTTTGGACTGGGTCTGAACAAACCATTTTTACTCCGAAGGGGGTGTTCTATTTAGTATCAGGTTACTACAATCCAGTATTTCTTAGGCAGTCACAAATTTTCCACAGAAAATGGGAGATCATCACTTTGATCTGTTTCTTCATCATCAGGCTCCAAACAGTCTTTTTCAGCATGGGTTGCTAAACTGACAGAGTTTCTACTCAGCATGCTCAGGTTATAGATCTTTCTTGAAGCCAGTTGGAAGACTGGTTACACTTCTCAATCTCTTCTGAGAATCCCTTAGAAGCAGTGAAAACTTTGAGTAAACAATGAGAAAGAGAAATGAAATTGTTTAATCTCTAGAAAGGAAGGCTTAGTGTATATATTATCAAAGTAAATACTTAAAGGGCAGCAGTAAAGAAAATAGAGTTGGTCTCTGCTCTGTGATGCACAAGGGCAGGAGAAGAGACAATGGCCACAAATTTGAGAAAAGGGAATTCTATTTAAATGTAGGAAAACAACCTCTTTTACTGTAAGAGTGGCCAAACATTGAAAGATTGCCCAAACAGGCTGTGAGTTGTCCATCCTTCAATCAAAACCTGCCTAAACAAAACACTGACTGCTTTTAGCGACTATACTCAGTACTAGGGCTGGACTGGGTGACCTTCAAATGTCCATTCCAATGCCAGCTCTACTCTGCTTCTGCGAAATACTCATTGTTGCCTTACTCTGACATTCTTCTGCAGTTCTACTTTTCTGCATTATCATTTTAAGCCTGAGGGCATTCTTGGTTGCAAGCAATGATTGATTGCATCTGATCTAGTTAAAGATGTCCCTGTATACTTCAGGGGGGGTTGAAATAGATGACCATTAAAACTCCTTTCCAACCTAATGCAGTCTATGCATATCATGTTATCATGTCAGTTACACAAGTTACAATACACAGGTAGAAAATTTGGAATTTTTTGCATCTTGCAACTCAGGAAGAGTTAATGAAAAATACAAGAAAAATAAATCCTGGAGGATGGCTGTTCAGCTGATTTTTGTTAATCTTAAAAGTAGAAGTCACTCTGGAAACAAGGGAACAATTTAAATAGTCATTCATGAACTGTGAAAGGAATGAAAGTATACTCTTCAAGTATACTCTTCAGTAGCTCAGAGTTTGTGTTCATTTCCATTAGCTATGTTCTCTAATTTACTCTCTAGCTTCCAGGAATTTCATAGAAATTACTAGATATTACATGAAACAGTCCTTGATTCTGCTAATACATATGCTATAGTTCAGTATAGCTGCAGTGATGGAAAATGTTTTTATGGTTGCAGCCCATTGATTTCCTTGTGAGATAAAACTCATGAACCAAGAATGTCAGAAGAGGCTAATTTCTTAGTTCTTACATGGTTAGGAAGCTTGACACTGTGTAAAATTCTGAAGCCTCTCTCCATTCTTAAGGAATCCAACTATTATTTGCTAAAAGAAAGTCATCTTACCATCATGATCCAGTACCATCAAGTCCTGGTATCTATACAGCATGTGTATTCAGAAATCGTGTATGAGCTTCTTTATTTCAAACTGTTTCTTATTCCAGGAATTCACTGATAGGCAGCAACGGAGAGGGAATAATATACTTTTGACAGTGTTAATGACTCTGTAGGTACAAAGGGTAGGAGCGTTGGAGAGTACTATGTGAGTACTGTAAGGGCAAAGAATTCTTCATCTTCTGCATTCCATGCTGTGAATGTTTATAATCGAACACAAAAAAGATTACATACAACTCCTTTTTTTTTAGAATCTATTGAGTTTTTGTGTAAAAGGATCATTTCAGTGAGGCTGAAGAAGTACCAGAGTTTGAAATGTCAACTATTAAAAGTTACAAAACCATTTTATTTTTACAGCACAGAAAAGTTAATTCAAGGTGTAGAAGAAGATATTGAACGTGAAAAAGTTGTAGCAGATGACATAATAAAAGATATGTCTCAGAAAAATCAAGCTAAATATATGGAGATGAAGGCTGCAAATGAAAAACTCTCCCAGGTTGGTTTGTTTCCTTATTCTAGCTCATTGACTGCAGATGCAATTTAAATATTAAAGAGCTTGAAAATAGAGTAATACAATAAAAAAGTTTGCTGGTACCTTAATCAATTTTACATGTGCCTGAAAAATAAATAGACAATTCACTAAAACCAAATAATCATGTCTTTTTTACGTCTTATTTATGAACAAATGGTGTTCCTAATTTTCCTTTTAAATTTGGGGGCTGACATGCCAATTTTAAATCATGTAAAAGCAAGCAAAAGGTTAAAAAAAAAACCAGCTTTTTTTTTTTTATTTTCACTTGAATGGAAATTTCAGTTTACAAAAGTGAATGTGACTGGGGCTTTTTGTTGTTCTTGTGGTGTTTCTGAATGTATCAGAAAAACTGGGCTTTGTAAAAGTTTGTGACTTTAATAATCCTAATGTTAACAAAAGTAATACTATTTCTAGGTTCCCTGTGATCATCTAGATTGAAGCATACAGTCTTGGGAAGTTTCTTTATACGCTGTACAGAGGGATAAAGCCTTTTTTAGGCCAGTGCTTCCCAGCTGAATCGCTAGTCAGGGCCTAACTCTTATTTTCTGGACTATGAAGAAACTGTGATAGTTCAGACTTTAAAATCTGATTGTAAAATTCTGAAGTAGAAATTATAAATTCAAGACTCTGTACTAATTTCAACAAAAACAGTGGGCAAACTGTGAGTGTTTTTTTTGTTATACCCCAACTGCTAGTAACAATGGTGCAAATCTATTGAAAAAGTTGGATGCTGAAAGTAAGTGGATATTATATCTGAGTTACTTTGAGAAGTGGTATACAGTCTCGTCTTAATTTTTTAAGAGCAGCAATGAGGTGTTTTACCAGATTTTGTAATAATAAGTTGCAGGGAAAAAATTAATCTGATCTAGTAATAATCTTAATGTGAATTTAGCTTTTTTTTTTCTCTTTAGGAACTGGTTGTTCAACAGCAGGAATTGGATGCACTAAATGTAAAGGAGGAATCTCTAAGAGCTGTATGTATGATAACAAGTGACCTCTGTACCAGTCTTCACTGAGCTCTATTGTAAATAACAATACAATATAATATTAATGATAATATTTCTCCTTTAGTTTTCATATACTGAAGGATCTTGCCCTAGAGTGGCAAGGTATAACTGCCTCTTCGTTTTCCACCAGTAATTTCTAATCAGTTGTGAGTAAGATTTGTTTTTTCTGGAATGCCAAGTCTAGCATTTTGATAGTAGTTTTTCTAGCTTGAGTGACTCATGTGGTTTCAAATACGTTGTGTGACATTTGGTTGATTTGCAATTACTCTTCGAATGTGAAATCATAGTTCACATCATTCTTAAGGATTTGGGGGACCTAAATTTTCAGTGTGTTTTCAAATATCAGGATATGTGGGAATGATTTTATTCTTCCATTTTCCATTTCAAAAGCAACTGGGACTTAAAGCAGAAAGTGCTATTTTTTATGCTACATAAATACATACATAAACAAACCCTTCTCATGCACAGTCATATTGCTCAGTTGAGGACAGTTGTCTCATATTGAATCTTTCAGGGATAAAAGGGACCTAACAGCTGAGATACAGTAATGCATGCATTCAGAAAGTATATTTTTCCAAATATTAGTAGACATTTTCCAGTCCTTTTGAATACTGGATAAAGTTTGTGGTGACCCAGTAGTACATCTACTCATAAAATTGGCCTGAGGATAAATTCACAAAGCAAGAAGTAGATGACTGGGATCATTCCAGAAAATACAGTATTGAGAATAGGGATTGTAAAGTTTGTGTTTGTACTTTCTCTGTATTGTTTCTAACAAGTGTCTCTATACATTTTCAGTGTATAGATAAGTGTTGCTTGACTAAAACATGATTTCTGCAATGCTTGCTTGCCATCTGAAAATAGCTACTAGGTGTTTGCTTTTCCCATCAGGAAATCGGACACTCCCAAGTGAAACAGGAGGCTGTGCAGCTGTATGAAAAGCTCCATGAGCTTGAGGAACGTCGAGATAAAATGATTGCTGAGGATAAGAACATGGAATTTCCAGAGGAGGAAAGAAAGAGATTATTAAAGCAGGCAAGAATGTAAAATGTTACTGTGTAAAAGAATCTCTAAGTCAGTATTTTGAGGGCTGATAATACCTGAAAATACTTGGGTTTGAATCTTGCCTTTACTTGCTCTTTAAGCAGCACAAGTTATCTGAAATCAAGGACAGTTAATGAATTGACTAGATGAGATGTTTAAGGTTCAGCCAAAGCAGAATTGGCACAGGCAGATTTCCAGCTGGTAGAATTGTCTCGTTCATCAACCATGTTGGTCTGGGGAAAGTGACCCTATCGAACGGGTCTGTAACATAACGCCAGGAGGTTTTCTTGTGAGGTACTACGCAGGTTTACTAATCCAGGAGATACTTAGTTTACCATGGTCTATACTCTGTTATATACACATCCATACGTACTGTATGGATTATTGGACTGAACAACACTGATAAATGTGTGTGGTTTTTAAATGTGTATTGAGAAAGCAGGAGAACATCTGGAAGACATAACATTTAAAACATATCAGTGCTTCTCTTCAATGTAGAGATGTTGTTGGACAATGAGACAACAAGTTTCTGATTTCATGTACTGAGTGTCTGTGTACTTAATTACGAAATTCTAGTTTGATTTTCCTTTTACATTTTTAGGTTTTATTTTATTTGTTAAAGTTGTCATACTTTTTTATAGGTTAAGGACGATAGTCAAGAAATAGCAAGCATGGAAAGACAGTGAGTATAATCCCATTATGCTGTTCCTACGAATTACCTTTGGACCATAAAAATCGATAGTTAAATTCTATCATGTATTTCTATGGACTTTTACAACATCATCACATTTTCAAACCTGTGCTAGGGTTAACCTTTCATAGGTAACAGAATATATCCTTCAGTTTCAGCTAAACAACTTTTATAGTAATAGGACATTTAAGTCTGGCTAAGAAGATATTTCCTATCTGTATGAACATGCCTTGAGGGTCTAAGTTGGTCATAGCACTGACAGAAACTTCTTTAGGGCTGACAAAGACACTAATCTGTGAAGTTGATCCTAAATTATGCCACAGTTGCAGTTTAAAGAGCTGGTCTGTTACATGTTCTTAAAAACTGAAAGTTACAACATTGCTTACAGAAAGTTCAGTTGTAAAGAGAAACGGGGCATTATTTCTTGAGTCTTTTTGAAGATTTGCCAGGAACTCTGGTTGGGAGATAAAGTGGTTTGGAGATAACTCTGAGGGCAGGGATAAAGCAGTAAAATATTTTTTGTTATTTCAAGCCTTTACATTTTCTCTTTACAGAAAAATTGAGACAATTCTTGAAATCTCTTAGAAACAATTTTAAATTCCATTAGGCAGCATTCCAAACTGTAATCATTGGTTTATTTTTTAATGCATTGACACATTTGACAGAATAAGTTGCTTAACAGAATTTTTGTAAAGGAACAACAGCAGAGAATTGTATTTGAGAATTTACATAGAAATGTTTTTTAAGCAATTGATTATGTAATGCTGGCTTGCTTTTTTTCTTTATTTCTGGATTTTAGTGAACACATGGGTAGTTTTTAAGTACCTCTGTGAAGCTATGTAGCAACCAGCAGAGGGACCATTTGAGTAAGTTAAAAACCACTGACAACTCAAAAAAACTTTTAATAGGAATGAATCGCAGTACTTAAATTTTATATACATAGGGACTAACTTAATATGTGCTTAACATACATTTTTATAATGACAACAATTCTCATATTCTTTTGATTTTGATAAACTTAACTTTGCTGCTTTTATTATCTACTTTCCATTTTTGTCAAAAATAAAAGTATTTAACAACACATTTTTAAACGTGGATTTCATTATCTGTTTGTCAGGCTGGCTGAAGTAAAAGAGAAAACAAACCGTTTTAAAAGGGTGATTCAACGAATTGATATGGATCTGGAGAATCATCAAGGTAACATGGCTGGAATGCAGCAGACCACGTAGAGATGCATCTGTTTAGATTATAACACATACTGTTATGGACATTAGTTGCTTGAATCTTGTAGGCTTATGCAAATGTCAATTATTCACTATCAGAATAAGTTTTTGTGTCGAGGGGTGCAGACTTTTCAGATGTAAGAAATGGGGAGTACCCACCCTTAGCAGAATGTTTATCAAGTTCATATTGAGTAGTAACACTACCATGTAAACTAATAATAGTAAGGCTGCTGGTTTTCTGTCCCAATTTTATTTTTAGGGTTACTTGAGCAATAGGAACACTTCAGTACCAGATCAGCTTTTGAAAGCTTTATTTCCTTTTACTTTTTACATGTTCTGATACACTGTCAGTGAATGTGGAATTGAGAATGTTTAGTAATAACCTGTAAGGCAGACAGAATTCAGTACTATTTTTATCTGTCTTTGAAACGTCTTGGATTGATTGTTGCAAGAAAGATTTGGGATCTGCTTAGAAATGGCACTATCTTAAAATCTTACCTCCAGCAAGTGCCTGCTGTAGTGCATGAGGCAAAGTGGGATTGTGATTTGTTCTTGCACAGGAAGTTGTGGTTCAGGAGAAAGTAACTTAGTTAGATCATAGGCCCTCACTGGCCATGGAACATTCTCTTTAGTATAGAAATTAATTCCTCAGAAAATTAGTCTATGAGGAATCTTGTTTAGATAGAAATAACATAAATAAGTGCATACATTCTGGAAAACCTTGTAACAAACTATTTAAATTCTGTAGGAATGATGAATTAATGTGTTTGTGTACTTTTTTACTTTGCACCTTTTCTTGAATAATGAGGGTAAAATTCAGCTGTAAATTTCTTCAAGGTTAAAAAATGCTTCTAAAAGTGTCCCTAAACAAATGTTCAATATATTTGTTTTTCATGTTTTGCATTACAAAATGTTTCGTATTTCTCCAGATGCTTCAGTATTTTTGTTAAAATTTTGTTATTTATTTTGTTATTATTTTGTTATTTAGTAAGACTGTCTTATTAGCTATCTTGTTTCTAGCTATAATCATTTCCAACTTTACTATTCTGCTTTAATGTTTCCTTTTTGTTTGGCTTGCAACTCCTTTGTTGTGTCTTTGGAGAAATGCAGAAGGTAAGAAGTCAGTTGATTTTCATATTTATAGTTAGGTGTAAATAAGCACATTGCTGGGCTGTATATTTTAGAAAAAAAACCCTCTGTTGAAGAAGAGGGTTTAAAGCATATGTAGGAGAAAGCACATGCTCTATGTCAGACATGCTATCTGTCAACAAATCAGAACTGTTGCTATAACATAGAGCAAATAAAGAAGATGCTCCTAAGGAGTAGCTTTAAGACACATAAATCTAATCTTCCAATGCCCAGTTTAGTGGAGAGAGAATTCCAGAGGGCCATTCATACTTCTGCTCTGAATCTGCATCTTGCTGTGTCCTTGAGATTCCTGTCCGACCTCCCTTCCTGTTCAGCTTACTTCTGGCTCAGCAGTTAAACTGTTTATTGGAAAGCATTGACAAAACTTCATCCCCCTAAAGTTTTTTAGTTAAATTTAAGGTAAAATGGCCAGTTTAAAAAAAAAAAAAAAAAAAGACTGTTTAAGGATAAATATTTTAGTACTAGCAATATTTTTCAGTAGGAAAAAATAAACAGACCATAAATGGAAATAGGCAGTTTTTGTTTTCACTTGAGAAAATCTAAATAAGTAAAAAACTCACCCATTTATTGTATGTATGTTTCATATATGAGCAGTTACCTTGAACTGATTAGTCAAATTCAACATTAACTCATAAAGGAATAGTTCAACACTTCATAAATTTCATGAGAGTCTACAACACTGATGTAATGATGCCATGTTTTAAAGAAAATTTCTCTGTAAAAACATTTTAAAGGCTCTGGTCTTTAATTTTTTTTTTTTTTCTTCAAACATTTGGCAGATCATGTAGCTCTCTGTTTCATCGCTCACTGTAGCTGGACTTTTTCAGAGCATAACAGAGTTATTAAATATTGGAGACTTGCCTTGCAAAATGAAAGAGAGAGTCCAGTAAGGAACAAATCCACAGCTGCAAGGAAGCTGAAGCAGAATCACAATCCCTTAGGGAGCCACTGGTGTTCTTATTGTTTGTATATACTAGATAAAAAGGAAAGCACAGGCGTGTACAAGTAAAAAGAGCTGGAGAAATTTGCTTGATCAGTTATGTCTGCATCTACTTCATTCTTTTTCTTTGTATTCTTGAAGCTACAATGTTATGCTCAAAAATTAATCCGTACTCGAGACTTAAACATTTAAAAATTTAAATGTTTGAAACTTAAATTTATTCTTACGAGCTGAATTGTCTCATCATCTTGAAACTTGTAGCAGATAATCATCTTCCACTTTGCTAGTACACTTAAGAGCTATTTATAGTCAGTAGTCAGTTAAAGGTGGAGTGAATTATGTATTGTATTTTTCTCATTACTCCTAATACCACTATAATGAATGTATGTGGAAATGTTCTTTTAAACTTAATTGTGGAAAGCTTTCTCTACATTGTATTTTCCTATACCATTGCTTCTACAGTTTTCCTGTTTATTTCCTTGAGATTGTCACACTGTTGCTTACAAGCTGCATATCCTTATGAAAGTCCGTTCTAAATACATGAAGGTGCCATTGAAATGGCCCATATGTTGAACAGAACTCCAGAACGTTTTAACTAACAATGGTGGCCAAATACACAATAGCATTTGTTCTGCATTATTAAAGTCCACCTAACTTCAGAAAAATCCCTCCCCATGTTCAAACAAAGTATTTATCCCACTCATATTTATAAAAAAGTTAACCTCTAAAAGGTTCTAAGATTACATTGATTTATTAAGCTTTTTTTTTTAATCTGTAAGTGTGTATGAAATGGCTACATTAAATTACATGGGGTGTGCCCTGTAGTTGCTAGGCTTGCAGGATGTTTATTTTTAAGACTCATATTTTGCCTGCCCAAAGAAATCCAGGACTAAGACAACATAAAGTTAACAGTGTTACATCTCTTGCAGGAGAGGAGAATTGGAAATACAAGGAGCTGAAGAAAAGGGAAGAAAGCATGGACAGTAAGTTGTCTAGCAAACTTAATTGGGCCTAATTCCACTAAAATACATGTTTTCTTGTATTGTTAATGTTCTGTTAATTTGGAGCAGAAAAGAACTGAGGTCCTGATGTTTGCATAAATTTTCTGTCATCTACCGCCAGACAAAATAATTGTTATTTTAGGACATAGAGGACAGTCACAAATATTTGGAGCATCTCTCAAGGCTTTTCATCAAACACTAAGGGTCTTAGGAACACAGATTTATTTTATGAAAACAAGGCTGAAATTTATTTTAGAAATAACTTAAAATATACAAAACCAACTGGTCATGTCTAATTAAAAGTAGAATTTAAAATGGATGAGTGTAGATGTCACATAATTCATTTAAAATTAGCCTTCTTACATATGTTTCTTCAAGTAAATGCTACTAAAACTTTCTTCCTTTTTAAAAGGTTCTAATGTTGTAGAGAGCTCAGTAGCAACTAACAGAGGATAAAACAGAACTGATTATAAAATATATCCTATTGCTCGTATGCTGTAGTGGGCAGCTTACAAAAAAAAAGGTAATCTGTTAGTCAGCAAAAGGGGAAAATAATAAATGAAGAAACTGTGGAGGCCAACTCTATATAATACTACTCTAAAAATATCAGTATCACTTATGGCTATCATGAAGCTGAAAAAAAGTCTCAGCTGCTAATTGGAAAATATGTATAAGAGCATACTTAGAATTTCTGCGGTTTTGAATTACCTGATTTCTGAGAATCAGAAGGGTAAAGCTTGCCTTACCTAGAATTTCAGTACAATTACAGACCATGAAAGCAGGGCCTCATGATCCTTCTGACTTTTTGAGTTTTGGTTCTTCCTCTGCCATTTATCAGAGAATATTGATACAGTTCTGTTTGAGACTACTTGAGAGGTTTGGGGAAACATACAGGAATCTTAAAGATGGGAAAAGGGCAAATGTGGTACCTGTCTTGAAGAAGAGGAGCCAAGGAAGTACAGACCAGTCACCTTCCTATGAATTTCCAGAAACATTGTGCAAAAAATAAACAAAAAAATAGTAAACATTACAGAAACAGGAATAATAATGACACCAGTATTAATTTTTCAAAAGTAAAAATATTTCAGAATAAAGGAGGAACAGCAGATGATGTTTACTTCAAATTCAGTGCATCCTCTACTGCTGTCCCCTGGTGTTCATAGAAGCAAGCTAGGAAAATATTATCCTTTACTAACCAATACTATGCATTTGAATAAGAAATTTTTAATTATGAAGAATTTGCTGCCCAGATGGAAGGTTCTTATGAGTAGAGTCTTGCAGCAGTTGATACTCAGATTAGTCAGTATTTTTATTGATCAGTTGGATCACAGAATTATAGAATGTATTAGATTGGAAGGGACATTTAAAGGTCATCTAGTTCAACCTCCTTCAGTAAGCAGGGACACATTTAACTAGATCAGTTTGCTTAGAGCTTCATCAAGCTTGACCTTGAATGGCAACCTGTCCAGTGTTTCACCAGACTCATAGTGAAGAATGTCTTCCTACTGTCTAATCTACATGTACCCCACTTTATTTTAAGACCATTTTCCTTCATCCTATCACTACGTGCCCTTGTGAACGGTTTTTCCCCAGCGTTCCTGTTGCTCTTTCAGGTACTGGAAGTCCTCTGTAAGGTCTCCTCAGATCCTTCTCTTCTCCAGGCTGAACAAGCTCAGCTCTCTCAGCCTGTCTTTGTAGAAGTGCTCCAGCCCCAAATCATCCTTGTGGGCCAAGTAAAAGAAAGAAAATACATAGTTTCACAGAAAATGCTACATCAGAAAATCTGAAATCATGTTGGAGTACAGGGTTAGAATTAAAATTCTTATAGGAGATTACAAATTAAGTACAATAAGTTCAAAAAGGATTAAATCTAAGTTTATACAATTGGATAGAGTAATCAAAAGCAATAATAAAGAATAGGGAGCAGTTTGTTAGGCATAGCTCTGTGGTATGTCTCAGTTACAATGAAATACAAAGTGAACATGGATCATCAGTATCACACTAACATGAAAGAGAAAATATCACAGCAGTAATGTTCTCTGTGCATCGAGTAAGGCCTCAGTTGGATTATTGTCTTTATACATAAAGAAAGAGATGTGTAATCCTGGAGAGATTCATGAGGGACACAGAAAGCATGGCCTGCAAGGAACTATTAATGAATGAGTCTTTTATTTTAGAGAATTTATGACATTCATCAAATGTGTAAGAAGGCTGTTCTATCTCTGCATATACAAGGAGAATAGAAACAGAGTAATGCACAAACAGAATCACAGAATATCATGAGTTGGAAGGAACCCATAAGATTCATCAAGTCCAACTCCTGGCTCCACACAGGACAAGCCAAGTCAGAACATGGGACTGAGTGCATCATCCAGTTGCTTCTTGAACTCAGTCAAGCTGGGTGCTGTGACCCCTTCCCTGGGGAGACTGTTCCAGTGCCCAACCACCCTCTCAGTAAAGAGCCTCTTCCTAATCTCTAACCTAAACCTCCCCTGTAATAGCTTCATACTCTTCCCTTGGGTTCTACCCTGGTCACCAAAGAGAAGAGATTGATTCCTGCCCCTTTGCTCCACCTCATCAGGAAGCCACAGACCACGATGAGGTCTCCCCTCAGCCTCCTCCAGGGTGAACAAACCCAGGGACTTCAGCCTCTCCTTCTAAGACTTCCACTCCAGACCCTTCACCATCCTTGTTGCCTTCCTCGGGACATACTCCAATAGTTTTGTGACCCTCTTGTACTGTGGCACCCAAAACTGCCCCCATTACTCAAAGGCTGCACCAGCACAGTCCCCTCCCTGGAACAGCTGGCCTTGCCGTGTTGATGCACCCCAGGATACGGTTGTCCCTCCTGGCTGCCGTATCCTGGCACACTACTGTCTCATGTTTAACTTGCTGTTGACCAAGATCCCCAGATCCCTCTCAGCATGGCTGGCCTCCAGCATCTGATCCCTCAGTCTGAATGTGCAGCCACGGTTGTCCCTTCCCAGACGAGTCTGGCACTTGCCCTTGTTAAACTTCATGCTGTTGATGACTGCCCGGTTCTCTGATCTGTCCAGGTGTCCCTGTAAAGCTTCTCCACCCTCAGTGGAGTCTTAGTTATTAGAAAAACTTTCAATATAACAACACAGCAGGTGTTTGAATATATTGTTCAGGAGTAGAGTATCTATTGTGAGCTGTCTGTAAGAAGAGAATAAGGAAACATCTAAATTGCTCACATACAGTTGTCTTTGTCCTGGAGCAAGTGAATTAATTAGATGACTTCTTTCAGTCTCTTACGTTCAATTTTTTTATGACTCTCTGAAACACATAGCAGTCAAATGAGGCAGGTGTGAAAAGGCGACTTACAGAAAGCCAGTGATAGTAGAAGTAACTATGGACCTTGCTTACTGTTTCTCAGTAAAGTGGATCTGAAACTAAACACCTAAAAAGAATGCTAAAGGAGAAAAACACTAGTAAAATCATAAAGATGCAATTCTTATATTCTAATTCAACTGTTTCAGAGTCAGCTTTTTAAAATTACCTATTCGTGAATGTCAAATGCTTTAGTTTTGTTCTCATATTTATGAATGTGTGAGAATACTTTTGTTTCTCCAAGGTGTATTTATTTTATTTCACTTCTCTGCCTTCCTTACATATATGCTTTGGAAGATTCAATATCCTGATTGCCTACAGCTTTCTTGAAAGCAAATAAATGGGTTTTTCAGGATATTGCGAAGTCTAAGCAGTGGCATTATCTGTTGTGGTGAAGTAACTTACACCCCCAGAAGAGAGAGATGTTAATGAAGCCTTTGCTCACCACGACATGATTAAATGTGATTGAAAGTTATGTGTTAGATTATCTGACTGATTCTCTTTGTAAAAATTACCCACTGTTAAACAAAAAAGGAAAGAACAACTCAAATGTTTTAAACACAAAACATAAAGCAAGAATTTCACTACTATTACTTTCCTTACTTTTCTCATTGTAGAAAATTCCAGTCTGTATTTCACAGCAACAGGTGCTACAAAATATCCATAAATGATCTTCAAGGAAGGAGCTGTTTTCGGAGCTGTCATTGTTGCCCCTCTCACTAGACTGTAATTGTGCAATCTTTAAGATAAAACAGGACAAGTTCATTCAGAAGGAAAATAACATCACAGAGTGAAAATAAACTTGCCTTTCTAAGGATAGCTTCATTTGCAGCCTGAGTACTGGAGAAAAAAAGACCTGGCAGTGTTCTTATTCAACACTTGGAACTTGGTTTCAATTGCAGGTTATTTAAGCTTTGTTTTTTAACTGTGTTTCTGCTTTCTAGTTCATAATAGTGTTGACAAAAGATAAAGCTTTCTTACATTCTTGCCACGTACTATTCTCTAACAGTTACTTGTCAGTATCACATGGGCCAAAACTTTATTTCAAGTTTTTGAGCCAACTGAATCCAACAGCTGCTGGGACAAGCATTCAGCAAGGTGTCTGAAATTATGATGATGAAAATATTTTCCTATTGGGTAAGGGGTACCTCACCTAAACACTGTCTAAGAAGATGGTGATCTCATGTCACTGATCAGTCAGATATGTTTCTCTGGAAGAATTGTCTTTTTCTGCATTCCTATCCATAAGTTCAAGTTTCAAGGACTCTACCACCTGTCTCTTAAATAAGATATTAAAGTGGCTTTTCTGAAATAATACAGTTTATCCATTTAATAAAAAGTTTTGACTGTAAAAAACATGGGTTTGTATTGTGCCTATGCAAATGCTGGCTGCCTTCATCATGTTTGTTGATTTCTAGATTTTTTTGAGACTTTTGAAGAAGTGAAAAGTCAGGAATTGGAACGAAAGGCCCAAATAGAAGCAAATATAGTTGCACTCCTGGAGCACTCAAGCAGGGTAAGTGCATTTCCCTCATCCTGTGGTAAGGGAGGAATTTAGAAGCATGGAACAGGAGAAATTGATAAAGAAGCATGGTTAAATTTATGTATTACTGAGTCAGTATCTTCATAAGAATTTCTTAAAAGGATTAAATATTAAACCATGTACTGCTGTAATTTTAAAAAAAAAATCAACTGAAAAAGAAAGATTTGTTTAATTTCTTTTTATTTCTGTGGAGTTTTGAATATTAGATGGTACTTGTGACCAGAATAAAAGATATATTTGCATAATTGCTGTAACTTTTCTTCGATGCTATAATAAACATTATTTCATTCATGATAAACATTTCAGATTACTGCAAAGAAAACTACTGCAATATTTTGCTTACCTAATGTCTGCATATCTCAGTTCATGGGTCTTTTGTTAGTGGTGCTAAGTAAATGGCAGGCTCTCAATCATATATCTGATCTACAAAAAATATGTTTCTGTGGTGTAATAGTTAATGTAAACACTTCAGGAATAGTCCCTACTATTTGTAATCTGCCACATTTTTGCACTTTAGAAGCATTTTTTCTTTTAACATTTATCATTCCCATGGGGGTTTTTTTCTTACGGAAATCTTTCAGCTGAGTAATACTTTGATTATATCATCACTTCAGTATCTTCTGACTCTTCCAGTATGGCATACCAGAGGTAGGCAATAACACCTGCTTTAGAAGAGATTGAAAAGGCAACACATACTTCCTGCATTTTTGTTTCATTTTCACTGGCCTGTCAGTAAATCTTTTATCACAATTTGGCAGAACAAAAATCACGTTTAAATCGCTTCAGATTATTTCCAGTATTTTCAGTCTTTGTATGAGAAAAGCCAAACAACAGACAATGTACAAGGCCTGGAGAGTTTTTACTTGTCCAGTTACTATTTGTTGTTTCAAATATACAGCATATTCTCATTATTGTCATTGGTAACACACAGAATGTCAACCATATGAAACAAATTTCATCTGTCACCAATCAAGAGCTGAAGATTATGCAGGAAGATCTCACTTTCAAATCAAATGAAATGCAGAAATCACAGAGCACTGCTAAGAATCTGCTTACAGGTGAGATCAGCAACATGTTTTCAAATAAATTCATTTTAAAAAAAAACAAAACCTGACTTGAGAAGGTAACAATATGTGCAAGATCCACAATCTTCAAATAATAAATTACAAACACATTGGCAAGTTGACAGATTGAAACCCTTGTGGCAAACAAGTTTATATTCCTCAGGAGTATTTCACTTACTGTTATCAGCAAATGATCAGCCACTTTGCAGAGATATATCTTAAACAGATGCATTGTAATACAAAGTTCCTGATCTAAAAGTTTTACTCTACTAATACCTCAAAGTAAACATTTTTCACAATATCAAAATAGTTTTTAATACATTGAAATAGAGTCTTCCACAGTTATCTAATGATGTGTTATTTGTAAATGTAGTTCTTACTATCACTTACAGTTTGTGCTTTTCTAAAGCACCATGTACCATGGAAGAATAACTGCAGAATAACTGGTAACAACAGATCAAAATTCTCAGGCTTTGATTCTGCAAAATGAATATTAATTTTTACTTCATTTTGAACATATTCAACACTTACAATTAAGCACAAGAATCTTCAGGATCCTGCATATAATTTCTGCGACAAGTATCTATTTAGTTCTTTATTTGCACTGTTTATAGTGGAATTGTTCTCATAATTCTAAACCTTTGCCAATATCATTATTGGTTCAGCAAGCCTTTCCTTCTTTGTTTGGCTGAAAGGAAGGGGCAGGAATTAAGAACCATAAATCATTTTGTTAGAAGGCTATTACGTGCTGCACTTGGTAGTAATTTTCAAAATAGGAGCCTGTGTTGTAACTTCAAAGCAGTTATGTACGAGTAAGTTGTTATTCACAGAACATTACAGAAATTGATTATTCTGTTGTGTGTCTGAACATGTAGTGGTTTTGCTTGTCTGCAAATACTCATTTTGCACCCCTAGCATAGTTTTAAAAGCTGGACCATACATTACAAGTTCAAATAAAACTTTTTGTTCTGTTGTGTAAGCACCAATTCTTATTCTTTTACAATATAAGGATGTTCTGGAAGCACATAACACTACAGAGCCTTTCAAAGACATATTTCTTTATTTGCAAGGGGAGAAAAGGAAGTTACAGCACATAATTTTCAACAGATCATTTAAATGTTTCATAAGTAAATTTCTGGAAGCAACAAGTCACAAATATTGTAATAAACAATTTAAGGTTCTTTCTAAAGTACAATGAGTGCTCAGTTTGCACAGTTGAAATTCTTCCTAACCCTTGAAGTATATAGCATAGTCATCTTCAGATTTTTTTGTTGTGATTAAAGTCTGGATTTTCCACGTTATGTTCCCTCAACAAAGATATAAAAAGTCCACCAGCCAAACCCTTTAAAAAAAAAAAAAAAAAAAAAGGAAACCATGAAGAGTAAACAAAAGTGCTGATGGCATAGTTTCCCAAAAACATTTCCCTAGGTCACTGTAGTTTCGTCTGAGAGTTTGCTACTGTGTACACACTGCCTGCTAGACGCTGCAACTTCATGGCCTATCAGAAGGAACTGGGCTGCATCCTCTTCCTGTCTCGTCCCCTAGAGAAGTTTTGAGGTTTTTTACTTTTGAGCTTTTTTCATTGAGGCTGTTGCTGGATAAGGATAAAATTCAGCCTTTCTAGTTTCTTCCCTTTTCTCCAGAAATTATAAGTGGTTAGAGATTAGGCTATTGCTGAATCACCACAGTTTTAAACTGGTCTTAATGTAAAAGTCTTGATTTATTGAGGTCCTTAAGCATTTGTCTGTCTTTAAACCACAGTGCTATAGGAACAAGAGAAGTAGAGCTTTGGTCTTTTCAGTTGTGGGATCTGACATTGGTCAATACTAGGAACATTGATGTGAAACTATGGGCAGTTACGAAATGTTCTAGACACAGGGAAAGAGTTTTCACAAGCCCTTTTGGATGGAAGGCAGCATAAACAATGAATCACAGACGTGCCATGCTGTTCCAAATCTTTTACTTTTAAAGACATCATTTTACGGATATAGAAAATGTTCTTATTTATATAAATGTTCTTTGCACACACAGGACCCTTTCAATCTTACCTTATGGAAGTGTGTTTATTACCATGATTACATACAAAAAAGGTTAGCTTGTGGTTTGTTTTTTTTTTTTTTTATTTGAGGTTCCTAAAGAAATGCTGATGAAAGCAAATATTTCACTCTAAAAAATGAATATATAGCATAAATACACAAGAGGAGAGATGAATAGCAAAATCTTACTATAACAGGGTTTTCATCAGGTGAGATTTTCCCAAATAATTCCAACTAAACCCTACCCACAGCTTTTGGAAAGGTGAACTCTCCCTCTGTCACAGATGCACATCCATTCCCTTCTGCCATAAAGATCTCCGCTGCCTTGGCTAAGTTGGGGGAAAATTTTACTACCCTTGTTCCTGGTAATTGGCAGAAATGTGAG
Source organism: Laterallus jamaicensis coturniculus (assembly GCA_022605575.1). Taxonomy (NCBI): domain Eukaryota; kingdom Metazoa; phylum Chordata; class Aves; order Gruiformes; family Rallidae; genus Laterallus; species Laterallus jamaicensis. The sequence goes on from JAKCOX010000054.1 coordinate 3,502,526, forward strand.
TGTGTTAACAACAGATGCAGTCTATGCCAAGAGAATTTTCTTTCCCTGCCGTCTCAGCCCTCCCAATAGCCCACTTTGCTGATAGTTTAGAATGTATAGAAAACCTCTGCATTATTTCTATTATTCTTGTGAGTTAGACACAGCTCTGAAATGTAAGATTATGTAGTCATGTGTTTCAATGTTCAGGAACATGAAGAAAGTACAAGGGCAAGGAAGCAGGTCAGAAAACCATCCAAAAGTCACATCTAGTCTTTCCACACTTAATGGGGATAACATCCTCAAACCTGGATCAAAGTATATTTTTTATTTTGTGCATCTTTATTGTGTCCTCTCTTAAGCATCTCATGTTTGAACAATTTCAGTCTTTATATGACTCCATGCAAGAATCTATCAGTGCTTCTAACTTCTTAATTACGTCTATCTGTTGTCTCTTTTTAATGGTTTGTCAGAGGTAAATACTGTATGTTGTAGCACATACTTAATTTGTAAGCTGTGACAGTTCTTACTCTGTGGAGGTATGGAAGTGTTTTCTTGTACAGAGTGAACGTTTAAAGCAGATTTGAGGATTTACTATCATAAAACTGAGTCTTACAGTATATAGACAACATTAAAACAATTTGATGCTAAAAAAATGAACAATTTTTTGTTTTAATTCTTTACATTTGTAAGGTATCACCACTGCTTTAAGACTTGAAATTAACTGATGCTATAAACAACTTAAGCAACAGGAATACTATGGTGTGATATAGCAAATCACCATGTTTTTATTGCTCACAGAGTATAATTCAGTATTGTAATATATGAGTCTGACATACAGGGTAACTGTGAAAATCAATTTCTTTTTCATTTATACTAATATTCCAATGAATATCAAACTTAGAAGATACGCAGGATCTTCTTTTATTGCTTAAGTATAGTATCAACCTTTGTATACTGGGCAATGTATTATGAAATAAAATGTACTGTTAATTAGAGATTGTGTGTCTGGTGATCTAGAGAGTCAGAAACTGCAGATGGACCTACAGAAGATGGAACTCTTAGAGGGCAAGATGGTTGATGAACTGGCTTCTCTTAAAGAAAAAATTGAACAAACTAAAGTGGAGTTGGAGGTCTATAGTAATTTGCCAGCTCTGAAAGCATCAGGAGAAGAGAAGAAAAAGGTAATGAGAGGAATGGAACTTGTACAGAGTTTGCATGGTTTTGAGTACTTAGTGGAGTGGAATCCAGGTCTATGACTGGGAATCCTAACTGATAGCTGAAAACTGGGTTTGCACAGCAGTGAGAATGAATGCAAGTGCTTCTCCGCTTATAGGTGTGTGACTTATATGTGCATGTAGTACATGTAATGGGCTGACAGTTGAATACCTATCAATAACTTCCACAAAATTTCCCCTTTTTTTTAGCAATTCATGTGAAATTTTCCACTGTCACGTATGATTATCCACAAGTTTGAGTTTAGCAATCTAACCAACACAAACCAAGAAAACTCTATCCTGCATGTATTTGCTCTGTGACAAACTCCACCTACAAATTCTTAACATCAGCATTCCCACTTGGGCTGATACAGTGAGGTCCAAGCCTACAACTTGGTCATAACCACTGAATATCATCTTTAGGATAGGGCATGCCTTGCTAGAGAATAGCCTTATGAGTTCTTTATGCATATGATCTTGCTCTGAAAGGAAGAAAAAGCATCTTGAAAGCTGAAGTAAAGCGTAGTTGTCTGTAGTCTACATCAAGTTAACTGATGTATTAATTGGTTTGTATTGTGTTTTTTCCAACTAGAGACTCCAGGATGACAAAGAAAAATTAAAAAAACGTAGCCATGCTTTTAAGAAAATAATGGAACAATTGAATACAGAGTATGAGACAGTAATGACAGAGCTGCAAGAGAATGAGACACATTCTCAGGTATAACTCAAGCTACATACTTTCTCTCCAGTCATTTCTGTTGCGGTTTTGGTTTTCTCATATACAATAGATGATAGTTCATATTTTCTGACTTTTTTAGGTTTCAAATTTACTAGTTAGAGGTCCTTCTGAGATTAAAAATTGCATGAATCCTGTATGAAAGTGTGCTACTGTTGTTCAGAACTCACCCTTTTGCCCTTGAGGAGTTTTGGGAACCAACTTAGAAAGAAACAGCAGAGAGGAAAAAAAAAGTCACTACTAATTAGATAAGATCCCTTTTACTTTTAATGTTATGCTAGTAAGTTTTTTCTTTCAACCTGTACTATTAATGCAATTTCCCTTTTTCTAATCCTCTGCTCCTTGAAGACCACTGAATTTTTAGGGTTTGTTCAGAAATCTTTAAACCCAAGGAGCTTTAGTATATGAACATATTTATATTTACATTTCAAAAGTGAATCAGGAAATAAGATGGTTATAATCTCATGAGCAGCTTTGATTCATCCATTGTAAACACTTACAGATTGCTGACTATTTTGACCACAGAACTTTACTGGCATATAGATTTAATGCACAGAAGGAAAATGGCAAACTTCAAAGTAATCTGAAAAAATAGAAATTTATTATTTTCTCCTTTCTACTGATTTTTATTTTTTTCAGGTTACTGCGATCTGTGTCCTTTAGAACTGCTACTTTTTTCTAATTCAGTTAAAAGCTGAAGGTGATATTTGTAAATGTTTAAGTTAACTTTTTTCTGGAGATTTATGGAGTAGATGAAGGGGCATAGCTCTAAATGAGAAGATAGATGTATATACTTGTAGCGTGTGGTCATTGTGGTGATGATATAAATCCCCAAAGCAACATACCAAAGTCTGCAAGACTTCAGATATTGTATATTTTTTATGCCAGGATCAGATTCTTATTCCTAGAGATTATGTAAATCAGAAATGGACACCCAGACAGTGCTAAGGTACTTGCATAATGATGCTAAAAGTTTTTTATAAAATAGTAGTTGTACAGTGTTTCTTCAGTTCATTAAGCTGTGGCCATTCTGGTTCAATGTGTGCAAAAAAGATTTGTTTCTTTGCTTTTTACGTCACGACTCTAAATGTCACAAGAGGTATATCTCAAAATAGCTGATTAGTTGACCTGCATCAAGCATTTTGAAGTACAAATAGTGCTTACTTATCTTGAGGGTTTGGTTGATTTTGCAAACAGTCAACCGTATGAGTTGCGGCCTTCAAGGGGTTACTGTAAAAACACACTGAATATTTCCTTTGGTATGTGTATCAGGCAGTATTTTGAACCTAGGCCCCTTCACCAGGTGTACTGCATGCAGTAACATCCACAGAGGGGCAGTAAAAATTATAATTGGTCAAAGCCACTGTATCTTGGAAGTAAATGACTGACGTGTTTGCTGTGAACTACTACACTAGATAACTGACTCTTCACTCTGAGATTTAATTTGAGTAACGCAGCGACTGTTTTCCTATCTTCTAGCTTAAGAATGAGCTCTTGAGTGAAACGCTGCTGTATATTCCCAATTTCCAGTGGAAGTCTAGTCTTGGAGTGATTTTCAGTTTTCACATTTAAAAATAACATCTGCATATCTTGAAATGCAGAACAGTAGCATCAAAAAAACAAATATTATAAAATTGTATTGTAAGGAAGCAGCCATCGATATAATGTCCACATTAGTTTCCTGTTGATGCTGAAAGTATTGAAGAAGTGCCAGCACTTAACCCACACTCCTACAATCTTCTCGCTGCAGCTCTGTTCTTATCACAGCTTCTGGCATCAGACAGGAAACTGAACTATGGAAGTAAGGAAGTTTCTCCTGTATAGCTCAAAGTCCAAGACAGTGTCAGGAAATGTTGTATCTTTGGTGATTTTAGATCTCAGTGATTTTTGAGAAAAGATCCTTTAAATGATATGAATTATAATGAGAATTAGTGTCTCCATGCAGTGTTCACCTTTTACTTCTGGCTTGCTTGCACATTTACCTGCATGACAAGTCTTGAATTCCACCTACCATTGCAGTTGCATGTGGTGCTTTTATATAAATAGATGTAAGACGTGCTAAGTTATATACTGGTTAATTGTTGGCAGCTTTAAAAGCAGTTTTGCCATCGTTTCTCATTTCTGTGGGGTTTTGTGAAAAAACTCATCAGGTGATAGAGTAGAAGGTATTAATACAACATTTTTGGGAGATTCTTTGTGCAAGTACATGTGTAATAATTATTGCTTTAAATTGTTACTCTTTTTGTGCTTTCAGCTTACAAATTTGGAGAGGAAGTGGCAGCACCATGAACAAAATAACTTTATGATGAAGGAATGTATCCTTTTCTTTAAGAAATACAGTAAAATTCACACACTGTATTAATTGAGGAAGAAGTCTGTTTCCTCCAGCAGAGTAAGACAGGACGGAATGGGGAGCAGGAGACAGGGGAGGAGGGGAAAGGCTATGCTTTACAAATGTCTGGTTAGCTGATAGATATCATATATAGCAAAATTTGCATGTGTTGTCCAAAACAATGTTACAGGGTCCTAAAGTGTAAGATTTGTCTTGCAGTCTGGAGTTTTTCTGTTGAGTCAGTTTTGCCATTAGGTTTTGTATGAAGATCCTCTTCACTTCTGTTCAGCCTTCTCTGAAATTATCCAGCATTGTTTGAAAATCTGTATAACATGGTGACTATGCTAGGTATTTTGCAGTTTTAAACCACCATAAATGATTAAGAGTTCAGAGCAGATTATATGCATTTAATGTATTTCTCATCAAAGAGGAATGCATATTAGAGGGGAAAAATGAGATAAATCTGGTAAGATGTGACAAGGAGATGCTTTAGCTGCAAAATAGGTTGGGATTGGAGTATTGTATCACTCATTATTTGATGCTACTTAAAGAGTTACATTCCACTAATTGTGTAAGACTTTCCAAAACATCAGCAAAAAATCTTACGTGCTGCAAGTGAATTTCATAAGGTAGTTTTTGAAATTAGCAAAAGCACTGAGGGTTTGGGTTTTTTTTAAATTAGAATTGATGGTAGTTCTTATCTTGCATTATTCCCCACAATTATTGTGGAGATCTGAGTAGGGAATACTTGCACTTTTATATTCTAGGGAGTTTGAATTCATTGCAATAAATTAATTTATTTAAAACTATTTAGAAATAATTAAAAAAAGGTGCATAGAGTCACTGTCATGTGGTTCATATGATTATAGTACAAATGTAATTGGTAAAAGCAACAGCAAAACTAGGTGTATTTCAGTGCTGTGGGTTTGACAATGGTCTTTGCTACATGTCTCAGAAAATGGTTCCAGGCAATACTGTAATAGCCTAGACATTGGGGGAGAAAAATATATGTAGGATCTACATAAACGTTATCTTTTTTCCAAATGTTCCACTTCAGTATTGTAACCCTTACAAGAAATCTTGTAATTGGAGCCACCTCCTCTACAAGGAGAGCTATACAGGGTAAGTTAGATCATATTCTTTCTAATGGGAGAAGAAGACTAAAACCAGTCAGGAGAAAAAGTTGATCAGGATATTAAAAGCAAAATTGGCCAAGGCATGTAAGCTCTTTTTTTTAACCATGCTTGGCATGAGATGGCAGTTGGCAAATTGGTACAAATCTTTTGGACCCAATTTGAGGGTTTTTTCCATTATTTGCAAGCCTTGACAGTTTTCATAGAAGGAAACTTGCTGTATTGTGGCTCCCTTATGGTCTCTAATTATGTTAGTATTTATTCTGGCAGTTTGTTTCCTTAATTCTTTTAATCAGTCATAGCAACAAAAACTCAGGAGAGTGACTACCAGCCAATAATGAAGAACGTGAGAAAGCTGGTCACAGAATACAACAGAGCTCTCATAGAAGCTTTACAGAACACCAAGAACTGAACCCAGGCACTTCCTTCCTCTGCCAATGGGCCAACAATGAAAGATGTGCATGGGCAGCATGGAAAGCTGGACTACTGAGCTCATTTGCTCACCACTACAGTGACTGATATTCTTGAAAGTATTTTTCCAGTTTTTTAGAAGTCACAGGGTTTAATAGCATCACTGCTTTTGCAACATTCAAACATTTTAGAAAGAAAAGTTCTGAATTTTAGAAACTTGTAGACATAAGAAGGAATCAGCGTAAAAACATATGAACATTTTGCTGAGGGCTATTGCTGTATCATCTCAAATGTGAAACTTCAATCTGCTTCACACAGTTAATTTATAATGGTCTTGTAGTCCTGTTCCCACCAAACAGGAGTTTTCCCTTAGTAAGGACTGCCTGACAGGTTCTTTTTTGCATTATCCTAAATGAAGTGTATAATAAGTGGCAATACGGACATACCACCCCTATTTAAATAGCAATTTATAATACGTAAAGGTAACATGTAAGGGTGACATGCATCCTTTTTAGTCAGAATTACTTCACAGTATGAAGTCTTACAGCAAAAGCAAATGTATGTTGGATTTGTCAGAAAATTTTCATGTCCTGATGGAGAACTGATGAACTTCTTTATTTTAGATTTTTAGTGTAATTACAAGGGGAGAACTGTACTAAAAAGTACTGGAACATATCTAATACAGATATTTTGTGGAGCATTTTACTTTTGTAGTATTCATGAATAAAGGAAGTAAAAGGGAATATTACTTGTATTTTCTGCAATGTGTTTTTCCTCAGGATTCAAGCTGCAGTGTCATATGCAACCTCTGCTTTGACAAAAATATAGAGAAAGAGATTCAACATGGAACAAAAGCAGGACTGATCCAGAAATAACCATGTGCTTTATGATACAGAAATTTCAGAAAACGTTTACATAAATCAAAATTTCCCTCACATTCTACACATAAACTACCAATTGATAATTTCTTCCACCTCGTGTGTTGCAAGCTAGTTCTGATCAAAGAGCAAAGAAGTACAGCTGATAGATAGGAGTCTTAGCCAGAAAGTAATTTTAGCCTTTTAGAAAAAAAAAAAAAACCAAAAAACAAAATTTGGATCTAGATTTATAGTTGTTTTGCTCTCTTAGAAAAGTTTTCTGAAGAAGTAGATTACATGCTTCACTCTATAGAGCTGGAGGTAATTAGAAAGAATTAGGTAATGTGCAGTGTCCATTCAAACAGAAGTTTTGTATTTTTGCCTCTAAATTTCTCCAAATCCATTTTCAGTATGGAGAGGTAAGCAAAACAAAAGCATTGAAGATTCTTTCAGAAAGCACTGGTGTTTCCGACTTCAGCACAGTAAATGCTGCTGCTCTGTGCATTTATGTCTGTATAATATTTAAGAGATAATGGAACAGGATTTCTATAAACCAAGGACTGTTATCTAGGGGAAATTCCCACTAATGTCTCTTCCTTCCTCTCAAAGTTTCAGCTGTTCCAGAGAGAGCCCATTATTTGCTGAGATAAAGCTGAAGGCTAATATTCTCACCAATCAAACCATCAGCCAGAGAGATCACCTCCTGAATTCCACTTGTGCAACAATAATATATTTTAATGAACAATGGAAAAAAGCTGCAGCCTGAATAAACAGGCTTTCACTCAGGGCATGGGATGGTTTCATTCCTTGGTAGTGATTCTGTAAGATAGCATGGTAGGGTTTACAGGGTTTTGTTGTGTTCCCTAGGAGATGCCCATCATAAAGGCCCTTTCTCCAGCATGCTGTTATTTTCCTTGTTGTATTGAAGGATCTCCAGGTCACCTGTTTCTGTCTGAGGATCTTGTAAATTGTTCCTTCTTTTAAAAGTTCATCTTTGTGTTCCTGGATCATGACCATAGTACCCATGGCTGCAAAGAACTGTGTGGATTCTAAATGCTGAGCTAGACAGAAGGTGTAGCTCTCCTGCTAAGAGATTGTTAACTCATTCCCAGTAGTAAGCTGAGTAATTTGTATCCATGTCTAGCTCCTAACATCTTACTGAAAATAACTTCCTTTAACTCTTTTTATCTCTTTCTTAAACTACAGGTTTAAGCACCAGACACAGTGATTTTTCACCAAAGCTCCTGTGTGTCTCAAGACACTCATTCAGTAAGACAGGTGTCTCTACCCAGACAATCTTTTATCCTTTTCATGCTATGCCTTCAAACTGAGAGGACAGTAATTAATTTGCAACATCTGTGGGTTGGAGAAATTTCTAATGTTTTCTACTCTCCTGTTTTACCAGGGCTGAGCAGAGGTAAGGATCACCCTCCATAGCCTACTGACTATACTCTTCCTAACACACCCCAACATACTCCTGGGCACCTTTGCTGTCCATTGTTGGCTTATGGTGATCCACCAGGAAGGATACTGAGGTCTTTCTCAACAAAGCTGTTTTCCAGCCAGTCAACCCCCAGCATGTACTGGTGCGTGGTTTTTTATCCCCAGGGGAAGGACTGTGCATTTTACATTTGTGGAGCTTCATGGAATTCCTGTATGCATGCTTCTTCAACCCTTTGAGGTGCCTCTGAGTAGCAGCACAGCCATCTGGTGCATCCTTACAGCTTTGCATCATCTGCACACTTCCTGGTTCCGCTTTCTGACCACCTGGTGGGTCTTCAGTCAAAGGCTTAAGCAGTATTGGCACAAGTATCCACCCTGGGGTGACTACTGTCTGGTTTCCAGCTGGGCTTTGGGCCACTGATCATACCCTGAGTCCCACACCAGCTTTTGGTCCACCTCACTGTCCACTTACCTAATCCACACTTTGACATCTTTTCTGTGAGGATTTTATGGGGAACCATGCCAAACAGCTCACTAATATTCAGGTAAACAACATCCACACCTCTCTTCTTGCCCACTGAGTTACCTCCCTCATTGTGGATGGCTATCAAACACATTTGATAAGCATAATTTCCCTTAGCAAATCCCTGCCATATACTCAAGATCACCTTCCCATCCTTCATGTGCCTGGCAGTGGTTTCCAGTGTAACTTACTCCATCACTTTCTCAGGGGTTGAGGTGAAGCTGACTGGCCTGTAGTTCCTTGGCTCCCTCTTCTTGCTGTTCATGGAGATAGGAGTGACATTTTCTTTATTTTAGTCTTTAGAAGCCTCTCCCTATCACCATGAAAATAAAATAATCCAGAATGGCCTTCCAATGCCATCAGCCACCTCTCTCTGCACATGTGGGTGCATCCCAACATGCCCCATGGATTTAGGTATGCCCAGTTTGTTCAGAAGTTCCCTAACTTGGTTCTCCTCCAGGAAGATGCCACTGAGGCATTAGGTTGCTGGGTATTAGTGTCTGTCAAATCCCATTTGACTGGAAATAAGCATTTAAATTTCAAAAATTTAAACCAAGTCTATGGTTCTATATGTTCCTATGTTATGTTTGTACTTCACATGAGCATAGGAATGGCTCATTATTCCCACCTCTTGATGGGGTAACACTACAGCAACCTTGTTCCCATGATCAGGGTTATCATCCTATCTCCAGGCAAACTGTATTTTTGCTGCAGGTTAAGAGTTCATCCTCTTGTCGATCTTCCCTCATCATTTTGACTTCACTGCTTTTCATTCTGATAAAAAACCTAATTCTTACTTCAAAATTAGTTGATTTTTATAACTTGTGTTGGTGAGCTTAGCAGTCATCATGCAGCATTCTTGTGAGTAAATCCAGACAGGCAGAACACTGAAATTATTTTAGTTCTTTCTGACTGACCATGTTAGTTAATGCTTCTTAGGGCAGGTATGTGCTTTGTCACCATTAGAAGGATACATTTCCAAAGTGAAGCGGTGGTACATCTCAGGACACTTCCGTTTTGCTGCTGCAAGTGTAAAACAAAAATGCAAGGCATAAGGCAGAGCTTACAATGCAGCACCAGCCATAAGAGTATCTTGGTTTGAGGAGAAAGGTATTAAAGTGCTTTGCCACTATTGTGCAAACTTTCTGCTTTGAGTGAACTTCTTGGAAACGTGTCTCAGTGATAAGGCACCTGGGTGGGGTGGATATACCACTTGTCTGGAGTGAAAAAACCCACCCCTGTGTTCTGGAAGAGATCATAAAATCAGAGTTGACGTGAACATGTGCATAATGGTGAATGCTTGATGAACACTATATATGTAATATTGTAGGTGACAACTCCAGCCAGAGCAATGCTGAGAAACGCAGGTTAGTCACTGGGAAGGGAAACTGAATTGCTCCCAAACAAAACAGTCATCATAATTTTTTTCTTCTTGGGTAAAGAGGAAGGAAGCCTTTAAGCATTTCATAACTGCAGAGGTGATCTGAATTCAAGTCTCAGCTTTGATCAATCATTTGTTGGGACTGGCAGAAGTTTGGAGCGGAGGAAGAAATGTTCCTTGCCCTGACTTGTTCTCCTTTCAGGAAGGAGAACTAACTGGTCTATAAGCCAAGTGTGTGAAGTGGAGGAAGCCTCCTACATTAAAAAAAAAAAAAAGCCAGAAATGTAAAATGATCTGCTCTTGTTTCCTCTTGTTAAGCTAATTCCTTGAAAGCTACATTCACTTAAAGTGACTGAGCTTGATTCACTGAACACTGGTATATTTGGATCAGATCCAAGATTTCTGCTGTACCACAAAGGATGAGTAAGGTACAAGACCTCTGGCTCCAGCACAGAACTTAAGTTTGCCCACAAATACTATTTCAAGTTGGGTGAGAGGGACTTGGCATGTCTGAAACTTAGAAAGAAAAAAAAAATAGCAGAAATTATTACTATTATCAATCACCTCAACAGTTACACGAGAGACAAAATTCCAAATAAAGCTTTCACATTTTAAGTATCCTGCCTGTTCCTTACTTTTATTCCAAATTTAATAAAAGTAGGGTTTTTAACAGCTTGGGCTTGAGTTCAGGTTTGTTATGTTTAATATTTTTTTAGGATTATTGAACAAAGTTGCTGAAGCTCTTTACCTATATGCATATGGACATCTTCACTTCTCACCTTAAGATGAGATGTACTTGTCTTTCACACTTACATATTTCAAGAACTGCTAAAATTATATTGTTCCAACTCTCAAAAATAAATTGCCATTCAGAAATCTTCCTCTTACACAGAAAGAAGACTCAAGTTAAATCTGGAGCATTCAAGAGAACTGACAGTGTGTTTGTGGCTCTCCTCAAGGTTTTAAGCCAGGTTTTGGCCAGTCACAGTGAGACAAATTTGGCAGCAGAGCAGCAAGTAGATAGCAAATTTACCCTTGTTGCGCTTGTTGAATGCTGGTTAAAGGTAAATAAAGCTAAATGATACAATCATCTAATCAAAACCGCCATTAGAACCACAGCAGCAGTGTGGCATGAACTCAATAGAAGACAGTGGGTCCTGCAAACAAGATTTTAAGAATGTGTTTTTGTAACTTTAACAGATGAAAACCCTGAGATCTAGTCACCAGTCCCATTTCCTGGTCTTTGGAAGCAATAGTCAGATCTGCCAACTTAACACGCATTAAGTGGTATCTGCAATTAGTCTTTATATCTCCAAATCGCACAGATAAAAATTGTCTCGTTAATGCCAGGCTACTTTAGGCAGTTGTATTTTCATTGCTGTGCATCATTTTGGGTGATTCAATGTTAATATCTTAAAGACATGTGGATATACAGCTGTTACCATTAAACACAAATACAGAGATTCATTCGTCCCTCAAAATATGTTGTAAAACATGAAGTAGAAAAGCAGTAACAGAAGAGAGATGAGAAAAATTGTGAACTCTGTAGCTTCTGCACAAGCCCTGCTTACGTCCAGTTAGATGATGCCTCTTTTGGACTGGAGAGTCTCATTCATCTCCAGACTTCTTCTGACTAATACTGAGGAGGTACTGGGAGCACAAACCTAAGAACCTGACCCGATCTTGGCAGAGAAATGAAACCTCAATTTAGAGTTAATTTAGCGCATGTTCACCAACTGTTTTAGTAGATCTTTTAAGCAGAGCAGATATGCTCTAAAGCAGGAAAACAATGGGTTCAAGAAGCAATGACAACAGAGGATGCAGCTTTGTCCTTTTTATACAACTAAATGGCATATTATCTGCTTATTTCTCACTGATGTGACTTCACATCCATGATTGACATTACCAGTAGTCATCACCACTTTCTTTCCCTAAGCAATTTTTTTTTTTAATAGTCTTTGTCCCTTTTGTCAGGAAAAAATGGGAAACAAAAATTATTGTTTTGTCCTTCCACTGACAACACGCCATTCTAAAACCTGCATAAAGCCTATTTCAGCAAAATACAACTGACTCACAAGGTAGTTTACTACTCACAAAGAACAGACAGTCTTTCACAACTACTTCACTGATAACGAGGTCCTGAAGTACTCCTGTGTTATTTCACTAGCTGAATTTTCCCCTTGAGAGAAACCTGAGATTCCCAAGTGATCCTGTGTTTAATTCCATTGTAGCAAATTCCTTTTCATTTCACTAGCAAGGAGGACAGGAAAGCATCAGCTTCCTCTGGCTGAAGCTGTTCTGCCCAACGCCCAGCCATTTTCTTGATGATGCTCTCCTGAAAATCCAAGAGAATCTCTTTTTTGAGAAGAAAACAAAACCACTGAGCAAAACCCAAAAATGATCACAGCTATGTTTGCAATCCTGAGTTCCATTTTGAGTACACATATGTAGGAAAGGCAGTAGGAAAAGTAACTGCACCTCTATGGTACAGCCTGGCAAGTCAAGAGAACGAGCTGCAACAAAAACCAGACTGTTACCTTTTCTATCCCACCTTAAAGTTTCTTACAACCACCTATTATGCCTCCATGCCTCCACACTGTCCCTTGCACGTTAGTATGAATTTCCTTTTATTATGTACTGCAGAAAACCTTTCCTTCCCTCTAGTTTCTAATTGTCATTGCATTGCACTGTCATCCTGACAGCTTAGAACAGCAAAACAGCTCATCGCCTCTCTTTGCCCATCTGGCCACTACCTCTCTCTTCCAAGTGATCCAAAATAAACCGCTTAGAGGCTGTGGTTGGCCTCAGCAGCATAGGTTGTTGTATAGGGGAGAGTAAGATCTGTTTAAGAAAAAAAAATACCTTAAACTCTGTCATTTATGAGCCTCTGCTTCGTGTTCGCTGATTGCAGTGAGTAATAATTCCTAAAGTTCCTTTACTGTCTCCTAACACATACTAACACCAAGTCAAGGCCAAAGCAATGGCTTATTTCCAAAAAGCATAACACCGCCAGACACTGCAAGAGGATATGTGCTTTCTGCTAACACATCTACCTGATTAAAGAAGTGCAGAGTGGCATTGTTTCTTCTTCCTCCTCACATATTTCCATGTGCTACAGCATGTATGAATGGATTGTCCTTGAGACAAGCGTGCTGCTTATCTAAAGAGGAAAGCATGGTGTCGGGAGTTCAGGGCACTTGACATATCATAAAATTAGCCTTCAGCAAGCAGAGTTATGAAAAGCTGTGTTTAATGCTAGGATTGTATTTACATGTTGAAAGTCAATTTGTGGCCTGTAGTTTGCTGTAACTAATTTAAAACGCCATGCATGCCATTGTGTTGGGTGTTAAGTTAGAAGTGAATGCAAACATGTAGCCATCAGCAGTTAACCATCAGCAAAACTGATGTTTCTGAGTGGAGCACAAAAAATCGCATGAGGCTGGACATCCTTCCTGAGTCATTACAAGTACCTTTATAAAAGATAAAGGGTCTTGTCCACGGGCCACAAATAGAGCTATATACCCACCTAAGGACACACCATGGTCATGCTCATTGGCCATTTCAGTAGTCAGCAGCCTCATTCAGTCCACATGCAGCTTTAAAAGCGAGGTATATTTTACTCTTCCTGCCATCCTCACTTTAAGCCCATGCGATTGACTGACACTTAAATGTGACTCTATAATAAGCCAGAATACAAAATCCTTTCAATTATCATGTGATTATTTCTTACACCAGTGGGAGAGATAATCAAACTGTGGTACACACTTAAAAGCCTCCAAATAGAAACAGAACTATCCTTTAGCACTTTTTACATGTAACCAAGTACTTAATTGTTTGCTGAATCATAGACCTTTTTTTTTTTCCTCACAAAATGAAGCTGATTCTTTAAAGAACGGTGAATAACAGAATAACCGACCTGACTGATTATACATACTGAAAAATTAGTATCAGCAGCAATCCGTATGTATTGCTTCTCATTTAGGTGAATTTAAAAGGTAGACATGATGCATTTCTCTTCAGTGACCCAGTTGTGCCTTGGGAAGAGACATTCAAGTGAAAAGTTTAAAAAACCCTCTAAGCTTTCAATAAAAATCTGGAGAACAACAGCCTTCACCAAAGTTGCTGGGCACCCCAACTCCTCAGCATATCAAAAGACACTGAAAAAAGTTAAAAGATAAGGATAGGCAATGAGCAACACAACAGAATTATCCACAAGATATAAATGCTGATAAATTGTATTGGTCTTTTCCAGGGCAAGGCCACTAAAATGATTAAGGGAGTGAAACACCTTCCTTATGAGGACAGGCTGGGGAAGCTAGGCCTTTTTATCTTGGAGGAGACTGAAGAGTCACCTCATCAATGTCTATAAATATGTAAAGGGTCAGTGTCAGGAAGACAGAACCAGGCTCTTCTCAGCAATGTCCAGTGATAGGACAAGGGGCAACAGGTGCAAGCTGGAGCATAGGAAGTTCCATGTGAATATTTAAAAAATCTTTTTCACTGTGAGGGTTGCAGAGCCCTGGGACAGACTACCCAGAGAGGTTGTGGAGTCTCCTCTGGAGACATTTAGAACCCACCTGGACTTGTTTTTGTGTGACCTAATCCAGGTGATCCTGCTCCAGCAGGGGACGTTGTACTAGATGTTCTTTCAAGGTCCCTTCCAACCCCTGTCATTCTGTGATTCAGTGATTTGGTAATACACTAAGTATTCTGGTGTCAGAGGGACCTGTACCAGTAGAGTTACAAAAGCTAATGTGCAGTTGGAGTGTGGATCATCACTGCCTCTTCATCGAATCATAGAATTGTCTTGGCTGCAAGGGACCCTTTAGATCAAGTCCAACCATCACACTAACTTGCTATCCACCACTAAACCATGTCCCTCAGCACCACATCTAATGGTCTTTCAAAAATCCTTCAGGGATGGAGATTCCATCACTTCCCTGGGCAGCCTGTTCCAATGCCTAACAGCCCTCTCTGTCAAGAAGTTTTTCCTAATATCCAATCTAAACCTTCCTTGGCATGATTTGGTGCCATTTCCTCTTGCCCTATCACTCATTACTAGGGAGAAAAGGTCAGCCCCCGCCTCTCCACAACATCCTTTCAGGTAGTTGTAAAGACCGATTAGGTCTCCCCTCAACCTCCTTTTCTCTGGACTAAACAGCCCCAGTTCCCTCAGCCAGTCCTTGTAATATTTATTCTCAAGTCCCCTCACCAGCCTCATTGCCCTTCTGTGGACTCACTCCAGCACCTCCATGTCTTTTCTGTTGAGCGGGGCCCAAAATTTAACGAAGCACTCAAGGTGGGGCCTCACCAGAGCTGAGTACTAGGGAACAATGTCTTCCTTAGTCCTAGTCACCTTGCTCTTAATGCAAGCCAGGATGCTGTTGGCCTTCTTGGCCACCTGGGTACACTGCTGGCTCATGTTCAGCTGGCTGTCAACCAACACCCCCAGGTCCTTCTCTGCCAGCCAGCTTTCCAGCCACTTCGCCCAAGCCTGTAGCGTTCCATGGGGCTGTTACAATCCAAATGCATTCAGCTTTGTTGAACCCTGTGCCATTGGCCCTGTCTTTTTTACAGGTAGAAGAAAATGTTCTCAAAAATCAAAGGCAGGCAAAATACATGTGTGCATTTCAGTCTAGAACCAGATCAGGTAAATATCCTGTATTTCTCATCCTTTAAGCCTTAAAAATGGGGCTTTAGTAGTGTTTTGACCTCACACTAGGCTTTTGTTCCCAGGGGGTATTTTCAGTCTTAAGTTCCAACTTGATTTGGATTTCAATTCTATTGGGGGGGGGGGTGGAGAAAGTCAGGTGGCATGTAAGGAGCAGCTCTGGGCCAGTGAACTGGACCTGACATAGGTCGCACCCTTCTGTCCACACAGCAATAGATCTGGGGTGTAAATTACTTCCTCGATGTAATCTACACCAATCAAAGACTAAAAAAGTGTTCCTACGGAAATTAAATCAGGATCAACCCATACCCCACTTTCAAAATGTTGCTTAACAATCACATTTCTCTACTGCTGTAGAAGTCATTCTGGGTGTTAGCACCTTGGCAGAACTACAGGACTTTCAAATGCTACATTGTCATGGGTTATATTTAGTCAAGGGATAAATAAGATTGCCCTTTATTTGCAATTCTGTTTATATATGAGTGCTGCCTTTCCATCTACTTCATTAAGTTTTATGGTTTTCTTTGTATTTCCCCTCATGCTTCTGAGTTTTGAGACCCCCCTGAGTGATGTGGCATTTTGATCCCACTGAAGTCATAATAACTCTGGGTGCGATTTATGACTGCAACAAGTCTTCAGTCTGCTTCCAATTGTTGAACACAGAGAAAAATTGTTTCCAGTAACACACATGAACTGGTGGAGCAGTTTTGCTGGGTTGCAGCTGGCTTCGGTCTACGCTGGATTCAGCTGGTTGTTTTGTTAACGCTTTACTTCATATCTTTATTACTGTGCACTGAGATGCATTGCAGCCAGCAGCTTACACGTGGGTTAAATAAATAAAGGAAAAGATGACAGTACTCTGAGAGGTACAGTTCTGCGCTCAGAGAGGGGTGGGGGGGTGGGTGCGTGACACTTCCCACCCGCCGTACCTCGGTGGAGGACGCTTTTGTTGCACTCTCCCGCCTACTGGAAGGGGTTGTTCCTGTCCTGCTGACTGTGCCCAACAGCATTCCCCCTCTCCTCCAGCAGCTCCAGATAACCGTTTTGATGTATTGCTGGATGGACGGGATTTGCGCTGCCCTGCAATCCTGCTGATACGAAAATGCCTTTAAGATCCTGCCTTTCCCATCCTAATCTACAAAGGAAACAGGAAAAGGAACTTAAACTCCCTGTACTCAGACAGCAATGAGACTGTTCCAGCCTGCTCCGGCACTGTGATTTCTTGCCTGCCAGTTGTAAACAGTGTACCATGCAGGAGAGGAGTACCTGGTAAACGTCTACCTCGAGAAAAGGATTCTCCATGAGCAACTGTAAGAACTGGATGGATATATTTTGGAAAGCATGGACCCTTTAGCACATCTGGTTCTCTATGGATTCAGCCTGATGATTTCAGGTAAGCCTTCCCTTTAGTATTTGTAGTCAACATGTCATTGCTTTCTTGCTTCTCACGCGATGTTCAGACAGGACGCGTGGCTCCCTGATCCTCACGCCAGCACTTCTCTGTACGGATTTAGGTGCCTGTGTTTTTTTTCAGTGAAACCACACAACTTTGTGCAGCACTCTTACAGAAAGTGGGGGTAGGACTGTGGACGGGCTGTTGGGGAGATTTTAACGACATGTAGAACCCACTGCCCCCTCATTTTAATTGTCAAAGACATATGTTGACATATGCGTGCATTGAAATAAGGTTTCTGTCTAACAGGATTAACTTTTTTACACAGCTCATTACTTTGAAGCCATTGATGCCTTTCCCCAAAAATATCTGCTCTAAATAGGGATTAAATACTGACATTTTCTGTGACTATCTTTAGGAACTGTCTGTGCAGTATGAGATGCTCACATTTACAGATATTCCAATATCGGATTTTAGGCAAGTTTTTCAACAAGATTCTACAACTGGAGTCTGGATGAATGTCAATGGACTAAAAGGGCAGAAAAATTCACATTATACAAGCTCAATTGCTAACACTTTGAATACAGCTAAATAATGATTCAACATTATCTGCACATGTCATTAGTTTAGGGGGACAGACAGAAGAAGCATCTGCAGAAAAATAAACAGTAAAAGTGTTCTAATACAAATTTAGTTTAGAGCATTTGGAGAATTATACAGATGCTTTGCCAAAGCAGAGCCCTAAGGAACTGTATGCTCTTCCCACAACATTCTTAGATGCTCAGCATTTGAGTATTGCTTCTCCTCAGCCATATTTTGATTTTCCGGATATTTTCTTCTGGGTAACACAGGCAAGCAAAAACTGTAAGAGAGAAATGCAACTCACACAATAACCTGAGACTCTTACTTCACTCCGAACCATTTAACTGACATCTGCCTGGGCTGTTGCAGTCTACCTATCTCACAGTAAAAAGGCAGTTTACTGCAAAACTGCAGGGTGTGCTGCAAAGGAAACTGGAGACTGGCAAAAATTGTAAGAAGTCCACATTGTCATGCAACTTACTTAACAATTTCTGGATCTTCTTGACTAGTAGCATGTTAATAGCTAGGTGAAATTACAAATTAACTGTTTGATATGTTACTTTTGGCATTTATAAAAGGCAGGAGATTGATACAGGCAAAAAAAACCCCAAACCTGTTTAAAACCTGTTGAAAGCATGTTTGGACATAGGAAGCCATTGCTGTAATAGGCTGCATATTTTCTACCAATTCCTCTTTTGTGGCTGAAGTTTCTTGATTGTTTACCTGAGCTTTGATTCATCTCATGTAGCCCTTAGATCACTTCCAGGTCTCCACCTTAAGGACCTGTAAGCATTATAGAGGGAGAAGAACAGCTACCCAAAGTTTTCCCTTGTCTCTCCCGTTTCTTTACATGGTATCGTGCGCCTAACTGGTGCAGAAAGCAAGCTGTGTTCCTTAACTTGGAAGTACAGGAAGAACTGAAGTCAGATGCAGAGGTGAGCTACAAAACCAGGACAGTGCAGAGAGCTCAGTCCTGAAGAGATGCCAGTCACTGCCTTTTCCAGAGGGGCTGAGGGGCGAGGTGTGTGCTGCAGTCACACCCATCTCAATAGATCTGTCAGCTTTCCCGCTTTTGTTTGAGAATGATATCATGTTTCCTGGGGCGAGTGGTGGAAGACAATGCGAGCTCGCTTTCCTCTAGATACTGCAGGCGGAGTTCAGGAAAGCAGGACTGACATTCCCCGAGCAGGGGAGGCTTTACACTCAGCGCAGAGAGTGAACCGGCTTAACCTTGTCCCTGATGATCCCGGGCTTCTCTGGGTGTGTTGCTGCGTAGGCACAAAATCCACTCCACCCTTTTCCAAGGTGAAGACTGTCAGCTTGGCTCCCGCAATGAGAAACAGCTTTTGGTTTAATTTTTTTTGTTTTGTCTGCTGTTTTCTAGCAGCAGCAGTCTGCTGGCAGCAAGAGCTAATGATGCTCTTTGGAAGGCAACATTAAATACATGCAGAAATACTCACTTTTGCACAGCGCATCCTATCACTTGCCATGGCAAATATTGGGTTCAACTGATGAGGGGTTGAATGGAATCCTCCTGGGGTTCTCAAAACTAGATTGGGCATCACCACCATGTGCTTTTTTTTGTCTGATTCTGCCACAGTCAACATTTTGTACAACCAAATGGTCCTGGCTTTCATCCTGAAGTAAGGACTCAAACCCCAAGATGGTGGTTTAGCTATGATCTGCTATGTCCTAAACCAAGAGGAGCCATGGACTCACCTATTCCCTTGGAACGCTGAGGGCAAAGCTAGGAATGAGTGTCAGAACTTGCCTTTTGCCTCTTAACAGCATCCTCAGGTGGTCTGGAAATTTGTTTCAAGGTTGTCACTGCAGGCTAACTTTCAGAAACATTCACATGTGGGATTTATTTTAGCAAGATGGCCACTGCCAGTACGAGATTTGTGGAAATCAGCAACAATTGAAGTCAGGTTCAAGCACATTTCTTCAACTGTTTCTGGCAGGAAACAAATAGATTGTCAGATATCTCTATTCTCCAACAGACAAATTTTTCTATGCCATAGCTTTGCTCTACGAGCAATCTTAAAGCTAGTGGCTTTATAAAAACACTGGATTCATTTATTTATTTACTTACTTATTTTTGTGATTTAGCTGTTGGGCCCATATATAGGAAAAAATTCAGAAGGTTATATTAGCTTTTTAAGGAAGGGCAACTGTGGAACTAACAATGCAGTGGCATCCAATCTCTAACATCCTTGTCGACAGCTGCCTTTTTTGGGGAATCTGTAGGTGTTATAAAAAAGCTATAAATAAACATAAATTGTATATGTATTCGTTGTTATGTGAATTTTTTACCTATTTAGAAACTTAAGCAGCTTTTCACTGGACACACAAGCACCGTTGGCTTGTGTGTCCATGGGCTCTTCAAAATGACAATAAATTACAATATTTAGTCGGACTAAAAGGTTCTAATAATTTTGTTTCATTATTCGTTTTTCCCTTGCAATGCTCAACTCAACCTAAAGAAAACATGTATTAAACTCTGGTTAATATGTGCATGTGACAGTGAATATGGGTGTTATTCTTCCTGTAATTAAAGGAAGCCCTCTCTGGGTACCTTCAAGGATGCTGTTGTCAGACCAAAATGGCACCCGATATTCAAACACTCTGTCCCACAGCTGCAGTCCTGGGGTTTTGAGCTTTCCACAGCAGGAGTACTGGGGACAACCCATCCCTGAGCTTTTAATGTCAGGTATTTAAAAACTGACACGCAACCTTTTCGACACCTAAGTGTTCAAACTACTTATGTGAACATCAAGAGAAATTTAAAAAGGGATTTCATTCCTCGTTCCTGAAGTGCATTTGATTTGTGAAACCAAGCAAGTCACCTGCCTGCCATGCACCCCACTTCAGGTTATTGACCCTGAGGGATCAGCACCCCATTTATTCATGGGTTTGAATTTTACATGGAATTTAGACTCTCCTTGAGATGTAGCTTTCATCTAACCCAGAAATTATGGGCCTGACACCAGCATCAGTGGTTGAATTTCTGACCCGCTGACTGTTGGTATTTCTGCCCAGTTATGTCAGGATGCTCATGACTACAAAAAGGATTGGTCTGTTTCATGGGAGACAGAGAACCATTCTGGTTTAGTTACATTGCTGGCTGTATGATTGCAAAGAAAAAAGTTCCATCTGTGATCTAATCCATTGCTCCTTGACTTTACAGCTAGAAGCCAAAGGCAACAGCTTCAGCATGTGCAGGCAGCTCTGCACATCTACTTGAAGAGGGATTGAGAAAGTGGCTGATTCTCTCCAGTTCTGTTGTTATTTCAGATTTTGGTTTTGACATGTTACTGGTTCAGACCTAGTGAGAGGTAGAGCAGCTCTCAGGATGTCTGTATTCCCAAAGGCCATTTCAGCAGCTGGGAATAGTCAAGAGTGAAGGCATTGCATCAGACCCAGAGGAATAAAATCTAAAAGGGTGAAATGAAATCACACTACATTGTGACTTGTTGTTGGTTTAGATACAGATTATACATATATAAATGTGTGTGTATATATATATATATTACATGCATGCACACACATATATTAGATTGCGTATTTAGTCATAATTAGGCTGGTTGGATGGATCATGTTTTTGCTGAGATTACAATTCAGTTAAAAACCCAAAGTTGTAACATTTTGCATAAGTGGTCTGATGCCCAAAAGAAATTTATCTTGGAAGGCTTTAGGTGAACAGGAAGGAGCATAGAGGTCAGGAAACTAGCTGTGGCTGAGCAGCTGGCTTTTGGGCAGGTGAAATAACAGAACTGGTGCATCATGTGCCCACAGTGAGAATTACTGCGGTGGGAAACCTGCTCTGTGTCGGTCTCATAGAGTTGAGCCTGCATGATCCAGGTCTCAACACATAAAGCCCCTGTCCCAACCAAGAGTTGTTGTGTCGTGGAGGGTAGGCATAGAAGAAGTGAACCAAAAATGGATGCACCTACCAGTTCTGTGAGATAGATGTATAATTCCATGGTCAGATCCCAGTGTGACACAAGGTCTATGGGGAACAGGAGAGATTAAACTCCTAGAGACTTTACAATGAAGAACTGTCCTCTAAAGATAGTATCTACCCTGCTCTAGTGGCAAGATCATATTTAGGATGCTCTTCCACCATGGTTTCAGTGGAAATGCATAGAAAAGAACTAGTCCATGTCCAAACTAGAGATATTCTGTAAGAAGCTTTAAATGTCAATTGTTTTTAGGGTACAGAACGGACAATTTTTCTCCAACTAACGACCAAACTAAGAATATGCACTAATAATGTCAAAATTGGATAATATCATAAAGAAGTAAAAAGAAACCACCAAAATTAATTTTGTAATACATCACTTGGTAATGCAAGCACTTTTAGGGTGTAAAGATATTAGGCACTTACTAAGTTGAAAGACAGGTTCATAGAACCATGGGATCACAGAATGGTTTGGGTTCAAAGGGACCTCAAACCCCATCTAGTTCCAACCCCTCTGCCATGGTCAGGGACACCATCCGCTAGCCCAGGTTGCCCAAAAACTCATCTAACCTGATTTTGAACACTGCCAGGGAGGGGACAGCCACAACATCTATGGACATCCTCTTCCAGTGCCTCATCACCCTCAGAGTAAAGAATTTCTTCCTAATATCTAACCTAAATCTACCCTTTTTTAGTTTGAAACCATTGCCTCTTATCCATCACTACACTCTGACAAAGAGTCCCTCTCCAGCTTTGCTGTAGGCCCACTTCAGATGCTGTAAGGCTGCAATAAGGTCTCCCTGGAGCCTTTTCTTCTCCAGACTGAACAAGCCCAACTCTCAGCCTGTCTTCACAGGACATGTATTCCTGTACACTGATCCTCTTTATGGCCTCCTTTGGACTTGCTCCAACAGGTCTGTGTCTTTCTTGCACTGGGGATCCCACAGCTGGATGCAGTACTCCAGGTGGGATCTTACAAGAGTAGAGCAGAGAGGTAGAATCATCTCCCTTGCCCTGCTGGTCACACTTCTTATGCTGCAGTCAAGGATACACTTGGCTTTCTGGGCTGCAAACATGCATTACTGAGTCACACTGAGCATCTTATCAATCAACAGCTCCCAGTTCCTTCTCCACAGGGCTGCTCTCAACCCATTCTCTATCCAGCCTGTAGTTGTTCTTGGGATTGCCCCAACCCATGTGCAGGACCTTGCCTTCATGTTGAACTTCAAATAGTTCACATAGGCCCACCACAAAAGACCGTCAAGGTCCCTCTGGATGGCAGCTCTTCCCTCCACCATGTTGACTGCACTACACAGCTTGGTGGTGTTGGCAAACTCAACCCCACTGCCTACGCTATTGGCAAAGATGTTAAGCAATGCTGGCCCCAATACTGACCTCTGAAAAATGCCACTTGTTCACAAACGATACTTCTTTATTCAAGGTTAATAAATGTAAACCTTTTGCTACAAGGTCAGTGTTCTGCTTGCTTTGCATTTATTTATTTTTTTGCATTGTTTTGGACTGTCTAATGAATCTGTTTGCATAATTTCCCCTTTGGAATGCAACAAATGTCTCTTGTCAATGCAGTTCCATCAGCACTTCTCATGGTTTTCTGGCTATTCATCCCAGCCCAGCCACTGGTCAGGGACCTTAGCCTGGTCAGTCACAAAGTGTGTTTAGCAGCAGAAACATCTCCTCCTACTCAGAAAAATCAGCAAATGTCAAAGTGAGGGTTCACTACTATGCAGGCAAGTACATACTAGAATATGTCCTTCCAGCAGCCAGTGCTCACAGACAGTTCCAGAGAGTTAAGCTTATGCATGTTGCATGTTGAGATATATGCTATGAAGACTAATTATCACCTACACTGTATTGCATACTTCAGTTTGGCACATGTGCACAAACAACATACAATATATATATGCAGTGTATCTTGTAACTTCATAATGGAACTTAACCACCATTGTTATGGGCATATTTACTCTCCCTTGCAAGTACTTTCTTGACATTATTATCTGCATTTGGTTAGCTGCAAATCCAGCCAGATGTACCTGAATTTCAAGCCTGTCCTACTTGTGATTTCCCATGTTCCTTATCTTTTTTCATCCCTACCTAGCACATTGTCTTGTGGGTGTTCCATAAGCCATATCTGCTGATTGATACATTATTTTGGTTACTTACACACATAGACATTTACTAGGAAACCCTCAACAAAGCTATACTCTTGCTTTTTTACATTAAACAACTGCTTTGACAGTTAATGAATCAATGGAAGACAATTGCACTCTATTTTACAATATGGTAGTTGAATTTCCTTCAGCTCCTTCAAGGACCAGTAAGAAACCTTTAGCCCTGGAAGCTTTGATAGACTGTTTTATATTCCACAGTTGTGCCCTGGTCTTTGTACTGCTACTAAGTACAAAGTGATGTTTCCCCCCACAAGTAATGCTCTACCTCTAAGGGCAAGAAGTCTCAGTGTTCTCTGAGCTGTGAGCCACCCTACAGCTGTGCAGTAGCATCACGTAAGATACAAGCAGAAAGATCCTGTCCATGGACAACAAGAACCACTGTACTGGAAGGCCTGCCTTGTTGCTCATTTATAACCTATTTTTCCACAGCATTTCTGTCCTCCCCCCCTTTTTTTTTGCCCTACTGATGCTGTCATGTGGCAAAGAATCTTAATCTGTTTGGGTAATAATGACTTCAGCCTTGTTTTCCTGTGGAAGACTGAGCTGTTAAGGGAAAACTTGACTCACTGGGAGAAATTACCTGAGCTGCTGCTATCTTGGCATCCCAGATTAAATTTCTAGGACACCAAGAGACTACTGAGCCCACAAAATTAATATGTGATTTCAGCGCAGCACCTCCCCCACCCTGCCCCTGCCAATACACTTTTTTAGAGAACAGACAAAAAACTCCAAGATTGATAGGAGAAATGTTAAGTGTGCAGAAAAAGAGGAAATAAAGATTGCCAAATTCTGGTCTGGTGTATGCTCCACTGTCCCCAAATAGTTGATGTTTTGGGCTAGGTTCTGACTAGATTTAATATTAAGAAAGGAGTACTCTATTTTTTTCAATTTTTTTTTTTAAATGGGACATAAGATGTGGGGTTGGACCTCTATTTTCTTAACTTATTCATATTTCACTTGCATTATTTCCATCCTGATTACCTGGCTAATCAGTTAATTTGAAAAAAGTGGAATTTATTCAGTACCTCACTAAGAATTAATCAAATGCTATACTTTCACAGCAAAACTCTTTACATGATTGCCATTTATATTCTAAATAAATTAGTTAAATTCATTTAATCTGGTGTGAGATTTCCTAAAGAAAAAGATATTCAAGGGGAGTACAGCTGAATTTAAGACTACAAAGCATGACACAGTGAGAAATGGTGAGTTGCAGGCTATTTAGCAAGTTAACAGCAACTTTGTGAAGGTCCCACATTTGGTAGAAATTGTCTTCCTGGGCACCAACAATTAATGGTGTAAATCTGGAAGTATTTGCCCAGGGACTTTCTTAAATGAAACCACAAATTAAAACAATTTTCTCTTCTTCTACACACTTGCTGTACGTGATCATCTATGGCATTAAAGTATCTCAGCTCGAGACTGCCACATTGATTTATTCCTGATATAGTGTCCCACACCCATTCCAACCCAAACAAGTGATGTTTTAAACTTTATCAATCACTTTCTTTCTCTTTGATCTGACCTGTGCCAGGGATGTGTTCCAGGGAATTTCTGAGAGCTGTTTCTTCCAGCTGGTCCTGGTTGAATTTTGCTGGTGCAACGTAGCACAGAAAGCATGATGACCCCATGCCAGTGTGAATGGCAGCTTGGTAGGGAATGCGAACACTCAGGAGCTGCAGAGATAGATCACACACACTTATGCTGCACAACTGTCCCAGGCAAGTATGTACTAGAGAAGCTGTGAAAGATCCAGCCAGATATCACCTACCAAGAGAGAGTACAATCCTGTAGGTAAAAGTGGAACTAAAGATCTCCCTGTATTCATGTTGGTCTCTAGGTTGCTTTCTGTTTTGCTTGCTCTTTCTGCTCTTATTTAAACTTACTGCTGTAGTGGATGCCATTTTCTTTGTGCTGGAGGAGCTCAAAGCACTGCACCACAATGAGTGCATGTTACAAGTGCCGGGCAGTGAATCCTCTCTGCATGGTGCCTCCCATTTCCAACATTAGGCTTCAGCAAGTGCTCTCTCTTCTCAAAATCAATTTGCACACACAGCAATGTGCCTTCCTGGTAAGGTCAGTTCTTCAAGGACCAGGGCAGGAGTCAGAGGACTTTTTCAAGGAAGCACAGAGGATTGTCAGGCTGTTTCCTGTCTGAATCTGTCATGCTTTTCTCAGAGAGCTAAATCCTGTTGTCCTTAGTTGGTACTTGTATACTCAAAGCCTTCATTAACATTTAGGACAGAATTTGCCTAAGTTTCATCAGACTTTGATAAATTCCTTTTTAGCAAGGGCAGCTGAGTTAGTTTAAGTTGCATTACCAGAAAGGAATGCTGTAGCATTCCCTATGTATAAAGTGTATGTAAATTTTACACTCCTCTTTGTTCCCCACCCTCCCCCCGCACCAACACAATCTGAGGGCAGCAACTCCCAGTGGAGTCAAGAAAGCTGCCCTAACAGCTCGGAGAGCTTAGTCTGACTTTAAAATGCCAGTCCTGCTAGATTCTGAGTTGAACAAGTGAGTTGCCTTAAAGTCAATGTGCTGCTAGGGTTCTTTTTTTGTTTGTTTGTTTGCTTTTTATGAAATACATCTAAACCATAGATTTACTTAGCACAAAACTTTCACTTGGATATATTTTATTTTCTGCTTGCAAGATATTCCAGCTGTGAAACTTTAGCTGCCAAATCATGCTTGACATATGATTCCATACTTATTCATAGATATTACTCTCTTTTAAACATAGAAATGCCTTCTACATTCCTCCATGAAGACATGAATCTCCTCCTCTGCTCTGTCTGCTTCACTACAGCATCTGACAAAAAAATACCTAAATTTAGACAATCTATCAGAACACTATCGATACACCACTGGCTAGATTTTGATTAATATGGAATAATTGCGAGTGTAAATAAGTAATACTCCTGAGCTGCGGCTGTTTGACACCTTGATTACACAATTTGTGGTACTGCAATGAAACAGAAAAGTAGGCAGGACTCCGCAAATGCCCTGAGACTGATACGGTTTTGCTATGTCTTGCATATGGATCAAAGGCAACATGAAAACGAGTCCTCAGAACTCAGACTTCTCCTGCTGCTTTTTCTCAGAACATTAACATTTTGAGATGGGACAGGGCAGGGGTGCAGGGGGGAAAGAGGTGTTATTTTCACCTTTTCAATCTGTGTCAGAGAATCAAGAGGAAGGCTAGCAAAATGGAACCAGAGCCCTGGACAAGCATCCATCCTCTGAAGGACCCCAGCAACTTGGGCCAAGACCCCTGTACATGGAAAGCAGTTGTGACTCTATGCCCTGTGGATGCTAGGCAGAAACATCAAAATATTTCAGTTCTGATCTGAAGCAGCCTGCCTGACCTTAACACCAATGATCAGTGAAGTCATGGAGCTTGGATCCAGAGTTTGTTCTGAGTATCACATAAGTTTGCAGAAATCAGGATCCTGTCATTTACGATTTTAAGAATACCTCTATGTGGCATGTGATCTTGGTGATACGAATGAAGCCTTTTTCTTTCAATGTTTTTGACTGTTGAATTTCACCTGCCTTTGGCTGGTGCATCAGGCTCACAGAAAGAGCACAACCACTCCTTGTATAGAAGTAAAAATGCTGAGATAAATTCCCCACAAAATGAACACCAGCCTCATGTCTATCACTTCTTTAACTTTGATTTACTTTTGCAACACGCAGCGGGATGAACCAACTCCCCTGACTGGCACCTTTATGCAATATTTGCCTTAACAGCCGTCGCATCCTTTCCAGAAGGTTTCATTTCTCCATTGTGTAACCCCGGGTTATCTGGGCTGGCACATTACAGGGTGGTAGCTGTGGCGGGTGGGCTGGGTGTGGTGAGCATCAGCACGCTGTCAAGATACTCAGGTCCCCAGAGTGGTTGCTGGCACTGAACGCAGAGGAGGACCTCCTCCCTTGGCCCAGCACGCTGCAGAGACACATGCAAGGACGGCAATCAGCGCCAAGACCTTTTGGCCTCCCTTATCTAAGACTGTACCCCTTCCTTCCAGTCAGAGAAACATTTGGAAGCTGAGTGGCAGTAAATATTTGGCCCCTCTGTGTAAATACAAAATATGCTTGTATCCAAAGCAGGAGAATAGATGTGATGAATAAAAGAAATCAATTATTCTTCCTGTTTCAGCTGGAAAAAATGTTACTGTTTCCCTTCTCCTTACCCTGAATTTCAAGAGTAAAGGGAAACGCCTGCTATTTGCAAATTGTTGATTACAGGAGAGCTGTATTTCCCTCCTGCTAAGCGCATTTGAACAACTGAAACTGTAATACTCTGACAGAGAGTGTTTTTATTAGGCTTGCGCTTATCATTTTCAAAGAACTTCCATCTCCATGTATTTCTGGCAGTTCTGTGGCTCAGAGGGAGACATTTTGGTTGATTTAAACCTAACCTCATAAAAAATGGCTTTACTAGTCCTTCTGACTTGCTCTTTGTTTTTGAGATAGTTTCTTTCTGCCGAGGTTCTTTCCACTGTCTGTTAAGGGCTTCGAACAGTTAACACATGCATGATAATGAAATCATTAATCTGAATTCTTAAAACAGCTGAAAACACCCTCCAAGCACTCAAAGTACTACCAGTTCCTGTCATTGAAAGGCATATCTGCTTTGCATCAATTCATATGCATTAAATCCATGTCAAGGACGTAAAAGAAACGCTCTTAAACTGACAGCCTTATGATCTGCTCTCCCTGTTACAGCACAGAACCATACTTGGGACACTTATGCACATATCTGCCTATCCAAAGATCTGTCTGCTTCTGCAACCCACAGGGTTCCCTGGGCTTCTGCAACAGCTCTTAAAAGAAATTCCACAAGTTTGAAAGGCTTATTTCCTCTTCTGAGGAGAACAGACTCCATCTGTTTGTGACATAAAAACTAAAGTCAGTGTAGCAGAATTTACAGTCTTCCTATTTTGCACAAAAGCTGTGCAAGGCACCAGCCAGAGAAACCCTGAGTGCTGTGTGAAAGAGCTTATCTGGTGATTTCTTTGGCCACACACTCAAACTCAGCAGTATCTTTTTTTTCACTGATTTTTTCCTCAGGTAAAGTGGAAGCGGCACTGGACCTCATACTGATTAATTCATTCCCTCTGGTGGGCAACTCTGAGACGTCACTAATCTGCATCACTTCCAAATGGCGTTCCCGTGAGTCTATCACAATAGACCGAGACCAGGAGGATGTGACAAACCAGCACCGGGAACCACTGGAAGTTAATGAAGATTCAAAGAGAGCCACAGCCAAAACAGTGGTGTGGAAGAGGGAACAGGCCAGTGAAACTATTGGGGCATATTACTGTGAAGGGAAGCTCAAGGATGAGGTGACAAGGATACACACCATGAAGATGCCGCTGGGAGGTACTGTGTGGTGGGCAGATAGTTTTGCATGTCACTGCTTGTGGGTGCACAGTTATCCCTGGCTGACACAAGTGGGCACAGATATCACTTCAGAGCAGGCAGGGAAGGCTGGAGTCAACAAAAGTAGACTTATCTCAAGCCTGTGGCTTTTTTTCTAAAATGCAGAGACAACTGGTCAACACCAGCTGCTAGTCATTTCCTCATGGAAGTTAGTCAGGCTTCTGTAGGTGTTCTGCTTGTATCTGGCTCTGCCAGGAACACCAAGTCAAGTAGCAAATAAGGTAAATACTGGCCTTACTGACCCCATGAAATAACACATGTGGTAACCCCGGCACCGCACTTCTCATATCCCAGCCCCTCAATTTCTAAACACACTTCCATTTAAAAGTCTTGGAAGGTTTGAGATGTAGAAAGTTGAACATCACTATCCTTTTTTAAATTTTTTTAATAAATGAACAATCTGAGCCTTGAAAATTGCTTACGCTTCATTAAACCTACAGATGAGCAACACTGGATGTGTACAGTCTGTGAAATTATGGAAAAAATCCCCAACCCAGCTCAACACTGTAAAGAAGCTCTAGCAAAGTTTCCCAATATCTAAGAGAGTTGTTCACAAAAATCCAGTATGGATTTCACTCTTAACTTTGATTTTGATTTTAAAACTCTGCACTGTAGCAAAAGCAAGCACTGCAAGGAGTTGGTGGGAGGAGATTGTGAGACTTTCAATGCTCTGTGCTCTGACCACTGAAATACATTTTCTTCTGTGCAAAATTTCTCTTGTATCTGGACCTGATTAGACTTCTGGAACAAGTTCCATAAGAAAGAGATAAGTACAGAAAAGCGTAAGAATTTTCATTATTTTTCTGCAACAAATCAAGTTTTCAAAACTCCAACCGGTTTTTCATAGGCTGCACGGTATTGACAATGTTCTGTGCTATTGCAGGTGGTCTGTGAGGAGGCTTGACACTTTTTCTTTATACAGTTTCAGTAGGAGGAATTATCATTGTTGGTATCTTCTGATATCGTACAGAAAAAATAGAAAAAGAGGGTCTGAGCTACAGATAGCATCCATTTTTTTTTTTAGTATGAGAATGTTAGAAGAAAGTGAGCAGGACAAGTGCATTTTGCTTAAGCTTATGTTTTCTCTGACCAAGTGTGGTCCTTGAAGGGTTGGACCAGTCACCCATAATGCTCTACAGGTGCAGGCTGACAACTCCATTGTTTCAAAGGAGGCTGCAATGAGGAGGAGCAGATAATAGTCCATGGAAAGTCATTGTGACTCTGCATAGAATGCTAGTGAGCTGAACATATCTCTGGCTGTCACGTAGAACAACTTCCATGGGTGGAAGAGTATCTCCTGAATCAGTTTTTTGCACTTGTTATCTGTGGACCTAGGAGCAGAGAATTTAAAGTAATCAGACTTTGAGAACTTCTCACATGTGACATAAATTGTTCTAACCAGAACTAATGCAAAGTTCACATCAGTGGCAGGTAGATCTCTTTGAATCATTAATGGGCTGGAATCCATTTTTCAGATTTTCTCTGCAAAAGCTTTCACTGAGAAAATTCGAGCTAGCAACTTGTTGATGAATATGAATAGTCTAATCAGGCTAGATGGGTGAGAAAGAGTCACAACAGAAGTTCTCAGAGCTATTGAAGAGTGCAGAAAGAGGAAGAAGAGGTCAGTGAAGGACTCTGAGGTTTGGCAGGGCATCTGTAGTTGGAAAAGAGGCCTTTTTCCCTTTTACTGTTGTCTGAATATTTTTTAAAGTCAGGGTGTGTTTTTCAACACCAAAGATTGAGCAAGAGTTGAAATGTGCAGTTTCCCATTGAGGACACAAAATGCATGGGAAGGAGCAGCACTTCTGAAAATCCAGCCAGTTTTGTGCTTCGGGGCAAGAAGCTGCTGAAACACTCATTAGCTTTAATCAGTTGGCACAGCTACTGTCACCTGCCTGATACCTCTTATCAGGTATGTAGACACACTGTAGATTGCTGCTGCCTAACTTGGAACGTTAGCAGGTTCATTTTCCTGGTTTAGTCCACATGCATGCCATTCTGAAAGCAGCAGTCCTGATCTCCTGAATTCTATATATTTGAGCATGAGGATTATGTGTGTGATAGTCATAGATGCAATGAGAAGAAGCAGATTCTGCTTTAATTATATATGGAGAGTAATGCTTATACTGAATAGAGGACACATATCTATAGACTAGAACACTATATAGCTTGTTCTGCATCTAGTAATATATGACTTAGGCAATTTCTCCATATGAGACATGTGTGTTTTCCTATATATGCTTGAGTTTCCCCCATAAAGGGACAATAATGGAAATGCTAGAAACAGAGCTTGTGGCACTTGCCCTGCAACTCACTTTATTATGTCTCTATAAGGAATTGGCACACTTGAGATGTGAAATAATGAAATACAAGTCACAATCTAAAAATACGTTGGAACCAAGCCCACCAGGGAGTGTGGGTTCCTTTCAATTGCAACAATACTCTGAAGAAAATGTCATGTGGTTCAGCTAAACAACATGCAAAGAAAAGAAAATGGGAATGCAAAAGTTTAATATCTTGTTAAAATAATCAGTAATGCCTTGCTAAATTTGGTCCAAAATACACTGCAGCTAAAACACTGAGGATCATTTGTAGCTAACTATTAATTTTTGGGGAAACTGTTGTATTTTCTTTTCCTAAATAGATCATGATTTTCACCATTCATTATTCATAAATAACATCTAACTTGGGAGTTGACAGTAAATTGGGAGAGCTCTCAGTTTTTCTTTTATTGTTTTGAATGAGGCCCTATTTCATTATTCTATATCAGAATTTTCTGTTTCTGAGATGTGAGTTCAGATACAAGTGCCTATGTACCATGGCAAAAGCTCAAGAGATTCCCAAGCATGTGTGTTGTATCACATAGGAAGAGTACCCCTGAAATCAATTGGATGACATTTAGAAAGGAATGAAAATACATGGCAGAGGCATTAGAATTGCACAGGGGATGGAAATTCCACCCCGCAAAGACTATTTCTTGAGATTTTTTTCTGTCCCTTCCCCAATTATCTTCTCAGTTGTTGGTTTTTTGGGGGTTTTTCTCCTGGTAATGGTAAGGGAAAGGCAAACATGTTGTGAAAATCTTTTTTCTTATATAAACAAATGTATAAAAGTTATAAACAAATGTATAAAAGTTATAAACAAATGTATAAAAGTACTTTTCCATTTAAGGACAAAATCGAACTACAGTTTCCCAATGGGGAATTGAAAAATATCACCACTCTGGACAGTTCCTCACATAGAAATTTTGATTAAAACACATTTTTGGACTAGACTGTTTTGGTAAAAGTGTCACTGACTGTAACGACAAGGGTTTTTTTTCATTTGTTCTTAGTGCAAGCCAATACTCTCAATATTTATAGAGAGCATGGAGAACTAAGGCAAGCACAAGCCTACTCTATCTTACCACATCTCCCCTAGACCCTACATGACTGTGGTCTCCTAAACTGTCTTGACTGTTCTGCATCATAAAGTTTAAATAGAAAAGAACTGAGTCACTCAGGGTGTTTGTCTGCCAATGACGGCTTGTTCCCTATGATACATTATCCAGTATGTTATCCACTTTGCTTTAGAAATGTTCAAGGGATGAAGAAACTTGGGAAAGTGTTTTGCAGCCAGTTGGAGTTCCTAGTTGGGAAGTGTTTCCAGTTACTCAACCAAAATCCCCCTTTTTAATTTTTTTTTCGTTTTCCATTTCATAACCCAGGTTCTATTGGAAGTTTGTTGTTCCAGGGTAGTACAGTTGAGTCCTCTGTTTTTGCCAAAATATAGAATTAAGGTTGCTGGAGATAACACCTCAGTGTGTGCTCTGAAGAAATTTAAATGTCAAAATCTGAGATAGGGTCATGCTAAAAACCACTCTCAGCTTTCATCCCAGAGACTGGAGACAGTAACTGCAGCTATCTACCCTATGCTTCTGTCCTGTTCTGTTTTCAGCCTCATTCCACCCGGTGGCATTAACTGTTACAGCAAATAAGGGAGAGCACGTGAATATTTCCTTCATCAGAATGGCAGCAAAAGAGGAAGATGCAGTGATCTACAAAAATGGTAATTAGCCTTTCTCTCCTGTCTTTTCTCTTCCTGCTCGTCTTAGCGAAGTGCCGTGTAGTTGGTTTGAAGTTATTGCTGATGATGCTCATGCTGTGCAACTGGAGCAGACATAATTCCTCACACACTTATTGTTCCCTGAAGGAGACATTTGCCATATCCAATATACTGCGCTGATCTGTTTCTCTTCCACCAAAATGCCAAATTCTCTGTTTTGTTTCTCAAATCTTTTGCTTTGTTTCTCATTTTCCTTTTTGATTTCCTTCTATATGCTCTCATATATTTACCTGGCTGATTTTAGCTTTTTAAAATATATTTATTTCCTGTGTCACTGTGAAGGCCTAGTTGCTGCATCTCTCTTTACATTTCTACTGGACATGCCTTTCCTTCTTCCAATGGCTTTTAGAGGCCATTTAGCTTCTGTGATGCACTTTAAGCTAAGAAATTAATCACTAGTAATCTGGTATTGGAAGAGCAAAACTGTCAACCTTATTTCATTCAACTACAAAAATGAGTCAGGCTGTGAAATTTATGACA
This sequence comes from Laterallus jamaicensis coturniculus, assembly GCA_022605575.1. Taxonomy (NCBI): domain Eukaryota; kingdom Metazoa; phylum Chordata; class Aves; order Gruiformes; family Rallidae; genus Laterallus; species Laterallus jamaicensis. The sequence goes on from JAKCOX010000054.1 coordinate 3,536,364, forward strand.
CCAACTTTTCTATCCATCTAACATGGCACCTAAATCACACCTAAGTCACTGTTCAGATGTGTGCTGCTGCTGCTTGACACTTGGAAATACACAGTTTGCTATCTACCTCTTGCAGAAATGTAGTAAAATATATGTCAGTAAACACCCAGGATTTTTACTTGTGAAGAGCAGACATAATGTACTGGTCCATGTTTGTCTAGCTTACAGCAGGTTACCAGGAAACAGAGCAAATAGAGAAGGATGAGGTAAGGAAGTGTCAGCACACAGTGAAAGAATCCATGCAGTGGGCCAGCCTCAACCCCCATTACTGAATACTTGGATCACTTCTCTACAGACTGGAAGAGAAAAATACCGAAAAGATGTCTTTCAAAGAGGCAATATGCAAAGCAGAGTTTGTCAAAGACCTGTTTCACTGTGAGGGTGATGGAGCACTGGAACAGACTGCCCAGCGATGTTGTGGAGTCTCCTTCTCTGGAGACATTCAAACCCCACCTGGATGTGTTCCTGTGTGACCCACTCTAGGTGATTCTGCTCTGGCAGCGGGGTCGGACTAGATGATCTTTCAAGGTCCCTTCCAACCCCTAATGTTCTCTGTGATTTTCCAATTCTTTGCCCTTTGGAGATTCAGCATGGCAGAACGGAGCAAGTCTTACATCCCTTGTCCTTTCAGGGGAGTGTTTTGATGTCCGGTCAGCATTTTCTTATACAAGAACCATATGTTGGAGCAGGAGTGCTTTCATCATGGTGCTGTCTTAGCTGGGATTCCAACTGGAAATTTGGCAAAAAGCCTCAATTTAACCATGACTCTGGACAGTAGGTGAAATTCTCCACCTGAGATTGCAGCTGAAATAGCTACTGAGACAGGAACTGGCAAAGAAAACACTTGTCCTGTCATATTTCACTGTTCCAGTCTTTCACTCAGGCATTTAAAGTACGGCTTCCTCCTTGCAGACTGTCACAAAGTCTGTCTAGGCAATGGAACCATTCTGCTAAGCAATATTGCTTTCAGACATTGGCATATCTTGTGCCATCTTGGAAGACAAGCCACAAAACCTGAACCGTGCTAACAGACTATCTGAGCATAAGGCTTTCTTAGTATTTTGCTGCAAAGTTTGTTTGCAGCTTGTTACTTGGAAGAGACATAAAAAATCCTCCACAGCTTCAGAACTAATCCCTCTCATCCTTTGCTCTATTTCTTTGGCCCTGTTTTCCGGAAGAATTTTCATGTGCCAGCATGAACTAAACTGACCCAAGATCTTTTGGCTATTTTGGTTACAATCACCAGCAAAGTTTTACATTTGTAGACTGACTGATATTTAACATATTCAAATGAATAGTATGACAGTATATGATCACAGACAGTAAAGGTCCTGCCCGGACAGTTGAACTTCTGAATTATTAAAGCAGAGTGAAAAAAAAGGGGGGGGGGGGGGAGGGGGGGGGTGTTGTTTCATTATCAGTTTAACTGTAAAGGGACATAGAAGGTAAGGTTGTTTGATTTGAGGGACTATTATCTGGTTAACGGTTATTCAGCATAAAAGACTAAGACAAGCAATGAGAAAAGTAATAAATAAACAGACACACAAGGCCTAAGGAGTAGCAGGTGATAGAAAACATCAAAAGGCAGAACTCTCCATCTCCTGAAGGCCACTGAGAGAACAACACAAAGCCCCAGGCAGCTTCAGACAGAAGCTCTGTCAGTATATGAATTGGGGAGAAGAGATTACCATGGATCTCAGGAGGAAAGAACAAACTTATGGTGTGATCATGGAGGACTGTGAGCATGCATGATTCACAGAATTACAGAATCACAGAACAGTAGAGGCTGGAAGGGACCTCCAGAGATCATTGAATCCAACCCCCCTGACCAAAGCAGGTTCCTTAGGACAGGTCACACAGGTCGGTGTGCAGACAGGTCTTGAATATCTCCAGAGAAGGAGACTCCACAACCCCTCTGGGCAGCCTGTCCCAGGGCTCTCTCACTCTCACTGTGAAAAAGTTCTTCTGTATATTAGTGTGGAACTTCCTATGCTCCAACTTGAATCCATTGCTCCTTGTCCTGTCCCCACACACCACTAAAAAGAAGATGGCCATTTTCCTCTGTTTCCCACATTTCAGATATAAACATTGATCAGATCCCCTCTCAGTCTTTTCTCAAGGCTGAACAGCCCCAGCTCTATCAGCCTTTCCTTGTAGGGGAGATGCTCCAGGCCTTTAATCATCTTTGCAGCCTTCCTCTGGATTCTCTTCAGGAGATCCCTGTCTTTTCTATACCAGGGAGCCCAGAACTGGATACAATACTCCACATGGGACCTGACCAGGGCAGAGTAGAGGGGGAGGATCACCTCCTTTGACCTGCTGGCCACACTCCTTCTGATGTACCCCAGGATCCCATTGGCTCTCTTAGCCACCAGGGCACACCGCAGGGCACACCACACTGGCCAACCTGTCATCTACCAGGACCCCCAGGTCCTTCTCCACAGAGCTCTTCTCCAGCAGGTCATCCCCCAGCCTGTACTGATTCAAGTGTTTATTCCTTCCCAGGTGCAAGACTTTACACTTGCTTTTATTAAACCTCATCTAGTTTCTTACTGGCCAACTCTCCAGCCTGTCCAGGTCAAATACTGTGATACTTAGGGAAAGAGCCAAACAGGAGAAAGGGAGGGCTCAAACTGAACAGAAAGGAAACAGTCATGGGAAAATAGGTCAGGAGTAGGTAAAAGGTGCCACTTGTATGTGTGCAAGCTGCAGGCCAGCATGCTGGGCTGACCAAGCTCTGACCTGCAGTTGGACTGCTCTTACTAAACTCTGTTCTTTATCACTCTTCAAAACAAGTGCGCTCTCTACCTGGTATGTATATGTATGATCTGCTAGCAACCCTCATACAGAGCAGAAGGCACAACACGTAACTAACTGGAAACATATGCCAAAGGTCAAAGGGGATTTTATGCCTTGGGCTAGCAACCACAGAAACTAAGCTATGGCAGGTGTGTGTGCTTTGCGTGTACATGCACATGTCAGCTGCAAACCAGGCTAACCAGTAAGTAGGATAAGAGTTCTGAGAGACAGCTGTTAGAAATACTGTAGATCCAGGCCAGCTAAGACCCATTTTTGGGTGTTTGAGTGTATGAGATATGCCAGCAAGTCTGACTAGCTGGCAAGCAAGAATAGGACTGGGTTGTTTATGTGTACATGAGTCCTATGTGCATATGCAGTACCTGTGAAGGCACAGGTGAGCCTGTTGGTGGCTAGCTTTGTCAGTACAGTGTGTGTGAACATGTATGTTTTGGTGATGGCTGGACCTGTCAGCAGCTGATCACAGCAGCCTTGCTCTAATAGACTAGAACAGAAGGACTTCAGAGGTCCTCAGGTCCACTGGATGGAGATTCTCTTTAACAGCAATGTTCACATGTTGTTACTTGGTGACCCAGAGGGATGGGAGGAGACCAAATATTATCACCTTACTTAGCAAGCATGCATGACCAACTACCTAAAATAACATTGATAAGCTCCCTATGAAAAAAACAGAAGGGACAGAAACATGTTAAGTCTGGGAAGAAAAGATAAAGCTGTGCTGTGTTCTTCCTGCTTTGGTCTGCTATCTTTGTGCTACTCAGATTAAATAAGACCTAGTAATTTGCTATTTGACTCCTTCCAGCCACACTAGACTACTTGCAAGTGATCACCCCTCACTTCAGGAAAGGCCAAGATATAAACACTTTTAACCACTAGACCTAGCAACATTTCTGTAAAGCAATTGCTGTCAATCTCAAAATCTACCTTCCTTTTCACTTGTACCTCTCCTGTTATCAGAAGCCACTTTAGCTCAAGAACTAAATTCTAGAAATTCACAAGTATTGAATAGATTCTGCTGCTTAGCTCAGCATAGCTCTCCTTCCTCAGTAACCGATGCAAACTCATTTCTTTCTGTAGAAGGTGAATGACTTCTGTCTGTTGTATCCATGTGCTCCTTCCCCAGGTTCTTTCATCCACTCTGTGCCCAGGCATGAAGTGCCAGGTGAGCTGGAAGTCTCCTATCCTCAAGTTCAACCACAAGATGCAGGAGTTTACTCTGCCAGATACATAGGAGGAAATCTCTTTACTTCTGCTTACACAAGGCTTATTGTAAGACGTAAGTTCCATTAATGTGTGCTGATGATTAATTGTTTAAATTCATAATGATGCTGACATGAAACTTACACTGTGCCCAAATAAGGGACAAAATCTTTCTTGGCATAAGCTGTCCTCAGATTATGTCAGCAGAAATTTTTTTCCTCAAAGATTTTTTGGTACAAGCTGATACTGATTTGAGTAGCTGAAGAAAAAAAAAACAACCAACAAACCAACCAAAACCACAGATTTATGTTCAATTCATCTTAGCTGTTGCAAGGAAAGCTTGCTCTTTTCTCAGCAAGTATAATGACCAGGGAGCTGGAGCACCTCTGCTACGAGGACAAACAGAGAGCTGGGCTTCTTCAGCCTGGAGAACAGAAGCTCCAAGGATGCCTTATTGCAGCTTTCCAGTACCTGAAGGAGCTGCAGAAAAGCTGGAGAGGGACTGTTTAACTGGGATTCAAGTGATAGGACAAGGGGTAATGGGTGTAAACTAAAAGAGGGGAGATTTTATTAGATATCTGGGAGAAATTCTTCCTGGTGAGGGTGGTGAAGCCCTGGCACTGGCTGCCCAGAGCAGCTGTGGCTGCCCCATCCCTTGCAGTGTTCAAGGCCAGGTTGGATGGGGCATTGGGCAACCTGGACTAGTGGAGGGTGTCCCTGCTCATGGTAGGGGATTGGAATTAGATGGTCTTTAGACGTCCCTTCTGTGAATGAAGAAGGTGGCACTGAGTCTCCCATGAATTTTCAAATGTCTCTATTCTCTGTGGTGGGCTATACCCAAACACCATTTATCCTAGGATTCCTTATCTTTAGCATTCATTCTTTCATTTCACAAACTATCCCAGCCTTAGTAGGCTCTGAAAATTCTTGTTGCAGTGGATCACAGGACCAGTTCACAATGCAGGGGACATATTTTCCATTAAGCATTCCAGATGTCTTGTAGCTCATGCTGCTATATTAATTTTCATAAGATATAAAGAAAATTAGGTTGTATTAACAGAGATATAAAAATGATATGTGAAAATTGCTATTCAAATATCTTCCACTTTGGGGAAAATATTTCTGACAGTAAAATGTATTTTACTTGCTAACAGGTTACTTCCAAGAGTCACAAATTAATTGTTAGCATGCCCCAGATTTGGATTTTTAAACTATTGCCACCTTATTAAATGAAATGGTCAAAGATCTGCTCTGTGCTCCAGTGCCAAACTTCACAGCAGAAGAGTTATCCATAAGTATCCCTGCCTTGAAATAGGCTTTTGTCTGGCCCATCCTGCCCATTGGAACAACTCCTTGAGTGTTGTCTGGGATAGTGGCAGGGACCACAGTAACAGTAAAGGGAAGCACTGGTTACATGCCACTGCTGAAACACGTCATGTTTAAATTATCCACATAGGCACAGATTCATCATTTTTAGGAAAGCGTGACTACATGAAGGAATTAATGCAACAAGAAGGAGGAGACAGCGCCAGTTACCATATTGATTCATTAAATGCTTACTGATCCATGTCTGGGTTAACCACTTATAGTGAGCCTACCTCAGGACTTTACAGTTTATAAGCTCCCCAGCATGAGGTTTTGTTATGGGCTGACCTGGCTGGAGGCCAGACGCTCCCCTAAGCCTCTCTGTCACTCCTCTCCTCAGCTGGGCACAGGAGAGAGAATATAACGAAAGGGTCCTGGGTAAGCATAAGGACAGGGAGAGATCATTTGCCAGTAACTCCCATGGGCGGAACAGACTCAACCAGGAATAAAATTACATTTTTTTATTACCATGTAAATCAGAGTTGAGTAATGAGAAAAAAAAACAAAGCTGAAAAACCCTCACCTCTCCCTCCTTCATGGGCTCAACTTCACTCATTTCTCTCCCTTCTCCTCCCAGCAGCACAGGGGGGCAGGGAATGAGGGTTGCAGCTAGTACATCATGCTGTCTCTGCTGCTCCTTCCTCCTCAGGGGGAGGACTCCTCACACTCTTCCCCTGCTCCAGTGTGGGTTCCCTCCCACAGCAGACAGTACTCCATGAACTTCTCCAATATGAGTCCTTTCCATCAGGTGCAGCTCTTCAGCAACTTCTCCAAGTCCCACTAACAAACTCCTCTCCATGGGGCCATGGGTCCTGGCAGGACCCTGCTCCAGTGCAGGCTTCCCACAGGCTCACAGCCTTCTTGGGACATCTACCTGCTCTGGCGTGGGGTCCTCTATGGACTGCAGGTGGATATCTGTTCCACCATGGACCTCCATGGGCTGCAGGGGAATAGGCTGTCTTACCAGTGTCGTCTCCAGGGATTGCAAGGGGATCTGCTCAGGTGCCTGGAGCATCTTATCCTCCTCCTTCTGCACTGACCATGGTGTCTGCAGAATTTCTCACCTCTTCTCACTCTTCTCTCATTGCAAAAGTTGTTGCTCCGTTTTTGGATTTTTTTCCTTCTTAAATATGTTATCCCAGAGGTGGTACCACAATTGCTGATTGCTTGGCCTTGTCCGGTGGTGGTTACATCTTGGAGCTGGCTGTCACTGGTTGTCAGATGTACAGCTTCTTGCAGAAGCCACCTCTGTGGTTCCTCCACTAACAAAACCTTGCCATTCAAATCCAAAGCAGCTTTACATTAGCAGGTCATAAAGATCAGTTTTTGTGATGTTAGAAACATTGTTACACATGAAATACTGAAAATTATTGGCTTAGCTCCCCCTGATTTCAAAAGCAGCTCAGAGAATTTTGCATGTTGTGGGGATAGCTTAAGTATTTGCATGATGCAGTCAAGTATACCTGTTCAGAGCTTGAGTTCTGCTTCTAAGAAATCAGTATGAAAACCATGACAAACGATGTTAGGATTAATGGTAGTAGTATCATTTTAAATTATTAAGTGGGAAATAAAATCATGACAGGCATTAAGACAACCAATTGTTTAGTCCATTTATTCCAGGAACAGGTCACCAGTTGACTAATACTTCTTATAAAGACCCAGCGAAGACAGGAGAGATACAGAAATGTGAACCCAGTCTAATGAACTTTCAAGAAAAAAATTCTTACAGAAAAAAATCATGACTTGCCTAATGCTGGTATAAAACCAGCAATGCCAAGCCTGGTCCTGCTGGCTTACAATCAGTATAGCCAGCTCCAGTTGAAGCCTTTTGTAGGTCTGAGGTCCATGCTACAAGAATAGAAATCTTAAAAATAACACTTTTGTCAACTTCCAAACTTACTCTTCCAACACTATGTTTCGAAAATGGAAGATTTTTTCACTTCTGTCCTTGAAGAAGTTGTAGTGTTACTGTATACTATGCAGCGGTTCTGCTCCAGAAGTAGGGGCACTTCCACAATGAAAAAAGTGATTCCTTGCATTAGGTCAGTTGGCTGAGGTTTTAGGGATCCATACAGATCTTATTCTTATGTATTTTACTGTCTGGCCTGTTAATAATCATTTTATTACTTGATTGGTTATTGAATAAGACAGCAAATATGTCCTTATGTTTGTACAAACAAGGATGTGAAGCACAGAAATGGGGCCCCTCTTGTAGCTCCCACTGCCCTTCCTGCAGGAACAACGGCATTTGTCATGAAGATACTGGGGAATGCATCTGTCCTCCAGGCTTTATGGGAAAAACATGTGAGAAAGGTAAGAAAACAGAATTTTCACAGATTGCTTATTAATTTGTTCTCAGTGGCAGAATTTGTCAGATTATTGGGAGGATCATCAAATGGAGAAGCCTTGTTTTACTCTTTATAGCTAGAGCATTTACAGCTGCTGCTGGAGACAGGATGGCAGTGTGTGAGATGGACCCTGAATTATTCAGGTTGTTCTTGTACTTGTGATTTACCTTCTCCCTTTCTTTTTGTAGTCGATATATTGCTGAAGATCAGCATTAATATGCACTGGACAGTATGCTAGATAATCTCTTCTAGACTCCCTTTTCCATGAGAGGCTAGACCAGGTGATCTTTTGAGATCCCTTCCAATCATGATTCCCCTGAAAACAGTGTGCTTGAAGCTACTGACTGACTGTTAAATTCAGAATAGAATAGGAGATCATAGGAGAATTAGATTTAGAGAGAGCATCAGAGAATCCCTGGCTACTTCTGAACAAGTTGCTGATGTGCTCACAGGGTGATTTGCCTTTGTAGGGGTAGATCAACAGTGTATGCCTGTGCATATCTGTGTCTACGAAAATTAGTTTGGATTCTGGAATAATTATATCAGGCATCACATCGCTCTGATCTCCCCAGGCAGCTCTTGGGTACAGTGCTAAATACATATTCTAATGTTCTGACTGAAGTGCTGCAAGTACTAGATCTTAGCTATTGGAATAATTGACATTTGAACTACTCTAACTTAGCACTGATAGTATCAGAAAAGCAAAACCTTGAGTGCAACACTTTCATATGCACTGACCTCTAAGAAGAATATTTGGTTTTCATGGCATTGTCTGTCCATTTTATATTAAAAATGCTTATAAAGAGTTTCATTACTGAATAATACTGCTCTCTTATCGGTGCTTATCTTCACATGGGAGAAAGTTATGCTTGTTTCTGCTGCTTGACCTTAACCATTAGTCATTAGTGTAGCTGTGGCTTAACTAGTTATGGATGTACATTAGGTATCTGAATGGTAAAAATATTATTCTTTATTTTAATTAATGCTTGCTGCTCTCTAAAGCTGTGTCATTAGAAGCATTAGGGATTTTGTGAATTTAATGCTGTCAGGGTATTCTTTTCCTCTCTCATCTCAACAGCTTGTGGAGCCAATACATTTGGCAAAACATGTGAGGAGAGCTGTAAAGAAAACTACGGCTGCAGGAACTATATGTTCTGTCTACCAGATCCATATGGTTGTTCTTGCGCCACAGGATGGATGGGTCTGGAATGTGATAAAGGTAAAGTAAAAAATATGAGGAACGGTAAAGGGGGTTACACATAAGAAGTATAGAAGCAAACTGACAGAGGAGACTAGAAGACTGAATTTTTTACATTCTGTACTGGAGGGGTGATTAATATAGTTAATAATTAGTATAGTTAATCTGTATAAATATTAAAACTTTTGCTTTAAACAGTGTGCACACCCATGGAAGAACAATCCCCTGTGTGCCCAGCTCTGCAATGAAGGATACCTGCTTAATAGTCACCAAGGCTATTGGGTTTTGATTCTAGCTTTTCGAGGCATCATAGTAATATTTACCAATCCCAGAGGGCCATGTCAGATTCTCAGAAGAAAGACATAGTAAAGTTAAAAATACTCAAAGTACACTGCAAAATTGATTGTTGTCCTACTGAGACATTAAAAATCCTCTAAGGGCTACAGTCCTGTTGCATTTCTACAAGTCAAATTAAGCAATTCAGTGCCAAATGTGTTTGAGCATTGTTCACTTTAACTGGACTGTGGTCTCTCTGGGATGAGGAACACATCTTCCTTTCCCAGCATGTGTCGTATGTTCAAAGGGAGCCTCACTGATAAAACCACAGTGGAGAATGAAGACACTGACACACTGGCATCTAGTCTGCAAATGATAGGCATGTGTGCACTTTTTTGAAGGTAGCATGTTCTCAGGATGCTCTGTGGATGATATCCATATGATTTTAATCTCAACCTAACCTGTGGAACTAAACCCAACTGGAGAATTTATGCATGAGATTGAAAATTAATGGAAGGCATTTTCTAGTACCTTTACACTAACTGGTAACGTTTGTACTTGCAGAATGCAAACCTGGATTTTATGGGTCGGATTGCAAGCTCAAATGTAATTGTCACAACCGAGGGACATGCGACAGATTTAAGGGCTGCATCTGCTCCCTTGGATGGCATGGTCTGCAATGTGAAAAAGAAGGTAAAGCAAGGTAACACGGTAGTAAATGGCTTTTCCCAGTGTAACTGCAACAGATCTTCACGTTGGTACAGCATTTCCACTCCAGGCTTGTATCCTCACTCTGTCAATTACATTCCCAGGGCCCAGACATTTCTGAACATCTTTTTTTTTTTTTGCAGTGCAGTGTTTCTAAGTCTCTGCCCCATATGCTTCAGTTAGCAGGCTGGTTTGCTGCCATTTCATCTAATTTTGCTTTCTCTAGAGGTAGACTTGGAAACCTTACTCTATAGATTTGATCCTGACCTTAACATCAGCTACTGCCAGAACCTGCACATCCTACCTGCATGATCAGCTTTTGGATAGACTTATAGCACTTTATTGTTACCTACCTCTTACTCATCTGAAAACACCCCTATACCATGTACCTCACCATCTGAAATTGGTGACTGAGACAGCAAGGCAACCCCAGAGTTGAAAACAGCTCTGTCTCTCTGAGAGACAGCTTGCAGTGCTGAACATACCTTATTCAGAAAGAATTGTTTTTGACTCAGGAAAAGTTTGCATTCAGTATTTTAGAAGATGCACACAGCATCTATTATTTCCGCCTGATAAATAAAGTGACAAAGCCACCTATAAAAGCTTTCAAATGCAAACAATCAGACAAATAAGACGGTGATCCAATAAACCAAACTACGCCATTGTGGTTTGACTGCTCTTACAAGCAAAAGAAATGGAGGGCAGATAGTTACTGTATATTCAGCATGAAATCTGTGCATGGTTTTGCCATAACTACATTGTCTGAGCCTAGAGCGTCTGAGAAAGAGACAGTAGAGGAGGAGAATGGAGGGGAAAAGAAAGAAGAGTGACAGGGCTCACACCATCTCACTTGACATTTGTGCTGATGTTACAATGCTAACTTTTCTAAGAGTGACCCTTGCATAGGCCCACATAAGTGAAGGGAGAAGCAGACACCTATGCTGGCTGTCCTCAGTGTATGCCTCAGCCAGCTTTGGTGGTGTCTCTTTAGAGTTCTGTTTGAAGGCTGACATTAAAATGCTATATATCCTCCATAGGTTCAGCAGATCTTTCACCGCAGATAGAAAACTTACTAGATCCTGTAGAACTCAATTCTGGTGTTGAGTTCAAGCCTTTCTGTATAGCTACTGGGATTCCGCTTCCTAAAGCTGAAGAATTTAAACTTCTGAAGCAAGATGGAACTGTCCTAAGGGTAGGCTCCTGATCAATTTCCTATAAATTCCTGTTATTTCTGATGTTTATATTCACTCTACCTCTAGCTAATGCACACTGTGCTTTCCAAGTATAATGTGAAATTTCAATATTCTGTGATGACTGATGAACTGAAGCACATATAAAACTGTGGCACTCACCTTTGCAGAACTTTTCTATGGATATAACTAAACTCCATGTGAATTCAAAAACAGTGAGAAAGTATCATAGGAATATTCCTAAAAGCCCACATTTTTCAGGCCTTGCATGTCCTTTCTCATTTCAGCCTGCCTTAATTGTGACCAGTAATCGCTCTGAAGCCATGTTTACAATTAACCGGATCCAGCCCCGTGATACAGGAACCTGGGTCTGCAGTGTGCAGACAGTAGCTGGAATGGCAGAGAAACCATTTCAAGTTACAGTCAAAGGTAAAGGCCCAAGTCTCTTCAAACATCTCTGGCAATCTGCTTTTAGGGGCAGCTGTGTGCTCTAACATGTCAGAGCTTTCTGTTCTCTGAACTGCAGGATAACATCTGCATAAAAATCCTAGAGTCAGAATATGAACAGAAACTCTCTACAAGCAACATACCAATTACATGTATTGAAAAATAATAGTGGGGATTAGAAGAAAAACTGAAATATTATTTATTTATTTGTTTATAATTATCTAAGCTATCAGGTTCAGGTTGTAAATCCTTGTCTACTTTGTAAGACTTTTGAAGAAATTATCCAGTTTACCTAGATCTAGGAAGATAACAGAGTTTTGCTGACATAGAGAATTAAAAGGCTGGTTTAATACTCATGTTCTTGCTCAGTTCCTCCTGTGCCACAGTACGCTCCAAGGCTTACAGACAGCGGACATAATTTTCTCATCATTGATATCAATGCTGAGTTACATCTTGGAGATGGACCTGTTGTGTCAACAAAACTTCTGTACAAGCCAGCAAAACATCATCAGTCCTGGATGTCTGTGGAAGGTAAGAGGATGTTCATTAATTCCCTTAAACACAAACTTCAGCTCAAGATGAAACATAATGTGGTGTCTGCTTTTAGAATCACAGAATCATCTGGGTTGGAAGAGATCCTTAAGATCATTGAGTCCAATCACTGCGTAACCCAGCCTAGTCCACCTTTAGATCATGTCCTTAAGCACTTCATCTACACGTCTTTTAAATACCTCCAGGGATGGTGACTCCACCACCTCACTGGGCAGCCTGTTTCAATGCCTGACAACCCTTTCAGTAAATAAATTCTTCCTGATATCTAACCTAAATCTTCCCTGGTGCAATTTTAAGCCATTTCTTCTCATCCTATTGCTTGTCACCCAAGAGGCCAACCTCGGCATTTCTGCAACCCCCTTGCAGGTAATTGCAGAGAGCGATAAGGTCTCCCCTCAGCCTACTTTTCTCAAGACTAAAAAACCCCAGCTCCCTCAGCTGTTCCTCATAGGACTTGTGCTCCAAACCCTTCACCAGCTTCATCACTCTCCTCTGGATGAACTCTAGCATCTCAACATCCTTCCTGTAGTGAGGGGCCCAAAACTGGACACAGTACTCAAGATGTGTCCTCACCAGAGCTGAGTATAATGGAACAGTCACTTCCCTACTCCTGCTGGTCACACTATTCCTGATACAAGCCAGGATGTCATGAGCCTTCTCGGCCACCTGGACACACTGCCAGCTCTTGTTCAGTCAGCTGTCAACTAACACCCCCAGGTCCTTTTCCACCAGGGAGCTCTCCAGCCACTCTGCCCCAAACCTGTAGTCCTGCCTGGGGTTATTGTGACCAAAGTGCAGTACTTGGCGCTTGACCTTGTTGAACCTCATTAAACTGGCCTCTGCCTATCAATTCAGCCTGTCAAGGTCCCTCGGCAGAGCTTTCCTGCCTTCCAGCAAATCAACACTCACACACAATTTGGTGTCATCTGCAAACTTACAGAGGGTGCACTCAATCCCCTCATCCAGATCATTAATGAAGATGTTAAACAGGACCAGCCCCAGCACTGAGCCCTGAGGAACACCACTTGTGACCTGCCACCAGCTGGATTTAGCTCCATTCACCACAACTCTTTGGCCCAGGCGTCCAGCCAGTTTTTAACCCAGTGAAGAGTATACCAATCTAATCCATGAGCGGCTAGTATTTCCAGGAGGATGCTGTTGGAGACAGTGTCAAAGGCTTCACTGAAGTAGAGGTAGACAACATCCACAGCCTTCCCCTCACCCACTGAGCAGGTCACTTTGTCATAGAAGGAGATAGTGCTGACTGGGCCTCAACACCTGGTTGTCCTGCAAGTGTTGCATGATGGTACTCAAGATGATTTGTACCATCACTTTCCCCAGCACTGAAGTTAGGCTGACAGGCCTGTAGTTCTCTGTCTGGCCCCTCTTGACTCAAAAGTCTTTGCAGAGAACACAAATTAAATCTTGGATGTGGGAGTCACTGTCTATCGTTGTGTAATGCTAAGGTGGTATGCCAACAGTAGTCAAAACTCTATGTTCAGCTTTCAGTAACCAAAGGGTTCCTCCCTCCTTCCAACAGTACTCACAGTTGGACCCAGATGTTGAAAACTCCTCTGGAAATAACAGGTTTTCAAAAGTAGTGATCAGTAGGGAGAGATCTGGAACATCTACAGTCTTCCTTCATGTCTATTGTGCCCTCTGGTTAGACAAGTATCATACCTAAATGTTTAACAGGAATGGTCTGGGCAAAATGAAGCTTGGTTGTGACTTAGGTGACCTCTTACAGTTCTATTTAAGATTTCATTCAAGGCTAAAATATTATAGGAAACATTCCATGAAGTTTATCAAGTGACAAACAACTGTTGTTTCAAATTGAAAATAACCTCAGATCTGTGAGACCATGCACACTGCCTAAGCAACCAGTCTTGCTCCATCCTGGAGTAAGGGCAGATGGAAACATCCTTTTGGTTGGGTTGGAGGTCAGCTTAAAAATAAGTACTTTATGCTTATAAACAGTTAATCCTAGTGCAATGAGAACAAAAGAAGACACTGAGTATCTTATCTTCCATGGTTAGTGGTTCAGAAATACTTTCCAAACTTTTTCTCCCTTTGCATTTTTCAGCATGGGCTATAGCTTTACTTTCTCCTTTTATTGTCAGTAAAAGGTACAACCAAAAGACTGGATGATCTGGAACCAAAAACAGAATATCAGTTCTGTGTTCAGCTGAGTCGGCAAGGGGAAGGTGGTGAAGGCCATCCTGGACCACAAGCCAGCTTCACAACAGCTGCACTTGGTAAGTCATCTTCTTGCCTTTTCAGCTATTTTTCTCTGTGGTCTGCTCCCTGAGGTCTGCCAAAGCACTTCAGTTTGAGCAAAGAAAGATGGACATAAAAACTATACAGAGTCTTTCAAAACAACCTCAGACAAAGAAGAAAAAAAAAAAGGAAGAATTAAAAAAAAAAAATCAGAGGTGAAGAAAAGCAGAAAGAGATACAGCTATTATTCTTCCCGATTGAGAGATGGGGATCTGGGAAAGGAAAATTTACATATGTTATCTGGCTATGCTGCAGAGTTGAAGATAGAAAGCACTTCTATTCCATGCCAGTCCTTTTCCTTGATATTACAGGAGTTTACTTTAAAAATGAAGATGCCTGAACAAGAAAAAAAGCTTTTAGTCTTCTCAGGATACAGCCCAAACTGAATACAGACATAAAATACGTGAGGATTGCATCAGGAACTATCTAACAACAGAGCAAAAGAGTAATTCTCACATCTAAAAAGTGCATTTGCAAGACTAGCTCAACAAATAATCTTTTTGTTGATACAGCATTTGTTGATAGGATACTTTGGGACTATCAACAGCCCTTCCATGTAATTTCTGTTGAGTTGGGTGAGGTGGTGAGAACGATTACTTTTTGTTGCTCCAAGTTAGAGCAAGAGGTTGAGAAAAACTCTTTTAGTTTGTATTCCAGACATGAAATGTTGATCCCTGTCTCACTGTGGCTTTTCCAAGGTCTTCCTCCACCAGAAGGTCTCACTCTCTTTCCAAAAAGTATGACATCACTGAATTTGTCATGGCATCCTTTAACACTGAGGACAGAGGATGACATCCGTGTTGAAGTGGAAAGGAAGAGCGTGAATGACAATGGTGACGAAAGCAGTGTTATTACTCAAGTTCCAGGAAATATGTCCACCCTGATCATTAAAGATCTTGAGCCTAGACAGCAATACATGTGCAGGGTACGGGTGAACACCAGGTCACAAGGAGAATGGAGCAACTATCTGTATGCATGGACTTTCAGTGACAGTAAGTAGCTGATTCATATTCTTCCGTTTAATACTTCTTTTCCCCAGTAATCAGTCAGTTAATGACTATATTAAGTGTAATCCTTTGTTCTAGTAACACTGAGTTCCTGATGATCAGTTGTGGGGTTTTTTACTATTATTTTGAAGATAGTTCAGTATCCAAAGATATCTTTATATTGGAAATTATGAGGAACTAATAAGTTTAAAAATTAAAAACATGGAAAAAAGTAAATTAAAAGTCTGGGAATACACATCTCCATTTCCGTGCAAATCATGCATCTGACATGTTGCATTTTTTCCTTCCTCATAATGACAAACCCACAGTGTTCCCCACTCCAAGCTCTTTTGTCACTCAAAAATACCCCAAACAACTCAGACCATACCACTAAGCTGTGTCAATACAGAAATACCCAGTTTTTAGAGAAGGAAGAGAAGATACAATACAAGGTAAAACCCCTGTGAGCAAGGAGAATTTTAAGTGTGCTACAGTGGACAAATGACCACCCTTGAACTCCCTGAATGTGAGTAGTGTCCCCTGATAATGCCACAACAAATGCTTTAGCTGAATGATGTGCTACACAAAAAACGTCCATCTGAATGACTGACAGGTGCCCCTGCCCATACCACCTGCTGGAAAGGTGAGCTTCCTCCCCCTTACAGGTCATGTGGAGAAGCCCCTCACTGAGATCTTAGATGTATTAACAGAAGTACTGATGGCTCTCAGGGGACACTCCAGGTGCCTGAGCTGTGATGCCAAACCACACTAAAGAAAAACGTAAGGGTACTGTTTTCCCGGGGAAAGTACTTAGCTTAGTCACCATGGGTATGCCTGCAAGTCCAGCACTCACTCCAGCTGCTGCTATTCTGATGAAATTTGTGGAAATGTTGGTATCAATTTCCCTTATTTCTAGTAGCCTGTGTCCTGAAAGGGAATTGCTCTCTGCGGGAGTGAAAGCATGGACCCTGGGAATCACATGGCAGTGATAATTCAGTATAGAAGGAAATTAACCCTTTCTACGCTAATTTGAAAGCAGTCACATTGCCGTTGTATATAGCTCAGAGCTCTCTATCTTCACCCAGGGACGCGAGCGTACTGAATGACACTCTCAACCTCTGCTGGAAGTATGGAGTACTGCAGCACCAGCTTCGCAGAGCTATTGCGTTCGGTTACCGCAGCTCCTCAACAAAATTCTCCTTCAGTTTAGCACAGAAAAAGCACAGAGAAAAGTGTTTAGCTCGCTGCAGAAAGGAGAAAGGGGTGGATGCACACTGCAACGCTCTGTGTGTGTTTGTGTTTGTTCTCAGGAATCCCTCCTGCACCGTACAACATCCGGTTTTCTAACACCACCGACACATCTTCAGTCATCTCTTGGACAACTGCTGAGGGTCATTCCATCTCTTCCATCATCATCAGCTACAAAATTTATGGCAAGGCTGAGTACAACCACATTGATATTATCATAAAGAACACCAGCATAACTCAATACCATCTCAAGGGCCTTGAGCCAAACACGGTGTACCAGGTTCAGATCAATGCTCAGAATAACATCGGCTTGAGCAACCCAAACACATCATTTGAACTGAAGACTCTTCCAGAAACTAAAGGTTGGTTGCTCCTGAATGCTGGATTCGCACACACCAGGGCTGGTGGTATAAACTAGTTAGCTAAGGCAAACTCGTGATACTAATTTTTTTTTTAATATTAGTTTTCTTTTGCTCTTGGTTTTGACACACAGCACAGCATCATCAAAATTTGATTCTCAGTTCCCTGCAAGGCATTGGTGAAGTGATAATGTGCAGCATTTGTGTATATCCACCAGGAAGTACCCAACCACCCATTAATTAAAGGGGCTGCGTATGATAAAACTGTTTGTGAGCTCAGGTTTTCTCTGCCTGAATTCAGCAGGACCTGCTGAATACAGCAGGACCTGCTGAATACATCTGAAAATCAGAGCATCCAATGTCTGACATTTTTGGAAAGCAAAGGGATATATCTCTACCTCTTTCTATGGTTTATAAGCTATACATTGTGTTTAGCTATACATTGTTCAGGCTTATTTCAGAATTAGCTAGAAATAAAGATGAACTCTTCATGTGCTCCCTTAACAGCTCCATATGAATCGAAAGGAGGCAAAATGCTGCTTATTGCTATCCTGGGCTCTGCAGGGATGACCTGTGTAACAATTCTCCTGGCCTTTCTCATCATGCTGCAGTTAAAGCGAGCCAACTTCCAGCGCCGAATGGCTCAGGCTTTCCAAAATGTGGTGGTAGGTTTCCAGCTCTTCTGTGCCAGTGTGGCCACTCATTTTCCTGTTTTTTTTTCCTAAATTCTTTTCCTTGGCCTTCCCAAATACTGTCTTCATGTGTGCAAATAGTACTACTGCTGTAAAGCTTCTTTGCTAGCAATCCCAGAGCCAAAGCAATCATAGTTATAGATTGTGAGTGAAACAACCTGACTTCAAAAAAAGATGCCCACCTTTGATCTTTCTCCTTTTTCTGCCTTGTCACACCTCTGCAGGCAAGGACTGAGCCAGGCAGCATGGATGATGCCTGCTCTCCCTCCATGAAGTTGTGCCTGAGTTTGAAAACCCCAATACTTTTTAACTTTGCTTTTGACCATTAGTGGCTGGTCCACTGTGGCTTTTTAATGTGGGGATACCATGCCAGGGACTGGTCAAGGCCTATATCATAGTTCTGCCTGTGAGGAAACTGCTGAAGGTTGTGACATCACTTATGTCTCTGTGTGTGTATGTGTATAGATATACATGCACATACATGTACACGCACATACATTTACACACACATACATGTTTGTATCCTGCTTTAGTCTCTTATCACTATGCTTTCCAGTGCTGTTCTCTCACTTCAGAGGGGAGCCTCTTAAGCAGAATGAAGCTGGCCCAAAGCACTCCCCCATGTAGATCTGCATAGATATAGTTTCATAGACAGGGTTCAGGGGACTCATCCAAATAGGTGATCAGTCCCCAGGCCACAAAGAATAGTGTCTGCTTCTTGTCCTGAAACTTTGCCCACAGAAATACTTTGTGGGAATGTGTAACTGAAGTTGAGATATCTCTTCAAGTATGGAAGAAGATCATTTCCTTTCCCTTTCGTTTCCTTGCATCTTCTTTCCTCAGCCTTTCTGCTGAGCCTGATCAGGAATTAGTCAAACCAAAACACAGGAGGAATCTCAAACCTGAGGCATAAAACTAGTTTTGAGATCACTTTTACCAAATTATTTTTGACCATGTCCTTCATCTTCAAGGTGATTATAACACTGTTCAAGAGGCCTGGGTCTACAAAGGTATATAATCAGAAGTCAGGATCCCAATTAATTTTGTGGATCTGGGAAGAAGTGCTTGATGCATGCAATTCGTGTACAAAGTATGTGTAATTGTCTCCCGTGCTCGCTCTTGCACAAGCAGGAGATGGATCAGGCTCCACATGTGTGTGTGTGTACACATGAGTCAGCAAGTAGGTATTTGGGGAGCATAATCAGAGTATTGCTTATTAAATAGAAATGACAGTTTAATGTCATTTGCATATCTCTGTTGCAGAGGGAAGAACCAGCTGTGCAGTTTAACTCAGGTACTCTCACCCTGAGCAGGAAAGCCAAGAACAGCCCAGATCCCACTATTTATCCAGTGCTTGAGTGGAATGACATAAAATTTCAAGATGTGATTGGGGAAGGTAACTTTGGACAAGTCCTGAAAGCACGCATTAAGAAAGATGGCTTACGCATGGATGCTGCAATTAAAAGGATGAAAGGTACTAATTATTGGAGACTCCGAGATTAAAGACTTTTTCTTGGTTGATTGTTCCAAGTGTTTCTGTGCCTTAAGAAATGCTTAGTAGCCTGATCCTAAAGCTAAAATATATAGTCCAGTTGGTATCAGCTGTCATTAGGCCAAGATTTGTACCCTGGCAAAGACATGGCCAGATTGGTTTATATTTCTCTCTGTTAAGTATCATTAAATATTATGTTTTTTTCAGTTCACAAGTCAGTAGGAACTTAATGTCTGAGTTCATCTGCAAAGTGGGAGACATTAAAAGATACCTTTAATAGAGAGAGAAGCACAGAAATGGCCTTGGGGCACAGCACCGCGCTTTACCTCAGCCATTCAAAGACAATTGCTATATATGCATCTGTATATATACACACTATGAGGCTTGTTCAGATTTTTTTGTGCTCATGGGGCAGGACTGCCACGTTTCTGGGTGAACTACAACACAGAATAGTGCAGCGATGTACATGTGTTCTTGCAAATTGCAAGATCATAATCTAGGCAAACTGGGACACACATCATCAAGTATCATCATCCTTTTAAAAGGAGCCAAGGTCTACATGCAGGAAGAAATAATCAACAGCACATGCATGGGAAGATTTTTAGGCACCTAGTTTTTGTATGATCTGCTATGACGTTTTACATCCTCAGATAATAAGAGAAGTGATGTGGTATATTGAGATGATTTCTTTCTCTGCCACTACAGACATGAGATTCTGTCTCTTTTTCCTTTGATTGAAGAGTCCACCTTTTTTCAGTAAACACTAACGTATCTTGGAGGGTTTTTTCTTTCTATTTGGCCCAAAGCAGTAGTGCCCCAGGCAGTCCAGGGTGCTCATAATTAACAACATGGTTATAAATGCATGCTTATTTGAATTTCAGATTATGCCTCAAAAGACGATCACAGAGACTTTGCTGGAGAACTTGAAGTTCTTTGTAAACTTGGACATCATCCCAACATCATAAATCTTTTGGGAGCATGTGAACATCGGGGTAAGATAATGCTTGAATTACTGTAAAAAAACCCCAAAACTTTAAAAATCCTTACCAAAAAATAGTTTTTTAAAAAAAAATCCCAAACATAAACCCACAGTACAGCCTACAAAGTATATAGAAACACTAATGTACAAGCAGGTCTTTCTTCAACATTTGCTAAAAAGCCAAATATGTTTGGGTTTAGGTCTAAAAGCCCACATTAATCCTGTCAAAATTATGTTTACCAATACCTCTAAATTATCTGTAGCTAAGAATTATGCTTGATATTTCCCCTACAGTCTGTTTTATTTTTATTTCTTTTCCACTCAAAGCAGTGTAAGTATCCAAATACTATTACTATCTTTGATTTCATTATATGCTTGCTCTCTGTTGTTTCGTTAGGATATCTTTACCTTGCTATTGAATATGCTCCCCATGGAAATTTACTGGACTTCCTTCGGAAAAGCAGAGTGCTAGAGACAGACCCAGCATTTGCCATTGCCAACAGCACTGCATCCACACTTTCCTCTCAGCAGCTTCTCCACTTTGCAGCAGATGTTGCTAGAGGGATGGACTACTTGAGCCAGAAACAGGTCAGTCTTCAACTCTACCCACTGAAAGCACAGAAAGTGACTTTTCAGGGGCTAAACCTTTTAATGAAATCAAAACAAGGCTTTAGTTTTAGCTTCTACAGTTTTATTTTGTTGTGTCCACCTAGCCTTATCAAATGCTATGATCATGGGGAATCAAGGAAGAGGCTTTAAAGCTTCCAAACAGCATGGTAACTAGCTGCTTTCATCTTCAGATGAAATTAAAAATGTTTTTGTTAGTGACATACCAAGCCATTGGTTTGGGGTTTTGTTCTTATTTTGAGTATCTGAAATTTTCAATATATCACTAAAGTAATACCAGTAAATTCATAGGCACTGTGGTGATTTATTTTTTTTAATTTTAGTTTATTCATCGAGATTTGGCAGCAAGAAATATCTTGGTTGGAGAAAATTATGTTGCAAAAATAGCTGACTTTGGCTTGTCAAGAGGTCAAGAAGTTTACGTGAAGAAAACCATGGTAAGGATCAAAACAAACTTACATAGTCCCTTTTTCTTAATTTTTTTTTCTTATTTCTTGCTTTGCACTTTTATTTGAGCAAAAATGCCAACTCATGGCTATTACAGAAGTAATAAGTTAAATGTTATACATTAACAAGTTTAAATGTTCATATTCTGTTTATTAAGATACATACATGACTTGTCAATAACTTCTATACTATGTTGATAAGGTAATACACACTGTAATTGAAAATTATTTATATAATGATGCATGACAGTACAATAGGCAGTTTTACAGCCATGAAGATAATATTTTCATACCAGAATTTGCCCAAGTGAGGCAAGTGGATCTAATTCTCTTGAACGAGACCAAAACTAGCTAGATGGTAAATGGTGGCCTGTGATCTGTAAGATCTGAAGGAAACATGAATAAAAAGCACCATGTAGCTATAGAACAGGAATAATATCAGGGAACAGGGTTGGTTAAGGCATTGTAAGACATCACTCAGGAACTATTTTCATTTCCTCTTGATGCTGGATGGATAAATTTTCTATTCTCCTTAGTGTGAACTGACCCTTTGAGAAGTAAATGCAACCCAAAGAAATAAACTTATTTTCTGAGTTAGGCTTACTTGCATAAGTCCAGTTGTCAATAAGGTAATATGCAGAGGAGATGTTGAGGTATAAATCGCAGTATTGTTTTTCCAACTGCCAGCAGATAAACTTTCATGACATAATTTCCAGGGACGGCTTCCGGTGCGATGGATGGCAATTGAATCTTTGAATTACAGTGTTTACACCACAAACAGTGATGTGTAAGTATATTTTCAAGTGATTTTTTTAATTGAAGAAGTATCTTTGATATCAAGGGAAGTTTGACAGAAAAGATGGGACACCCACTCTTGACACAAAAAAAAGCTGTGTAACCATGTCACAAGTGACCAGCAGAAGAATGATACCTACAGCAATTTAGTTACTTTACGTCATCATCAGTGCATGAGCAAGTTCTCTGTTCACAAGGGGATTTGGGCACTTGTTTAGTGATATTCCTCATTTGAAAACAGAAGCTTGAAGAACCCTTGGGAATCACAGAGAAGCTCAGTATTTCAGTCAGGAAATGGGAAGTGATATTCAGCAAAGTGATTCTGCAACAGCACTATTTGCTGCGAGCTCAAGTTCTAGTAAAGGACTCTGGTTGATGGATTCATAGAGAATTAATCTTGCTAAAGATCTCGCTCCTGCTTTGTGATGCTACAAACCATATCACCATACAAAAATTAATAGGAAAAAATATATGAAAGAATAAATCATGCTTCTGTGTGTTCTCTGAATACTAGGAAAACTATCTACCATTTTGAAATACAAAATATTGTTGCATTCTTGTAATATCACTCTGTTACAGATGGTCATACGGTGTCCTACTATGGGAAATTGTTAGTTTAGGTAAGTATCTCAATATCGTGCTGCATAAATAAACTCAAGCCAAGCTACCTCTGTTTAGTCTGTTAATAATCTACTCCTTTGTAATGTAGCTCGGGGTTTTTTTCTCTTCCATTTTACTGAATTTTATTTAGCTTCAGTATGTTTGGAAACACAACTGTCACGTTTTCAATTCAGGTACTATTCTAAATGAGAAAAACGTAACGCATGTGCTTTAGTTGAGCTGTAAAACCTACACCATATCTAAATATAAACTCCATCTAGACGTGATATCATGCTAAAGAAGGAATGAATTGCCGATTGCCATCAAGGATATTACAAAATGAGTTCAAAGACAATCAGTTATAGTCCCTCAGAGTTGTAGAGAAATTTAAACAAGCCCCACAGATTATAAAAATCCATACTCACTTTTATTTTTCTCTTCAATTCTGTGCATTAAGCAGCAAAGAAGCATTAAAAACAAAACCAAAACATTACCTTACTTTGGATAATTTACCTGTTACTCAGTGACTCGTTCTTTTTTCATTCCTGCTGTGAAATTAAACTTTCTTTTATTCAACCTCCCATTTATGTTCATGGCTACAATTTAGGTGGAACACCTTATTGTGGAATGACATGTGCAGAACTCTATGAAAAACTGCCTCAAGGGTACAGATTGGAAAAGCCTCTCAACTGTGATGATGAAGTGTAAGTAACTGCATTGGCAATTAAAAAAAGAAACAACACAACATTTGCTATAGGAAACATATAATGCCTACAGGAAGCTAATAACACAGAAACGGTTTTTCAGGCAAACACAAAAGCTACATTAAAAAATAAAGAGGGTGCACAAGTGGAAATAAATAAGTCCTTTTGTCCCCAGCATGCATGGTTACCTGCCAAGCACCTTTTGCCAGGCTCCCTGCCCCTGCCAGACACTCTGCTCTCACACAGCATGGCTAGGCTTTGCTTCAGAGGCAGTTTTTGTTATTATTACAGAGGAAAATAAAATAATTTTCATACAGCAGCTGCCTGTGGAAAATGTAGTTCCAGCTATATATAAAAAAAGTGGAGCTTGCCCAAACTTTCAATAAGCACGAATTCGTATCTTTAACCCATGTATTTAAACTAACAAATGTGGATGTTTTACTTTTAAAGGTATGACCTAATGAGACAGTGCTGGAGAGAGAAACCATATGAAAGACCATCCTTTGCTCAGATACTGGTGTCACTGAACAGGATGCTAGAAGAAAGGAAGGTAAGAGTGAATCCCCAGAAAGGAATATAAGCCATGAGTATTTTTGGTGTAGTTTAGGATCCTTGAGGTAATGCAGCTCGCTTCACTCTTTCTGCTTGTTTCCTTCACAGACCTATGTGAATACTACCCTGTATGAGAAGTTTACTTACGCAGGCATCGATTGCTCCGCTGAAGAAGCCGCGTAAGACAGAATTCTTCATACATTGATGATCTGATTGAAGAGAATCAAAACTTAATCTGATGGAGCCCAAAATGTGATGTGCTGTGTAGAACCGTGTATTACTCTAACTGCATATAATACAGTAATACTGTTTTACTGCCGATACCTGTGTGTATATCACAGAGTAACCTCCGCCTCCACTGGCTGTAGAAGTGCATTAATCGTTTGGAGTAGGAATGGACAGAGGTAATGAAATCTGCTGTTTCATATGCAGAGTTTTCTTTTTTCCTACTGTGTGCATACATGCCATTATTGTAATCCATTAGGTGTTGCCATCTTAGATATTTTTGATACTTTCCGGAAGCTACTGGTACCAAAGTCAGTATCTCACAGCAGTATTTTAGACATTTCATTGTGTTTCAAACAAAAATGCTAAGCTCAGTGTGACAGCAGAAGTTACAAACAGATGTTAATCCAGTATCCACACCAAGGGTAGTTCATTATTAAGTAAGACTCCTATTTAAACGTAAAAGTGATCTAGTAGCAATAGTCTGTTCAAACATTCTATTGCCACTTGTAAGGCATGTTATTGCTCTTTCATTGGCCAGTTTAAAAGTCAGTATTTGCCTATATGCAAAATACGCATCTATTTTGAAGTGTTTATTGCTATTGGAGGCAATCATACAGCAATTTTGATGAAGCATAGGACTGAGGAACTTGCTACATATTGTAAAGCCTGGATATACATGAGGCTTATTCAATTTGCATTTAATTTAATAATTTCACTGCAGAATTATAAATTACTACCTATTATACACAAGCAGGGCTTACTTTTTGCTTATTTTATCCTGTATGCAGTGGTATGGCCTCTTAAAAATACTGTACTAAAATACTTCAAAACAGTGACATTTGGCTTGACAAAGGGATCTTCTAATCCTTAGCTTAGATGAATAGAGGCAGGTATAAACCCCGCCGCATGGGATCCCAGGGGCTTTCCTTATCCAGACTTCACACACCACCTAACCTCATGCTTTGCACCTCACCCTTCCCACCCACTACCCCTCCCCCAGCTCATAACTGACCATCACACCACAGTGACTCTCTAGCTGAGTGAATCATGTCACCCCTCCAAAACTTGGAGGAATATGCTAGAGAGAAAAAGAGAAAAAAGTTTCTTCTTCGGATACCCACCCACAAATCAAGTGTTTTGTTGGTTACAAGGCAGGGATATCGCAGCAGGGGGATGTTACTGGCATGCACCAGGCTGACTCAAATAGGAGAAGCACCGAGTGCTTATTAAAAGGGGATAAGCCAACAAACGAGTGCTGAGATCACTCGTGTGGCCTTGAGAAAGGCAGAACTTGCACTGTAAGTACAGGTGCTAAATCCGAGTTTACAGAGAAGGCACAGATTCACTAGACCAAGGAACAACTCCAAAATGGAAAGCAGAAACAAATTCCACTATAATTTTTTCATAAAAGACTACTGGGCACTTTTTTAAGCATGGACATTTTTCCGTCCAACCAGGTTCCTACAGGTCAGTGAAGTGAACGGGAATGGATGTTCACGGGTGTTTTCTAGGTTGCCAGGCAAAGCTAGCTATTAACTTCTGCTAGAACTGCTCCACTTTCTGTACAGAACTTTCCACATGTCCAAAATAGCTTATTGTCTCAAACATTTCTAACAAGCAGACACAACTGACTATACAGCTACTTGATGTGATGCTTTCTTCTGTGGCAAGCTTTTATATGGACCAATGGGCCACATAAGGAAAGATTCATCAACCCAATAGGTCTTAGTATTGCCCGCATCTGAAGTACTCAAATCTCACTGTAAATTCAGCTGGAGGTCATTTAAGTGTCCTTATAAATGTTATTCATATCTTCATTTAATGTTGTGGCATGCTTTAACTTTCTAATCTGCTGTAATAAAATTCAATTTTTTTAAAAATAGTTTTCTTTTGTGTATTTTTTTTAAAATGGCAGTAATTCAAATACACAGGGTGAGACCTTTCTCTCCAGTCTATGCACGGCAGAACCACAGCCATTAAAAACACTCACTAGTTCCTTCTGTCTCAGGTTGATAAATCACTTCTATACTTGCAATGTGCACTGGGCATCCCAGGTTCAACGGCTAAATTTTGCTGTCTGCTCTCCAGCGCTAGGAAGCCTGACCTATGGTAGCAGGTGATCTGCTTAGCCATTAGCAGGTTGTGTGTTCTGCCTTCCACATGCTGTGGGTTTGTGTGGCAAGATTTTAGTGGTGGAGTGGGGGCTGCAGGGGTGTCTTTCTGCAAGAAGCAGCAAGATGCTTCCCCTAGGAGAAGAGACTCCACTGTAGCCCATGGAGGACATAACACTAGAGCAGGTGGAGACACATGAAGGATGCTGTGACCTGGTCAGAAGCACGTATTGGAGCAAGCTCCTGGCAGGACCTGCAGCCCATGGAAAGAGGGGTCCGTGTCAGAAGAGGTTTTCTGGGGTAACTTGTGATTCTGTGAGGAGCCAGGCTGGAGCAGTCTCAGCCTGAGAGCCTGAGAACCATTCTGTAACTGCATCCAGGGCCAAACCACCACATGACAGTACAACATATCAGATCCATGTCTCCTATTTCCTGAGTGCCTTCTATTTATTTCTATTCGAGCAATTAAATTGCAAGGTGTCCTGGTTTCAGCCAGTGGCTTCAGCCAGGAAGGGGTTAACCTGCTGGGCTCGGGACAAGTGACTCAGATTGGCCAATAGGATCATTCCATGCCAGTTACATCATGCCGAGTATAAAAGCAATGCTGATGAAACAACAGCTGGAACAAAGCAAGGCAAACTGTTCCAGGCTGCATGTCAAAATCCTCAAATCAAGCAAACCTGGCTTCATGTTTCCTTAGAACACTTCCAAGCTCTTTGACATAGTCACTTAATAGCACAAAATATGACACAGGTGGTGACATATCCACAGTACAAGCTGATACTTTCAGCAGGTCCATCTGTAAACTGTGAAGATCCAATCACACCACACCAGCCTCTCATGTCCAAAATATGGGCTCAAATTTCAGCTCCAATTCAGGTTTTGCAATAACCAACTCTGTCATGAAAGCACGTGGGAAGGAGACAAGTATGGTTACAGCTGGCTGCAGTGGAGAGATGGCAGAGGTAATCTCAGAGTTAAGTCACTGCTCCAATGATTAACTGCACCTATATTCACACCACTCTTCTGTTTTGGCAAGAGTTCAGTACTTACAGCATCAGAAGACTTGCTACTCTCACAAAAAAATGAGCATCTAAATTTATTTTATTTTCTGTGCCCAGTAGTTCATCCATTTGGAATTAACAATAAAATAGTCAACTGCATGATGAAGTTATGAAGAAGGCAAGTCATATGATGGAGGTTTCTTAGTCTGTAGAGCCTCAAAATTGCATGACTGCTCACTGCTAAAGTGTTGTTGGATGAGTAACACCGATTTCTCTGTTAAGTAGAATAGGATCCACAGACAGACATTCATCTCTTAGATCTATTCAAAGCCAAATAATAAAAAGTAGTGAAGATTGCTTGCTTGCCGTCTTAGTGAAGACTGCTTGCCTCATCTTAAAGCTTTGTGGAAGGATCCACAAACAAGTCTACCCTTTTTGTGAAGAACATGCCAGAGGCCCTTCTCTAAGCTGTGATAGGGCTTGTTTCAGGACTGCCTGGTGGTTTGACCCTGTCAGATACCCACCAAAGTCACTCTATCACACCTCTTCAGCTGTGAGAACTGAGAGACCTTCTTTGCACTACTGATGTCTCAGAGGGTCCTCAGGCAAACCCGTTTTTCCTCATGAATTTCAGCTTATTTGAGAAAATCAGTGCAAGCGAACTTCAGCTCAGCATTAGCATTGAACAAAAAGTATTTGCCATTCTCACACTTTCATTTCTTATTTTCTTCACATAAAAATAAGTAGCAACATATTTCAAAATCATCTGCATATGTTGAAAACTACTCTGAGCAGAAAATTCAGACTTCTAACTTGGAATATAGTCCAATTTTAGCTGAAGCAGTGAACATATTTCAGCAAAGCTTACATATTTTACAGCTGAAAAGCTTTGTACAGGTTCAATTTATTACAGACACAAGCTTGTGTCCAGGTCACATTCCAATTATTATGTCCTCTTGTGTCAATTAAGTTCATTAAACACAATTAAGTTTTCTCTCTCTCCTTCTCAAAGTAGATGAAACAGGAAAGGGAAAGGGGAAAATGAAACAAATCTCAAACGTTAATCACACTGCAGAAATCGAAGTTTTATTTCACAAATGCTAAACAAGGTGAAATGAAAAGTTATATCCAGAACTTAAACAGTATTTTCTCTTCTTACAAATCATAATTTTCAGCTACGGAGAGTACTATAGATCACTACAGAAATAAGACTCTGGACAGAACAGAAAAACACACATAGACTTGCTATTTCACACAAGAATTTACCCCGTGCATCTTACTTAAATGTATTTTGTGCATTTGTGGCTTCTCTTTCTTGCTCTTTTTAACAGAAGGTGTTACATTTTCCCATTAGATTTTTCTATTCTCTCTTTCTACATCAGAAAAAAAATCGTTATTTAAGCATTACAGAGCAGTGAGTCAAACTGATTGTGATTTTCCTCATATCTTGTTTCTCCAAAGCCGTAATCATCACTGCTTCTTTCTTTTATTATCCTCCTTGATTTTCCAAAGGATCAGTTCCATACAAGCAATTGCATCTTTCATGGAGTTACAACCATCAACTGGAAGAGAAGGGGGAAAAAAAATAGTGTTAGATTATGTATCTTTCTAGAGAAGAACAATAGCTTTGTTTATTAATATCCTCAATAACTGTTCAGCTTAAGACAGTTTTTGATGCAACTCCTTGCTACTGGCATTCAAGGTAAAAACCACTCACTTCCAGCAGCCCGGTATTGTCCAGTGACACTCAGTTTTCACTGCATCCTCCAGGCTCCACTGGATAAGTAATCTGGAGCATTCAACATACTGGTCTTTGGGAAAACGGCCTCTCCAACCCACATGTTTTCACATCAGAAGGTGAAAGAGTAACAGATGACAACTGGATAGCAATTTCTACCTTAGTTAAACAAAGACAATCTACTTGTCCTGATCAGTCGAAATGTTCCACAAAATCTGAACAGAATGGAGTTAATGACCCAGATGAAGGGACAGAGAGCACCCTCAGCACATTTGCTGAGGGCACTGAACTGGGAGGAGTGGCCTATGCACTAGAATTCTGCCCTGCCATCCAGTGGGATCTGGATAGACTAGACAATTGGATGAAGTGGAATCAAATGAAGTTCAACAAGAGCAAGTGTATGGTCCTACACCTAGGGGAGAAAAATCCCGTGCGCCAGGTCAGGTTAGCTGGGAAGCTGCAGAGAGCTGGGAGTCCTGGTGGACAACAAGCTGTCCCTGAGCAAGCAGTGTGCCCTCATGGACAAGAATGCCAATGGTACCTGGGGTGCATTCAGAGGATCCTGGACAGCAGATTGAGGAAGGTTCTCCTCCCTCTCTGCTCTGCCCTGGTGAGGCCACACCTGGAGTACTGTGTCCAGTTCTGGGCTCCCCAGTTCAAGACAGGCAGGAAACTACTGCAGAGTCCAGTGGGGAGCTACAAGGATGATGAGGGGAATGGAGCATCTCCCCTACGAAGAAAGGCTGAGAGAGCCGGGGCTGTTAATTCTGGAGAAGACTGAGAGGGGATCTCATCAACACTTACAAATAGCTGAAGGGTGGGTGTCTAGAGGAAGGGGGCAGACTCTTCTCAGTGGGACCCAGTGACAAGATGAGGGGCAACAGGCACAAACTGGAACACAGAAAGTTCCATCTCCATATGGGAAAAAAACTTTCCTACTGTGGGGGTGACAGAGCACTGGAACAGGCTGCCCAGAGAGGTTGTGGAGTCTCCTTCTCTGGAGACATTCAAGACCTGTCTGGATGTGATGCTGTATGACCTGCTGTGGGTGATCCTGCCTCAGCAGAGGGGTAGGACTA
Source organism: Laterallus jamaicensis coturniculus (assembly GCA_022605575.1). Classification (NCBI taxonomy): domain Eukaryota; kingdom Metazoa; phylum Chordata; class Aves; order Gruiformes; family Rallidae; genus Laterallus; species Laterallus jamaicensis. The sequence continues at coordinate 3,566,421 of JAKCOX010000054.1, forward strand.
GATGATCTCCAGAGGTCCCTTCCAGCCTCATCCTTCTGTGAATCTGTTAAGTATTTAAATTACATACAGTTATACAGTCAAAGCTTAAAAAGACAAAAACTTAGAAGCTTACACTTGTTTTATACAACTCCTGGAACTATAAAAAGTGTGGTGGAAAGGTTTTAATGCACTTGGTATGGAAAATAGCAACAGTCATCCAAACAAGAACTGCATGTAATCACTAAGCTGGCACTGCATGTAAGCAAGCTTCACAATACACTTCCTAACATTACATCAACACAGGAAAATGCTAGCTCCCAGGGTAATGGTAGTTAAGTACTACAAGTTCTGAGCACTCCATACAGAAAGCCAAAGCTGCATGTTGGGGCACTCACGGTGACTTTACGATAGGTGGAGAATATATTTTCTATATTCAGCCATCATTTTCAGAAACATAAATTTAACACAGTGTCAAATTGACTAATTTGAATACTGAATCATTAAACCCTGTATGAGCAGATCAAGGGAAATCCAGTTCCTGTGTGGCATATGTTACAAAAAGATACCATTTTAAGTATAGAAGGTTTAAAAAAAGGTACGGAAAATCACAGATAAACAGGTTTGGGGCAATGACTGGTTATTCAGAAACAAGAAACTTGTGGAAGAAAAGTCTGACAACATACAGTTCAGCATTTTCATCTAAAGGTGTCAAAATCCCCTCCCAATTCTATGTTTCTGAGCCAGTGGCTCACAAAAGAAGGAGGTATTGCTTCTTTGCACTATAGCACTTCGCTATTGCACAGATTCCACATCTACTGATTCCATAACTGTTTTGGGCTGGGAGGAACACCACAATATAGTAAGTTGATATGAGGGAGAAAAATAATTTCCTTAGATTTGAGATGTTCCATTTGTCAAAGTGCTATCACAACAAAAGATGACTCTAAGGTAAAAGTACAAGCTTTTATCTTTCTCTTTAAAACTTAAATGTCTGTGATTTGAGATAATTTTTCCTATGTAGCAGGCTAGACTCCGAAGCAAAAGATCCTTCAGATGTTGACAGACTTGTAGTTACAACTCAGATACCTACTGACATGAAGGAGTGCGGTAACTCCTAAAATGTGGATGTGGTTATATTCCTTCTCAGTGAACACATAATTTACAGTCATGGTAGTCATCTGCAACAGTATTGATGTTACATGAATGCTTTGATAAGCATTTTTTATAAGAACAATCCCTGAAATATCTCTTTAGATGGGACATTAAGAGAGTTGTGGAAATTAATGGAGGAGAGTCATAGCTTTTTTCTGTGGCAGAGAAGTATATAAACTTCGTACCTCTACTATTCACGGAATCAAAAGACAGCTGATAATAACCTTGTAGGTTCTAGTTTTCTCCTCTCCTAAGTGTACCGTAAGAAGTGAAACAGAACAGTTGCCAATAATCAAGTAGAAGCTGTTCGGTCATCTGGAAAAATGGAGGTGATCCTGTAAAAATTCCCTCCATCCTTATAATTTGTCAGAGAAAGTTCCAATTCTTGTTTCCTTTCTGCCTCATGAAGTGGTTCTGCTCTGCCTTGCCACCCCACCCTTTGGCTACTGCTATTGTTACCTGCTCAAGAAAGTATAACCTGTATGAGACATGTTCTTCAAGAAGTCTGAAGATTAATGAAACTGTAGTCTTATGGTTCTGTTCTGTATTCTTCATTTTTCAGTCAAATAAATTATATAAGTCAAGCTACATCAGCAGCTGTATCTCAAACACCAAAAGTACTGGAGCTGACTAAGAGTGCATTTTAAAGAGTCTCAAACTCTCAATCTGAGACAGTCAAAAATGCAGTCAACTACACTCCAAGCAAGTAAAATCACCGCATACCTCCTGTTTTCTGATAACAAGGAGTGTCTCATCCTACTAGGCCCTAGGTTTGCTAAAATGCAAATCCAGACTGGAAGTTTGTTACCTTTTTCTTGTACTAGCACAAAACTTAACACACATTAGCACAAAGCAGCAGAATGAACCAAATGTAAACAGAGGAAGTGGAAATCATGCATCAGAGTTTTTTGTGTTTCATTTTCTTTCTAGAAACAGCAGCTACCTATTTCTATAGATTAAGCTTGGATTATAGCTCAGTGGTGATCAACAAAGAATGATTAAATCCAAACTTAAGCGGACAAGTTTGCTAAAAGCAGATTTTTGTCTGACACAAATCATCTCAAAGCTGGTAGAAATAGCTTCTGACATTTGCCTTAACCCCACCACAGTGTTGTGCATCTGACTGGCAGAGTAAAGCAAGTTGGAGGATCATAGAATCACAAAATGCTTTGAGTTGGAAGAGACCTCCAACATCATCTAATTCCACACCCCTGCCATGGGCAGGGACACCCTCCACTAGCCCAGGTTGTCCAACACCCCATTTAGCCTGGCCTTGAACACTGCCAGGGAGGGGGCAGCCACAGCTGCTCTGGGCAGTCTGTGCCAGGGCCTCACCACCCTCAGAGGGAAGAATTTCTTCCTAACATCTAATCTAAATCCAATCTCATTGGCCTGTCACTACACTCCCTGGTTAACAGTCCCTCTCCTACTTTCCTGTAGGACTCCTTTAAGTAACGGTAGGCTGTGATTAGGTCTCCCTAGAGCCTTCTCTTCTCCAGGCTGAACAAGCCCAACTCTCTCAGCCAGTCTTCCTAAGGAGAGGTGCTCCAGCCCCCTGGATCACCTTCGAGGTCCTCCAGCCCCCTGGATCACCTTCAAGGTCCTCCTCTGGACTCGCTCCAACAGCTCTGTATTACAAGCTTTTGCAATGAAGTATCCAGCTACTCCATTGGGTACCAAAGGTCATCAAGTCTTGCCTAATGCAACTACTTACATTTTCCCTAAGCAATGAAGGTATGTAGCAGGATAAAATATTTATTGCTGTCCAGAAAGCTTCACTGATAAAAACAAAATATGAGTCAGATCACTGATAAAAGCAAATATGAATATGCCATTTTATTAGAACAAATAAAATTGAGTATTTAAGACCAGATTAAACCAAATTATTTAGACTGGCATGGTCAATGCAAAATATATCTGTCAAATTCAATATTTCTTAAGTATTATATGCACACTGTAGAATAGATTTGTTTGGCTATGACAGCCAGCCAGAAATGTATTATAATTGTTCTATAATTTTATTACTGAAAACCCTAGCTGAAGAGCTCCGGCATCAGCTCATTGTAGCAAGTGAATCTTGTCTCATCACACTATCTTCTGCTAAGTAAAGAAACCTGAACCCTTTTGTACGATGAACACTATGTCAAGCCAACTTTCTAGGGGTAGACAGGGAGGTAGCTGTGTGGTGCTTAGTTGCCACTCAGGATTAAACCACAACAACCATCTTATCCTTCATGTATTACCTCTCCTTTTATTATACTACTGAAGTAACAGTAACAGTATCAAAAACAAAGCTTTAAATGACAGCAGGTATGAAACCTTCTCAGTTTTCTGGGTTATTGTTCATAGCACAATATACCAGTTACTTAACAAGAACCTGTGCTTACCATCATCTTGATGAATTTTTCTGAGGTATTCAGCCATCAGACTTCTAAGTGTTCTTTTGTGAGGAAGACCTAGCCGATGAGGAAACACTACTGATGTATCCACTACCATCCCATGAATTAGCTGGAAAAGAGCAGAGGCCACAGTAAAGATTACCCATCCAGTTACAGTCTTGTACCTGCTTCATTTACTAAATGAAATCCCACTTAGCATCCAAACCCTTTCCATCTAAAGTAATCCTTGAGTCCCAAATACAACATTATCTGTCCTCTGTCCCTCTATTCATTATAGAATGGCAAACTGTAGAGCAAAATAGCATAGAAAAAAGTTGTACTTTGCAGTGATTTCTGTACAGAGCATAAACATTTATTCACTAGTTGTATTTATACAGTGAACATGATTAATTCTGTTCCTAGATATTCAATACCACCCGTCTGCATTGGCTTGCAGATATCATTAACAGGGAATCCCATCAAGGATAAATTCTAATTCCTTCATTTGTAATAATAAAAGAATGATTGAGATTGGAAAGGACCTGTGGAAGTCACCCTGTCCAAACAGCCTGCTCAACTGGCTACATGACTAGACATGGATGCCCAGAAACATCCAGATGGCTTTGGAATCTAGAATCTAGACTCCAGAACCTCTCTAGAAACCCTGTGCCAGTGCATGGTCACCCTCACAGTGAAAAAAAGTTTCCAGGCACTCTAAAAGAACCCCTTGGTTTTTAATCTGTGCCCAACACCTCTTGCCCTGGCACTAAGCAATGCTGAAAAGAGCCCGGCTCAGCCTTGCTCACACCCTTCCTCCAGGTATTTATAGACAATAACAACAGCCTCCCTCAGCAGATGGGTATATTTCTTACAGAATATTGACGCGTTTGATATTTAATGGCATAATCCACATATTTCTCACACCTAGGGTAATTACCTAACAGGCAGCATAACCCTTAAAGAAATTCCAAAATTAATCCCTTAATATTACTGAACTGTCACTGCCTTTTACTCTGCTAGCATGAGTTCAAGAAGATCAGAAAACATAAAATTTGAGGTTTCTGTAAACCCAGAGTTAAAGATGATATTACTCAGTGATGTTGTATGGTTGCATAGCTAGAAGCATAACACCACAAAGTAGGAAGGCCAAATGTCAGAATATTTACCACATAGGTATTAGTATAAATCTCTTCCTACTCTGAAAGTAATGCTATTTTTAATACAGCTATCATTTAACAGTCAAGTACTTTTCATTGTTTTACCCTTACGTGTTCTGCTAAAAAACAACATTCTTTTCCTCTTTGAAATAAGAACACACTGAAGACAAGTAGACACCTCTTAAAATTGGCTTCAAACAGGTTATTTTACCTTGAGAAGAAACAGGTCATTTTCTAAGCTGTGTCCAATTAGAATTGTATTCACATTGAATAAGTTGAGCAGTACTGCTTGTACTTCCAAAATAGATGTTGTAGTATTCTTCAGATCAGCCTCTGTTACTCCAGAGAGTCTGAAGACAGATTTAGAAGAGTTTCATTAACAGACATGCAAATACATATCTAGAAGAGCTAGGTTTACAGTGATCATTCCCCCAGCATCTCAAGTTAACACTAGCCAGCTTTGAAATCACACAATGTTGAAGTCAACTCTTCCTTTTCATCTAGGTAGTGTAAGACAAGCTAAGCTTAACTTAGCTTTACAAGCAACTGAGCCTGTCTTTTTGAGCCTGTCTTTTTGAGCAGGGACCAAAGACAGGGCTCTGAGCAAAAAAAAATATTGCTGTGGAAAAAGTAGGAACATATTGTGTTTGCTCTTTTCCAACATCTCTTTACAGTGAGATTCAAAACCTATGTCACTTCTCAGAGCAGTTACAGGACTTCAAAGAACTAACAGGAATCAAAAACATGCGAAACAACATCTAGAGATGAAATTTGCATTTTCTTGTATCCCCCTAGGGAATTTAGCAAGTCATAAGAAGTTTAACTTTTTTTTTTTTTGAGGTGAGAAAAAGTTTTCAAAGTGGAAAAAACCAACCTTAACTGGGCACGAAGATGAATCCTTCTTAAATGAGCTTGTAAGAGCAAAGGCCTCCTTCCTGACTGAAGGTCTTTGGTCTATGTTACTAAACACAGCCATTTGAGAGCCACGTCTCTTCTCATATACATATCTGTCAATTTATCAAGTCTAATCCTGAAATACTATAGACCAATTAGCATACCTTGTATCGCAGTCTACAACTTCACCGTGTGGTTTAACAAATGTGTCATAGACAACCTGTAGCTTAGCATCGACCACTGTCACTCTAGTTAATTCCAGGCCATGTGTTGTGTAACACTGAAGAAAAAAGTAAATTTAACAAGCATTTACGGAGCAATGATGTTTCCTTATATTATGCAAGCTGTACAGAAAGCTAAACAGACCTAAATGGTTTGATTCACAATATATTCATCACTAAAGGTCTAGTCATGTAGAGTAGTCAGAGTTCTTGCAGACTTCTCAGGGACATGACAGCCAAACTATTACAAATACAAATTATTTCATAAACAGTAATACAGTTTTCTATTGACTGAACCAAACATTATAGGTTGCACATACCATCTCGCAGTCCAGAGCGTATATACCATAGTTTCCATCAGAAGGTGCTGATTTAGCAAATGTCTTCATGAATCCTTCCATTTTCTCCTTTCTCCCATCGTGAACATGAAGCTGCAGTTTTCATTAGTATTTCAGTGCAAGTTTGCTAAAGGCATCTTGCACAAATTACAGGACAATTTGTTTAACAGATTCAGGAGCTTCTTGACAATATTTGCCATAATTTACTAAACGCTAGTAAGTGAACCCAAAAAGCTTGTACAAAGCCATTCACAGAATGCTATGATCCATCTTTAAGTTGAAAGGACAAAGAAAGGAGAACTGACATGCTGTAAACTTTTTGAAAACATTCCTACCTTTGCATTCTGACATCCAGAAGACCCAACTGTTCCCCCACAACAGCTATACCATTTTTCCATGCCACCAGGAACTGCCAAAAACCAGAATTGAAAATTGTGCATTTTTTGCAGCAACTAGCAATAGCAAAACTAGATCAGTACCCTCACTCCTCCGTTCAAATTTCTTTCCATTTTCTCCTGAGACTGCACTGTGGAAAGAACCAAGCTTACAGGCCCAACCTATGCCAATGTTACAAGCTGTACGTTGCTCCCTCCCAAGATTAAGTTTTCATAAAAAAAAGAAAAAAAAAAAGAATTGGAGAAAGTTGCAATATGATCTAGAATGTTCTCCCTGGTGAAAATATTTCATCTAGCTTCTGAGTATCTAAGGTGCGTCTCAGAAAAGATGACAAGGTTTATCTATAAGTCACTGGAAGGCCACACACTGAACATTTTTCTATCTTATTCCCACTGTAAAAACAGTTTCATACTCTGATCTTGTTCAGTTTTGACAGAAGATTTTATAAATTTTATATATTTTACCAGCCTCCACAAAGACTGAATGTCAAGAATACCAACCTTTTTGTTCCAATACTGTACCAGAATGGTAGTTGCACTCTTCCTCACGTCTGTGTTCTCCTGAAGAAGTAACAGTATATATTTGGCCACACCTACAGCACAATCTTTTGAAAGCTAAAAAAAAAACAAAACCCATACAATTATAATGGAGAATATTTCCTAGTTTGTTTGCTGTAAAGTTAAAAATACTGAATTGAAATATTAAAAAAAAAAAAGTTACATGAAACATAATTGCAGAGTATTGATAAATAAGCAGCCTCCCAAGGTTATCCATGTATATAAAAAACCCCCACAAGTCCCTCTGCGGCATAGTAAGAAATGCAATTGTTCCAGGCAGTACGTTGCAGCGGGTGCCCAGCCCCTTCTCCTGAGGACAATGTGGTGCCCAGCCCCTTTTCCTGAGGATAATGTAAGCGCCTGCACAAAGTGTGTGCAGGTTGATGACCCACTGTGTCAGGGGGCCAACTTGCAGGAGACAGTGAAAAGACTGTACTGCATTAGGGGGGACAAGAAAGAGATCGATAGGTGGTTTCACAACCAAGTAGCAGGCATCACAGAAAAGGAGGCACCCTGAACTCTGGTGACCCCAAAAAGTAGGACCCCAATTAAGTCTCCCCCGCCAGCTTCACCATCAAAAAACATACATGAAGCTTTACCTGCTGTAGGCCCCCACGAGAAAGAAGTAAAAGAAGCAATTGTGCCAGCAGAACACAGAGGCTACAGAAAACAGGAATGTCATGTGTGTTTCGTGGGTGACTCTGTTGAGGGGCACTCATCTGCTGACCTGACAGGGAGCCACAAGAGGGATCTGTCTCCTGGGAGCCAAGATACAAGATGATGCTGAGAGGATGCCACAAATGGTCAAGAGCTCAGATTACTACCCATTGCTAGCCTTTCACATGGGCATGAATGGCACTGCAAACTGGAACCTGGGCACAAGCAAGGCAGACTTTATAAAACCCTGGGGCGGGTGCAAGTGCCCAAGTCATATTTTCCTTGATTTTACCAGTCAGAGGAAAGGGGGCAGCCAGAAACAGATGCATAATGTACATCAATCCTGGCTGCATGGCTGGTGTCGGGAGGGTTTTGGCTTTTACGACAAAGGGAAATTCTTTGATGACCACTTGTTAAAGAGGGATGGGATACATCTCACAAGAAAAGGTAAGGGTGTTTTTTACAAAAAGCTGGCCAATGTATTAAAGTGGGCTTTAAACTAAAGGACTTGGGGGATGGGGCCCAAAACCATGATGCCTGGGCCATTGCTGGGGATTGAGCCAGGCTAACCAAAGTAACGAGGAATGTCCTATAAGTGCCTCCCAGGATAGGAACCAGGAAACCAACTGTCTCAAGGGTGGGTATAGCTATGGTGTGCCCTCCTCCACCTCTCCAGGGGAATGGCCACGCTAAGTTAGGTCCCTGAAATGCCCATATACCAATGCATGCAGCATGGGGAGCAAACAGGATGGACTAGAGACCTGTGTGCAGTCACAGGACCATGGTGTCACTGCAATTACAGAGACATGGTGGGGCAGCTAACATGACTGGAATGCTGTCATGGATGGATACATACTTTTTAGGAAAGACAGGCCTGCTAGGCCTGGTGATAGATTTGCTCTTCATGTGAGAGAACAGCTGCAATGTGTTGAACTCTGCCTAGGTGCAGATGATGAAAGTGTTGAGAGCCTATGGGTAAGAATTAAGGGGCAGGCTAATACAGGTGACTATTACAGGCCACCTGATCAGGAAGAAGTGGGTGAGGTCTTCTACAGACAGCAGAAAGTAGCCTCACAGTCCCCAGGTGTCATGATGGACTTCAACCACCCTGATTATTTGCTGGAAAAGCAACATGGCCAAGCATGCACAGTCCAGGAGGCTCCTGCAGAGTATGGATGATAAATTTTCAATGCAGATGGTAGAAAAACCCATGAGGAGATGGGTACTGCTGGACCTTGTGCAAAGAAAGAAAGGCTGGTTGAAGATGTGAAGATTGCCCCCAATCTTGGCTGCAGTGACTATGAGATGGGAGAGTTCAGGATCCTAAATGGAAGGGGTAAGGCCGTAATTGGTGCTACAACCCTGCACCTCAGGAAGGCTAACTTCAGCCTTTTCAAAGGCCTGATTGGGAGAATACCATGGATAAAGGCTCTGGAAGGCAAGGCTCAAGACCACTATATTCCAAAGACTAGGAAATCAAGCAAAGGAGGAAGAAGACGTGGACGAGCAAGAAGCTATTAGGAAGACTGAAAGGGAAGTAGGAAATTTACAGTAGGTGGGAAAATTGAATGGTCATGTGGGAGGAATATATGAACACTGCCAGAGCATGTAGGGATCCTACAATGAAGACTAAAGCTGGAGTTAAAACTGGCAGGGGATGTCAGGGACAAGAACTTTCTCAAGTGCATCAGCAGCAAGAGGAAGACTTGGGAAAATGTGGGCATCCTGCTGAATGAGATGGGTGCCTGGACGATGGAGGATACAGAGAAGGTGGAGTTACTGAATTTTTTTTTTTGCTTCAGTCTTTACTATTTAGGTTGGCCCTCAAGAAACCCAGACCCTGGAAGTAGAAGAGCAAGCCTTGTGTAAAAAAGACCTTCCCTTGGTTGAGGGCAAAGGGTAACCATACGAAATTTTAGAAGTATAGTGTTCTACCCATAGGGAAGGACAAGCACCAGTCCAGGTTATGGGTTGACCTGCTGGGAAGCAGCATGACAGAAGACCTGGGAGTCTTGGTAGATGAGAAACCCTCCATAAGCCAGCAGTGTGCCACTGTAGCTAAGAAGTAGCTAAGGCATCCCGGGGTGCATTAAGAAAAGCATGGCCAGCAGATTGAGAGGGGTTCTGCTCCCCCTCTACTCTACCCTGCTGAGGCCACACCTGGAGTATTGTGTCCAGTTCTGGGCTTCCCAGTTCAAGACAGGCAGGGAACTACTGGAAAGAGTCCAGTAGAGTGCTACCAGGATGATGAGGGGACATGAACATCTTCCATATGAGGAAAGGTTTGTTTAGCCTAGAAAAGACTGAGAGGGGATCTCATCAACCCTTACAAATAACTGAAGGGTGGGTGTCTAGAGGAAGGGGGCAGACTCTTCTCAGTGGGGTCCAATGACAGGATGAGGGGCAACAGGCACAAACTGGAACACAGAAAGTTCCATCTCCATATGAGAAAAAACCCCTTATTTACAGTGAGGGTGACAGAGCACTGGGACAGACTGCCCAGAGGGGTTTGGGGATGTTGTTCTATGGGAAATGTTCTAGGGAAAATTCTGTGGATTGCCCTGAGGACTCCTCAGTGGAGCCACTATCGCCCTTCCCCTGTCAGAAATCTCGCTGTGATCTGTTGAAGATGCCTTTATACAAATGCACATGGCATGGGGAACAAACAGGAAGAATTAGAGATCTTCGTGCAGTTGCACGGCCACGATCTCATTGCAATCACGGAGACGTGGTGGGACAGCTTGGATGACTGGCACGCTGTCATGGATGGCTATGTGCTTTTCAGGAAAGACAGGCTATGAAGGCGAGGTGGAGGAGTTGCTCTTTATGTCAGAAAGCAGCTGGAATGTATTGAGCTCCACCTGGGGAAAGATGAACCATCAGTCGAGTGCTTGTGGGTAAGAATCAAGGGTCACGGTAGTATGAGTGACAGTGCTGTGGGTGTGTACTATAGGCCCCCTGATCAAGAGAAGCAAGCTGATTGTGCTTTCTATAAGCAACTAGAAGTAGCCTTGAGATCCACGCACTTGTCCTTATGGGGGACTTCAATTACCCAGATATTTGCTGGGCAAGCAATACGGCCAGTCGTATGCAGTCCAGACAATTTCTGCAATGTGTAGAAGACAATTTCCTGCTACAGCTGGTGCAGGAACCTACGAGGGGAGGCCGGGTGCTGGACCTTGTTCTTACTAACAAGGATGGGCTTGTCAGGGAGGTGAAGGTCGGGGGCAGCTTAGGACAAAGTGACCACGAAATGATAGAGTTCAAAATCCTGGGTGGAAGAAGCAAGCCAAAAAGCAGGATAGCTACCCTGAATTTTGGAAGAGCTAACTTTGATCTCCACCGCAACCTATTAGGAGCTATCCTGTGGGCTATGCTGTTAGAAGGAAAGGGGGCCTGTGAGAGCTGGGTAACATTTAAACAGCACTTATTCCAAGCACAGGACAGGTACATCCCTTTGAGTAAGAAACTGGGAAAGAGAGGCAGAAGACCTGCATGGATGAGCAGGGAGCTCATGAGTAAACTCAAAGGGAAGCAAAAGGATTATGAACTGTGGAAACAGGGTCTGAGCACCTGGGAAGAATATAGGGATGTTGTCAGGGCCTGTAGGGATGCAACTAGGAAGGCAAAAGCCAACCTGGAAAAGAAACTGGCAAGGGACATAAAGGGCAATAAAAAGAGTTTTTTCAGGTATGTGAATAGTAAGAGGATGACCAGGGATAACGTAGGCCCCTTGCTGAATAAGGCGGGTGTCCTGGTAATGGGGGATGATGAGAAGGCGGAGATACTAAATGCCTTCTTTGCCTCAGTCTTCACTCCAAAGGCCCCTCGGGACCCACAGATCCTGGATGAATATAGGAGTGTTTGGGGAACGAAGAGCTTCCCTCTAGTTGAGTTAGGGGAGGTCCAGGAGTGGCTCAAAGGGATTAATGCACACAAATCCATGGGCCCGGATGGGATGCATCCACGTGTGCTGAGGGAGCTGGTGAAAGTGATTGTGGAGCCGCTCCCTATCATCTTTGACAGGTCTTGGTGAACAGGAGAAGTGCCTGAGGACTGGAGGATAGCCAACGTCACTCCAGTCTTTAAAAAGGGCAAGAAGGAGGATCCTAGCAACTATAGGCCAGTCAGCCTCACTTCTGTCCCTGGAAAAGTTATGGAACAGCTTGTTCTGGATGCCATCAGCAAGCAACTGGAAGAGAAGAAGGTCATGAGGAGTAGTCAGCATGGATTCACCAAGGGACGATCGTGATCGACCAATCTCATAGCCTTCTGTGATCTCATCACCGGTTGGGTGGATGGAGGGAGAGCAGTGGATGTCATCTACCTTGACTTCAGCAAAGCTTTCAATACTGTCTCCCATAACATCCTGATAGAAAAGCTGAGAGAGCATGGGATAGATGAGTGGACAGTGAGGTGGGCCGAGAAATGGCTGTCGGACCGAGCTCAGAGGGTCGTGATCAGTGGAGCAGAATCTGAATGGAGGCCTGTGACTAGCGGTGTTCCCCAGGGCTCGGTGTTGGGTCCAGTCCTGTTTAATATCTTCATTGACAACCTTGATGAGGGAATTGCATCCACCCTCAGCAAGTACGCCGATGATACAAAGCTGGGAGGGGTGGCTGACACGCAGGAACACTGCGCTGCCATCCAAAGAGAGCTGGACAGGCTGGAGACCTGGGCAGGGAGAAACCAGATGAAATTCAACAAAAGCAAGTGTAAAGTCTTGCACCTGGGGAGGAACAACCGCATGTATCAGTACAGTCTGGGGGATGACCTGCTGGAGAAGAGCTCTGTGGAGAAGGACCTGGGGGTCCTGGTTGACAACTGATGTAACATGATTTTATACCCATGTATGTTACTGTTCTGTGAACCACTGCCAGCAATTCAATTCTGTTACAGTATAGCTGGCACTTACCATCATAGAAAGCATTTTTTGCGCCCCTGGTGAATAGAGCACTGCCCTTTTTTTCTGGATTTGGTCGAGGGAAGTTATATTCATTCAATTGCTCCTCAGTCAGAAGATAATATTTTAAAAGTTCATACAGAGCACCACCTGTAAATTCTAAAAAAAGAAGCAATGAAAAACCTAAAAGTAAACCCAAAGCTTAATCAGTAGTCGAACAAATTTAAGTAACACTTAAATATCCTAGTTCTTCCAAAATAAAACAAAACTGAAAATGCCAGATGTGCACTATAGTTCACACACAAAAGCTATACACTTTTATCTCAGAGCAATTGTAAGTGATAAGAGACGAAGCATTATTTAAAAGAAAGACAGTAAACAGTAAAGTTGTTATCTCTTACCCCAGAACAGCTAGGCATGCAATACTGAACAACGTCCTGTTTTCAAGCAGATATTCAAAATTTCTCCTCTAAGAATTACAGTCTTTAGATATAAATAGGGAAACATGCTGGAAACCCTTGCAGTGGCTAACAGAAAAATCTTGATCAAAAACCAAGCAACACTTTCATGCTTAAATAAGCTTATTTATAGGCTGAAGTGGAGAACTGACACATCCCTTCCCCCTTCTTTACCTTTCTCTTCCCCTGGTGTTATGGATCCAGCAACTCTGCAAGATCTGATGCTTCTAAGTTGCCCTAAATGTGAGAAAATATTTTCAGCACTTTTTCACAATTTTAGATTTCCTGTTAATATCCAAAGCAAATTTTTATAAATCAAAACCAAATCATTTCAGTTATATATTTCTACAAAAGGATGTAAATAGGCAGAAATACATTTATTAAACTAAATATGGCAATTCTCTGCTGTTCTAATTTCTACAATTACAACCCATTTAAGAAAACCTTCATTGAAACCACAACTACCGTGCTCTCTCAGCTTTTGCAGAGTCTTCACAGCAAAATTGAGGTACATATTTTTACTGCCACAACGATCATAAATACATTGTTCTTCTATCAGGGCCTATATTAAAAAGAAAATAAACCGTTAGTGGAATACTGTTAGGTTCTGCAGAGAGAACTCCTATTAAAAATCTGATATCTGAACCTATATGTAGAAGTCATGTCCTAAATCTGAAGGGCAATATGAGACACAAAGCTAGATGGATGAGACACCCAGAAAGACAAATTCAGTACTTATGAAGCAAAGATGTGTGGGAGAAATCAATGCTACAGCTCTGAATTTAAATCTAGTCCTTGTGGGGATTTGAACAATCTCAGTGTAACCATTCCTGTGGCTACAGACAGCTTTTTCTGATCCTGTTTCAAAGGAGGCTTTATTACTTTTTGAGGTCAAGAAACATTACCTTAAGTTTCCTCTGTAAAGTTCTGAGAGAGAGAAGTGAAAGGAAGGTCCAGCACCTTTTAAGTAAGGTAAGAACTAAGAAAGAGTAGTTCACTAATCTTATGAAGTAAGAAAAATGCTTCTTCTCTGGTTTTGTTTCACTGTTTAGATTATTTGCATGGACAACAAAGGAGAATCTCATTTCAGGCATATACACTGCCTTCTGACAATCACTTCAAGTACAATTCACAATTTACAACTTCTCAGCAGATGAAAAGAGAAAGTGGAGAATGGATGAAGCTGAAAAATACTACAGGAAGCAGTTAAAGAGAAGATAAAAGAAACATTACTTAAAATGAAATCATCAAGCAGAGCAAGGAGTCCTGCCTAATACAGAGAACACACAGTAAATGGCAGAGTAGTAACTTCTAATGTTTTACAGTGATTCAATGTATAATTAAACACAGACTCTTGTCAGGACACCTCCATCAATTTAGATTTTTTAGCTTTCCAGCATGAAAGAAATTTTGATTATTTAAAAATTATGCTTGGAACACTTGTGCCTAACAGACCCTATCTGGTTGCTGTAAGCTTGAATAGCTTAGAAAAGCTTTTTAAATACTAAAATAACAAGTATTTTTGGAATTAACAGTGGTAAAGACAAATGGTTTTGCTTGGAGAAAACTAAAACTGGCCAATTACACTGGCAAACTTAAGAAAGAGTTTGTTTTAACTTCTGCTTAATGAAAAGTCTGAAATACTTGCCTTAAAATAAAATCAAACAAATAAAAAACCCCACCAACACATTGTGCAAGACAAGACCTAGTGACTTAATTCAGAAGTGAAATTGTAAAAATCGATAAAACATTACAAACCTTGTAAATAGCTTCATTCACTGTGCCACAAATTTTGAAGCACTCAGCTAAAAAAAGACTCACGTATCTCTGTCTTGTCTCAAGTGGTACTTTGAATCCTGATTCTGGCTTGGAAGGCTTTTTCTGAACAGAAATCTTAAAAAAGAAAACAAACAAAAAATGTCCCATATGTCAATATGTAGCAAATAGCCCAAAAAACTAAAACCAGTTCAGACATTCATTTGGCCATCCTCAGGTTAAAAAAGCCAAATAAATAAAAATGAAACATTGCTGAACATCTAATCAGAAAACTGGAGTTACACTGGACAGGGAGCCAGAAAAAACTGTCAGGAACAGTAGCTGTAGAGCTTTTCCTTGCCTGAACTAAACAAAATACTCTTCTGCTCAGAGTTGTTTGAGGACTTAAAACTACTTTCTAACCCTTTTTTTTCCCTAGAGAAAAAAAATAATTCAGTACTTCACAAGCAGTTCAATTATTATTTAAGTCAAGTTCTCTACCTGGCCTTTATTTCAGTGTAAACTAAGGACACAATGAACTAGATTGAAAAAAAAAAAGTTTATTTTTAGGAATCTATGACCTTAGTTAGGCAACACAATGTAGAGTTTTTGCTGACCACAATACATTTATTTCAAAGCACAGAAGTAAAAATCATTACATTCAAAATTCTGTCAGTAAGCTAATCATAGTACCATCACACCCAAAAAGGACCAAACAGCTGAAAGATGCCTGGTGTGTATCAAACAAGGCATAATATGCCTATACCACATTTACCTGCTAAGGAAGATCCTTTAAAAGCAGCATTTAAATATGTGTGCTACTACCAAAAAGAAGGTGATTTCTGCATAAAGGGAAAACCAAAGCAACCTGTGTCACTGGTACAACCTAATCTCACCACTACTGGAGCATGCAGTTTTCTGTTTGGGGAACAGGAAGGTACATGCTGGAGATAGGAACAACAAAGGTATGGGTACTTACTGTCATGGAAAGTTGTCAATAACCAAACTGACTGAAGCCATAACATTGGTTATTTTAATTAGAAAGCAAAGCTCTGGTAATTTATCTGACTCCAGGAATTATCAGTGACCTCGACTTTCAAAAAAAGAAAAAACAACAAAACCACAATGCAAGGCTAGACTAATTTTCCTAAGAGAAATTCAAGATACTCTGCCACTCAAAACTACAAAGCAAAGTTGGAACTAAAAAACCAAAATATGCCTGCATTAACTTTTTAGCAAGCTTCTTGAAAGCCCTTTAACTTATAAAGGTACCTCTCTTGAAGCCAGATAAAGACTTTCATCAGTTATCATGTGCCACTATAAACAGCAGTAAATTTTAAGGGAAAATAACCAATACAGAAGTATGACATAACTGAAAACAGACTGGTACATAATTCCCACATCACAACCACTTTGATTAATAATTTATATATTTAATTTCTTACATTTATGTAGTGCTGGCTACTACAACCAAGGAAAATAAAAATACAATTTGTATAGCAAGTTGATTAAAGCACATAAAAAACCAAAGTCATTTAAAAAAATAAAAAAGCTATGCTGGTATATATCACATTGCTAGATATACATTATAAAATACTGTTGGAAATTAACTGCAGCTTTTCCACTCCTGCTCCCACTCATATATCCAAGGTCTGCAGCAGTAACCCTACAGTACCTTACATGGCACATGAGAAGCCTTTCTGATACCAGATATGATACCAAATGTTGCAACATTTCCTGTCACTTGGACGTGAAGTTGACCACTGCAGGTTTGAATCAAATGTAGAGAGGCTGTAACACACAGAAGATACAGACTGAATTTCAACTCTAATGGTAAGCTTTCTTATTTAAACTACATTAATCTGGAACACAGGTATTTCACTGCTCCTTTCTTAAAGCAGAGTAGAAGTAAGCTAATGCATGGAAGCAAGCCTGGAACATCAGAAAACATGTGAAAACCTCACTCCTGACAAAAGATTTTATGCAAAGTGTTCTTCAGGTTTTTTGAGATCATACATCTATTTGAAGACATTGGAATAAAGAAGCCACACAAGTCAGGCAACTAGAAAACAGCTTTCAGCAATGGTTGTGATTTTTAAATGCCTGCTATCTTGCCTTCCCTCCCCGTTTTTCCCTCCTTGCGAAAAAACATGATAACAAGAAGGACACCAGAAAAGCGGCCATTCTAATCTCACCTTCGAATGCAATCAGTACGTGCCTTGAAGTATTGCTTTGCTTT
Source organism: Laterallus jamaicensis coturniculus (assembly GCA_022605575.1). Classification (NCBI taxonomy): domain Eukaryota; kingdom Metazoa; phylum Chordata; class Aves; order Gruiformes; family Rallidae; genus Laterallus; species Laterallus jamaicensis. The sequence goes on from JAKCOX010000054.1 coordinate 3,583,505, forward strand.
TTTAAAGTCAGTAGAACTCAGAAATAAAAATTTGTCATGAGGTTCTTGAGCCACCCTTACAGTCATCCTGCTTAACCTTAGATCAGCACTTGTACAGAAAGGCACATTCATACAGCATGAGATACACTAATCAATTTTATTGTTATTTACAAAGAATAAATACCTTGGCAGAATGAGTCAATTTTATGTGAAAATGTTGTATAGCATCTGTGATAAAAACAAATGAAACTAAGGAGCAGTATTTTATTAATTTAATTGTTAGGTAAATTACTTCATAACTGTATATCTAAAGTGACAGTAGAACTATTGGAGACGAAACACTATTTTAAATAATATCTACTGCTGAAAATAACTTCTATTCCAGGATTTCTCACATATGAGGGAGAATTTAAAGGAAGAAGAACAAACGATTTTCAAGTTACAAGATTTAACAAATTGTTTCAGAAGGTCTGATTGCTTCAGACTACAAAGCTAACTGCTGATATCAGTTCTAATAGGAAACTCACCAGATTTCTTTCAACTCAGCTATCAAAAGACTTTCAACAAAACAGGATTTTGGTCAAACACTGTACACAACCTAAGAATTTAGCACAAAGTACTTTCCTCCTTTCCATTATAGCTACCAGGACTTCTAATAAAAACTTACAGCTGTATAGAACATCTATCTGAACAAGCTAGGTGTTCCCCATCATTCAACTCTCAGCCAACGTTGACTACAACAAAACAAACACATTCCAGTGATGCCTAACTGAAACAAAAAAAATCTTGTCTGTTAAAGTTATAGGTCAAGCTGTCATACCCACTGGTCCAATGCTTTGAAATCGAGCAGCCGGCAATCTAGGTGTGGCTTTCTTCTGCTCATAAGTTGTAGCAACGATGTCTTTTCCTCTTTGTAGTCCAAATGCCATCCTCTGGCCCTGCTGAATCACTGCATCATGGTCCTGCCAACAAGGAGATGCTTTGAAAGGTACTGTTTAATTTTTGTTACATACCAGATATGCACATACACAAAACCTGAGTAAATACTAAATCAGTTCCATATCACAGCAAGGTGGTGTTAAAGGGAGCACACCACTTAGTAAGACTGAATTTTACTATTAGATTCAGATCTCAGCATGCTGTCCCAGTAAGGAAAACATAAGCTGAAAGACCTCATTGCTGTTGGAGGGGGCAAAAATAATTATGCCTGCTATTAATATTGCCTCCTAATGCATTGTAAAATCAGAGAAAACAACAGCCACTTTGGGTTTCCAAGTGCTGTATCGAATCTCATGGAACAAGCTTCCACTCCAAGCTGACTTTTCAGTACTCATTAGCCTCAGCTAACTTGGGCAACAGTTTACTTCACCTGTTAGGAACCAATGCTAAGTACTATGGTATCACTACAACTTTTAACAGAAGAGCAGATGAGACTAATTTGTTCCAATTAATTTCAAAAACAATCTTTACAGTTAGATTACAAGATTCAGCCAACCTGAAGTTCAACAGGAGTGTACAGATATTAAGTAGAGCAATGTTAACATTCACTTCAGTACAAGATTATAACTCACGTCACTTTTCGCCACATGTGCAATTCTTCTCTTTTGTCCAGGAATATTTGCTTGGGTTTCTAATACATTAAGATCTGTATTTTCTCTATCGGTCTATTGAAGAGAAGAACAGATTAGTATGAAGCTCTGAACTTCAATAATATCCTCACAACTGATTCACTCCCATGTTTCAGGATGTTCAGCCAGGACACTGACCAGGAAAATTACAATTCTATAAGTATTAGAGAGTTAATTAACACTCAGAACACTTAAACCACAGTGCTTCAAAGCTGATGCAGTGGTATTCAAGGTTCCTACATGTGTTTCTAAAAACAGAAGACTACTGAATACACAACTGTCCCTAAAGCTTTGTTTATTACAGTAGAATTAAAAATGACTACCCCAAGGCAGAGAGGTACTTAGCACAGTTTTCTACTTCAGGAAACACACAGATCATCAAATGTCAAACTAGACTAGTCATATTATCCTCCTTATGACTTTTGCTACTAGCATTGAAGCCTCAAGTGTTTATCCTCTGCTAACACACATTTTGGAAAGAGTATTTGAATTTGACTACATATCACATCCCACCCTCACATGCTGAGAAAGAGACCCCAAGTACCAAAAGGGAAACAAAATACCTGCATTTCATGTTTCTTCTTTTGTATTTCTCTTTCAAACTCATCAAAAATTCTCCGACATTCCTCTATAGGATCATCTGAATCTTCCTCAGAGGATTCCAATTCTTCAACAGATGAGCTCTGCAGAATTGTTTTGCTTCCTTCGTTGTTCAAATAGGTTGGACGTGTGTATGATTCTTTTGGGCTATCACTACCCCTATTTTCTTCTATGCTCTGGCCTTCCTCTGAATTTACGATTTTCTTACAAGTTCTTTTAGATGTAGTTTCATCTTTTGAGGACTGACCAGTATACCAGACAGACTGATTTCCACTCTTCACAGGGTCTTTATTAGTATGCTTCTGAGCAACAGCTTTGACCGACCTATTGATTTTTGCATTTCCTTGCTTCAGAATTTCTGCCTGCCTGCCTGCCTCAATAAATGCAGCTGAAGATGCACGTTTGCCCACAGTAGAAGCATGGGCATCTCTTTCCTCCAAAGCCTTCAGTGTATCAGTCTTTACATCACACAAACGAATCTCATTTGATTTTGGAGAAGCATTGCCTGGCTTTTTGTATTTGTTTAAAGTTCTGTCATCCTTCTGCAAAACCACGATTCTCTCAGATTCTTCTTCTGCTGCTTCTTCTTTTTCTTCTCCTTCTTCTTCTTTTTCTTCTTCTCCATCTCCAAGATCATCTCCTGTCACGCTACCATATGGTTCTGCAGAGGCCAGTTCTGTGTCACTCATCACATTTGTGTATTTACTAATCATTCTCTGTTTTTTATTGACAGGTTCTGGTGGCACATCAATGACAAGATCACCTTCATCTTCAGAGTCGTCAAGTTTTATTTGAAGTTTCACTATAGAAGATTCTTTTGACGTCTTTGTTAATACATTTCCACTCCTAAATGTAGGAAAGCCTGAACTCCCATCACGATTTTCATGCTGAAATTCTTCTTTTGGCTGCTGCATAGTATTTTGGCCTTCACTTGCTACAGAAGATAGCCCTGAAGAACAATTTGGAAGAAAATTATATTCCAGAACAGTTGCAAGAACTATAACCAGCAGTGTATTTTTCTAGTTAAAAAGGAACAGACATAATTTGCATACCCAAAAACTGAAAACACATGACATGTGCATGCTAAAAAATGCACTACAATGGTAAGAAAGTATCTTACTTCAAGATATTTTCAGAGGTTAAAGTGTTAATATTCACTAAATTGGGAAGACAGCTCTGTTAGAGTTCCTTCTGTTCCCTGATTTCACTCTTGGTTTAACATACTGCTATTTTAATCTTTTGGTACTTCTGTAAATTATCTTACTTGAGGACAGACAGCTATGACCCTAAATTAAGTCATTGTAAACTGCAATCTACAGATTTCAACTGTGGAAAAATTAATAATCTGTATTATTATTTATGCACAAGACTACAAGTTTAATTGTCCCAAGTACCCAGTATTATTTCAAACCAGATGTATTTATAATTATGCACAGGCTTTAATTAGCCTTGCAAGCTGAATTTTCTGACTGCAGATTTAAGCGACTACCCATTCTCTTCTTAGCAATTGCAGGCTGTAGACTACTTATCAAAAGTCAGGCTGAGACTTTCTCAAGGCACTATCTCCATCCTCACACAGATCTGGCAAATCACAAAATGTAGTGGCTATCACGCTCCCAATATATTACTATTTCTATACAAACCCTGTCACCTAAGAGATCCATTCACATGGACTGCATATTTTAACAATGCTACTTACACTGGCATCTAGAGACACATGTCACCATTTGACTTCAACAGTGATTGTATCAGTAATTGCAAAACATTTCAGAGAATTACTAGAAAGTAACATTTTGTTAGTCAGTGGGATCCTTTCCAGGTTACTCAAAATAAGTAATTTTGGCATTAACACCATAACTGTATACAGTAACAGGATGGTTCCACAGTCTCCCTGCCCCATTGTTGTGGTTTAACCCTGTTGGCAGCTCAGCCCCAGGCAGACAGTATTCTCACATCCCTAGTGGGATGGGGGAGAGAATCAGAAGGGTAAAAGTGAGAAAACTCATGGGTTGAGATAAAGACAGTTCAGTAAGTAAAGCAATGCCGTGCAAACAAGCAAAGCAAAATAAGGAATGAATGCACTACTAATGTTCCCATTGAAAGTTAGATGTCCAGCCAGATCCAGCAAAGCAGGGCCTCACTGTGCCTATTACTTCAAACCTTTCCCCTTCCTTCTTCTCTCCTCAGCTTTTATTGACAAGCACAGCATCATAGGGTTTGGAGTATCCCTTTAGTTAGCCTGAGCCAGCTGTCCAAGCTGCATCCTTTCCCAACTTCATGCCCAGCCTCATCCCACTCACAGGCAGGGTAGCGTGAGAAACACAGTAGGCCTTGAGGCTGTGCAAACACTTTTCAGCAATAACTAAAACATGGATGTGTTATCAACGCTATTTTGGTCAGAAACCCAAAACAGAACACCACGCAGAGCCAGCTAAAAAGAGTACACCTCTTGACCTCAAATAAATACTTGGAGACACTATGAACTGCTAACAGTTTTCATCATAAAAACAAATCATTTGAAAAAGGCAATGTTTCCCCACCCCTTCTACAGGTGACATACTATTTAGTTATGTAGTTATCCATGCTATAGGATTTTTTTTTTGACTAACTGGAGCCTGAGCAAACATTCAGTTTTAAAGTTTCAAGCTTGCTAGACATAGCAGAAGCTATTCAATGATGGATGTTGGTCACTTGAAAGGAAACACCTATGGACTCGGCTTTCAGCAAGTCACATCATGCTGTACATCTATGTACCTCCAATATTAGTAAGGGGAAGTCAGGAAGGGAACGACTGCACACTGGTGTTCCCTCCCCCACACACACCCTCTCCAGCTGCCACAGATCTTAGCAACCATCAATTTATCCCAGAACTTCTTCCAGAATGCAGTTCTTCACCCTCAAATGCAAAAATCTTTGAGAAAGAAGTAAAACATTATCATTTATAGAGACCTGTGAAAAAAAACAAGTATGGAAATGAAAGGTCCTGATGCTGAGAAAGATACTACATACAGAGAAACATACTACATGCAGACTGAGGGCCTGCACTGTGGCTGAAGTTTTGACACTCCCAAGCTGCAAAGGTAGAAAATCTGTAGTAAAAGCAGTAGCATCTGCTTGGAAAAGACAGACGTGACTGGGTAAGAGACACTTTGATGATTGCCTGGATTATGTAACTCTTAAAACTATCAAAACTATGCAACCCACAGCAAACTGTTAAAGAGACCCCACTCAAGTTCAAAGTAATCAGGAAGCCGCTACTTGTTTTTAATTATAAGCTTTTAAAGTCCAGTTTGAAGCCTTTTTTTCAATAACAACAGCTGTTACTATTGCCAAATTTCATAGTTCCTATTTTGAAGTAATTTTAATACTCTGCTCCCTCACCTCCTGCACCCATTTGGCTTTATTCTCAACAGTTTGAACACACTGCTAATTTTGCCAATGTGATTTAGCTTACAGTTGCCTGAAGACACACAATCATAAGAAGAACACGATAACCATCGGAAAAGCTAGTGACAAATATTATTGCTTAAGAAGGAAGCGGAGCACCACAGGAGAAGCATACTAAAGCTTGAGTAGAAAATGCCTCCTCTTCGCTGATGTGCAAGCAGACTCTTTGCAGCATCCTAATCCTGGAAGGAAAGCAAGGGTCTCACGAAGTTTAAGAGCAATTCACATTGCCATTTCTGCTCTTCCTTACGAGAGCTACATGTCACACATCTCAAAGGAAAGGTGACACCCTCCTACCAAGACAGCAAGAAGTCACCAACTTTTATTACAAGTTCACACAACAGTTTGAGCAATTCTCCCACATCCAGCTTCCCAAAGCCTAACTGTAGGCACCGACACACACCAGTTTCACCTGATAATTCCTGTACTGTCGCTGCCCTTGCCAAGGCAGGGGTGTTTAATTCTTGGGGTCTTTTTTTCTCCTAAGGGCAAAGGCTGAGCAAGTCTTTCAAGACCTCCTATCACATCATTTCACACTTTACACCCCGCACTGGGCACTACCACTCTTTAACTAACCACCATTCTCAAACGGACGGAACGAAGCCCTGCCTGCACCCTCGAGCGCCTGCCACCGCCACCCCGACAACAGCCCTGCCGCCTGAGAGCTACCCCGCCGTCCCCGCCAGAACCGGAGAGGTCCTGCTCCCTCACCTCACCGGCCTCCGGCCGCCACCCTCCGACCACAGTCCCCGAAGAAGCGCTGCGGGACAGGACGGGACGGGACAGGACGGGACAGGACGGGACGGGACACGACGGGACGGGACGGGACGGGACGGGACGGGACGCGCCCAGCCACCTTTCTCACCTTTGTCACCTCGGGAACCGGAGGCGATGGCACGCCACGGGGCAGCTGAGGGTGGCTTCCAGCTGCGCGACGCCTCGAACCGGGTCTGGTACCACTGTTGGGGCTGGTACTGAGACTGCTGGCGCCTGCCACCCAAGGGGCCGACGGAGAAGCAGCAGGGAACGCCGAAGCGACTGATAGGGCGCATCGTCCTCTCGGAGGTGCAGCGGTGGCCGCGCACCCGAGGGGACAGTGCGGGAGCGCGCGAAGGGACAGTGGGACTTAGGCCGCCCAGTGGGGGAGGACGGGGCGGGTCGCCAGCCCGCAGCCCAGCCCCACTGGGCACCCTGAGGGGGTGTGAGCTGGGACAGCGGCCGGCGGCGGGACGGGAAGGGGGGAGGCTGTTTCCCCGTTGGGCCGTGACCAGGTCGTTTGCGGCAGAGGCTGGTGAAAGTGGAGGGACACGGGGCACCCCCGCAGCACTCTCGGCTCCGCGGGGAGCCGGCTCGGCGGAGCAGGTGAAGGCACCTGTCAGCCTCTGCCGTAGCGGCGCGACGCGTGAGTGTCCCGCCCTCGCCGGGCGCCCGCTGAGGGAGGAGGCGGTGGCTGCCGGGCAGCGGTGCGAGTCTGCGGCTCCACACCCGTGAGGCATGGCCACTGTCCGGTCCGCAGCGCGGGTAGCGCGGCCGAGCTGGAGAGAACAGACGGCAAGGGGCGCTGAGGGGATGCCCTATGCCTCTGTTACGTACTCCGAACCCGTCTCTCCTATGGTTTTCACCCGATGCTCCTCACTTCTCTTACTCGAGTAAGTGGATAGTCAGTTGCTATCAGTTTCATCCGTGGCAGTCCATGTAGTAGACTCTCCCCTCGCACCGACACATCCTCTCTTGCAGCCTACAGCTATGACTGATGTTGTGGAAACAGTTCCATTCTTCTGATGATTCTTGTCCACCTGCCTTAAAACTTCTCTGGTTCTGTCCCTGGCTTTTGACCATTTTCTCTGGTTCTGTCCTCTTGTGAGGCACCAGAACTGCATTCAGCGTCCGCAATACAAATTAACCGGGCATTTGTGGAACAGCACCATCTTGGTTTAGATGCTGTTCTGTATTCTTTTCCCATTAATTCTGAAAGGTTGAGGCATCAGCGCTGTCAACTCGGACAGGTGGGTTGAGTTTGAATACCACCGCTAAGGCAAAGCTTTAATATCAGGTACTCAAGGACAATTTCAAACACTGAAAGCATAAAAATAATAACAATAAAAAGGCCAGTAACCAGGTGCCAAAGATGACAGTAACTGAATGCTGATATAAGTAAGAACGAAGAAAAAGAATTCTTGCATTGCTGTCTTACATTTCTGCATGGTAGGAGAAGGTATTTTCAAAGCTTAAGTCATTGTAGCTACTTCTGTGCACAGGACGCACAAATTTAATGCAAGAATTCCTGGGGTTTGAGCTGGCTTCAGAAGACTGTGGCCAAGCAGTTTTTTCTTAAACCGATTGCATTGCCTTGATACCATGTATGTATGATAATACATTTTGGCTGTAATCAGAAAACCCTGGGTTTCTATGCTTAAAATTTCTTTATAGACCACTCTCTACTTCTGACCCTGTGGTTCTCATTGAACTCTCCTTCCCTGTGTCAGACTCGTGTCAGCTGAAGAACAGTTGCTACTGTCTGAGAGTGGCAAAGGCTTCTATCTGGGTTTGGGACTGCGTGTAAAAAACAGAGGAAACAGAAAAATTGCATCCCCTAAATGGTCTTTTCTGTGTAAAACACACCTGCCTTGCTTCTATTTGGACTTGCATGTTATTCCATACATACAAAGAGCACACAGGAATGTTATGAACACGAATACACCAAAATGAACATATGGTCACATAACTTCCACCCCCACCCCACCCCCCCAAAAAAAAAAAAGATACTTGAAAAGTTGATTATTGCTCAAAATCGATTTCCCGATTTAAAAAGTAATTATTGCTCAGTGATCCATCACCACATTCCCATGCAGTGTGTGCTGCTAACATCGGATTGTTTTAATTCATTTCAAGAAGTCGCTGTGGTTTAGATGTTCCATTTTTAACTTGAGGAGTAACGTGGAGCTGTCTTCTGGCCATGGTGATATCTCCTGGTACTTGATTCTGACACAGTTAATGTTTGCTCGCAAACTTTTGTGACCCACTCTTAATCGCACATCACTGCCTTAATAAAATGTAACCTTTATTCTGTCCTGTCATGAAATTTCAAGTTACAGTATGGTGTACCACAGGTCCTGATGAGAGCAGAGCATATTGGTCAGTGTCAATGAGATTCTATTTAGTTACGCTCTCCGTTTCAGTCTTCATCCGAAAGATTGCTGCTGAGACTTGTTGAATGAGTCTGCCGTGGCATATCAATTACAGAATTCTTGATTTCTGGTTTTGTGCTTTTTCCATTACTCTTTGGGTCTGACAGTGTTTTCTTACTCCACAGGTTGCTTTCTGCAGCTTTGACAACTGAAGAATTGGGAACTCCCTTCTGTTGTTTACACGAGCATCTGAATGTGTAAAAAAAAAATAATCCCAAAACACAGAATGAAATCATTGCATTATTCTAACCAGAAAAATCCGCTACAGACTTAACAGACACCATTACTGAACTTCAATTATTTTTCTCAAGATTTTAACTGACAAAGGGGAGCATCTCAACTTGTAAGGAATTAAAGCAAATTAACTGTAAGTATGTACAGTGTTTCTGAGTTTTTATCACATTTTTGAGTAGTCCTTAATCATGTGTTTGGAGTAGCACCTTACTTTACTATCCAAATAATAAAGCAAAGCACAGCATGTGATGGGAAAACTTACTGTTTTTCCATTCTGTACTTGGCAAAAGCCACGCAACTGAATATGGCAAATATTAGGAAGCAGGTGAGAGTTGCACATGCCACAGCAAATATTGAATCTTCTTTTAAATCTTCTTGGTTGGTTTCGTGAGCTCTGTTCCTTTGAAGCGTGTCAGCACTGTCTGACACTGCAACAGTAAAGCACACCACACCACTAGTATGCACACAGGTAATGTCATGGACAAATCAATGTACAAACAGATTATATCTATGCAATTTTCAAATAAAAAGAAGCACTTTTTAATAAAAAGTTGAGTTCTCTTAAAACCCAAATGCGTTTAGTTGATACCCAAAGCACATCTTCTAATCTTTCTAAGTATGATCTCTATCCACTGTAAAGGTCAATTGTGAGAGAAGTTTAGTGGGCTACAGGGATTGTGGCGATTCTTCTACCCAGTTTATTAGGACCCATTTTTTCACTTAAGAGGAGATGAGGTAGTCTTAAGCATCTATGGAACCATTGATTCTACAGTTCCTAACTTGCTGTGTGTGAAATCCATCAAGACTGCTATACTGTGCTCTTACTTGGCATTTCGTGGAAAAATATATTTGGATGATATCTGATGTCACTGAGATTAAGAGCTTGATTACGTGCTCTTTTTTGATAATAAAAATGTCTTTGATGCACTTTAAAAAGCTCCATCTCTTTTCCACTTTTCTACCTGCTATGTAAATACACAGTGAATTATATTCTATGAAGAGAAACAAGTGGGATTATCAATACTTTACAGTTGATTGTTTAAGTAGTATTTAAAGCGATTTTAGTGTGACTAATACAACCTGACTGTGACATTGTTACTTCTCTTGTCTGCCTGTGAAAGGGAAAGAATCTCCAAACTGCCTCCATTGAGCTGATCAGGCTTTCAATTTTTTAAAGATTTTTACTGCTTTTTACAGCTATCTATATATCCTGGCTTTGTTTTAGCTTGCATAAACCCCCTCAGCTTCTCCTAGATCTTGTTACACTGCTTCTTAGGACAAATTACACTTTCCTATGTGTAATTTGTCCTAAGAAGCAGTACGAATTAGATTTTTTTTTTACTTTTAGCACTATAGAATTTTTAAATGTTGACCAGTTCTCAGTCAAAAAAGGCTTCCAAACTAGTCATAAAACTACTTTTATCTATCAAGGTGAAACTGTGCTCTTGTATTACTTTCAGAGACATCCTCCTAAAGAGAAATAAATTTTGCTCTTGGATCTGAAAAATGTGAGATATTTAAGCAATAACTTTTTATTTCACCTTTTATGATCCTATATACGAACTCACAACAAATAGGTAAACCTTTTAGAATAATTCCTTTCCTTACAGTTTAATTTATAGAAATGTTTTTGCTTACTAGCTGTTTGTTAGAGAATGAAATGAGATTGGTATATTTTTCTAGCTATTCAGAAATGGAAACAAGATTGTTTATTTTGCCAGAAAGGATATTCCTCTGTTTCATTGATGAATCGATGCAGATAAATCCCATACAATCTCAGGTGCCAAACTTTCCATGCAAATTTGGCATGCAAATGCATGTCTCCCATTCAGATCTGTAGAAACTTACCCTCATCCATAGATGGGTGAATGCCTCTCATGTTTTCCTGCAGTTGCAAAGTAGTATTAAATCATAACTGGAGGCAGGCAAACGAGATAGGCAGGCTAAAGCAGTCCTCGAGATTTTGGGATGGAAGCATGCTTTCAGATTCAGACTCCTCACTCGCATTACTTCTACAGCTTGTTAATGCCCTGTGCTAAGTTTCATCATCTTGGGACTTCAGTTGATTTACCTGGAGGTAAGTGTGTGTCTCAAAGACAGGACTTGCCTAATGAGTTTTGCTTCTTTTACGATTCTCAGATGAAGATGTGCCAAAATGTCTTGATTTTAAGTTTGTTATTCATTTAATTTTCACCTTCTAAATTTAGAATTGCTGTTGTTCTTATACTGTCTAGTTAGAAGAACTGAACTTATATTTAGCCTTTTGCTGAATTCTCTACCATACCATCGAAAGGCGTCTCATCACTGGGGCTCTCTGTGAGAGTGGTAAGGTAATGGGGTCCAAAACTGGGTTCTGAAAAGAAAAAAAGCACAGCTGCAAAGATTATTCCTAAGATAAAGCCAGGTAAGAAAGACCAGACAGTTCAACATCTAAGAAAGTGAAGGAGGGGAAGCATGCTCCATCATTGTCAAAAATCTGAAAGTGAGAAAAATCAGAAATTAATGTAGTTCACTAGCAAACTTGTCTGGAAATGTGTTAAGAACTGCTTGCTTTAGAGAAAATAAACCCAAACCCCCCAAAACCTGTATGCTTTATTATCTAGTACTTTGTAAGTCTGCAGTGATTAAAAAATTGTGAGCTTTAAATATCTGTTATGAATTTACCAGTAACAAAGGAATACCTGATCATGAGCTCAGCAAAACTGGAGAAACCATTTCAGATCAGCATGTCAAAGCAGATCTTTCCAGTGTGACAGTATAATATTAGAAACCCCAACGAAAACACCAATTAGCTGTTACCTAGTGCCTGCTCTTCCTCAGAACTCTCCTCTTCCACTGCTGTAGTGGAGATGGGCTTTGTTACAAGCAGTAATAAAAAAGAAGCTGAAGTTACGCAAGGCCAGTCTCTTCTGAGTAGAAACTAAGTGCTAACTAAAATCCCAAGCTACGTGTAAATTTTAAGGCAGAGTTATTTTTGAGGAAGTATCTCCCAGATTCACTGTTGGGTTTTGGTGGCCATGTGTGGAAGGCAGTGTGTGCTTTGCCTATGCTGTTCTGGGTGGGTTAACGCTTTTCACGCGTCTTGGCAGAGTTGATGCGTGTAATAGCCAGCACCCGTAGGTCACTCATCAAAAAATACATTACTATTACAGTCGATTTACATGAAACTCAATTGCTATGTCTAAATTGTAACAATTATCTTAAAGGAATTATTCAAGCAGAACTGCAAAGACACTGTGTCAATTTGTACAGTGCAGTGTGTGCTGCAGCGTGTGCTGACAGACACTGGCTTTTCTTATTTTCCATAGTCAATTCAGATGTGGCTCTCTTCAAACATGAACTGTAAACCATGTTGGTGATCACAAAAGGCAGCAGTAGATAGGATGAGAGGATTCTTGAAACATTATGAAATAAGGCAGGAACTAGTGGGACCTGATTAGTTACAAGCCAAATTGCACCCGTGAATGAATTTTGTTAAGAGGTGGGAGGGCAGCAGGACATTCATTATCATCTCTCACTTACTGTTCTGTAATTTTATTTACTAGTTTGGGACTAATTTAGGATTTCTTGACCTAACCTCTCATTAGTTTGTCTTGTTCTGACAACAGTTGTATCGGTAACAAATGCAACACAAGACACAATTTGAGATGCATGGCTGCCAGGTATGTGTGACAGGCTCTTCCTTCTGGACCTTATTAATGCTTAAGTAACTGTATAGTTTCACAGAACTTAAACGGTATGTTCTGCCACTTAGAGTTCTCCTGAAAATTCTGCATAATCCTATTTAACACATCCTCTCCGTTGTCAAGTTGGGATACAGATGTCTCTGCAGAAATTTATAAATGAATGGATATTAAGTTAAACTCCTGTCTTTGACATGTGCCTGAAATCTTCCAAGGAGCACAGTGGGACTATTCACAAAACCAAACACATCGAAGCAAGACAGATGCTTTTCAGACTACCTGGTTGTACTTTCAATGTTTTGGGGCTCTTCAGTAATTTTTACAGAAAAACCAGCCATTACCAACCAACCTTTGAAATTTTGCACTGTGCTATTCTGCAGCTGCCTAAAGTACAATTGAAATGAGTATTCTGAAGGACTTGTACATGTTTCTTCCTCTGTTGTTTGGGTTTTTTTTTTTAATTTGTAGCCTTTTCTCTTTCCAGTCTGCAGCATGTTTATAAATGAAGCATGTTTATAAATGAAGAGCACAGATTCTGTTCAGTTGCTGTTCAGTTGAAGAACTGATTAGTACAGCATAATCCCACTCTCTTTCATCTCCTTCTTCCTGTTATATTACCAGTTAACCAAAATATTTTCCTTACAAGGGTATTTCATAATTCCATTCCCCAACATTGCAAGGCTCTGTTATTACAAATCTATGTATTTCAAATAACAAGGAGCCAAGTTGACTTTGTCCTTGAGATGTTCTGTAATCTGTTCCTTCCTGTGTCCCACAGCAGACAGGTTTATCATTTCTGCCCCACCCGTGAGCCCTCAGTATGCTGTTGTGTGATCAAAGAACAGAGTTTGTTTCACGGCTGGATTCAAGGACCAACAGCTATCAGGATCCTTGATGCATTTGTCCAGCCCCACTAAGTTTCTGTGAATGTGGTTTGTGTAGAGACAGCATCTCTGTGAAACAGTGTTATGAGCAGGGATCGGAGCCATTGAATTCACACTCCACATAAAATTTTGAATACCTGAACCTGAAGTAACAGAGTATCTATGCGTTGTAACCTAATTTCTTAGTAGTTTCTATACTCTTCTTACCCGGGCTTTGTTCAACAGCAGTGGCTTTTTTATCAACATCTTCTGCGTTCTCCTCTTCCAAATAATCTCCAGGTAGTACTACTATAGAGTAATCCAGAAAATTCTTTTATTCAACAACTGATTAGTCAAATATATGCTTTCCAGCAAAAGTATTTGCTGATGATTTGGCAGGCTGCAAAATAAATTTGCTGCAGCAAGTGACCAAAACCAATTTAGTAAATTATAAAATAATGCTACTCACTACTTTAAAATGCTGTTACTATCTACTTAAAATCTCAGTAGCCACATGATACCATGCTTTTAAATACGGCCTGCTGCCAACAGCTACGTACACACACACAGGCATTCAGGAACTGTCTCAGTATCAGGCTCCCACTCCTGCACAGTGCTGCACGCTGATCAGAGCGTTTCGCAGTTGGGACAACAAATTACATATTCTAAGACAACAATATGCCAGCCCTGGGTAGGAGTGGGAGATAATGGCTGCAAGGGGCAGGAGCAGTTCCATTTTTACCTTGTGAAACAGTTTGGTTTTTTTTTTCCCTACGTGAAGCAGTGAACCTAGGCTGGGGCCAGAGAGAGGAACAGTTGAGAATGTTTTGGTGTTACTGCTTTGCAGTTCCTGGCGACTGAATGTGTAGTGGTCCTGCAGGATTGACTGCCCCTGCACCGGTAGAAAGTGCAGGGGCAAACCTTGTGCAATTCTCAATTCAACTCATTGCTCTCTTCACAGAGAGCTAAGAGCCATAATGGTTATGTTCTGGCTGGATGCTGCATGGTGGCTGGAGACGCTGAACAAGCTCTATGCCCTTTTGTAGCTGCACATGGTCAGAACAAGTCAAACTGTAGAAAAAAACCAGTGCTACCACAATGGAAGGGAATGGTCTTTAAACTCTGTGAGGGAAAACTTCATTTAACAAAAAAATAACGAACACATCCCCCCCCTTCTGCCTTTTAAAAAGCGAGCAGAATGTAAGCTCTGTAATGTCTTTGACCAAAATAAAGTTTTGATTAGAACATACCGTCAGTTGAAATAGACTTCCTGTGAGTCTCTGCAGAAGTTAGGAGTGATAAAAAGACAAGCAGAATTACTTTCATAGTGGAAACAGCGGTGCTTCTCCAAAGACTGTTTTGCCTCTATGTGGCTGCTCTTAGTGGTGAGCAGTGGGATGCAGCGGTGGGGCACTGTGACATCAGAAAGCTGTCAGAGGGCAGCCAGGGAAGGGAAGCCTGTCTGGCTGGAAAGACCCCACAAATCGCATTGGAGTAAAGAGTTCTAAGGTTATTTGAGATGATTATGGGGCTGCAGGGACCCCTTATGGATGGGGATGGAGGACTGGACAGCTCCTCTGCCATGTGACTCCTCACTCTTAAACTTGCGGTGGCTTACTCAGGGGAGGAGGTGCGTTTGATACTCATTTGTAACATGTCCTATTTAAAACAAAACAAAACAAAACAAGACAAAAAAACCCAAACCGAACCACGAAACAAAGCAATAAAGCTCCGCCTGCTGGGGAGTCTTACTGCAACACGCCTCCTGTGACTCAACCTACACGCCTGAGGTTCACCGCAGCTCTCAGCTCTCACTGCCGCCTCTGCCTCACCGTGAGCTGGAAGTGGCATTCGGCGTGGTTCATCCAAAGCTCAAAGCCTGGGAGAGGCTGGACCGTAGGGCTGCCTGTGGGGCTGTCACCGCGCCAGAGCCCTTCGGAGAAACGTTAAGGCCTGGGAGTCGCTCCGGCTCACGGGACCCGGGGGCGGGGAGAGGAGCAGCACGGAGGCCGTAGAGCAGTGAGAGCGCTCCCTCTGCTGCCCACAGCCGGAGAAGGCAGGGCTTTGGAAGGTACTCGTTAAACAAGTGCTGCAGGGCGAGTACAAGCGGGAGAAACCGAGGGCTGAGACCGATATAACTGTAGTGAAAGAGGTCTGTAGCTTGTAAATACTTATTTAATCAGCACTGGCATAAGCTGACTTTCTGTTGACTCACGTTACTCACGTAAGGAAGGATTTTATTGTCAATAGAACAAACCTAAGCTGAGAAGGAAGGGCACTTCTGGTGTGGCACATACAGATCCAGTCTGCAGCTTTTGACAGTTCAGTATAGTGGCTTTTGGCTCCATGAAATGAGCTGTGATCTCACAGCCATCACCCCTCCTAAAGGCGTTCAGTTTTGGTCTAACAGTCACTACTTTTTCACACTTACACTGGGGCACGAGCACTTGAGCCATTTTTGGTGTAGAATATGCTGTGTCTTTTCTAACACCAGAGGGAAGGGCATCATCTCTCTCTGGAGCCAAAGGTTCAGCCTCTGTCCCTCACAGCGATGGAGGAAGAACAGGGAGGAGATTCCCATGCGCCAACCACCCTCACAGTCATTGCAGGCAGTGCACAGGCCTGTCCATGAGCAATTAAGCAGAATGGGAACCCTATGGTAACGCATAGTGTGGTTGGACTAAAACTTAGGGTTCCTGTTCAAAGCAGCCTAGAAGTGATTGATGGACTAGTTAATGAGTAGGAGCATAATGCAACATTAAGAGCCAGCAGGATGTTTGTGCTGCAAGACATGAGCATCTGTGAATGTGATGAGAGGCTGAGTTAGCAGAGCTGGACACTTGGGAAAACAGAGGTTACAAATAAAACCCCAAACATCCAAACCAAAGTTTTAGAAGATACTGAAGGGAGGCGACTGAGGTGAAGAAGTCACAAAGAACTCTGGATGGTCATCAAGCCTTTTGCCCAGCTCCAATGATGTATCACCAAGCAGAAGACATACTCCTTATCCTCCCATATCTGCTGTGGGGAGGTGAAACCTGAATGTAAGAAAAAGGAGACAGTGATGAACAGAGAGGAAGAAGGGAAAAAAGAAGGAAAAAAACACCCCTCACTTGCCAATGTTTAAACCAAATCCACTAGCTTTAAATTGTTCTTCCCTTTCACACTGCGGGTTGGCTTGGAACAAACATGATGTTCTTTCAGGACTTCATTCAACCAGTGCAGCTAGCAGAGGGAGCCCAGAAGTCCAGCAGTTTGCACAATAGCTAGAGCAGAAAGAGGCAGGAATTCTGCTGAGAGCTAGGCTTACACACTCAGCAATGGAGTCACAGTCCTGTGTATCTGCTGGAGCAACAGCTTCTGACCTTGACACAGACCGGAGTCCCGTAGACAGATGGAGGTCTCCAGGTGTGGGGTTGAAGGCAATATAGAGATCTGTGGCCTCACTCAGGCCAGTCAGGGGGTGATGGTGACCTTGGTCACTGAGGCTGTGTGCTGTTGGAGGGTCTCTGCTGTCAAGTAAAGGAGCAGCAACAGGTCAACGGGCTGCACAATCTCAGATCCTTCAAGAAAGAGATTAACTTGATCATATCCAACCAAAAGGCTAAACATTCATTTGTCCCAAAGCAGGGGGCAGGCAGACTCTGTACTTATCAAGCTGTGAAATGGAGAATCCCTCGATGGTGAAGGCTGAAAGCTGATGACTTCTTGCACCAGGAAGCCCATTCCTGCTTCACCTCTGCTTCTTCAGCTATAAAGCAGGTTCAATGTCCTGACCACAGTGATGTGGCTCACAGTTGTGTCCCATGAAGCAGGCAACCTAGGAGAGTCTGAGCCCCAAACCAGCACGAGAAGGAAATGTGAAAGATTCGGCCATGGGCACGGGTGCCCCATCTGCTGACCTGGCATGCTGTAGGGAGATTGCTCCTTGACAAGGGCTTGAACACTGTACGGAGACTGCTGGTGCCTGTCCAGCACCTAGCCTAGCGCTGTTGCCGTAAAACTAAATGTAGAATGTACGTGACTCCAGTTGCCATGCTGCTGCGAAAGCCCATCGGGTGACCCTACCCCTGTGGGTCTGAGGCCAGCAGATAAGATAAGCAGGACGTGACTGTTAAAGTGGACATTTACCTGACACATCGCCGGGTCAGTCAGTAAACCATGAAGACGTTTGGATTTGCAAAAGAAAGATGAAACTGGAGAGAAGGTCATTCAGGCAAGAGCAATTGCGACCACCCACCCAACGACCACCTACCCCTATTTTACCTTGAAAGGTAAAGGAAGAACTGAGCACATGCTGCAGTGTGTGTGCCAGACAAAGCACAAAGCAACTACACCGAGCGTGTCAGAGAAGAACAATGCAGATGTGTTAGAAAGATGAGAGTGCTAATGGTGGGTGTATCACTAACCCCGGGTTTGGAGCTCCGTGCGCTGCCTCGGGACAGGCACCCGCATCGGCACAACGGTGTGACTGAGTTCCTCTGCTCTGTGTGCACAGCGGCAAACTGCACGCTGGGTAAACCAGCACCCCCATTTGGGATCACAGTAACTTCCACATTCCTCCTCATGGGCACCAAGTGAAGTGATGCAGCCAGGGATGCCTGGAGTGTGCCAGCTCCTGAAAATGCGTGGTAAAATATCTGTACAAGCATCTTCACTGCCTTTCAAACTTCTGACTTTATGGAGGACACATGTGAGCAATATTTCCCTGCATCTGATATGCCATAACTGAACCCAGAGTGATGTGATTGTACTTCTTAGTGTCGTGTTCACCAATTACTTCAGTATTGCTGCTGCTGGAGTATTGAAGGTAGCCAAGTCACAGCAATGGGCAAACAGTTACAGCACAGTAGTCACAAAGCAAATTATGAAGTACCTTTTATTTTCTTGCTGAGGTACTGATATCACAAGTGTCAGACAAACTATCTAGATCTCTAAGGTAGGACAACAGCAAATTAAATTTTTGCCTCAACTAGCAATATCTAAAATTATTTTCAAAAGTGACATCTGTTTATTTACATGACCTAAAACACCTTCTGACTTGAATAATGGGACAGTAAAATTACCCAGATTTGCTATGAATGTATTTTCCTTCCCTACAGAGAACAAGAAGAGAGAAACATGCATCTGTATCATACAGGCAATAGAATCCCAGAATCCCAGAATGCTTTGGGTTGGGAGTGACCTCAAAGATCATCTAGTTACAACCCCTTGCCATGGGCAGGGACAGCCACACTAGCCCAGGTTGCCCAAAGCCTCATCCAACCTGGCTCTAAACACTGCCAGGGATGGAGCTTCCACAACTTCTCTGGGCAACCTGTGCCAGGGCCTCACCACCCTTAGAATGAATAATTTCTTCCTAATGTCTAACCTAAACCTGCTCTCTTTCAGCTTGAAACCATTGCCCCTTGTCCTATCACTACACTCCCCGGTTAACAGTCTCTCTTCCACTTTCCTGTAGGAGCTCTTTAAGTATTGGTAGACCATAATTAGGTGTCCCCGGAGCCTTCTCTTCTCCAGGCTGATGAAACCCAACTCTCTCAGCCAGACTTCATAGGAGAGGTGCTCCAGCCCCCTGGATTATCTTTGTGGCCTCCCCTGGACTCACTTCAACAGCTCTACATCTTTCCTGTACTGGGGACCCCAGAGATGGACACAGTAGTCCAAGTGGGAAAAAAGCAAAACCATACCAAAATAACCAAACAAAAAACCCAAGAAAAGCCAGCCAGAAGTAATTGATGTTTGGGCAAGCAAAACAGCTACAGAATAGGCATTCTGATTTAATTTTATTTAAATATAAAAATACCTGGGCAACAACTGAAATTTTTATATTCACATAGGAATTTGAAGAATAGAAAAAAATACAGTTTCAGAGTTCCGCTCAAAAAAAAGTAACAGTAACAATTTCCATCTGTTTCACTAGGATAAGTTAAATACTGTGCTTAACCCCCTTTATGGTCTTTTATTCTTTTATTGGTTCAAACAAAAGCTTTTTCCTTTACTTACTCCCACAACCTGTTAGCTGATCATTCTGCTCTGCACCTCTTGCATTCCTTCTGAGCAAATCAGCTCTTTTCATCCTTCTGAAGGTGACACATAACAAATCTTAGCTGGATCTAATAATGGGCCTCAGACCCTGTTGGAACAATTGTTTTGAATTAATGCATCAGGTACACCTCGAACCCTGCAAAGCCACCTCTGAACTAAGAACAGGAAAAGGCATTAAAAGTTCAGTGCCATTTGCTATTCCAGCCTGTTACTGAGTGAGCTGCTGCAGTAAGGCTTTTGTCCCACTTGCTTTATAGAAGTCAAACTTGCAGACCTTTGTTTAGCTTCAGGTGCGAGTTTTGAGGTTTGTTATGTTCCTGTAGTTGGATCACTTTTGAGAGACCAGTTTGCATCATGGCAACATCTGGATATGCAAGAAAGAGCCCACGGGTCAGAAGAAGGGAACTGAAGACACTGTTCTTCCCAGCACCTCAAGTGGCAGTGTCAAAACAGCAGTACCAGCCAACCTTCAGCATCACTCTTCAGGCCTGCAGAGTAAAACTGCCAGGTCATTTTGTTGGTTTTGGGGGTTTCTGGGTTGGTTTTTGGGGTTTTTGTTTTGCTAAGATATGTTTCTTCTCTGCGGTACTTTGGAACTGTGTTTTCTAGTGGTCTGGCATGCATGTAGATAGTGCATGTAGGTCCACCCAACGCAAACAGGACACGAGTTGTTCATTAATGGCAACAAAATGCTGTGTCAGACAAAGGTAGCAGCTTTACCACAGTACCCGCTTGCCTGTGGGAGCATTCGGGTTGTTTGAGACAGGAACCCTGACAGGCACGAAGGCATTCATCCATCAGTAAAATGCAATCTTCCATTTATGTGTTCTTTGGAACAGACCTTTTGAGGGTCAGCTCACAAAGCTCCGGATCCTGCACTGGTGACACCAAAGTACCACTTCTGCAGCCTAGCCCTTCCCTTTAGCCTAAACTTCCTCCTGGTTTTGTAACTTTTTATTTAAAAAAAAACCCAAAGAAGCCCTGTTTGTTTACATCCAAGTAACTCAGAGCTGGAAACACAGGCTAAGCAAATCTGATTTCACTGCCACAGCTGATCAGCTTAGAATTGCATTGCCAGCAGGCTGGATAATTGATGGGCTCCAAACACCACCATGAAAACAGCACAATACACCGCTTGTATAACTGTATTTTCTTACACTGGTTTCTTTTTTCCCTCTGCTAGGAAAATCTAGCACAGAAACACTTAATGAAGGATGTCCTGGCTGCGAAACCTGCTTACTGAGGAAAAGAGCTGTGTTTCTCAGGCTACATGCACCAGCTCAGAAATTTATTGTATACCTCACAGTTAGAGAGGGATAAACTCAACGCCTTAGATTAATTTTGAGGGTTTTATCCCTGAAGTTTCTCAACTAGTCTATACCATTTATCTCCTTGCACTTGAGCATGTCACAGCTACTTAAAAATTAAGCAAGTATGCAGATTAATAGGGAATAGTTTTAGTATCATTATTATGGTGGCAACTGGAAGGGCAGGTGTTGTAGGTCATCGGTTTAACCGTGCAGGTCTTACATATGAGTGACACTGAAGCTAGTGGCAAATGTGAGAGTTACTGGATGGTGCTGTTACCGTATTTCTCTGATCACCTGCTGAGGGAAACTCTCAGAAAGTCAGAACAGGTGAAGGTTTGGGGTACCTACTGCTAACATGGTGCAAAGTGCACATGCATTTACTGAGCACTTGTCTGTTGGGAGCAGAATTGAACATGTGTGGAAACATCTGATGGTTTTAGAGCTTTGAGCCCAGGAGATCCTGGAGACCCTGAAAGGCTGCAGGACTGTGAGTGAAACATGCTGCAGAGCAGCACACCTGCACAGCACTCAGAGGGCTCACATCTGACATCAGACCTACCTGTGGACTGAGGACATCTTCCAAACACAAGCCCGAATTCTGCCACTATTGCTGCATCCGCCGACTCTCCTTTCCGTCAGTAATAGGGATGCCACTGGGTAGAAAACAATTCGTTCAATGATTCGTCTAAAATGAGAGCACCACTGAGCCAGAGGATGCCAGCAATAAATGATGCAGCTAAGGCCATTGCATTCCCAGCCACTCTGCTGTTGTGTTGCTCCATCCGCAGGAAGGTGGGTGTGCTCAGCAAACGGCTCCTTCGCTGGGTGGCACCGATACCACTGTGAACAGCAATGACACCTACGAGCGCTGCCAGATGACAGAAATTGCCCATTTTAAGGCAGAAAGTAACACGACGGGTGCCTGACAGGGAACTAAACAAACATGACCCGGTTTGCAGAGCTGACTCGCCTGACAAGGGTTTGCCGTACTCTGGAAGGACTCTGTGACACCACAACTCCTGCTGACACAGTATCAATGCCAAATTCTAGCATGGTCTATTTTTGATTTTTAGTTGCTGGGATGGGGGAAGAATGCAATATAATTTGCCTTACAGCAAGAGAGGGGCTTGATTTACTGTTCATGTGATGAGAATCCTCCTTCCCTCCTAACTACTGTTGCTACCCTTGTGCCCTATTTCTTGGTGAATGTTAGTAATTACCCACAGTGCAGTTTCTAGGGATGTAATGTGTAGCTTTTACTCCACTTACCAAAATTCATGTACTGCGTGGGTGACACCTTCACGTGACCAGCCAGTTTACCTGAATTGTTCCAATTGCTGTGAGCTGTTTAACGCGATCCAAGGGGTGAGATCACGAGGTCTATCTGTTGTGTGTCAGATCTACCCTTTTAATCAGGCAGATCTATTTGTTTTTCACCATGTCGCCTGATGATTTTGTCTCCCTTCTGTGCCAGCTCTAAGGACTGTGAAGAGAGGTATCTAATAGAAGAGGGAGGCTGAATCCTGCTTTACCATCATACTGTGCAGGAGCAGGAAATCATCACCCTAGCTCCAGCAGGAAGGACACAGATGAGACAAGTTCTCCGATGTAGCAGGATGTGTGGGATGTAGCAGCCAGTTTCACTTCTCCCATGCCACTTCACATGGGACATAACAACCCCATGTAGCACTACAGGCTTGGGGGAGACTGTCTGGAGAGCGGTCAGGCAGAGAAGGACCTGGGGGTGTTGGCTGACTGCAGGCTGAATAGGAGTCAGCAGTGTGCCCAGGCAGCCAAGAAGGTCAATGACATCCTGGCTTGTATCAAAAATAGTGTGACCAGTAGGTCTAGGGAGGTGATTGCGCCCCTGAACTCAGCATTGGTGAGGCTGCACCTCGAGTGCTGTGTCCAGGTCTGGGTTCCTCAACATGAGAAGGACATTGAGGTCCTTGAACGAGTCCAGAGAAGGGCAACCAGGCTGGGGAAGGGGCTGGAGGGCGAATCCTATGAGGAGCAGCTGAGGGAGCTGGGGATGTTTAGCCTGGAGAAGAGAAGGCTGAGGGGAGACCCTGTCACCACCTGCAACTACCTGAAAGGAGGTTGTAGAGAGGTGGGCGATGGTCTCTTCAGCCAGGTGACAGGAGACAGGACAAGGGGAAATGGCACAAAGCTGCACCAGGGCAGGTTTAGATTAGATGCTAGGAAAAAAAAAATACTGAAAAAGTTGTCAGGGCCTGGAACAGGCTGCCCAAGGAGGGGGTTGAGTCACCCTCCCTGGATGTGTTTTAAAAAGGGTACTTAGGGATGAGGTTTAGCTTAGGTACTTAGGGATATGGTTTAGCTTAGGATGGGAACGGTTGGACTCGATAATCTAAAAAGTCTTTTCCAACCTTGTGATTCTGTGATTCACTCCTTGGCTGACCCAGGAAGTATCTTCCACTTACTGTTCAGTTTTCATGGCTTGATGGATTTGGGAGACAAGCAGCAAAGCTACAGAAGGGAAGAGTTTACCACAGCTCTTTCCCTTGGCAACAGAGGTCTCTTCTGGCCCACATATGGAAACAGAATGGCAGATTGCAGAGCCTGACTGCTCCTGCAGTTGCTGGCTCACCACACCACTGGACAGGAGACACTGCTGGCGGTTGCTAGTCCAACCCCATAATCAGAGCAGGGTCACTGAGTATCCTGCTCCCTGTTGTGTCCAGTTGGGTTATTCAGTATCTCTGATGGAGGTCACACAACCCTCTCCAGTGTTTGGTAGCCCTCATGGAGATAAAGGGTGTCTTTGCATTTAATAGTTTACTTAGTACTTTAGTTTGGGTCCATTGCTTCTGTCATTGGATACCACTGAGAAGAGTGTCTTCTTCACTTACCTCATCAAATATCTATACATATGTATAACATTCCCTATAGGCCTTCTCCAAGATAAATAGTCCCATCTCTTTCAGCCTCCCCTTGGATGAGAAATGCTCATCTGTCCAGCATCCTCGTGGCTTTTTTCTGCACTTGCTCCAGTCTGTACTGTCTTTGGTACTGGTGAGCCCAGGACTGGACCCAGCACTCCTGGTGTGCCTCAACTTTGACCGGCTGGGCACACTCCTCCTGACACAGCCCAGGAAGCTGTTGGCTTTGTTTGGGCAAGCACAGATTGCTGGTGTCAGCTTGGTGTCCACCAGGACCCTTCCCTGCCCCACTCTTTTCCAGCTGCTCTGTTAGTTCCAGCATCTCTAATCTCATCTCCTCCCCACTGTTAGAGACACACAAAGACCAGGATCAGCCCTTCTTCTCCTGGGTGCTGTCTTTACACAGCTGGCAGCTGTTCTTAATCTTTACGCTCCCACTCCCCTCCAGCTCCATAACAGTGTACAGTAGCTTTATATACAGATAACAGTGTACAGTAGCTTTATATACAGCAGTGCATGTGTGTGTATCATATAATCATAGAATGGCAAGGGTTGGAAGGGACCCCAAGGATCATAGAGCTCCAACTCCCCTGCCACAGGCAGGGCCACCAGCTTCAGGCCTGGATCTACACAAGGTTGCCCAGGGCCCCATCCAACCTGGCCCTGAACACCTCCAGGGATGGGGCATCCACTACTTCTCTGGGCAGCCTGTTCCAGCACCTCACCACTCTTTCTGTTAAAAACTTCCCCCTAAAATCCAATCTAAACCTTCCCTCCTTTAGCTTGAAACCATTCCCCCTTGTCCTGCCATTATCTGCCCTTTTAAAAAGTTGATTCCCCTCCTGTTTGTATGCTCCCTTCAGGTACTGGAAGGCTGCAATGAGGTCCCCCCACAGCCTTCTCTTCTCCAGATACAAGCCCAGCTCCCTCAGCCTCTCTTTGTGGGGCAGGTGCTCCAGCCCTCCAATCATCCTTGTGGTCCTCCTCTGAACCCTCTCCAACAGTTCTACGTCTTTCTTGTATTGGGGGCCCCAGATCTGGACACAGGACTCCAGGTGGGGCCTCATGAGGGCAGAGTAGAGAGGGACAATCACCTCCCTGTCCCTGCTGGCCACCCCTCTTCTGATGGAGCCCAGGATTCCATTGGTCTTGCAAGCTGCAAGAGCACACTGCTGGCTCATGTTAAGTTTCTCATCCACTATGACACCCAGGTCCTTCTCAGCAGGGCTGATCTCAAGGAGCTCTTGTCCCAGTCTGTATCTATGTCTGGGATTCTTCCAGCCCAAGTGCAACACCTCACACTTGGCAGTGTTGAACCTCATTAGGTTCACCCGGGCCCATCTTTCCAGCCTGTCAAGATCCCTCTGGATGGCTTCCTTTCCTTCTAGGGTGTCGACCACACCACTCAGCTTGGTGTCATCTGCAAACTTGCTGAGGGTGCACTCAATCCCATCATCGATGTCATTGATAAAGATGTTAAAGAGAACCGGTCCCAAGACAGACCCCTGGGGGACACCGCTTGTCACCGGCCTCCACCTGGACATAGACCCATTGACCACCACCCTTTGGCTACGGTCTGTGGACCAGTTTCTTATCCACTGGATGGTCCACCCATCAAATCCACATCTCTCCAGTTTAGAGATAAGGATGTGGTGGGGGACTGTGTCAAAGGCCTTGCACAAGTCCAGGTAGATGACATCGGTCGCCTTCCCTTTATCTACTGATGCTGTCACTCCATCATAGAAAGTCACCAGATTGGTGAGGCACAACATGCCCTTGGTGAAGCCGTGCTGGCTGTCCTGGATCACATGCTCTTCCCTTATGTGCTCCAACATGTCATCCAGGAGGATCTGTTCCATGAATATATGTATGAATATATATATCTATATGGTTACATATGCTTTAGGAATCAGGCCAAAGGACAAAGAGAATAGTCCAATGAGCTGTAAGTCTGTATGCTGGAGAGTTTCTGTCATCCTATTAGACCTCCATATTCTTTTGTGGCAGCCAAATTATAACCAAGGCTCTTCAGTTTTTTTAGAAATGAAACTTTGCCTTGAACTGGCTTGGTGTTACTCACATATTGCTCCTGTTTTGGAGTGTCCCATCAGGAACCAGCTGAGAAACATGATGACAGCCATGAGCTACCCAAGCTCCAAGAACTAGCAGCCCAGCTCAGTTAAAGGAGGGTTGCCCATGAGGGAGAGGCCAGGTGGTTTTTATTAGCAGGACACCGGGTTGATGTTTCTTGGTCTGCATTGGCAGCGATGGGTGTCACCCACTGCTAAGTCCTCTGAGCCTGCCAGGAAATCCCATGCCGTGGTATGAAAACCATGGGCATTCTTCTTGTTGAAGAGTTAGATCCCAAACAGCTTCACACCACTTCTGCAAGGTTATATTTCTTTTATTAATTTTTTGGATTTCATCACTTCACCCACTAGGACTGATCTGAGAAGTAATCTTTTCTTGTAATGACTACAACAGTTAGTGTTGATCCCTCTTCCCATACAAACTACCATTTAATAACACACAGAACTAAAAGAGTCTGATGCACTTGACATAAGTAAAAAACCCACAAACGACACATACCAAACACAGGGAGGAGGAAAAGGAATCAACCACTTATTTCTTAGAAAGATGCATCCCCTTAAAGATTGCCAAAAATAATAAAAATGTATTCTGTGGGGAAGAGCAGGGAGTGCACGTATGCACACACTGGTACTCCCACATCCATATCCCCACCCAAATGTACACACACATATATATGTATATATATGTGCACACACATGCATGTATTAGACTGCACAAGTAATTTATTTATTTTTTCCCCTGGGAGAATATTATTATAACTCTTTATTATATTACATCTGTCTTTAAAACAGGGAAACCTATTAAAACAGAAAAGAAACAACTAGTTTGATAGCTCCAACTTACTTGGCTAAACATTGAAAAACAATGCCTCTCTACTTAGCATAAAATATATGAAAAATCAAGTTTGATAATTTTAGATCTAAATGTACGCTACTACCAGGTTCTTATTACTGATTTGGCTTGCTCTGCCCTTGGAACAATCTCTATGATTATTTAAAATGTCTTTAATTTCTTCTAATATACAGGAAAAAAATGTCTAAACACTGACCACTTGTCTCTACTGGGTTGCCCAGTGTTATCCCCTTTCTAAAGCACTTAAAGCATGCTACAGACTAGCAAGCATGTCACTATTTTATACACAGTGCATCCCGTTTTGCAGTGCTTGCTCTCTGGTTCCACTCTTCTGAAGAAGTAACGCAGACCCAAGCCTTGGTGGTCTCTCCTCAGAGGGCACAGATGTGAGGTGTCCTCTCCGGAGGCACAAAGAGAGGTGAGAAAGCTCATTCTTTGTAGCAGCACTGTCCTTGGGGAAGCAAAGAGAAGATTAAAAGGCAGACACCTCACTTCTAGAACATGTGAGGCACCTGACAGGCAGGCAGCAATGGTATAAAGCAAGAAGAAGGAATGGCTTTTTGTGAGAGGGCTCCAGAATGCATAACTTAACCAACCTGAAGTACAACGGTGCCAAAAGATCTTTTTAGCCTATTGCTAGTAGAAACAGCAGCTCCCTGGCTTCAAAGTGTACCTCCGTCCTCATGTTCTCTCCGCAGAGACCTGGGAATTTCCTTGCACATGATCACAGGGGCAATGTCTACCCCTTTGGCTTCTGCATGTCTTGAGGAGTTCTGTGCAGGTCCCAAACGAGTTACATTTTCACTGTTTTCCTCCTCTCTCCCTGCCTTGTTCTTAACCAATCCATTCGTCAGGACAATTAAACAGCTTGTGTGGTATAAGTTCTGCTGCTTAGAGCTTGAGTTCTTGGAGAAAAATCAAGTTTCTTTACTCTCAAATCTGATAGTCATAAATTTCACTGCTGTGCATCAGTAAAAGAAGACCCCTTTCTAGACCCTGGGAGTCCCTCCTTCATAAACCTCAAAGGGGGTTACATTAAGATTTGTTTCATGTGATATTTGTTGATATGATGGCACTAGTCTATGTTCATACAGAGTACATGTTCATTACAAAATCTGTTGTTACAGAGACAATCAGTGAGAGCTGTTAAGTCCTTAATCACTGAAGGCGATTTTGGTATCACAGGAAGTTTTCACACTCTTTAGTAAAGCTGGCTGAGATCAGCTGAAGTGATCCCTCTTACAGTGCCCTGAAGCTTAACACTGCCACCCTCTACTAAGTACCAGAATAAAAAAAAATTTAAAACTCCAACAGCATTGGGTTAAGTCAAGAAAAATAAGAGCTGACTGAAGGACGAGAAAGGTGATCTAAGAAAATCCCAAACAACAAACATGAACAAGAACCCCTGCCAAACCCCAGAGCCATCTGAAGAACTGGGATAATGAGGAGCATACATAATTAAAACCAGGTAGAAAGTTCTTCTCAGCAGGTGAAATGGATGCCTCTGCAAAGAATCATGTTTAAACTCAGTTCTTGTTATATATCCTGAAGAATCACAGAAATCAGGACCTGCAATTAACAACCAAAGCACAATTCTGTCCAGATGTGGCTCACAGCAAATCACTGACCAAGCCGGAGTCCTTGAGCACAAAATCCAACAGGATGCTGCCCCTCTCACCTTTATCAGGAAGCGTGATAGGATACTTCTGTGTAGTGGTGCCATGTTCCAGACATTCTTCTTTTTGAGATACCAAATACCATCCACAGGTAGAAATGGGACATGGCATGAGATAGCCAGGCTGTGGCTGGATACCTCTGCAGTGGAAGCAAGAGCACCTGTTGGCAGATAATCGGCTGAAGGCCAAACCCTGACATTTGGAGGAAGTCAATTTCATCACCTAGCAAACTCCATGTTCTTCACAGAGGAATAAACAACCACAGGTAGTATATTTTGCACTTCTCTGTGGCTCGTTCAGCTCCTGGGTTGTAATGGGCTTTACCCATTATGGGAATTTTGGCCAGGTCAAACAAAAATCCTCTACAGTTCAACTCTGCATTCCCCTCCTTTGCCTCATACAGTGCATGGTACTAAAAAAGGGAACACAAGAGTTTATGAAAAACAGTTTTAGGAAAAGTAAAGTACTCCAACAGGTAAGTTCTGCATTCACAAAATTAACGCATTCACAAAAAGGTTATTAAAAATAATTTCAAATTAACAGGGAAGAAATTCTGCTTCACCTTCAGACTGAGCTACAGTGACTAAACTCAAAACAGCACATGGTAAGTAGTGTAATAAAATTAAGAATAAATTATAACATGTTTTTCAATTTATGTAGTGACTTTGATCTCTGCATAAAATTCCACATATTTGTGTCTTCAGGTTAATGTGCGAAATATCACACTGCAGTACTGCCCAGCCATAAGAACACCAGATGGCAACTGACCACAGTGAAATTCAAGAGTACTTTATCAGCTACAGCTCCCCTCCAACAGTGCAACAGCCCAGACACTTCAGAGAAGTTCCAGAAACCCTTTTGTACGCAACTGATGGTGTAATGCCAGGCAGTTGTCTTCTGCACGTACCTTCTTCTAAAGATGTAGCATTTCTCATCTTCTTCAAAATGAGGCAAGTAAGCTCAGCAGTAGCTGTGGTGATGAATCCCACAAACTAGTTATATCCTGCAAAAGTGCCAGCAGGCCAGTAATCATCTGTGTGGGTATTCCAGTCCCCACAGGATTAACCTGATTGCAAAGACCGTAGAAGGAGGTAGGAACACTTCAATCCATCCCCTTGAAAGCAAAGGATAATGCTGCTTCTGTAACTCTAAAGATGTAGAATAGCCTCCTACCATAACTACACTGAATGTTCACTGACAAAAGTCTTTGTCTCAGCAAGGATGTGATCACTAACATTAACAAGCCCTATTTTAAGCAAGCAGCCAAGCAAATAAGAATGTACCACAGTATCAGTGAGAAAAGGTTTGCTGTTATTCTCTGCTACTCCTCCTATTTTTAATGTTCCAATCACTGGATACTCTATGAGATTTGCTTCTGATACTGTCTCAGATGTAAACATACCTAACTCACAGGAGGAGAAGGCAGCAACGGGGTTCAGCACTTACTCAGGAAGGAGTAATCTTTCACAATAACACAAATGTGCAAAATTCATTAGAAGGCACAGAATATATAGGTGTGTTCCACTTGATTCCCATTTATCCATCTGTATCTCCGTTGTGATCTTTCTGTTAAGTATTGCTTTATAAGTTTGGGTATTTTTTGTAGAACAAAACGTTTTATAAGGGCATATTTGGCATAGAAGGCTTGATCTACTGCAGTGGATCCTTCCAGGCTGTCCATCCATGTGTCAATAAAGTTGGACTGAATACTGGAAAAAAATGGTGTTAGTCCAGTGTGGATAGTGGGCCACACTGCTGGACACTGTTTAGTTGCAACAGATATATTCACTTAGTCTCTTCTGGTATACTCATCTTTACTGTATCTTCCTTCCAGTTACTGAAATTACATTTGTTTTTCCCTGAAAAGATGAATGAGAGGGATCCTTTCCCTAAGAGTATGGGAGGTAAGTAGATGACAGGTTGGTGTGATTGAGGAAAGCAGTGACTATAGATACTTTCTTATGTAATGTAGAAATATCAAGCAGATTTGCTGTCAGTCATGATATGAATGCAAAGTAAAGATTTTGACACTGAATTCCTACTCATGTAACTGGGATCAGAAACAGCCCCTGTGTCACCTAATTGTGAAGCCTAAATCATCTGACCAGCTGAAGGACAGGGCTGTATTCCTAGAAACACAAAGCTCACTGGAATGGTGGCCAAGCCTTGAGTGACATTAAAAGCTGAAAGTCTTCTGTGATTCTGGACCATATGAATATTCTGCTGCACTTAGGAAACAAAGCATATACCAAGGAACAAAAGAAAAAGAAAAAAACATTGCAGATAGCAACAGTCTCATTTCAAAATAACTAATCTGGAGGTCAGCCCAGGGACCTCAATTTCAGCAAAGCTTTAGCAGCAGGCGCTTAGTCTCTCATTGTTCATGGCTGAAGAGGTTCTTATCCCTAATGAAGTAGTTAGAATAAACATGAGGTCAATTCTTCTTTTTCTCAATAATCCATGTCGCTCAGATGAGGTTCCTAGCAGCATATTCAGGGTTAAGAACACAGATAATGGTGGGAGGCATTTGTGAAAGTAGCTGTGGTTCCCAGCATTCCTGCTTTCAAGGACCAACATGCAAAAGCTCAGTCTGTGAAGGCTGTCATGTTCTTGAACTCCACAGTAAGATGGAAATTGGACTTTGCTTTTCTTCAGTGGGTAGCTTTTTAGTGACACATCCTGGTTGTCATCTCTTTCTGTAAAACAAGAAGGGGATATTAAAAAGCAAAGGACGTTTTGTTGTAAAGTGTGCACATACTTCTTCCCAGTTAACATTTCTGTGTCTCTGTTAATTCATGTGGTTTTATATGCTGCCATGACTCTGCTCCTCTCCATCACTTTGAAGGACAACGAACATAGGTGGCAATTAGCATGCAGCACTTTAAAATTCTTGACAGATTTAATGTCCTACTTACTACCTAGCCATGTCAGGTACTATATTCCACCATAAAAAAAAAAAAGAGAAAGAAGATGCTTGCAAAAGCAGAAAAACTTTTAACTTAAAGTAAGAAAAAGGATTCCTAATTGAACCTTCAGCCGGGAAACTGAGAGGAACATTGTCGTCCTAGTTCTTTCTGCCTACATGTAGACACAAAGGGCATATGGACACAAATACTCTTTAGGCCTTGACCAGAATCTGTCTCTCAGATGGGGCCTTGGAGCATTCACAGGCTGCCTTAGGAACTGGGGTGTGGGATCCATAAAGGATTTTATCTGACCTGATTTACAGGCACTCTGATACAAGCTCTGTGCTTACTGGCTGCCCCATTCCGTTAAACTCTTCATACTTGTCAAAACATTTTCTGGAAAGATGTATCAGATGGTCTGACCAACAGCCATCCACACACATGGCATTAATGTGTGCTGTTTGCTCTCAAAGCTGAAACGTCACTGCATCTAAGAGTGACAATAGTTGTGCAGCTAGTCCCTTCAGCTTCACATTGTGTCTCCAGACCACACAGTGTCTCCCACGCAAAACCTACTTAGATTTACCAAGGAATCAGAATTTTCTGGAAATCTTGTTAGCTTGCTTAAATAATTTGTTATAATTTATTAACTAATTAATATCTATTGTAAAGGGCTTCCTGACAGTCTGGTAACTGTTATCTTACTCTGTGTTCAACAGATAATTTCTCCACCAATCCTGCGCAGAATTGCAGAACTTTTTCCCTTCAAGAGCTTTACTTGGGTTTAGATTCATAAACTATCTTGCATTACTTGTTATTTTGCTGCCATGCATGTAACAGAACAGCACACTGTCATTTGCAGCTGTTGAAAAGACAATGGCAATTAGTACAGTAATTTACACAGTACTGTGTGATCTCCACAGAGAGACATACAGTAATACCCATTAGTAGTTGCTTCTCTAGTTTGTTAAAGGTGACAAAGGTGAATGTTCACAGAAAAAAAGTCGCTTTTTCTCCTTAAATGTATTGAGGATTCTTTTTTCTTGGTTGTTTTCCTTTGTATTTATTTTAAACATCTGCAACTAGCCTTATTCCCTCAGCACAACAAACAACACATGCAGAACTTAATGTAATTCAGCACATGTTGGACAGCTTCCTACTGTTTCATATATAAGACGACAGAAAATGCATCTCAGTTCTCTGTGTGATGAGAAAAAACAACTATGCTGGGAAATGCTGAAGAGCTGCAAATGATCTACTACTGCAGCATTACGGTGATGACTGGCTCTGACCAAAGTAGGCATCTACAAGCTGTAAAATCCAGCAGCATTTGGTTTCACCTGAAGCCCCCAGGCAGGGCAGGGCCAGGTCCAGAAGGTCTCATGCGGTTTGGCACCATGCAGAAGCTGTACTGACAGGGGCTGGCACCATGTCCAGAGCTGTTCTTTCCCAGCTGAGGATGCCAGGTGCTGCCACAGCTGCTCCCCAGCCACCAGCACTGCCAGGGTGGTGGCAGGCTCTTTGCAGCAGCCAAGGAGGCCCATGAGCTGCAGAGACAGTTCAGCTCATCCTCAACAACATCTGCTCCAAGTAGAAAGGAGTTAAACACACTTAGGTACTCGTTTCCAAAGTATTCTTCCTAGGTTTTAAATTATTAGTTTCCTTATCTAACGATTAATTAGGTGCTAATGCTTCTCAAGGCATTGTTAATCTCTGCAGACCCCTAAATAGAGTCAGTGCCTGCACATCCATGCTATATTCCCAATATCCATAACTGGTAAAGTCTTTCTGCAGCTGCTGCTGAACAGCTATTTGCAGTCAGACAGTAGGACCTTATCCTGTTAGGAAAGAAGAAAAGAGGGTAATGTGGATGGTATCAGAGTAATTGTAAACTTGCTAATCCTCCTTCAGGATCAGTGGGAGGCAAGCTGCCTCCTGATAACAAAACATCATAAACAATACATTCAACATGCAAAACACATCTCCATTCTTACCCTAAAGGAAAAAAATATCAACAGAGGCAGGAGTGGACAAATGTGTCCAGGCAAAGG
The DNA here is from genome assembly GCA_022605575.1 of Laterallus jamaicensis coturniculus. Classification (NCBI taxonomy): domain Eukaryota; kingdom Metazoa; phylum Chordata; class Aves; order Gruiformes; family Rallidae; genus Laterallus; species Laterallus jamaicensis. The sequence continues at coordinate 3,616,964 of JAKCOX010000054.1, forward strand.
AACAAGTAGAAGCATAGATATCTATGCATAAGATGTAAGCTACAGGGCTTTAAACCAGTTTTTCATGTGAGTTTCTGAAATGTTTCAGCTATGTGCAGCTGTGAGTATTTCACTGCTCCAGGAGTCATGAAGCATGAATCTACCGTGCCATTCCTAACTTTTCTGTCAAGGAAGAATTTGTTTTTTATAGTAATACAAACTCCCCCCAGGCCTCTCCCTCCCTTCATTTCTGGATTTTTGTTTGGTTATACAATTATATTCACAGCCCCTGACACCTACTGCCTTCCTCCTCAGCCCTATTCCTCCCACCCTGTCAGAATGTTGCTGCAAAAGGCTCTGCAGTTTTCTTCTTGTTTCTACTTAACAGGCCTTCTGTTCCAACACCTGCCTGCTTTCCATTTTGGAAATGCTCATTAGTGTTGTCAGAAAAATGTTAAAAAACTTACAAAATATCATCATTTCCGATGCAAGGAATATTTTCTGTACTGACCTATATTGTTATCAGTAAATGAAGGACACATATGGCCACGCTGCATTCCTATATGTATGTGCATAAGCTTTCACTGATTTCAGCCAGTGACAATGACCTAGATGTGCTTTAAAAAAAAACTCTCACCAAAAAACCAATCCAAAAACCCCACAACATGATCCTTATAGCAGTTAATTGGTACAAGCTTTGTGAAAGCAAGCTACTTCTAGTTTGTTTGTTTGGTTTTTTTTTTTCTAGAGGAATTTACAATAGGGAAGAAAAACAAACAGGTTTCTCAAAGGGACTGTTATAATTTCAAAGCCGCCAAAGAAAAAGTTAGCTTTGCTAAAAACGCTGGTGAGAATGAGAGGAAGGGTCATACCCACAGCTGGGTGGCAGTGGAAGACATGCTGTGTGCTGCAGCGCCTACTCCTGAGCCTTTTACAGTGCAAACCTCTCCTACTTGCCAAGTGCTCCCTCTGGGATACTCACCTTTAAAAACTAATCACCTGCTTTTTGCAGAGACTGCTGCAAAATCTCTCACTGACTTTGATGGGCAGCAGGGAACTTAGCACACAGGCCCGCTCCACTTAACTCAGCAGAGGTCCCCTTGGAACCTCATCACAGGCCTGGCTCCTTGGTTCTTCAGTGGTGCACAGCCGTTACGCAGGCACTGCGGTTAACACAAACTCTTCTCCAGTTTCTTCCCCAAGTCTTCCCAGTTATGCACTTCTCTGAAACTTTACTGATCATTTGAATTTGAGAAAGGTGTAGAGATGTGTTCTTGACTAATAATTATTGATTAAAAGCACGTTAAGGGTACTTCCCAAACAAGGGAAAACACTACTAGCTGTTCTGAGAGTCAGGAAGACTGGAAGCACTGAATCTCTGGTCAGTCTCTTAAGACAACACCCTGCCCCAGCTAGATATGAAATGCAACACAGGCTAGACAGACATGTTAGAGAATCAGACACAGAGGCACAGATAGGCACCCACAAGCATTGTAAAAGATATTTAAAACTTTCAGTCTTTTTGTGCTGACTAAACACTCAAAACATTGTTAACAGGAACTCTCCATGCTAAAGCTTTTGATACCAGAAGCACTTCCTCTTGAAAATGAATTATAAGAAATTCCAGTGCATTATTCTGTATTGCTGCATTCAGGCTTGGTCCTGCTCTCAATTCTGGATTACACAATTAACTCAAAAATTGAAGGCAGAAATAAATGCTGTTTTTCAAAGCCAACATATAAAGCAGAAAATACAAGCTGGACCCCTATCTATGTGTTGAGTATACCCACAGACCAGACACCAAGGAGAATTTAACACTGACATAGCTTCCAAGTAACTTAAAGAGAAACAACACTGTCCTTTACTTGCTGGAGTTAAGCCACTTTGTAAACACCAGGAATCTGTTTGTTTCATTAGCATCTGTGATTTTATGGAAAGATGCATTCCTCAATACTTTCCAGGGAGTACCAGCATGATTTCCCAGAAGAAAAGAAAAAAGTAACACACAATCTGAAAAATGTAAGGAATATCCATCTCTGATGCATGTCTGGTCCTCTCCCCTCCTTGACTCTCTAACATGCATGTGCAGACAACATTCTGCACATAAATCTATACCTAACTATTTTAATTTCCCCTTTTTTAAATAAAGCAGTAAAAGAATGGAAAAAAATCTGACGCCTTACAGCACGAGTAGCTGAAGAAATCTCTTTTTAATGGGACAAACCTACCTATGGGGAGATGTTGCCCAATTCTAAATGGGTTCCAAGAAGAATGAGTTACCCGGTACGGAATCATGTTATTCTAAGAAAACAGTGTTTCTATGCTTGCATGAATCAAATAGGGAGTTGGCAAAACATAAGACATAAAAAAAACCCAGGCACTGTCTTTGAGCCAGTATTTAATGGAAGCAAGGGGTCTGTGCTCTGTCTTGTGCAAAAGCTGATGGGAAAGTGGGTGAAGTGACTTGAGTAAGTAGTATTAATAGTAATATTCGATAAGAACACCAGAAAAATTAATAAATGCAATAATCACCTTCACTAAAACCAGAGCTGCTTTAAAGATTAAAATCTTCATTCAGTAACTGTGTCCCACTGTCACTTCTAATTCCCCAAATCTCAGCTGCATGGAGCTTGCCATTCCCTCTCTTCACCTCCTCCTACTGCCAGCTGGCAAGCCCAAAGATGATGTGACAACAGTGTGTTTTAGCCTTCTGACATCTGTTTTAAACATGGTGATGATTTATGATGTGGATACAAGTGTCTCAGGAGAAAAGTGGTAAGAGGAAATATATTATCTCCTGACAGGCAGGGTGACCCTGTCCAGAGGTACCCAGCAGCTTGGAGTATTTGACCAAGTAGCTGTCACCAAGGAGACACCAGCAACGGACACCATGCCCAATTCACTTGTCCTAACCTAACAACTTAGAGAAAACAACCAACAACCTTCCACATGAAGTCTGTCATGTCTTCAAACACTTCAACCCAACCCCCCCACCCTCCACTGCCCAGCCTAAGCCATATTCTGATGGTTAAGGAACTTGATAACCAACATTGGGCACAGATGCTCAGCGAAGTACCCACAGTCTTTTCTTTGTTCAAATCAGAACCACAGAATAAGTAGACGAAGAAAAGTTTATAAAAGAATGTTTTACGTACTGTTCTTCAAAGCACAAATGGCTATGACTGCTGCAACCTTTTTTGGTTTCTTCACAAAGATTGGCAAATAATCATCATGTGGACAAAGCTCTTGGTATCCTGGTCACAAAAGAGGCTGTTTACTATGGAATAGCAGAGACCACGTGGTCTAAGATCCTGTGCTGCACAGCTAATCTATATTCAGACAGCTAAATCTCCAGGATAGGCAGGTCGAAGCCAGATTTGTAATAGTTATTTGGAAAACTCCTTTTTTTCTGGCATTTTTAGATAGAAACACGTCTTGAATCTTAATTTAGAAATAATTTTCTCTGAATTTACAAAAAAACCCCAATAAAACAAAACAAATAATTCTTCTACTTCTTTAGTTGCTTGCCCCTGTACAGATGGGTAAATGTTATCCATCGGGCACATACTGATCATGGAGTCAAAGAAAGGTTTGGGTTGGAAGAGCTCTCATTGAGCTATATCCTCTTTTAGGTTTCAGGATGTCTTCCCCATGAATGAGTCTCAATTATCATGATGCACTGCACTAAATTAATCTATCCTGCAATCTGGCTGGCTTCAGGGTAGTTATTATGAAGTTAACGATGGCCTGATAACAACCCTAGTTGATTACTCTTGAACTTGTATGGTGATGTTTGCAGGGCACAGCTAATACTCCTGTCTGGAAATGTAATCCCTCAACATTGATGACAAAGCTACTTTATCAACTGACTGCAAGTGGGAACAGGATCAGGAAATTACACTGCAAAATGCACCTGTCAGTAGGTTAAGATCGAGGTAGATACATAGAACATGCATTTGGACGACTGAATTGTTTAAAGGCATCATATTCCAAGGAGGTAATTGCAACTTCTGCATGTTTTTGTCTTCTGTAACAACAAAATAAAAACTAGGGTATCTTACCTAACTAAATGGACTTTAAATGTGTTGCTTTTGGCACTGAGGTCACTCAGGGTGAGTAAGCAAACAGTAACCTTATATTTAGAATAAGGTTTTGCAGAAAATTTATCAGGAGACACATTAGTTTTCTACTATGAACTACAATTTTGTTGCATATAGCATGTGTTTTACATAAATAATGTTATACACTAACAGATCTATTTAAATGTTTCACAAAACTGCCAATTTCTTGTGGCATTATGTTTTCTTTTTTGACAATTAGAAAAATTGGACTTGCTGTTTCTCAGTGTTCTGTTCCATTTCAGTTTAGAAAGAATAAGAACAGCTCAATCTGAGTCACTCAACACTGTTCAAATTATGAAAATACATATTTTCATTAAGCAGAATAGCTTTCCTGAAACTTGTTCTCAATACAGTCTTCACAGTTGCCTTCTGATGCCACTTAAGACTACTGGATTAAGCAGCTAAGTGTTACAGAAAGGAAATGATAGGTATTTTTTTGAGCAGTTATCCAAAATGTCAAGTTCATTTGAGTTCTGTGAAATCTCAAGTTTTGTTGCTGTTGGATTTTTTTGAAGCAGTCTTTTATTTGTGAAGACTGACAACAACCAGAGCATAGCCTCCATGTTTCAGTCTAGTAAGGGTAGTTGATCTATGTTATTCAGAGAAGCACAGGATATATCTAAACTGGGACGATGATATTTTGTCAAAGATGCATAATTCTCTGCATTGTAATGGGAACAGTTGAGGTGCTAATGTAGACAGGACAAAAGCATTTCCAAAAGCATTACAGGAACCACCGTGGAGGAGTTCCCATCGCACTTTTTCCAGTGCTCGTGGAAAAGCTTTTTCCAGTCTGTTCTTGCTGTTCATGTGCCTTCCACACACAACACAACCAGTAAGGACCCCTTTTGCTAATTGGTCTAAGAACTAGTGTAAATGGACTCATGTAAATTAAAGATGGAAAAGCCTATTAGATTAAACTCTTAATGGTTTTGCCACTTTCTTATTGTACAGCATATTCTACCTACAGCATATTCTTCAGGGTCTTTTGTTGATGGGGAAAGAACTGCTACCCTGATTCTCTTCATTAAAAGTTACTACAACAGACAGTGTAAGATACCAGGTTGTAGTTTTACTAAGGAGCAATTTTGGCTCTTGAAATTCAGTTCAGAATTTAAAGACAGGGTCTTCCCTATGTGCAGGAAGCTCACATGTAAGTAAGGTAAAAAAAGATGTATCCATTATAAGGCAATTAGTTTCAAACTCCCTTTTTTATATATCACACCTGACTAGGAAGGCCTGTCGCTTTCTGTCATTTTGCAGCCACAATTGCTTTTTCCTACTTTGTTTTTCCTCTTTGTTGCTGTTACTAAGCCACCTGCTCCCTGCACATATTCAGCTAGCACAGAGCAACAACCTATTCACTAAGCAAGACTCACGTTAACTCATCAGAAGCTTAAAATTAATTAGAAGTTATGGGAAATTTGTTGTGTCTCGTGTTTTTTGTACTACAGCAATTTCATAGGAGTTCATTAAAAAAAAAAGAAGTAAAAAAGTATCAGATGTTATTTTGCAGTTAGTTTCTACTCTTTCAGTGTTTTGCAAAATTGAAGACATTTGGAGGAATAAGATTCTTCAAATTTTTCTTGTTGTTGGTTTATTCTGGGCCATTAACTGTAATTCTTTTAATCTTGTATTAATAATCTCTTTGAAGTGCAAATGTGATGTACTTTACTACAAACTGTGAAATGAGTTTAATTTGGAGGAGGTATTTTTATTCCACAGTCTGTAATTTACATCAATTCGCTAAACTTTTAAACAGGATTTACGTGCTGTACCAGCAACAGACACCTGTACCTACTACATACCCACAAAACTGTAATTGTGTCAGAGCATGAGAGGACACAGCAGTTAATCCAGAACAGCAAAAAGAACCACTCAAAAACCTCTGGTGTCTCAACAACACACAGAAAATTGTCAATAGAAAAGCCCTTCGGCCCGGCTCTCAGCTGTGTGTACTTGGGTTCAGTGCAAGCAAAGCAGCCAATGTGATAAAAATAGTCATTAAACACATGCATGCCAGAGATTATATACTTGGAGATTCTGGCACTGCAGTTCATTTTATGACTCTGCCTTCCTTAAGCATCAAAGTTGAGAATCTTATTTTTCAGCAACGGTAAGCCGTTGTTTCCTCCTAAGTTTACTGCAGGAAATGGAGGAGATGGAAAAGATGGCATTTCTTTAGCTGCCACTGTTTTCTTGTTCAGTGATCAGATCCACTTGTTGAGAAATTCATATAATTTGTACAATGTAAAATAATCCCAGCAGATATTATCACCACATCTTCTTGAAGTAGAAAAACTGGAATAGGGGAAGGAAAAGCTTGGTTTGTTCTTATTCCACACATTCACCACCCCTGCCCCTCACACTTTTTTTTTTTTTAGAAGAAAAAAATGCTGACAAGTTGGCAGCAATAACAAGCCTCACCTGAATGGGTACTCTTTTACTGAAGCAAACAACCAGGTTGAACAAAAAAAAAAAAAGAAAATTATACCTACTTTTAAGTTGGCACAATGACTCTTTATCTGATTTTGGATAATACCCAAACAAGGACGAAGTTACTCTACTACTCTGTGATGAGTAACAGAATTTAAAGCAACTATAAGCAAAAACCTTGTAGGAAAAAAAACCCCTATCAAATTCATATTGTGAATTGTACGTGTGAACACATAAGTACCTGAATTTTGATTAGTTTTAGAACAGCTGTATGCCTACATTAACTGCCTAAAGAGTCACTGGACACACCCCTATTGGCAAACTACCTCTGTCACCGTTATCTGCATCTACACATGTGTATTAGCTCCGCATCTACTGTCACATGTAACAGTTGGGCACCGTTTTCTACAGGGCACTTGGTTAATTTTGCTTTAAGAGAGGATGACAGTCAGGTCTATCTAGTGGAGGGCATGGTGTGCAGTTTTTGTGGGACAACAGATAAAACCCATCAGAAAAAGGGTGGGAAAGTTAGGTGCCAGCTTCTGTAGAAGTTGCTATTTGGGTTGGGCTTGCCTGCTCATATGAGAGTAGCAGTGCTCCCTCTGAATGCCTCAATGTTAAGACTTGAGGAAAGCACAAAGAAAAGCTTTGCATACAGAAACTTCAGTCGTCGCCTTTTGGGTTAATCTGTTAACAACAGATTAATTAGGGAATGATCAGTTTATCCTTCTGAACCATGAGCAGCATCGATGACCTTGAACAAGAAAAACCTCACGTTTCCCACCTAAAACTTAAGCCATACAGGCAGCACAGGGAATGCACTGGGAAGTCTAAAAGGCCAGGGATATTGTTAAAACAACGTGCTGATATTGTTGGTGTCATGCTTCTTCTAAGTGCTATAACAAAGGACACTTCAGAAGGATCTGAAGACTTGTGATGGCAGTGAGCTGCAATATAGAAGTTGAATTGGGTAGCTATAAAGTGATAACACAAACACATTGAGTTTAGCAGAATGAGTGTACCCTCATCAAAATGCCAATACTTAGCCATGTTTTGTTAAGCCTGCTACGCCTTATTTTTTCATTGTGAACGCTGGATGGGGCTAGTGCTGGATGGGCTATGTTTAAGGTACTTCTACTGTATCTATGGCTTTTCTGGCAAAGAATTATCTGATAAGTAAAGATTTTTTTGTGGCACAGACAACGATGCAGCAAAGATGCTAATTATTATGTGAAAAGTTGTACTGTTTGTAGTAAATTGGATATGTAACAGCAGCTACTTGGGCCTCCTTCACAGTAATAACAGAACTAGAGAGGCTGATACATTTATGTCTTTGCTATAGCCCTGGCAAATCAAAAAGTATAAAAGAGAAACTCTGAAGTGAGAGCACCATGAGCTTAAAGTACCTTTAATTAGGTCAATCTGAATCAGACAAGGATGCATTTACTTGTGAAAACAGACTGACTTCTGTGTGACCCCCTAAACACCTGGCAGGACTAGCAGTAGCAACTGCTGTAAGCCCAAATTCCCACGTGAAGGTAGGGACACTCACTCTTCCAACACACAGTGAAGGACTGAACTTTAGGCTGTTTGTGCCATCAGAAGTGCAGGCTGCCACAAACACGACAGTCATACAACCACATTTCTCCCTGTTCCATGTTTCCACAATCTGTCTTGTGCCAACATTAATCATAGAATGTGTTACATTGGAAGGGACCTTTAGAGATCATCTAGTCCAACCCCCCCTGCAGTGAGCAGAGACATCTTCACTAGATCAGGCTGCTCAGAGCCCCATCAAGCCTGATGGAATGCCTTCAGGGATGGAGCCTCCACCACCTCTCTGGGCAACCTGTTATAGTGTCTCACCAGCCTCATAGTGAAGAAGTTCTTTTTACTGACTAATCTAAACCTACCCTGCTCTAGTTTAAAACCATTGTCCCTCATCCTATCACTACACGCCCTTGAGAACAGCCACTCCACAGCTTTCTTATAGGCACCTTCAGGTACTGGAAGGCTGCTGTGAGGGTTCCCTGAGCCTTCTCCAGGCTGAACAAGCCCCATTGCTCATCCTGTGGATGAACTCCATCCTCATATAGGCAATTACCAGCTTCAACATTTTTATACACTCAGCTGCACTGACTGGCACCACTTCCAACCCTAATGCTATCCACTTGCCACAATGGCTGACTGTCTCTCCATCTAAATGAAATCAGCATTTTAGCAGTTATCAGAACAGCACATGTAAGTAATATCTTTCTCTATTTTTCTTCATTCAAGTATAATTATTACTTTCTGTTCTCATAAACAAAATGTTTATAAAAAAATGCCTTCTGAGGAAAAGGTCAATGTTTTCGCAGGATGGGACTTATAAAAAAAAGAGACTTTTGGGAATAAGCAAAGCAGATGGCCATATTCTGATGTCCTTTATTCCTGTCCTCAGAGGGAAATTTCACTGCCATGAATCGTTTCCAAAGTTATGTGGGAATCTGCTGGGAAATCTGAGTGGTTTGGAATATGTTTTAGAGCATTTCTGAAAGAGCACTGAAGGTGTCCTTTGCTCGTGTAGGAGTGCATTACATTGGTTAAAAAATATGCAAAAAAGGCATATACTGGTATCTCTGGCAGAGATTTCTGCATTTGGCAATGCCTAATGGCTGTGACAGAAGCAAGCACGCTCACACGATACAAATGCTTCCTTCCAATTCGGCAGAGTCCTCCTTGAACATCACCTACCAGTGCTCATTGACATGATGTGAATGCTTGTCCTGTCCACAGCTGTCTAACTTGGTGGCCATGAAGAGATGAAATATACTTGAGTTTGCAACCTACATTTTTTATTAGAGCACAAGTTTCAAAGTACATACTGAATACACAAGCCCTGCACACATTCTCAAGCCCTCTATGACCTTGAACAAATTGGTTTTGACCCTACCTCTCCTCTTTAGAGATATAATTTAAGCTTATGTTAATGAGTAATGCTCCACAGTGAGAAAGAGATCAAGGTCCACACCACCCACAAGCTTAAAAAAAGAAAAAAATGCATCTCTGGAATCTTGTCTCTTCAAATGAATTACACAATGCTCAGACCTCCAAATTTAACACTCACCACATTTTTAGGGCTTGAGGGATTTTTTTAAAATTAACTCTGAAAACCACAAGGGATAGCAAAAAATCAAGACAAATTAAAATCTTGAATTGAGAAAACAGAGCAAGATGCTGCAATACACAGATCAATACTGACAAGTGGTGAGCCAACTTGGCTGCATCACCAAATAACCATTATCTGACAAAATGCTTTGCTCTGAGATTCAGATGCAAACATGTAAGGCCTCTGAATCAGAAGCCTGTTACATGACTGAGAAGATAGCTGCTGGATTCTTTCCCCATGTCTGTCTGACAGGCACTTTCCTGCCAGGGGAGAAAACCCCCAAGATAACACTTTATGGTTTAACATCTCTCTGGCATTAACTTTACTGCTTTTCAGGAGGTTTTAGTGTTTTCTTCCCCACTTTCTAGAGGTCATGTTGCTGTAGCTGCACTGATCCTCAGGTTTCATGACAGGATCTGTGCCTGCTCCAGCTAAGCTTGGATTGCAGCAGGACAGGGCTCTGCAATTAGCAAGTCAAAGCAGGCGTCTGAAGGCAGTCACCAGCTCTCACAGGGCCGACTGGAAGGAGGAATTCTTTTTCTTTGAAGCAGTGTTATTTACACCAGAAAGACTTCTTCTCTGACCTGATACTGCCACATTGCTAGAAGACACTTTCCAATGATAGATTCCTTTGGGGGTGGGGGATCTCTCTGTGTGTGTCCTGCTCTACCAGAAACAGTACTTTATTCCTGCTAGTTAGCCTTTCTTTTCTGAGATGGGAGTAATGGAAGATGAGGCATCATAGAATCATAGAATAGTTTGAGTTAGAAAGGACCTTAAACATCATCTACTTCCACCACACCTACCCCTAGCCTAGGTTGCTCAAAGCCCCATCCAACCTGGCCTTGAACAGTATCAGGGAGGTGGTAGCCACAACTTCTCTGGGCAATCTGTGCCAGAGCCTCACCACCCTCACAGGAGAGAATTTTTTTCTAATCTAAATCTCCCCTCTTTCAGTTTAAACCCATCACCTCTTTCCTATCACTATCAGAGAAGGAAGTCACATATCTTTAAAAGAAAATCAGATTTATGATGATATATGTTGTGTTGAACTGAAGAAATAAAAAACTAATTGGAAGAGATTATGTTGCCTTGCATACAGCAGCTTGTATTCCTTTAAAGTAAAAAAAAAATAAAAAAATAATGAGTAAACTTGTCCCAGAAAATATATTAAAAACAGGTCTCAAGTTACATTTTAAGTACAAAGACCTACACCTTCATAAGTGGAGATGGAGTATATGATTGCATATATTGGGATAATACTTCAATAGAGATGACATGTTCTATAAAGCAGTTCTGAAGATACCCAATCTACCCTCTGGGGGGAGAAGGGGAACAAGGATCTGGATCTGTAGTTCACAGCTCAGACTAACAGACTTCTAGTTTAATGTGAAGCCTACAGAGCTGAGGAGTATGACAGCATGGTGCTTGCACGCTGCCTGCTTTACATGGTGGAACTCCTAGAGCAATAGCAAAGCAAATCAGCAAAGAGCATGTCAAAGAACATAGGAAGTTTTGGTCTTCCCATTCATTTTCAAGCTTGCTGGCGAAGGTAGGAAACTGAACTAGAAGCAAGCTCTACTGGTATTGCAACTCTTTATTTTGTGGCATCAGAGTACTCTGCAATCACTGTTGAATTCAGGCTCACAATATCCCTGTCAAATGCTCAATACTGTTATATTCCACATAGGAAAACTCATGAAGAGAGCTATTACCCAGAGATAGGTAAGAATCCAAAAACAAAACAAGGCTTTAACAAACAGATTGCATATTACTTACTTTGCAGACGATGCTTTGTACTGGGCATAACTGACAAGAGTTTTGGTAGCAGGGGGCTACAGGGGTGATTTCTTGTGGTGATTTTCTCTGCTAATTGGTTACACACACTGTTCACACCATACTGATTGGTTAGTGACTATAACGAGTTCTGATAAACCTATCTTATAGCTAAACATCCTTAGTTTACCTTTAATACCTAAAAGCACCCACACACCTGCTGGTTTTGACCATCTGGTTATGGTTGGTTCCTAACATGTTGCGTTACTCCCAAATACCTTCCCATAACTGCTTCTTGGTTTAGGGCGGCCTGTACCCCTATCAGCAAGGCTGCTGTGTTTTGAGAATGTGATTATTATGATCCTCTCAGCATGAAGAACTTTTCTCATGGGAATAGGAGAATATTGGGAGAAGAGAGCTAGGCTGCTAGCAGGCCTGCTGTCTTCCTCGACAGAAAACATGCAAGAATCATTGTTGTGGTTTATACCTCAGCGGAAAGCTGAGGCCACAAAGGTCAGAACACAGAAGCCCCCCTACCTCTTTAAGAGGTGGAGGATGGGCGAATGAAGGAGCTGCAGAGCCAGAGGAAAAAAAAACCAATGGCCTGCAAGGTTGAGATAAGGATAGTTTACTAAACAACAGGGAAAAGTATGAAAACAACTAACTACAGTGCTATTATATACAGTGCAAACCTCTCCCCACACTATGTCATTTAAGCCATGCCTGAAGCGATTCAGATTCAGATTCCCGAACGCAGCACTCCCCGAGCCCAGCACCCCCGAGCACCCCCCTCACCACCGCCTGCCACGCCGATCCCAAAAGAGAGAGAGAGAAGCCGGAACTCCCACACGCCTGCTCAGACCAGCACTTCCCGAGCCCAGCAGTTTCTGATAGGTCCGGAGTCTCCCCCGGAACTGGCACTGCGGCTGCCCAGACCGGGACTTCCCGTGCCTGGGTCTGAAGTCGCCCCTGCAAAAGGGGGGGGGCAGACTGTCTGATCATGATGCAATTGGTATGGAATACTCTCAGGGCTAACATAGCCTGCTGCTGGGCTGAACTCAGGACAATCATGAAGCAGCACACACATTCCTGTTCTTGCCCGTCACCTCCCAAAAAGGATTACAAGTAGCTGAGTGTAACATGTAGCAAAACCAAGGCGAGTTGAGACCTGGAAAGGAGGAAGAGAAGTTTTTTACTGAATTAGAGCCTGAGGAAGAAAGGTGTTTGTTCTCCAAGTGTTATGTTTAATTGCCTTTTTTCCCTCAATACTTGTATCTGTAATGAAAAGTTTTGTTACATGGCAATAAATTAAGTAAACCTCCCTGAACCAAGACTGTTGTGCTAATGATGTGCTTACAGAGTACTCTGGCATATTTCTTAAGGTCTGCATACTATGAAATGCATTGTTACAGAAAAGAGATAATGGGAAGGGAAGGATGTAGAGGGGCATTACTTGCCAGAGCTGGGCTGCTGTTTTGAACAGTAAGCCACTGTGCTGAGGCACCTGCATTAACATGCTCACTGAAAAGCACCTTTACATGAAGTGTTGAAAGCACCCTATAGAAGCAGTCACCTATACGGAGTCAGAGTGGGATGGAGGTAATAGTCACTGCTCCACTAGACAGTTCTGGTTGTGGGATGAGGCTCAGAAGTGAATTAAGGTGAACTACGTCCAGCAGAAAATAAAGCTGGTCACACAGGGAGCCAGCACAAAGCAGATTACACATCTTCAAAACCTTAGTTTGTTTCCTGAAGGTCTCCCTATGGAGGTATGCCATAAGAGGTCTTCTGAGAGCTCTCAAGGTGCAGGCTGCTTTGTCTGCTTGTTCTGCAGGAAAGGGTAAACATGCTTTCAGACGCCTTCTTTCCCCCAAATTAACCACTTGTACTTCTGTTTTTCCTCAGGACCACCTGTTGGGTCAGTGACTGTGCCAGTTTCCTTTTTGTCCCCACATAAAACAGCTCTACAAAAGACTTGGGGATCTGTCAAATTAACTTAGTGATGGGTATGGGAAAAAAATATGTAGTATTTTAAACTATAGACCCCTCTTTGATTGCAGAAAGGACAAGTTATGCAACTCCTGAATGGGAGGAGGAACCCTATCTGACTCATTTGTTTCATTTGGTTTTATAACTGCTGCACTGGGTTGCAAAAGGCTGATAAAATCTATTCTAAACTACAGCATATGCCTGCAGGCTAATATTACTATTCATCTCCTGCCTGCTTCCCCAATTATTATCCTTTCTTGAAGCTATGCTGATAAATCAGTTGCCTTCCTGTTTATTAAAGCATGTAGCAGTCTGTTTATTTAATAAGCTTTTGGCCCATTTTCTAATTAAGGGAGATAATGTGGGCTCATTTCCTGCCATGGTAAACCTGGCAGGGCACAGGTTTTCCTCAACTACTGCATGAAAATTCAAATTATGTGCAATGTTTGCTTTTGTTTGGCAACTCCTTCCTTTCTCTCTGCCTAGCTGAAGACAAAAATCCAGCCATACTTTTTTTCCCTGCATTTCCACACCGCTGACACCCACCCAAGTCAAGGGCAGGACAGTAGAAGCAGGTGGAGCTTTGTCAGTTTGCTGATATGGCACCTCCCCAGTGCAGGTGAAACAGTTTCTGGGGAGACCCTGCATCCCAGCAAATAATACATCATATGATTGTCTTAAGGATAATGCTGTGAAGGGAGGGAATGCTGGAATGAAAGGGAAAAGCACACACCGGTTGGAGCATGTTCAAGCTACAGCTCCAATTCCTGCAGAAATGCAGGCAAGTGTCACTTTGCACAGTTTCATTAAGTGTTTCATACCAAGCATGCTATACACCTCTTTGCAGTGTGCCTTTATGTGGAATAACTGAAAACTTGACGTGGTCCTGTGCAGCCCTCTCTAGGTGACACTGCTCTGAGCAGGGCTTTGGAGTGTGCAATCATCCACAGTGCAGCCCACCTCGTCCATCCTGTGATTCTCTAGGGAAAAAAAAGCTACCAATCCCAGTGGTCCTAACACTTCAACAATAATATGTAGGGGACAGTATTCTCCAAACTCTGCCCCATGGAGAAATGTTGCCCTGATCCCTTTTAAAGTTGGCTAAATGCCCACAGTGAAGGTTTATGATACACTACTTTCTGAATTATGCTTCACTTTTCCTTTCCTGCTTACACTTTTATTTGCATTTGCAACCAAGAGCAAAAGCAGTTCCATTTCTAGAGCCCTACTTTTGGAAACAATGAATTTAATTTTCACCAACTTTAGTCCAAAAGGAAGTGTCTGGTTTTGTAATGATCCTGATTGCCTGAAGCTCTGTCCCACCTCGTCGGTCTCACTTAGGTTCCAGAGCATGCTCTGGACCTAAAACACTCATTACCTTCACAGACACCTACTTAAGGATTAAAAAAAAAAAAAGAAGAAATTCACCTTTATATAGAACATTGTTCCCTTCACACAGATTGAAATGACTGCTGTGAGTACCATGCTGTTACTGACCAATGAAGAAATACAGAATAAAATTAAAGTCTATAGTACAAGGAAGAAGCAGAAGATATATGAACTTCTGTTTTCAAATGGCCAAGTTTCCCACCTTGTACTTTTCCACACAAAATACATTGCAGGTTTTCTAATGAGCCTACTGAGCAACTCACAAATACTGCAATGGATGGAATGAGTCTATGGACAGAGGCAAGAGTTCATCCCTTTAAATTGCCGGTGTTCAATCCCGGACCTTACACCCACAAGAAACACACTGCAACAAGTATGGGAAAGGGTCAGTGAAGGGAGGAGGAAAATTTCCCAGAGCTTTCCCCCAACCCACACACTTACCAAAGGCTCTAGTTCTTTGCGGTCTATGAGGTTGAGCTCTGTCACAAAGTAATAAAAATGCTTGTAACAGGTATTGACATGTGCCTCAGCCCCCATAAGGATGATACGGTCAAAGTGATGGATGTAGACGTGAACAAACACACGAAAAAGCCGGCAGAGTATCTTCTTGCAGATCTGAAGGAAGTTCTTTGGAAAGGGAACACCTGTGAATAGAGAAGGCAGGGTTGTCATAAGCATCCTGTCATCCTCCCAAGACAATTGATTTGGAGCAAAGCATGTGTTTGTAAATACAAACTAGGTTATGACTTCCTAGGCCTCCTTTCCAATCTATAGGATCACTTAATGCATACATTTATCTGACCACTAGCAGCAAAGATAATTAAATACTTAAACAGATATAATGGATCAAGACCAATAGGTACTGGTCCTTTTTCCTGGAATAATCTAATGGAGGGACACCCAGTACTGTAACATTTGGAAGTGTGACTTTTCACTGCTGTGCACACTGTCCCATTTAAATCAGTGGCTTTATGTCCTGAGATAGCTGTTCCCCATACTATTAGAAATGAGCTCATCCTAGAAGTGCCACACACTCTCCTGCTCTTTTTACTTTTTCAATTACAAAATTGAAATAACTGAATGAACACAGACCCTGCTGCTTTCACCTTCCTGCCAGTTAACATGTACCAATGTGACCGATTTTTAATAGAAAAACGAAGAGACATAGAACAGCTATTCCAAAATATCTTAGAAGTAACACCAGTCTTCAGCTGGAGACTCCAAAGTAGTAGCAAAGGCAGTACTTAACTAGGCATTCACAACATGGCACAAATAACTCCTTCAAAACGTCCTTTCATCAAAGACTGATCTCACATGGCACTGTGTTACCACTGAGCTGTCCCAAAAAGCAGATGGATTCATCTTCTGCTTGTGCCTCAGACATGATGACTTTAGTGCCATGATGGAAACTCTACTGCTACTTTGCCTTGTTGCACATCCTCTTGACTTTTTATCGGTCAAGTTTTAGTCAGATTTGAACCACCTGAAGTGTAGTTACTTCTTCTTTAAAAAAAACAGAACAAACAAAAAACATTTCATACGTAACAAGAACCATAATCCCCAAAAGCAAGCCCAGCTAATGTTGTCAACAAGAGCATGTTTATTATTTGCAGGAAGAAGGTGGAAGTATTAAATTAACATTGTTGCAGGATTTTTAGTTTTAAAATTTTGACCTCCTTGTAGATACTGCTCTGCATTCATGAGAGTGATGGTTTAATGGACAAATCGTCCAATTTCACATGAGGACATACACCGAGAATTTCCATACCAAAACCAGATACTTTATTACAGATTACATAAAATATCAACAGTGGCTATAATCAGTCTGGGTCCCACCAAAAGAAACACATGCTTTGCTTTGGACATCCTGGTCCTGGGAGCTGGTGGTTTAACCAGGTTTAACCCACCGAGGTTCTATTGGTTTAAACAGGGCTGGAGGCCAGGGGCCCACCACATCCACCCTATCACTGCACTGCTCAGCTGGGCAGGGGAGAGAAGATATAGTCAAAGGTACCTGGGTCGAGATATGGACAGGGAAAGATCATTCACCAGTTACCATCATGGGCAAAACAGACTCAACTTAGAAAATCAGAGAAGAATAATGAGATATAAAAGCAAATCTGAAAAATCCTCCCTGCACCTCTTCATTCTTCCTGGGCTCAACTTCAGTCCCTGTTTCTCTCCCCACTTCCACCAAGCAGCACAGGGGGACAAGGAGTAAGGGTTGGGGTCAGTTCATCACACGTTGTCTCTTCCTTTGTAAAGGGGGATTCCTCACACTCTGCCCCTGCTACAGTGTGGGGTCCCTCCCATGGGAGACAGTCCTCCACCAACTGCTCCAATGTGAATCCTTCCCATGGGCTGCAACTCTTCACAAACTGCCTCAGTGTGGGTCTCCTCCATGGGGTGCAGACATTCAGGATATATCCCACAGGGTCACAACTCCTGCCAGCAAACCTACTCTGGCATGGGCCCCTCTTTCCATGGGCTTTAGGTCCTGCCAGCAGCTTCCAACAACCCAGGCTTCCCACCAGGTCATAGCCTCCTTCAGGTATCTCCACCTGCTCCAGCGTGGGGTCTCTTCATTGGCTGAAGGTGAAATCTCTGCTCCCCATCATCTTCCATGGGCTGCAGCAGGACAACCCACTTCACCATGCTCTTTTCCAGTGGCTGTAGGGGAATCCCTCCTCTGGTGCCTGAAGCACCTTCTTTCCCTCCTTGTTCACCAACCTTGGTGTCTGAAAAGTTTCTTACATCTTCCACTCTCTTTCTCAAACCTGCCACTCAGAGTTTTTTTTATTTCTTCAGTATGATTCACAGAGGCCCTATGACTGTCACTGATGCCATCGTACTCTGCATTAGTGACGCCATACCTTGAGTGCTGTGTCCAGCTCTGGGCTCCTCAACGTAAGAAGGATACTGAGGTCCTTGAATAAGTCCAGAGAAAGGGCAACCAGGCTGGTGAAGGGGCTGGAGGGAAAATCCTATGAGGGGAGGCTGAGGGAGCTGGGGATGTTTAGCCTGGAGAAGAGGAGGTTGAGGGAAGACCTTATCACCACCTACAACTACCTGAAAGGAGGTTGTAGAGAGGTGGGCGATGGTCTCTTCAGCCAGGTGACAGGAGACAGGACAAGGGGAAATGGCACAAAGGTGCACCAGGGCAGGTTTAGATTAGATGTTAGGAAAAATTTTTCACTGAAAGAGTTGTCAAGGCCTGGAACAGGCTGCCCAGGGAGGGGGTTGAGTCACCTTCCCTGGATGTGTTTAAAAAAAGGGTAAATGAGGTACTTTGGGATATGGTTTAGCATGGGACAAGAACAGTTGGACTTGATGATCTGAAAGGTCATTTCCAACCTTGTGATTCTGTGATTCTGTAACAGGCTCAGCTTTGGTCAGCAGCAGGTCTAACCTTGAGTCCAGCTGGTATTGGCTCTGTCGGACCTAGGGGAAGCTTCTCAGAGAAGCCACCCCCACAGTCCCCTTCCTCCACTACCAAAACCTTGCCACACAACCCCAAAACAAGTTTCACACTGTGGGAGTGAAAACTGCTGTCTGCTAGCATGTGAGTGGGGAAGCACATCAGCATGCAGAAGTGTCTTGTTCAATGTATCCCTGAATTGCTTCTGCATTTGCCATCACTGAGGTGCAGATAATGTGGGAAAGTGTCTTAGGTTTTTTTCTGGCCCATACTGAATTCATTGGAGGCAAATCCTTTCAATACAATTTCAAGTAGCTTTAGAGATGCGGTGCAGCCATTCTTTCCGCTGATGTACAAACTGGGGACCAGGTGAATAGCCACATCTATCAAAGCAGAATGGCTTTACCGCCTGAAGAAACTATTGTTTTCTGGTTGCCACATCCATTTTTCTCAATGCTAAAGCTAGTATCAACAGTTATAGAGAGGGAGGCCTAAATGCTCAAGCCATGAACTGAGGCATTGCTAAACTACAGAAATGGTAACACATACAGATGTCCTGGCAATATTTGAATCAAAACGCCATGCAATTAGCCAAACTCCTGGATTATAACAAACAATTGTTGATATTTCCATGGGCAAAAATAAATGCAATCTATGAAAAACAAGGGAAAACCCAGTTGGTCACAAAATGGCTAAATTCAGGAATGATTCCTGCATCAGCCTGTTTTGCATTTTTGTAAAAGCTACTCAAACCAGAATTTTGATAATATACCCAAGAAAGTGTTAAGTCTTAAAAAGGAGAGGAAAGGTGAATGGCTGGTACTAATCACTGAAAGCTGGTTTACTGAACTGAGAAAGTGTTTCTTAAAGGCACTCTATTTTCTGATCCAGAACAAGCATGTCCCAAAATGGAGAATAATTACTTTCATCCTCCATGGGCTGACATACGATTGTTACAGTGAGGAAGAAACTCATACTTAAGTGACTAAAACAAGCTGAACAAACTGAGCTGACAAATCAGCCCGTGTTCCTGCTCAACAGTCACAGGCAAAGTAACCATACAGTGTGAAGGTGGTAGAGCACTGTTTCTGCTGCAAGCAAGGACTTTTCATCTGAAACCTTCTTAGATGTGTTAGCCAGTCAATTTGAGAACATGTAATTGACACACAGAAAAATCCCATCTGGTGCAGAACAGCCTAGGGTACATAATAAACTTGCAGTGTTCCTGCTGTTCCTCATGTGCATTACTTTTTCAGTCACGCTATATTGGTTCATTTGCCATTGTGGAACTTCTCCAGTTTTGCAGAGCTATCTTTGTTTCCTTTCCTCCTAACTAAACATTGCTGCTATCACAGATTTATCACCTGGGTATGGCAGAACCCATAATGGCTCTCTGACTTCTCTCCCTAACTTGCAAAACTGGTTTACAATCTGACAGGGCTTCCTCAACAGTCAAAAAGCGCCTCCTTGCACCACTGAGAGCAACTGCCAGCTGGCAATCAGCTGCACCCCTCGCTCTTGAGGAGCCTGCCAGCCAGTCTGTCCCTGGAGTATAGAGGAGGCTCAAAGCCTGGACAGCCTCAAGGTACAGATGAGCATATGGAGGTGGCCGCAGAACTAGTTTAAACACTGTGCTGCTCTTTGTGTTTAAAATTAGACAAGAAGGATGGCAGATACGTAGTCTTCAAGAAAAAAATTATCTAATATAACAGAATAGATTGTGATCTCAGTTACAATAGAATAAATCCAAAAGTAATGCTATCAATTTTTTTTAAATCAAAGTAAATTATGCTAGATTTATACTCTGAGGTCAGAATTTGCCATTTTGTTTTGTTCCCACTGCAACTGCTTTAATTATAAATAAAACAATCACAGACCCTAATCATTACAAGTGGCTCTTGGGAGTAGACTGGCTTAGATTTAGACCTTTGACTTGTTAAGGAGACCTTCAGCTCAGCTCCAGCCTTCAGCTGATCTACAATAGTGTCTGCCTTCTCCTCCTCCAAGCCGACATTTAACTTAGAGTCTAAGTTTAACAATTTCTTTGTAGCTAAAAAAAGGAGAGGGAGGGAAAGAAAAAACCCAAACTCACCAAAAGTCCACGTATTTATTTAAACTTTGGGGGTTTTTTAACAGTGAAAAAAGTTTCCAAGAAAAAAGATGACTCACTATCTGCAATGTGATACTGTAAAGAAGCAGAATGTAAACCCACCAAAGTAGATTACTGAGTTATGGTTATTAAAGGCAAAAAAATACAGAGATGACACTGAAATTTTTGAGCTAGCTGTTACATGCTGAAAAAAGTACTTCTGTATGAGTGAACTAGCAGCCTTGATTCATCTCCAGCCAGAGTCCTGGTGCTGCTATATGAGAAGATAGTTAAGGGTCCTTTTTGTTAACCTAGTGTTCAAAACCCCAAAGCTCCCCATTATGTCTCAAGAATGTCCAAGCAGCTCTCAAAAGTCCAAGTCACACAGTAAACGCTCCTTGGGATTATATATGCAACTGGGAAACAATTCAGTGGGGCAGTAATAGGCATGGTAATAAGTAACAAACACAGCCAGGAGGCCTGTACCGTGTGGTGTACTTGCCAGGGCTATACTAACAGCAGCATCCTCCTGCAGAAGAGCAGCACCTATGTACACTGGTGACAGACGCACCACTGCAGCACAGGGGGACAATCATTACATGAGCAAGACTGTCTACAATTCCCAAAACTCAGCTTGCCTGATCCGTTGATGAAATTCTTTTCTGTTGTAACGCAGAGGGATTTTACCCTTTTTTTGCAAACACCCTTATAACCACAGCTCTCTGTAGGCTATCAACTTCATTCCTTACACATTCTTAAATGCCTATCAGGTGATTTGCTCCTGTGCCACAGTAAGCATCCAGATCTAACCTCTCCATCACTGAACAAGCAGCACACAGAGCAAGTCATGCAACTGATCTGCTGTCTCACTTCTTGAGTATTCCACACACATGACACTGTAGAGTCATGGCCATACTTGCATAACACTCACTCCCCAAAAGCAGTACTATGACTGCTTTCTGCTCTAAAGGCTGATCACAATTAAATGGAAAAGTGTGTTGAACACCTTCTGCAATGATTACCGGCAACTTAACAGTGTGTTGGTTTAAAATGCAGATGATATAATGGCATGATGAAGGTCCTCATATAAACCCTGCTGTTCTTTGCATGATTAAAAAAGCCTGGTGGGATAAGACAGAGACTGAAAGTTAAAGAAACTACATTAGGTGGAGATAAAGGAGCGTATCTAAAAGTCTGAGTTGAATACAGCAGGCAAAAAGTCTGTCTCATTTGATATATGACAACCTTGAATCTTTTTACTTCATGATGTATCACAGCCTGCACTGAAGTAACTGCCCAGTTAAATCTTCTGAGATGAGAGATGCATGATCTCTTTTGCCTTTCTGCATTTTTGTGTTTTGAAGTCTTGCTTTACTCAAGGAAAGGTGGCAAACCCTTTGGCAATTGCGCACATAAATTTTGCTGCATATTTGAAAATCCTTTTATAGATCACCACTGTAATTAATTTTTTAAAAAAATAACCATGTGTGAAAAGAGGGACTCCCTTCCTCATTGACAAAAGGCCTGACACTATACTACTGCAAACATAGCTTAACCTGGTAAAGGTTAATTTTATAATAAGAGCAAGACAACAGTGTTACCAGAAACTAACAATTTGGAGAAGGCATTTGAAGCAAACTCTTCCTCCCCTACTCCTTTCATGTTTTCCTTCTCCTACCCCTAACTCAGACAAAAACTTTTGCAAAGGATGCCCTCAGCTACTGCTAGGAGCTTTCCTGCAAAAAACCCCACCTACCCTGATTTTAGCAGATGTTTAATTTTATCTCAGTGTGTTGGTCAAGAAAGTATCTGTTTCAAGGGCCAATGCAAACAATGTCAGTTTTGCTAAACTTTGCTCCTCATATAAATAAGCAGACAGCTGCAAAATATTAATGATAAACTAGACTAGCATGTACCTACATCCTCCTGATACTGCCCTCCTTTCTTCTCTGGTATCAGAGATAGCAGAAGAAAGGAAAGCACTCGAGATTAAATGGATTACCAAGCACAATAGTGTCCTTTTCTCTTTTTAAGCAGGACTGCCTCTAGCAGTATTACTCTTGAGTGAATAAATGAGCAGGCAGGCCCATACCCAGATCTTCAACAAAGGTACTTGTGTGGAGAGAGCTTCAAATGGACCAGGGTACAAACCAGAAAATTGTTTGAGGGGCTTCACTACATGAACATCCACTAACAGCTCTCCCTGATGCTCTGTGTATCACGCATTGGGTGACAGCACTAAATTTTGCCATTTAATTAACAACTGAACCAGAAGAGCTGTCTTAAAATGTAAATATTTGTGGAGCACTTAAGAATGCAAAGCACCTGAATTGACTCTCCATGAAATAAATCAGAAGACAGAGGTTCCTTAACCCCTGTCCTGCATAAGCTAGATCCTTCTGATTTTAAGCAAATTTACAATGGCTGTTGCTGACTACAGTCTGATCCCCTCCCTGTTACTCATTACTTCTGACTTTGCTGCTGCAGAAGAGAAATACTGCAATGCCAGACAGCAGAACACTCATGCTGCTTGTACCAAGCAAAGCTAGTTTTACCCCAGACAACAATCTAATAAACCCATTAGAATAGATTCTGTAGATCTTGATGGCAGTGAGAACACTGAGTGCCATAAAAAGCTGCCAAGTCATAGTGGTGTGACGGTCTAACTCATCAAACACATCTGTCTGCCCTGGAAGATCCACCTTCACCATAGTAACAAAGATCTGTTGGACCATTGCATCTGAACAGCTTTATATGGCATTAATGTATACATAGTCTAAAATAGACTTAGAAATACATTAGAATAATTTAGAGTCTTCCTGCCTTAGTAGAGACAGTAGTACAAATGCACAAAGTGCATTCTCTTCTGAGACAGAAATATAGCAGCGATTTGGGAGTGTAACAGCTTGCAATGGGAAAAATAGTTTACTAGCCTGATGAGTGAATGTAAGAAAGATGTATGTATGAACACGAGAGCCTGGTGAAGGTATCAATAGCAAAACTCCACGCCCCATCCCACAGAGGCTTGTTAATAGTTTTATTCCTACAATCCTAGGGCCTGACAATTTCTGGGTGATTACATGGTTTCAGCTTTCCATGTTGAGTGCACCATTGGCCAGAATAGCTTTTATTTTTGTTATTAACTTCTAAATCTTCAGGAAACAAACATTCTGGTGCCCTATTAATTTCACAGGGACACTGGAAGACACATATTGTTCTAAGGGCCCCTCTCGGGCTTACTGAGGCAACAAGATGCAGCAATATGAAGCATTATTAGAAACAGCAAGAAGCAGGGGCTTGGAAATGCACGCACAGTCAGTCAAAACAGCCTCTTGTCCCCAAGCCACAGATGGTGCATCAGTTATCTGGAAAACAGAGGCCTTACGTCTGCCAAAACTCATGGGATGACATTAACAAGCAACTGTAGTTGAAAGGTTAATATCAAGAAAGAAATATTCCTTCCTCAGATGATTAATATGCTAAGTGTCTTTCCAGTGGGCCATTAGAAGAAACAATCAGGCAGTTCTACCACCTCAGATCATACCCCTTGTGTCTCCTAATGCAAGCAATTTTCTGGTTCTTCAATATCTTTGATAGGAATCTTGTATGTGTATGAGAATATCTTCAGTGCACACCAGTAGTGTCTTGGATAGGTGATCTAGAAGTTTTAAATGTTATTCTTCCCTCCAGTAAAATACAGCCCTTCCATGAGACAGGGAATGACAATTGTATAGCAGCATGCAAGGGAAATTTTGTGGAAGATCAGCAGCTTAGTCTAGAAAACTAAGCACAAAAAAAGCTCAAGAATAGAATCCCAGTCCTTGACTTTGGTAGAGGTAATCCTGATTTACAACAGCACAACCTGAAGTCTGCTGTTCTGGGAGAGAATTCTGCATACTTACAAGCCAAAGCCAGTTCAGGCTTTTAAGTCTGCTTTTACATGCTTAACTATTTTTGCTTTCATAACATTGGATGCTTTTCAATACTCTGTTTTTACAATTGGTAAATGAATGAGCAGCTGAAAAAAAAAAAGCCAAGCAACCCCCTCCCAGCACTTTAGCACTGTCAAATGTCAGAGAGCTAAGCCACATTCACTCTTCAGAAGTCTGCAGCTGCAACCTGCCATCCATGCCCTTGCTTAGCTGAGGACCTCCCCAGGCATCTCAAGTATTGGTTCTTCCCTTGTTTGCTCAGAATTGCCTTACTGAAGAGGGTGAGTGTGCCTATCGATAGAAAAGTGATGAATCTGGGATCTTCGAGCCCTCTTGAAGTCACTGTGCTGAACAGAAAAGTTTTGCAATATCAAAAGGCTCCAGCAGACACAGCATGACTCTGGGGCCAGGTGGGTGAAGCCCTGCTCATAGAAGTGCTCCTGCATTTTGCAGTAACATATTAATGTCAAAAGAAAACTATTTCCAACCATTCTGGAATAGGAACCCGAGCACACTGGACTGTACGCTCACAGGTGACAGTACTTTCCCTGAGATTTCAGGTTATGCCAGCCAGGCACGTGCACACACACAAATCAGCACATGTGAACATATCCACACGGTGAAGCCTGCCTAAGAGCTACTGGATCCCATGTACTTCTGAAACATGAAGTCATGTAAACAGGATTTTAACATTTTGATTGCCTATGTCCCTATGAGACTTTCTTCACTATTATAGTCCAATGACCATTTGATTTACAAGGGACTCAAAACCTACTATTGCCCGTGCAAAGGAGCTACTATCATTTAAACAGATTTTTCAAATATGTCCTGAATAGATAAGATCTGTCTCTTCAGATGCCTGGGGCTCCATTTGGTACCTGGAAATTGAAAGAAGCTTTACCATTAATGTAAATGAAATTAAGTTAGGAAAATCAATGAGCAAAAGAGTGCCCTCTTTCTTTTAAAGCATCATAAAGCTAAGCAGTATCATATTATTTTAATGTCACTATAAAGGAGAATTACAGAAGCAGTTTCAGAAGTTGCAATAACTTGGCCTTAAACAAATACTTCTGGAAGAATCATGTGCTAATAAAATTTTTGAATGAAAATAAGTCAATAAAAATAAAATACACTGTAAGACAAAAAGTTTTGAAAGAGAACAGATGAAAGGAATGTTTAAAACTGTAACAAGCCAAAAATAAGTTGATTTGCTCTATTATCAAATCTAACTCATAAAAAGCAGCACCCTGATTTCACTACATTTTTCTCTTTAATAGATCTTTTATAAGGTTAATACACTGTAACTCCTTCCCTAACCCATCACTCAATTCCCACTCACCAAAGCATGGAATTTCTGACCACCTCAAACACTTGTCTTCAACAGAAACACCTCAGGCCCCACTAGTCATGGGCAAAGCCATCTTATCAACAGACCTTTTAAATATAATATAAAGAACATTTCTACACTACAACAGCTTCAGATGCATGAACTCTATATTGTGAAAACTGCCTGTAAACATTTTCTGGTTTTCCATTAAATGCCTAGTGAATATCACAGAACTGAAAGAAAAATGGGCAAAGATTATTTTAGCTTAATATCTTTTTCTAGAAGCTAGGATCTAGTTTTGCAGTAATTATGCTGATTTTGTGTATAAGAACAAGAAGAAAACACTCATTAAGACTTAATTTTCATAAATGAAAAGCTTAAAGAAATGCAAACACAGAATCATGAAGTGTTTCTTTAGGACACGTGCTCTCCATACAAATTAATAAAATACATTTTTATGTACGCCAAAAAGTATATAACCTCACTCCACTCCTCAGATGCGGAATGTATACCATCTACACTCCTGACTTTCCTTTCACCTTATATCTGAAATTGAAATAGTGGTCAGATCCCCACATTGTTTTTATTATTCAGGGACACTATAACGGAAGGGGGGATTTACAGGGATTATTTTTGTTGGTTTTGGCACAGCTTTAGAAACCTACAGTAAAACTAAGTGCACTTACACTAGCAAGGGTGATTATTCCACATCAGTAATAGAGCTAAACATGTACTTTTCAGGTTCTTGCTGAAAAGACTTATCTATATGTATAACATTAATCGTCTTAGGAGCAGACATTCATACATCTTCATGTCTAATGTTTTAATGTCTATATGTTTTTATCTATAGGTTTAAGTTTACATGATCTCTACCACTGTTCATATAGTGTATAACATTCATCATTGTTTAAGTTTATGGGTGTATATATATGGTCACACTGTGACTAACATAGTCTGAAAGCTAAGATACTGAAGGATTAATAAAGCTTAAGTGTAAAACCTAAGAGAGAGCTGGCAGCTTTATGTATCTGAACACTTAAAATTTTCTGTCTGTAATTAAGAACAATGAGTGTGAATATTGTCTTGGCTCAGCAATTACCCTTAAGCATCCATAAAGAGTAGGCACACGGGAGCAGGGATGCTAATCACCATCCCTTTTGCGCTTGAGTCTTGGGTCTGTATGTTTGGGCTCTGTGCACCAATGAACTGTGTAAGATCAAGGCACCTACACCTCAGACAGTGTTGCCAAAACCAGAGGAACTACTAACACCCGGAGTGAAGTCAGCTACTCATTACCAAAAAAAAGACTAAGAAGTGGATGAAGAGCTTCAAACTACTCAGACACATTTCTTTGGTACATGGTTACTAGCACTGAAAGGTCAGGGGGTGGCAGGTGAGCGCAGGCCTTCAAAACGGTTTTGCTTTTTCAGTCTGAAGAGGATCTAGGTGCTGTGCTCAAGGTGGGTCTTCTATGGAACAAAACCTCAATAAATCATAGAGAAAACAGATTTCTTACTTCCTTCTGCTTACTCACAAGAGACCTGTTTATATTTTTGTTTCCTAAAATGCTGAGGACAGTATCAATACTAGTCTCTAAAATCCTGCTCTTACCCTCAAGATTTTCAGTGTGGTGTATCTTAAATATTAGATCTTCATGCAAGTGAGTAGGCCAGCCTACTTACTTATCCTTTAGTAATGCTCAAGGAAAATGAATGTTATGGAAATAATGTCTAATGAGGTGCAATTTGTTACGAGTACACTGGATAACTGCACCTATGACAGAAGACACAGAGAGCCTTCACCCCAGGAAGGCCATTGACCTTCTTAGTCACAAAGGCACATTGCTGCCTCACGGTCAACCTGCTGTCCACCAGGACCCCAAGTTCCTCTCACCTACACTTCTCTCCACCAGGCCAGTCCCCAACCTACACTGGTACCTGGGGTTGTTCTTCCCCAGATTCAAGACCCTACACTTGCGCTTGTTAAATCTCATTAAACTTCTCCCTGCCCAGCTCTCCAGCCTGTCTGAGTCTTGCTGAATGGCAGCACAGCTCTCTGGTGTGTCAGCCACCCCTCCCAGTTTTGCATCATCAGCAAACTTGTTGCCTGTGACGTACGGAAATAGACTCTGTAACTTGAAAGTTATAAAGTAGGTATGTTTATTGCGCGCAGGGGCACGGGGGATCGCTCCACCACAAATGTGCTCCCCGGAGCAGCGAAACTATCCCATACTTATACAATCAAACAATGAATATTCAACTAACGCCTATACATATTAATTACCTAACCCCGCCTACTCTCGCTTCACATTCTAATTAGCTTATCAGTCCTTCGCGCTTGCGCAGATCTTTTAAAAAAATTGTGGGCGAGGGGCTCAGTGGTCTTTGGGAGGATGGCTCCGAGTCTACCTCCGAGTCTACCTCATGACGTAATTTTAACCCTTTGCCTGGAATGTGCTGGTCTTGATGTTTGCAACTTTCTTATCGGCCTGAGTTAGCGTATGACCTTGTTGACTGTCTGCTTTCCTCAGAATGTGTTGATCCTCGTCGTACATCAAGTCCTTTATCAGTCTACTTTTCTTTTGTTTAGGCGGAGATGCTGGAGATGGGTACCTATTATTCCATCCTCCCGTCCTTGCCCTTTATCTTTATCTTATCCTGGAAAGTACAAGGCTTTCAAGCTTTTCAAGCTATTCTACATCATTGTCTAGCTATGCAAGAGTTGTTTTCCCTAATTGTGCTATACTATACATGTACTATGATTCTATAACCCCGAGTCAATCCTATAATTCTATATTCTCGGATCACCTGTACTCTATTCCCTCATCCAGGTCATCAATAAATACATTTAATAGTACAGGTCCCAGTAGCAACTCCTCAGGGACTCCTCTAGATCCAAGCTAGACTTTGAAAACTTGCTGGCTTCTTCCCTTATTTAAGAGGGCCTATGTTCCCTCTAGCATTAGTTTTGTCTCCCATGTATTTGAAGAAGCTCTTTCTTTTGTCCTTGACCTGCCTTTCAAGGTTCAATTCCAAAGAGACCTTGGCTTTCCTAGTTTCCACCCTACATGCCCTGACAGAAGTCTTCTGTTCTTCCCAAGAGGTCCATCCCCTCCTTCTATGACCTGTACACTCTCTTCTTCCACTTCAGTTTGCCCAGTAGTCCCCTGCTTACCCATGCAGGTCTTCTCTCTCCCTTTCTTGACTTCTTTCCCATTGGGATGCTCTGACCTTGAGCTTGGAAGAAGTAGCCCTTGAATATGGACCAACCACCTTGGGCATCTTTTCCTTTCAGGAGCGTGTCCCATGGGATTTCCCCCAGGAATTGCTTGAAGAGGCCAAAGTTGGCCCTAATGAAGTCCAGGGCTGCAGTCTGTTGCAGTTTTGTGTGGCTGAGTTCTGGTGGAGCAGGAGGGGATTCAGGGGTGGCTTCTGCAAGAAGCCAGAAGTTCTCTGCAGGCCCCACAGAGCAAACACCAGTCAGCTCAAGGCTGGGGTCATTGCTGATCAAGGCTGAGCCCATAAGGGATGGTCACAGTGCCTCTGGGAATCACAGTTAGGAGAAAAAATGACACAAATGACTGCATTTTGCCACCAGAGAAGGGAGTGAGAAGATGTAAGGAGCTGTACAGACACCAAGGTCAGTGAAGAAAAGCTAGGGGGTAAGATGCTTCAGGTGCTGGAGAGCGAGATTCCCCTGCAGCCTGTGGAGAAGACCATGGTGAAGCAGGCTGTCCCCCCACAGCCCATGGATAATGTCAGGGAGCAGAGATCCCATCTACAGCCTGTGGAGGACCCCACACCAGAGTGGGTGGAGACACCTAAAGAATGCTGTGACCCTGTGGGAAGCCCACATAGGAGCAAGCTCCTGGCAGCAAAACCTGCAGCCTATGGAGAGACCAACCCACACTGGAGCAGGTTTGCTGGGGGACTTGTGACTCTGTGGGAGACCAGGCTGAAGCAGTCTGAGCCTGAAAGTTGGCACCCCATGGAATGTCCCATGCTGAGGCAGTTGGTGAGGAGCTGGTGCCCCATGGGAAAGGAAAAGTTCATGAAGGACTGCCTCCCGTGGGTGGGACCCCACGGTGCAGCAGAGGAAAGGTGTGAGGAATGGCCCCCATCCCTGGCTAAGAAGGAAAACAGCTCGTGAAGCACTGACCAAAACTTCCATTCCCCCAATCCCTGACCCTTCCTGTGCCACACTGAGGGGGAAGAAGGGAGTGGAAGCATGACTAAAGTGAAGTCTTTGAAGAAGGGAGGGGTGGGGGGAGGTGCTTTAAGTCTGGTGTCACTGGGTGTGCAGGGCAGTGTAATAAATGAGATGTTTTCTTTCCTGTATTTTGTGTTGAGTCTGCTTGGCCCATGATGGTGATTGCAGAATGATCTCTCCCTCTCCTAAGCTTCTCAATATATATTTTCTCCGCTGTCCAGCTGAAAAGGGGAGTGATAGCACAGCTTTGGTGGGTGTCTGGCCTCCAGCCAGGGTCTGGAGTTTGGCCTTGAACATTGTCAGGGAGTGAAATGAAAATTCATATAAAACTGTATTTTGATTTTCATATTTTCTTCTTTGATAAAATGGCAGTCACAGTATCTTCCTTGTTTATATTTAGGCTCGGTTTGGCGGCTACATGTCCCCAGCCTGTTCCTCTATAATGTCTACATTTATCTGGTCTGGATTTAATCACCCAGAGGAACTCAAAGCTGTGAACTTCGACCAATGGTCCTGTTCTTCTGGGACCAAAGTTTTGACTCATAATATATTTGTGAGAATATGTTCCCGAAAAGGCAAGTATTTTGCCTTGTCCTATGAACTTCCAATAGCCTTTTCGGAGCAAAATGGACACTGCTCTCTTCTTTTTAAACTCTCTACTGTTAATTGCTGGTGTCTGAGACAAAGAAGGAAATGAGGACGTGAGGACTCTCAGCTGCAGAGTCCAGCTGCTAGCTCAACCAACCAGTTTCTGCTGACTTGGGCAGATAGTTCCTTCTCAGCACTATATCTTTAATGGCCCACTTCCTCCTGCTGGCCATGGACAAGCTGTAAAATCATCTAATGATACTTAAAGATACCTATTAAACTTTCCACCTGTGTACCACATATCAACTCCACACACCACCTTGTTACTAACATGGTTTTCCCATGAGAGAGAGCTATAAAGCTTCCAATGTATATTTCAGTTGGTTTAAAATATTCTACACATTTTATTTTTTTTTTACCTAAAATGTTTTTTGAAGCAGAAAACTTTCTGAATGGTTGTTTTTAGCTTTGATAGTCCTTAAGGAAAAAGAAGAGCCTGAAGTAGCTTTTAAAATTTCAAAAATTATTAATGATTTGGGCAAGTCAGTGTGTGAATGCCAGTCATGAGAGATTATTTGAAGAAACTCGGCATTTTGGATGCTGTGAAGATGTAAGAGGCAGCATATGATTCAGGGCAACAAACAATCTTGGAATCTAAAGCCATACTTGGTATTAGCTTCCAGCAGTGTGGCAAAACTGGTGCAAAGTTTTGCCGTCCCACACTACATCCACCTCAACTGAGTTTGGTCCTCTTCGATGGTTTCTCCACCTTTGGAGAAATTTTCCAGACCTTTAGGACAGCTTTGAGTACGCAGTGAATACATATTACAACTGGTGAAGAGAACCAGGCTTTCTTCTCTATTTTGGCCTATGCACACCAAACTACTTTTCAAATGACAGAAATCTTTAACTTAATATTCCCTTAATAATATTAACTTAATATTATGCCACATAGTCTCAGTCTGCCCTAAAAAGTTTTCTTTACTAAAACATTCAGATTTTGGATTTAGAAATCTCACTGGAAGTCATTTGTCAGAGCCTAACTGACTCTTTTCCCT
Organism: Laterallus jamaicensis coturniculus; assembly: GCA_022605575.1. Lineage (NCBI taxonomy): Eukaryota > Metazoa > Chordata > Aves > Gruiformes > Rallidae > Laterallus > Laterallus jamaicensis. Next base: position 3,648,423 of record JAKCOX010000054.1, read on the forward strand.
CCATAGTTACAAATTCCAACTTGATGACAAAAAAACATCAGGGGAAATTGCACTAATAACATAACACAGCAAACCTAACGTCTGCAAATTAGCCCTACAAAAAAAAAAAATCACACAAAGAAAAGCCTGCTAAAAGAATCAAGGAAAGTGTCATTGTTACCAGCATTTACTCTAAGCATGGAAAGACTTTAAATTTTTATTTAAAAAGAAACTGTTAAGATATATTTTAAATAGAATGAAAAGAATGTTTATGTGTTGATCTGAGCCCTCATAGTAGGAGACATGCTAGGATAAGTTTGGGGAGATGACAAGATAGATAACAATGAAATCCTTAATTTTAGCTGAAGGCTACATTCCATGTGATAATTTTTTCATCTTAAATATTTGCAGCATTGCTTGCTTTACTGTAAAGCTTCTCAGCTCATACGCAAGCAGCTGCAGCTTCAAAATTAAGATCTCGGTGTGCTGCAACCCAATTGTCTGCACGAAGCATGGACTAGACAAAACAAACTACCACAATCCCAGTGATAAACGTCTGTATGAGTGAATAACCTCAACTTCTTTGCATCAACAAGCTTTAGTTCTGAGTTTTATCTCTCTTTTGCCTTTTCTCAGAAGGCAGTTAAATTACTATACCTTTTCTTTTTCAGTTTCTTGACAGCTACAAAAGTTTGTGATCTTTGCAGCAAAAATATATACAGCTAGGTAACTGGTGATTAGTTCAAGTTACCAGGTAACCCAAATACTAAAACAAGCACTGATTTTATTAAAAAATTGGGTCTTGGTGTGATAGCTACTGTGACATAAAGAGTTTTTAAAATATACCTGTCCAAAGACAATTTATAAAGTATTTAAAGAAAATACAAGTGTAAATGAAAGACAAAATGCTCATAAAGTTTTAGATCCCTTATTTTCACTTTAAAGCAGAACAGAAGGATGTTTCTGTGTTTCAAACCTTCCAGCTGCTCTTTTTCTTCACCTGGAAAATTAAGGCTACAGATTCTCAAAGCAGCCCAAACCAGTAGAAAACTGAAATGAGCAGAACAGGGAGTCACAGTGAATTAAAAACTGTGGAACTGTCATTTGTGAGACCCTCAATCTTGCCAGAACCCCATAGTTTAAAGGATGTTATGACACTTCTAAGACAATTTTTACCACATAGATGCTGGAAGCTGGAAAATAGCACCTTCCTTTTTTTCTTATTCCTTCTCCCATGGACATACTCTGTTGGGCTAGGTGGACCCTTGCTTTGAAATTGAAATCCTTTCTTCTGCGGATCACATGCTCAAAAACCATGAATCTGGACCCAGATACTCAAAAAACTAATACTCAAAAGGCCTACTGATCCTGTAGGTCCTGAGTTAACAAGCACCTAGGTAATACTCTTCTCTGATCTGCAATTTAAATTCCTCCAGAAACTCTGCAAGCATTCTCAAGAATGGCTAGAAATGCATGGGATTGAAGACTTTCTAAAGGATTTCAGTTTTCATTTTCCCTACTCCAAATACATACACAAAGGTTCAGGAACAGATCGAGAGTATTCTTGGAATTGCCAACTCTACCTGTTTCTGGATCCACCAACAAACTGCTGTGTATTTCAAGAAAAATCACTTGTTTGGAATTTCCTACCTAAACAGTTATTCATGTATGATGTAGACTTCTGTCATTATCTGAGCTTTGTTCTTATTTGACATATGAAATAGTAACATTTACATTGCTTTATAGGGCTCTTTAAAAATCAGGTTTTAAAAACAAAATAAAAAAAAAAAATCACCAAAGACAAGCTGAAAAGCTCCAAGAGAAAGGCAGCCATGACATGTAACTAATTTTAAAGCCTATAAATTCTAAACACATGTAATATTTTAATATCTAAATGTTCTAAAACATCTGACATCATTCAGCATGTGATTTGGAACTTTCTCCATTGCTAAGTACTATAGCTTCAAGCTTTAGGGATTTGTCTATTAGAGGACTGCATTCTTTCTATTAACGCTGATCAGGGCTGATGCTGTGCAAATAATTACTGTTACTTCATCATGCTAATGTTGACGGTACATATTTATTGGGAAAAAGATTTCTGAGTTCAGCTGAACTTCCACTAGGTAATTCTTTCCATATCCAGATGACAGTTTTTCCTCTCAAAGGCTGTTCACTGTACTCCCTTTCCCCTTCCAACTATTAACAGTCCTTGATTATTCCCTTCTCGAACATTTCTGTTTCCACATGTCTCAGAAATCTTCCTTTTGTTTGTCATGAGTCAAAGTGCCACAAATTCACATGAGGAGAAGAAAATACAAGTTTCCATGGTATGTTTTTCAACATATGACATGTCGCAGCCACGCTGGTGCTCATCAGACATGTGACTCACTATGAGATGGAAGGAAGAAAATATCCTCCACGCCAGCCCTGTTGGTAAAGCCTATTTCACTCCGCACTGTCTGGCTCTGAGGATCTGTTAGGTCATTTCTGAAAATTTTTCAGAAGGAAGACTGATGGCACACTACAGGCATCTGTTTTCTAGGAAATCCTTAGATTCATTTGCGTGTGAAGGCATTGTCTACTGGTGGTGCATCATTTGCTGGACAGCATCTTGTGTCAGGCTTCAGGGGATATGGAACAATTTAGACCTTGGCTTTCTGTTTTTCTCTACTTGAAAACAATTCTTTGAGATGAAATGTGTAACCACAAGACTTTGGGTCTCACATAAACAACGTCAAACATTGAAAATTAATTGATATTCCCACAGCCCATATGCTGTGCATGTAAGCTTTGTGGCACACAGCTTGCTATAAACTACAGAAGTTTTACCCTTAGAGTAACAAAGTCTGGTAAGTCTTTGTCTGGTAACAAAGAGCTTGCAACTCAGCTGGAGAAATGACTGCCAGGCTGCAGAGACTTTCTCTGGGAATCCTGGCATCAGCACCAGTTACAGTGTATCCACAGTTGTCTGGCATCTCACAGTGCACTGCTTAGGCACATGGAAGCTACATTAACCAACAATGGAGGAGAAGGGAAGTTTGTTGCTTTAACTAAGACAGCTAATGTATTTCTTTCCAGCTTGTAGAAGCTCTGAGTGAAAGTAACTATTTTACATCTAGGACTCATCAGATGTCTTTGCTTGCCTTGTCACAGCTACATTAGTAACATTTGCCTTCATCTTTTGGCTTCAAGTGCCCAGAGGCATATGCAGCATGCACATTTTGTTTCCTTTTTCACTGCAAGCAGTTCTTGGACTGTGTTGGGTGGTGGGTTCCAGTTAAAACTGCCCAGCTTAGAGAGACAAAAAAGGGAAAAAATGATGGCATCAGCTACATACATTGAAGGGAGAAGGAATCACAAATTCACAGAAGGGTAGGGACTGGAAGGGATCTCTGAATATCATGTAGTCCAAGCCCCCTGCTAAAGCGGAATCACCCGCAGCAGGTTGCACAGAATCATATCTGAGATGAGTTTGAACATCCTCAGAGATGGAGACTCCACAACTTCTCTGAAGTTGTGTCCCAGTGTTCTGCCACCCTCACAGTGAAAAAATTTTTCCTTGCATTGAGATGCAATTTCTGGTGATCTAGTTTGTGCCCATCACCCCTTGTCCTGTCCCTAGGCACCACAGAAGATTCTGGCCTCATCCTCTTGACATCCACCCTTTACATATTTATACGTATTGATAAGATCACTAGTATTTGTATACACTCCCAAACCATTTTCTGGAGTATTTCTTGCCTTACAACTGTTGGATGCTAGCTGACATCAGCAGCCCATGCCTAGTTTAACTAGATAAAAATCAATAAGGTATATTACATGTTGGTGAGACAAGGTAAAGTAATGTCCAGACTTGTATAACATGTTCTGGTCAAAGATCCTGATGAGCCGCAGCACACAAGTATCAACAAAAACAAGAAGGATGCTTTACTTTACCACTAAGTATGACTACTAAGCAATATAACTGTATAGGCTTGAATAGATGAATTCTGATAACTGGTGTTCATGCTGATTTGTATCACATGAGACTCCTACCTGCATAATAAAACAGAGTTTGGTCCATTCATTTTAAGGCCACTGAATGTGAAATGTTTGAATTACAAGGCCTAATAAATAACTAGTAAGTTGCACTAAACCCCAAATTTTTGCAGGTATTCTTCAGTGTGTAAAAAAAAATAAAATAAAAAAATAATTATATAATTTAGGGTTCAACTTCAGACCAAATCCCTGCCATATTAATCTTTATTTCTTTCTGCTATAACAATGCTAGCCTTGCTTCAGCTGATACAGAGACTAACAACTGTGAATTGCGTGGCCATGGTAGCTTTGCAGCTCTAACAAAGATACTAGCAAATTCTTCTCCATTACTGTGCCAATGACAATTCTGAATCTCAGCTTTTCTTGAATCAAGCTTAAATGTGTTCCATTTCAATGAATGGCTGAGTGACCCTAACACCATGAAACAGAAGCTACAATCTTTAATTCTGTGTCATTCTTGCTTTTGTGCTTGAAGAGTAATGAATCATAAGATAATTTAAGTTGGGCAATATCCTTAAGATCATCAAGTCCAACTGTAAACCTAACACTGACAAGTCTACCATTAAACTAACTCACTAAGCACCACATCTACACATCTTTTAAATACCCCCAAGGATGGTGACTCAATAACCTCCCTGGGCAGCCTGTTCCAGTGCTTCACAACCCTTTCAGTGAATAATTTTTTTCCTGACATTCACTCTAAACTTCCCTTGGTGCAACTAGAGGCTGTTTCCTCTTGTCTTATCACTTGTTGCTTGGGAGAAAAGACCGATACCCACCTGGCTACACTCTCCTTTCAGGGACTTGTAGAGGGTGATAATGTCTTCCTTCAGCCTCTTTTTGTCCTTGCTAACCAGCTCCACCTCCTCAGCTGCTCCTCACAGGACTCAGTGCTCTAGACCCTTCACCAGCTTTTAGGCCCTTCTCTGGACATGCTCCAGCACCTCAATTACCCTGTAGTGAGAAGCCCAAAACTGAACACAGTACTGGAGGTGCAGCCTCCAGTTGTTGCTGAGTACAACGGGGACAATCACTTCCCTAGTCCTACTAGACATACTATTTCTGATACAAATATTTTTTTGGAGGAAAGTCAAATACGTACTTAAAAATACTTGGTTAATAACCATTTCTGTTGATAAAAGCCATGTGTGAGATTTTGTAAAACACATGCAGGCCTAATTTAAAACAAACTAATGAGTTTGTTAACCCTGTTAAGGTTTCAAATTTTACTTGTATACTCTATGTTAATCTAGAAGGCCAAAATCCTACTTGAATTAAGGTGGCTGAACTTAAAGGCAGTATTGGTGCATATACCTCTGACTGAATCAAATACCTTGTCTAAGTTTTAGGCTTTTCAGAAGTTCCTTTAGAACTGTAGTGTACTGTAGCACTCCAGATGTTCCGCCATGTAGCTAAACTGACACTTTACTTCAAAGAGGACTAAATTATTTTCATACCTCTATGATAACACTCCATTCTGACAACTGTTACCATATGTATGGGGCAGCTGATGATCTCACTGACTCCCCTGGCTAGATATTGTATAAAACATGCCCCAAAGATGCCAGCATTGTCCTCAAAAGATTGACTTCAGGGATGAAAATACTTTGAAGGAGCAGGGACTACCATGAATTCTTCCAATATTTCTGAACTTAAAGAATCTGACAAAATAAACACAGGCAAAAAAGAGGCCACTAAGAAAGTTGATACTTGATATTATTTTGTTTAGGTTTCAAAAAATGAATCAGCAAAGTCATTATGACCCGTAAATACTGCTTCTGCAGATATCCTTGCAGCCTATCAGACAAAGTCTGTTTTATAAGGTTTCAAATAAGGAGCTATTCTCCTTGTTCCTCAAGGAAAGGAATGCACGCAACACCCTGGAATGCAGGTTACTCAGTTCACACAAACTCATTTTCCAAGGCAAAACATGTTTGAGGCATGATCCCCACATGTTTGAGTGGGACACAAGCTCAGTCCCAGCATGCCATAGACTTTACATGCTGCAGACATCACCCATGCTGTGCAGTTAGCTAAGGTCATGAGTTTAGTTAGGATAGAAGCTGTGGTTGTGGAGTTGCAGATCCTCTGAGAGACTAATTTAAGTAGTGTCCCACAGCATATGCAATCACAATGTGCTGGAGAGAGAAATTCCTTGAGAAAAAGGGACTTGGCAGATACTGTTCCCTCAGTTCCACATGGGACACCACTTCTTGCAGGCATTCGATCTGACTTTTATCCTCCCAAAGAAGTATCAGAGCGAGCAGAGGTCCCAAAACATTTCAGCCTTTGCAGAGCCAGCTAACACATCCCCCTTCTCACAACTTTTCTCTACACTATTCATACTACCATTTAAGATTAAGGTTGGTTTCTTTGGGTTTTGTTTTGTGGTGTTTGGGTTTAAGTTTCTGTAGCATGGAGAATGGACGAAGAGATCTGCTGAGGCTTGCTTTTCTACATGTTACTAAAAGAGCTCCTTAGCTCTTAATGATTGCCATAGTACAGAAAAATCAGCATATGATGCATCAGCCTTCTAATACATTCTCTAGGGGAGTCAGCACTACTTCATACCAACAGTGACAAATCCTTTGCACTGAAAAGCAGATAATGGCCTAAAGAATTTGTACTTGCTTTCTATTGCACATATTTTCTATTATCAGAACTAGCCTGAAAAATGGCTTAATTTATAATTCGAGCTGGACGAAGACCTATATGTTCCTTAGATGGCATACCTAGCATAAGATCAAGAGGGTACACTGGGGAAGACAGTGGGGGAGGACAGCTGTGGGTTTCAGAATTGCCTGAAAAACTCCTATACTACAGCCCCTATTCTGGTACAAGCAGAATTCCTGGACCAATCACAGCATTTTAGATAACAGACAAAAATAGAGAATGAAATTGCTCCAAAGTACAATCTGTAAGCAAGAAAGTAATGCAATGCCAGATAGCTGTCTATCTAGTAAACTGCATCACTAACTATACAAATGGGGCCAATGCAATTTTAAGTCAGCTTTGGTGGTCCTCTTGAAGGGTATCAGGTTTGTGGGTTGTTTCATCTGCCAGCTTAGTTTCAGAGAAGCATTACAGTAAAACTAAATGTAGAATGTACGTGACTCCAGTTGCCATGCTGCTGCGAAAGCCCATCGGGTGACCCTACCCCTGTGGGTCTGAGGCCAGCAGATAATATAAGCAGGACATGACTGTTAAAGTGGACATTTACCTGACACATCGCCGGGTCAGTCAGTAAACCATGAAGACGTTTGGATTTGCAAAAGAAAGATGAAACTGGAGAGAAGGTCATTCAGGCAAGAGCAATTGCGACCACCCACCCACGGACCACCTACCCCTATTATACCTTGAAAGGTAAAGGAAGAACTGAGCACACGCTGCAGTGTGTGTGCCAGACAAAGCACAAAGCAACTACACCGAGCGTGTCAGAGAAGAACAATGCAGATGTGTTAGAAAGATGAGAGTGCTAATGGTGGGTGTATCACTAACCCCGGGTTTGGAGCTCCGTGCGCTGCCTCGGGACAGGCACCCGCATCGGCACAACGGTGTGACCGAGTTCCTCTGCTCTGTGTGCACAGCGGCAAACTGCACGCTGGGTAAACCAGCACCCCCATTTGGGACCACAGAAGCAACAGGCATCTGTTGCAGCCTGAATCACACAAACAGGTAAAAGAGGGAAGGAGCACAGACACGTAACTTAATTGTAAAATTTGTATCTAGTATTTTCCAGATGTATACACTGCAAGACACCAAACCTTCCAATAGGACAGCTGCTACAACTTTTCTGTAACATACATACATGCACATAATTCACAACATCTCATGACTAGAGGAAAGGACAGCCACACAATAGCCCATGTCTTGCAGAATTTTCTTCATTTGATTTTCACGAGGGAAAAAACTCAAAGCTCTTGTTAAACACATCCACGTGCTGAAGGAGGTACTAAGAAGGGCAGCAACAGCATTGGTCTGACAGGTGTAAGGATAGAGCAGAAAGGGTTGTTTGGAATTTACAAGTCTTCAGCTGTTAACCTATAGCTATGTGTATCTATCACTGGGTGACTGCATGACAAGTAAACAGCCAGCAATCTGACCCCTCCTTTCAGCCCCTGGCAAAGCTTTGTCTGAAAATATAAGAAAAAAAATCAGCTGTAGAGCTTGTACATTTTTTACTGCAGGGCAAGTGAGCATGGACCCACTAGTTCCTAGATGGTGCAGTTGCAATGGATGCAAAGAAAGACAAAAAAGTATACACAGCAAATGGCCACAAATACCAATTTGGCCACACCACGGGCACCTCCTCACACATTGTAAAAGCAGAAAGACGGGAACAGTTGTAAGACAATTATGTCAAACACACTCCCCACATTTCTACAGGCTGTGCTGTGAAGACTTTGCTCAGTGAAAGCAGCTGAGTCTCTATTCTCACCCACCAGGCTGCTACCCTCCTGCCCCTGCAGAAATGTGCCCCAAGTGATAACTATTATTGGCTAGAGAACCAGAAAAATTCTACCATTGTATTAGTATGAAACAATCGAAAAAGTTTAGTTCTTGATTTAGTGGTTGTTTTGAATACCATCCACAAGGGCCCTTCTGAGTCTCAGTCTGCTTTTGCAGATACATTATGGTGACATACTGGGCTCCTTTTCTGGAAGCAGCATCACACAAATGGTCTATGCAAAAACTCTGAAGCTGCCAACTACAAAATTTACTGGTTAAGCATGGACCAGGCAGTGTATTTCTAGAGACAAAGCACTAGGCTTAAAACACTTCAAAAAGTACGCTTTCAGTTTGATAGGCAGTAACTAGGCTATTTGATTCAGTAACTTAATAACCTTTAAAATCCTCCTCTGCAAAAACTCTCATAGCTTAAAAGTGATTTTGTACTTCCATTGAATCACGTGTTGCAGCTTCTTAAACAGCTTGATCAGTTTCTAATAAATTTAGCTCTTGTTTCTGAAGCAGTCTGTCAGTGATGACATTAGAATTAAGAATCACAGGACAATTCAGCCTAGCACAGATTTTGGGAGGTCTGCATCCCAGTTTTTTGCTTTATATAGCCACCAGACCAGATCAGATTGCTCAGGGCTTTATTCAGCCTGGTCTTGAAATAGAGACAGGCAGACACCTTTCTGGGTCCCCTCTCGATTGCTTTACTGTCCTCATGGGGATAAGCTCTTCATTACGTCAAGTCAGAAAATAATTCTTCCAGCAAAACTCCCTGTCTTCTGACTTCTCATTTCAAACTACGGACCTGGTGAAGAAATCATATGGTGACATTCTCTGGCCTGTGTTATGCTGGAGGTCAAATTAGAATAAATAGAATCATTTTGGTTGGAAAAGACCTTTAAGATCATCAAGTCCAACTGTTAGCCTAACAATGCAAAGTCCACCACTAACCCACATCACTAAGTGCCACATCTATGCATGTTTTAAGGACCTCCAGGGATGGTGACTCAACCAAATAAAATAATCCCCTGGCCCTAAATATCTGGATTTCTTTCCTGGTGACTCTTAGAACAGACTTATTCAGCAATCAGAAGAGAAAAAACCCCCACCTGAGGCAAACGAATTTGCAGTTGGAGAGTGGATAGAGGAAGAGGCTCTTTGCCAGCAAATGAAGAACACAGAATGACTGGAGAAAGCAGAGAGAAAATAACACCAGACCACTGGAAGCAGAGAGGCTGGTAAGTGTCCAGAGGTCCTCGTGCCAATGTAAACACCGAGAGAGTTAAATATAACATTTGTAGTGATTAATAACTCAACTGTATTTGTGGGTTATTGGGGTTTTTTTAACCACAGAGGAACAACAACAACAACACCACACACACAAAAAAACCCCAACCAAACAAGCCTGGCTATCCCTACCCTAAAAATTGTTTTCTTTGAGAGTAGCTCCTCTAGGAAAGCTGACCTTAATCACAGTTCTTGAAATCCTTTTTCAGACTATTTGCACGACATATATCAAGTTAAAGAGGACCAGTTTAACTGAGAAAAATGTGTTGAAGTTTCTGTGGACAGCTCCTATGAATCCCACTCGGGAACTCTTCAAGAAACTCATTTGCTAATGGAAAGGTCAGCCTAAATCCCATCCACTGGACACTAATTTTTTCCAGAGCAATTCTCTGCAGATCATTAAGTTACAGCCACTCAATGCTTTAGAACTGTTGCACTATTAGTAAGGACATGCCTGTTAGATATTTTAGATTCCCTGAAGAATGGACAACTGTCATTTTAGCCATCATTAATTTCTCTCAATGGAAATAGATGTTTGCATTAATGTTAAGCCTATGGTGCATCTAACCAAAGGCTGCTGCAGGACAGTTAGGAACAGAAAGTACCCACCACAATAACAAGGCTTCACTCTGCCATTTGTTGGTTCAGTAAAGCCCACCAGCATTCCAGCGTGCTACCTGCTCCCCATGATTGCATCAGAACACATTTTCTGTGTATGCAAACTGGAAGAACAGAGTAATATAAGAATACTCCAAAATGGAAATTTAGTATAACAAAAGCCTGCAGAAATACCAATGGAAGAAAACTCACATACTTCATTGCACCTTCAACCTTCCTTTGATTCCAAAAATCATTTACCATGAAGAAACATAAAATAATAAATGCTTGAGAAATCAAACCAATTTTTCATTTCACAAAAATGCTTCCTTTGAAATCCTCCTTTTATGCTGCCAAAGTCCAGATTAAAAGATATAGTTACTGCCTTCTCTCTACCAGTTTGCGTAGAGAAGCAATAGGGACTGGAAAACACCAGAAATTCGTGCAGACTAATAGCCGTCAAGGCCAAGAATAAGGTATTTCAAAGGTCAGGAAATACTGACTGACATAGCCTCTTGATTTATCACCTACCAATTAACCACAGGCCCAAGCTGCCTATGAACTGCAAAATATGAGGATTAATTTATTTTAAGATATGAGCATTCTTCTTGTTTGTTACTCACTTAGGCCATCTTTCCAGCTTTCTCACTTGCAAGAAGTGAATCAGGATTCATAAACTAAAACTGCTAAAAATTATGTAAGTATACTGACATCTCTAAGGTAGAACATCCTGACTCTTTTTCCTGCTGCCACAGCTAAAGATTTATGCTGCCTTCACTACCTAGTGCACTTTTCTGCTAAGTCCTCCTTACCCAGAGGGAACTATTTGAACAATATTGAGATACTTCCACCCACTTGCTCTACTCTTGAGGAAAACAAACTAAAGTATTACAAAAGGAAAACTGTGTTGCCTTTAACTGATCTGTTATGAGCTGTCTGGTTAAACCACAGCAAAAGTCTTAGAAACAGTAATTTGGAGAATAAATCACTTCTCAGTTAATCAGTTTTGGATGAGAAATCAAGAGAGAATGGGAATGTAAGAGTTCACTACTTTCCTGACTCTCCACTGCCTTGTACTGCACATAGTTGTACACACTTGTGAGCGACTTTGCTTTCCATCCATTCTGTATCTGTCTAAGCAGCCAAAGAACAAAAACATGAAAAACTGATTAGCTTTCAGCAAGCTAATAATGCAGTGCTGGACACTCTTAGTGATTAACCTGAGAGGCTAGAATGAAAATATTTTAGGCTAACAAAGATCACCATATCTAGAAGCCACACTTAACATCTCATACATTTCACACTACTCCTGCAAGACACCTTCTTCCTTCCTGCCTGCTGTTTATAAGCTTGAATTTCACAATCCCTAAACCCATGGGTGGGAAGACAGCATACTCAGTACACAAAATTAAAGGTAGTTTATGCTTCAGAACTTCCTCCTCACACTCACCTACACTGGTAGGAAATAAATCCTCATTATTGATCTGCACCTCGATCCAGTCCATGAGAAGATTCATATATTGGGGTGCTGGCAATGCTGTGGGCTTCTTGTACTTCATGTCATCCTGCCACCGGTACTCATACTTGGGGCCTCCAGACATCACTGGGCAGGTCCTCTCCGTGCAGAACTCACAGATAGTCCCGTAAATGAGATTGATCCTATTGAAGAAGTCAACAACATGCACAGCCACCCAGTCATTTTGGTCTTCTCCGCTGGGCAGCTGCACCGCCGCTTTCAAGTCCACGCCTGAGTTCAGGGAGGCCTGTGCTCGTTTGTGAAGTTCAAACCTCTGGGTTCCAGGTTCAAACTTGCGTTTTGGGCGGAAAGTTTTATCTTTATTAAAGACTTGCTTGAGTGCTATGGACATTTCTGCTAATCTGCTCTGTGGCAGCTGGAAGAAAAACACGGCTGAGATGTAATGCAGGTATCCGAAGCTCTCTATCACAGCTCCTCCAGGCCCTGTTGTTTTTCTCAGACAAGCTCCTATCAACTTCACAACAGTCTATGAGCTCTTCCTCTTGAAAGTCTTCCTCAAAGGCTTCATGTCCCTAAGGATATGGAAACAATATACATTATTATTAAACTCAAGTCTAGTCCTGTCAGTTTGTTAGTATTCTACCATGTTTCTTGTAATTAGAGCTGAAAAGTAAATATCTCAACAAGATTAAAACCTGGCATCCTTAAAAGCTGCCCAATGCATATCTTGATGACCATTTAAGAGAAATGAGAAAAAGAAAAGTTTCATTTGTAAAAGCATAAAGGAATTAATTTCTGTTCCTTTTAAATACCTGCCAAATAGAGCCCCCTAAGTTATCCAAAAGATGGCAGTTCAGTAATCTCTGCATATTTAGATCATTTTCAAACCAATCTTTTAATTTTTCTGTGTTTTTACAGGGACTGAATACCATATATAATGTATGTATGAATACAGTAGACAAAATACTATGTCACAATTTACAGATCTCACCTAACTCCTCTTAAAGTGATAGCATCAGTGCTTTTTTCTGTAGGAAAAAAAAATCCCCAAACAAGACTTTACCATATTTGTTCTCTATTTTTAATTAACAAGCTATTAATTTTTGCAAGCTTCACAGACCCTAGTTGAAGGGAAACACAGAAATAATTCCTGTTTCCCATAGAAGTCTACAGAGATTGCTATTTTTCGTGATCTACCCTCAAGAATTCAGTGGGGTGTTAATTTTCTACTGGATTATGTAGAATTATTAGAAAGCAGTGGTGAAGCTGCCTTTCTTTACAGGTCTATCTATGTCCTCTACAAGGAAATCCTTGGCATTGTCAAAAACCACAGACCTTGCATCCTTCCATCTAGCCTACTCTGGTAACAAAAGATGGTTTTAATAGCCAGTGTGACTGGGGGAAAAAAAGAAGTAGTTTACTCCATTAAAGGCTAGTTTCTTCTTATATATTTACGTGCAGAAGAGTATTATCATCAGTAGGCAACTAGCCCCATCTACCCTATCACCTACTATCTCAACTCAATTAAACTTTTCTTTTACTACAAAAGGTTTTATGTTTAAGGACAGAGTACACATTTTATCATGTGCATTATGTGAATTAAGTAACACAAAACATTTTAAATTTGCACAGGACTACAGAAATCTTACCCTATCAGTGCCTGATGGATCCTCACCACAGGATTATGTGAGGTCCACTGTTTCCCTTAACAGAAATCATGTCCATGAAAATTTTACTGGTCTGTGTGGGAAACACTAAATTCTTGTGAAGATAGCTGCCCAAAGCTTTGCTAGGGAGCAGAAATGGAGAGAAAAAGGTGCTGCTTTTTTCTTAAGCACCAGAGGAAAGCACCACATACCTAAGCAAAGAGAAATCTGGTGTACTCCTCACACAACAGAACATAAATGCCATACAAAATCCTGTCCTAAATAGAGGAAAGATGCAGTCAATTTGCCAGCAAGCAGTAGATAGAGAAGTGCTTGTTTTTCCTGTTGTTGATAGCACGATGGAGGAATATTCCAGAGTTTATAAACCAGTCATTCTTTCTATATCACCAAAATATGAGTTCAGGGATGAACTCCCAGTAAACTATTGCTCTATCTGACATGCCCCTTGGAGTAAGGGTCAAACACAGATCCTGAACGTTCAAATCCAGAGATCCTGAAACCTGACAAAGGTCAGGGAAAGAAGACTTCAAACAAAGTTAGCCTTGGAACTATTTAGGTTGTGTGCCACTGGCAGGAAATGAAGGCACTTTAAAGAGACAACTTTGCCCTACAGTTTGATGTTTGTTACTAAGACCCATAACCTCCAGCTCCCAAATGCTCCGCAGCAGTCAGCTGTTTATTTAAAAGTCTTTCAAAGATCAGGTGAGTAGTGCTGCACAGACTGAGCTTATAACTGACACACTTTGAGATGTTATGGAGCCAATGTCCCAGTTCACAATAATAATAGCTCCAGAGTTCAGGTAGCTACTTTTTCCTCCACTTTAATATACCTGATGTTTTTATGTGGTTACTTTGCCTCTATTCCTCACCTATAAATATTCACAACAACATGACAGGAGTTTTTATGTAAAGCAACAAGCTGAACACCAAATAAAACTCATCTTCAAAAGACATATTTTGAAGTACTCACAGCTTTTAAACCTTTTCCAAGAAAAACAGAAGACACCATATTTTATAAGTTATTTTCTACTGAATATGCAAACATAATTAACCACATTAAATACATACTCTTTCCCACTGCTCTCCATACACTCAGTAAGTCTGCACAAAACCAATTAATGCAGAGAAAAAGCCAACCAAAACATTCAGCAAACAACTAATTATCTCAAGTCCTCTGTATACCCGGAATAACATGTTGAAATTGTTGAAGCACACATACATCATGGTCCAATTAAACCCAAAGACTAATACAAAAGAATATTCTACTATGCAGCCAGATGAAACTCTTTCTTTAACCAACCCAGGCAGAACAGGAACAAATAAGAATTTCCTATACTTTTCCTGTATGGAGTCTTCTTTTTTGCTTCTTGAGGTAAAAGCTAAAGTTCCTCCTCTTTCATCTGTTTATCACTTTATATAATACAAAGCTACACAAGTTTTTGTAAAGCTGGACTGCAAAAGACAGACTCACTGTTTAACTTCTTTTAGACATTTAGTTCTGCTAAAAGCTGATTTTTTTCCTCTCTCAAAATGTGACTGAAGGCTGTGGAAAGCCAGGGGATGGACAGACTTGCTTTTTTCATGTGCAATACAAAATAGAAAAGTGTATGACCTGAATTTCACAGAAATACTGCAGCGAATCAGCCCTCTGAAATATTTTTTTTTCATTGTGCTTCCGGAGCGTATCTGCTATCTAATTCACACTTGTATTCACTCAGAAGCTAACAGAAATGAATGAAGAAATAAACAAGAATTTCGAGGCTGACTTCTGAAACAGACTGCTTTCCTTCAGGTTATACTGCTGCCCTTACTCTAGCAACCAGTTCAGTCAGGCTTTTCTAAACAGTTAGAAAATGGCATCACCATTACTTCCCTGGAATAAAGACGGTTTTGCTTTACTAACAAGAGACAAAAGAACAGGCTCACCAGATTTTCAGCAGAGATTAAAATCAAGGCACTTTAGGTTGGGATCTTTCAGAGGCTGAAGCTAATGGCAAAGCTGTAGCCAGAGTCTGTGGGCTCTAAAAGCACCTTTACTGCTTCAGCAATAAAGTGACAGTACTTAATGGCAGAGTGGCCACTCCTCTGCTTTGGACTGAATCACTAAGCTATTGCAGGAACTCATTCACCATTAGGCTTCCAACACAATGCTGCGCTGTTTTTGAATCAACAACCAGTGACGAGAGGTTTTTCGTTCCATTTCAGATCACGTCCTGTCAATTAAAACTTTGTAGGACTTATGAAGCAGAGCTATTGTTTCAAAATCTGAAAAGGTAACTGAGAATGTAACTTGGCTTGCTGGACACCACTTCCACTTCCATTACAATTTTCATCTGAGAATTGATGAGAAACTCTCATAAAGAATGAAAAAACCTCCCAGTCTCATTATCTCAGTTGGTCGTGGGAGAATCACTTCAGAGATGAAACACTGTGAACGATGTTGTGGTATTGGTTAGACTGAATCATAACTCCTTGAAATCTGTTGTATGGTAGCACCCACCTCCTCCCACATAAAATTCAATTTGACTATTGCGAACTTATTTTGCAGAGTCATATTATAGTAACGCCAGGAGCACTGCTTCAGACTTACACCTGTGTCAAAGGTGACAGAAACTAGCTTTTGATCTTCTATGACAGGTCCTAACTGTACAAAGGAGCATAAAGAATGTCACTGGGGCTCATGGTGTTTGATTTGATGGTGTACAGAGACAGTGTTCTTGATGCTCCTCTGAACTAAACATCAGTTTATGTCCGATGAGGTACAGGCAGCTCAGACAGGTAACTCCTTCAAATGCTTCAGCTTCTTTTCTTTCTTTTCCATGCCATGTATTTCTGAAGATGCTTGACAGTCATCTACAGCTTTTCCTGAGGGACTATTCCATGGCATAAATAGTACAGTTGGGTGAACTCCTGTGCTTACAGAGCCATGACTGAGGATGGTAAAAGCAGATTTAGAGATGATCTCAAAACAGAGAACTGGACCTTCAGAAGCTTACCATCAAACCCACAGTAATCAGTGCTATCCCCAGTCTTATGTAGAAACATGCACATAGAGAGATAGCAACTTGGTCTAAATATCAGGTACACCAAGCCAACACATGGATATAATAAACTTAGCCATGCAGATTCCACTAATAAAACCACCCACAACAAACCACACACTGATCATTACCATACCTGCGTCACTACTGAGTTAAATCCATACTATTTCATTTCGCCATATACTTTCTATTAAATCATGGGTAATAAGAATGTTATATGACACACAGTTTATAAACACATACCATTTACCACAGCACACTAGTGGCTATTACACAAGCTTTAGAGGACTGCTGGGAAGGTCGCTGGTATAATTCTCATTTTATTAATCAAGACAGTGAGGGCACATGACTTCTCCAGCATCAAACACACCATAAGTGATCTATCCAGCAAGACACTTCTGAAAACCAGCCCTGTATCAGCTGATTTTTACATTTTTCTTACCAAAATATAGATCTCCATTTTGAGCACTTGCACAGTCTTATCAAAAAACCCGAAGGAAAACACACATTTGATCCATATCCTGTTAAGGTCCAACATTTTGTAGACTTCTCATGTTTGGTTGCATACTTCACTATTTATTTTGTTACATTTTACTACAGCTACATCAGACAGAATGGGGCAGAAAATAAATTAAATGGAGACACAATACACATGCCATGCTCCTTTCTGATTGAGCAAATGTACACTTGTTCTACTTCCAAGCTCTCATTTGAGAGCCAGTATTATACTATACAATGAACATTTTTTCTGGTTAACACACTGAAGCATGAAGCATTTTTCAGTAAGGAAAGGCCCTGCCCTGAAATCTGAAAACAACTTGCCTATTTACAAAGTAAAACCCAGCCAAGTGAGGAGGAAGAATAATATTCTACATATCTAATTTATATACTATTTGTGCAGTTCAGCTAAGCTGAAATCACAAGGAAAAAGGAAAGTTGTGCAATTATTTGTATGCATGAAATGAAAACTTCATAATATGGGAAGATGACAAGACATTCATCACCAGCAAAAAACTCTGCCCTTCCAAACTTATAATGTCTATAAGGAAATTAAGATTTGTTTTGGTTGTGCCAGAGTTGAAATGGAAAGGATAAATGATCAAAGCAAGTTTAGGTTACTGAGAAAATGTCTCTTAAAAGCAACATACGTAATCACAGGAACCAGGATCTGAGGGTGAGTGTGTCTTTTCCTACCTTCCATCCTACCTTCAGCAGTCTTGCAAGTTCCATAGAGACTAAGGTCCCAGAGTTAAAGGTTTCTTAGTGTAAGGCTTAGAAGGCATATACACAGGTATGTGCAAAGTCTCAGTTTCCCAGGTGCTGGCTAAGATAGCTTCATCACGGCTTCTACAGTGAAAGTTTTCGGGTAGAACCACACAAGAACATACTACTGCAGGCTTTGTCCATGGTTTCTGTGTTATTTATATGAAACCTGGAGCATCTAAATTAATACACACAAGAACAATAGTAAATGGTAGCATTTAGTGAAAGCAAGCTTACTGATGTTTTGGGACAAGAACTGCTTTTTTTTACTGTGGTAGAAATCTCAGAAACTTTATGAAAAAAAAATAAAAATCAGATTTTTGTCTTAAAGTCCTTCCCATTAAAGGATTCATGGGGTTTCTCCAAGTTGTTCCCTTTCCTCTGAAGCAACTCGTATTACCTCACACTGCTCCATATGCAATAACCACAATAACAACACTGCTGCCCCAAGGTACTCAGGTGGAAAGTGCTGAGGGAAGGGAAGCCTTCCTGTAGTCAGAAACACTTCCCACAAAGAAACAGTTCATTTGACACACAATAGCTACCCTTTCTTTAGTCTGTGCATGGGGTGGGGTGGGGGTAGGGAAAGGCGTGATTCCGTGAAACTAATGAAAGCCACAATTGTAAAAGATCACAGAAAACAGCTTTAAAATCATTTTCCTAATCAGAGTGTCAGGGCTCAGTGGAGTAAATACAAATAATCTTTAGTTCTTGTGTTTAGACTAATAAACATTCCACCCCACCTCTAAGGTAAAAGATTGGAAGGAGAAAGCAAAATACAGTGGATACTTGTCTATAAAACTGAGTGCTTTGAAAATGTATGTAGTGTAACATAGAATCACAGAATATCCGGAGTTGGAAGGAACCTATGAGGATCATAAAATCCAACTCCTGGCTCTGTACAGGGTCACCCAAGTCAGAGTATGGGACTGAGTGCATCTCCAGACACTTCTTTTGGTGAGGAACAGTATTAATGAAAGCACAAAAATGTCTCAGGTCCATTAGGTAGAGTTATCAGGAAGCAAACACAATGTGCCTAATCACCTGCTTTGGAAATGTTTAGTCTTCCTTAACACTGTTTTAGAAGATAAATGTATCTGCTGAGGACTAAACCAGAAGGGTTAAGCAGACAAGATACATCAGAAATCCAAACCAAACACATGCAAAGGCCCAATACGCAACCAGTTAAAGAAATACAATACCTCCAGGCCAGAATTTTCAGCCATGAGAAAAAGTCTCAGCAGGAAAAATTGGAAGATTCTCCTTACAAGTAGGTCCTGAATACCATGGACAATAAGCAAATGTGTGCCTTAAGCTTTGACACTGTATCTCAGATATACATAACCAAGACACATAAAGGTTGTCTATTAAAGATATCTGAGCTAGGTCCAAAGTGTTTAGGTCCACAGAACAATGCTAGCTCTGTTCCTGAAAACAGAGTAGTAAAAAGATTACAAGCCTTCAATGTGGAAGCAGTAAAACCTCTTAAAAAATGAATTCATAAAAGATTTCTTACATCGTAAAGAGTCTGAAAGGGACAACAGTGAAAGTAAAACCTGAGAGTAGAACTAGAGACTGAATGATACAGAGGAGATAGCTGTTCTCTTAATACATAGGCAAAATGCTTCACCACATCATACTGTCACAGAGGGAAAGTGCGATACAAACCCACTTCTCTCTGTCTATGCATATATGACGAACAGTAACTACATTGGATCAGCCTCTCCCTGAAAAATCTTGAAGCTACACTAATATTAGAGCAACTTTTGACCAAGGGAATAAAATTATGCTTTACGATTCTGCCAAAATACAGAGATTTTCATAGGGATAAAGTTGAATAATAAATGGCTAAAGAACAGGGTCAGTCCATCCATTGTGACTCAGTAGCAATGCCTTGGGTGGGCAGCAGGAGATAAACCATGATGTTTTCAGTCTTTTTTAGAGAAATGCCATTAGTCACATTATCATCCTATCTGTCCTATGCATATTTCAGAAGCAATGTTAGGTAGAACTACTGCATTGTGGTAACCCATTGCTTTATTTAAAACCATTGAGTTCCACTTCTTTCAAAAAATTTATATACGTCTTTTATAAAGACAACAAAAGGAGTAGTTCTTTCCTTTTAGGAAAATTATTCATGCAAACTAATTAAAAGTTTACTTAAACAGCAATCATTTCTATATTGAAGTACACCATTGCTGTTTGACAGCAGCAAAATCAGATATGACTGCTGAAATCTAAGTTGATAAGCATCATTCATTAACCTGAACAAAGCATGCTTTTCACTTTAGAGAAAGTATTTATATTAACAAAAGATTCACCTCTCAAACAGTATCATGCTACTGCATTTCATACGTATTAAATGCAATTACACATCATCTGAAGTTCCTGAAAGGTACACTGATTGCCATGAAGATCTTGGCACTTAGTTCTTCACTGCAAGTTTATACTGTGACAGCGTCCACAGCAATCCAGTCAGGAACATGGCCTTACTGTAGCATAGGGCTTAAGGTGAACTGAAATATGTTATCGCTCAGAACAACAATAAAGACACTGCAATAAATGCATGGTTTGGATTACACTGAAGTTCAGCCTCTGTTCCTCTGTCATCCTGGAATTTAAGGTCTTGACCCTCTACAGACTGATAGTCATGCAGTGGTATGTATGGCTACATTTTTTTTCAGAAAAGTCAGTCCTGCCTCTCCTCCTCCCCTTTCATGTTCCTGCCTTCTTGCCATCTCCCCTATGATACATGGCCCAGGTGTTGATATATCCCTTGCAAGAAACGGTATGAGACCAAGATATAAACTGCAATAATTAAACAAACTGCTGATTTTTTCATCCCAATCAATTTCTATGATCCACTGCTTGCCCACAGAGCATAGGGAAGAGGATAGCATAAGGGAAGGTCTGTGTGAAAGGCAGAGGATGAGACAGGTGGAATAGAAAACCTGCAGGAGTGCTTTTTCAGCATTGGCCACTTTAGTGAATCACAGTGTCTCCCATAAACATTTCAGACCTCCCAAACCTTCAAACTCCCCTTAGGTCGGGTAACTACCAAGTCTGACAGAGTAACAGATCACAGTGAAGCATGCAGTTCTGATAGTCCCTTTGAATGCTGTTTTCTTTTGTTACACATACACGTTCTTCCAGTTCTCTTCCTAGTTCACAGTCTTTTACTTTGAGCTGTGGCTAGCATGAGGGCAAGCCACTAAACCACATTCTCTGTAAGCACAGAAACAGCCTCTGCTTTGAGTTATCAAGCCCTTGTGACCTGCTATGTCCTTCCACCTCTAATAAAGCAAAGTCTTTATGAGTGTGTGTGCATTGTTTCACCAGCTGCTGTTACAATCATCGCTCTTGTAAACAGTTACCATACTGATGGGTTGGGTGGTTCAGCTTGCTGCAGACGGAGTAGCAATCAAACCACCTCACTAACCCTGCTTCGGCCAAAACCTTTCAGTCTCTGTGGAGTCCTCACCACAACTGTGCATGGCTGTTAACACTTTTGTAGCATGCTTACTTAGTGCGGCATTCACTGTAACAGAGAACTGATATCCTTCATTCCTTTAAAAACAATACATAGAGGCCAGGAGTGAGAACATCTTAACAGACTTGAAGAAAAGAGGAGGAAATACAAATGAATTCACATGCTGATTCTCTATGACAATACATATTTATCTTCTCTAGCTTGTTTTGTTTTCGACTCCAACCTGTTTCTGAAGATTAAATTTTGACTATGCTGCAGTCAGTGGGAGCTCCAATAACAACTTCCACAAGAGCTAGTATTTTACTTTTACAATCTGAACACTCTCCTTTGACAAGACAGTAAGTTTTTATAAAACTACAGTTGAACTCCACAAATCTCTTTGTTCTGTTCAGCTTAATTCACTCCTAAATTTACATTCTCACTTTCAAAAGCACTGGCACAACTAAGTAGTCAATGGGAGAGTTAAAATATGACTTCTTGCTCATTCCTATACTCTCAGAACATCCATACAATTCCCAGTTTAGATGCCTAAAACTAAGTCCACTGAACTCTGTTAAAAAAATGTCAGTTGGATCATGTGAGTGATATGGAACAGCAAAAGATCACAGATTTCAAATCAGGGCCTAACTCTTCTCCTTTGTGTACAGATGAAGCAGAGTACAGGTCTTTTTGTACCAGGCAATACAATGCTTTAACTGCTACAAGTCAGCAGTTTATCCCCTAGAACTTAAGCACCCTACTCTGCATGCAGTAGCCCAACTCTGTTTTATTCCTGGTCTAAATCATAGCTTTAGAAAACAGTGTATGTGTCCCGCTTTAAGAAAAAAAGTCTAAATCATATGTTCCATCTCAGTGACACTTCAATTAAAACCACTCATTTTCCTTTCCAGGGAAAACACACAAAGAAACAGATATACAAAGACATAGTTCTGTTATGTACACTGGTGCAAAGACAAAAAATTCACAGTCCATAGAGAAAACAGGACTATACAGTATCACAGAATGCATTAGGCTGGAAAGGACCTTTAAAGGTCTAGACTTCCTGCAAGCACAGACACTGAAACCCAGATGTAAGGTCATCTGACATCCATTCAGATCCTTTAGCCTGGCCTTAGTCTGGCTTCTCCCACCAAAGCTCAAGTTAATACGGGGAAGGTGGACAGGGGAGAAGCAGGCTGGTGACACAGTGCTTCAGCAACTGTCCTAAGCAGTTCAGCATTTCTGAGACATTTTCCAAAGCAAAGATCTGCAAGGAGGCTATGGCATTTTCACTTGGTGCACTGCTGCCTTTCTAATAAACACAGGTAATTCTCAACACAGACGCAGTGATTTTCAATTATAAAAAGTTACCCTTACTTAGCTCCATGTTTCTGAGAGACAAAATTTGCCTAAAATCATGTGGGAGTCACTAACTGAGGTGACCCATGCAACCTCTCAACTTAATTGCCAGTAACACAAAACTGAGTGGGAATGCTGTGGGCACTAAACAGTCTAGGACAGTGAAGGTATTGTCAAAGGGGAGATGGGATTTATCTTCAGAAAGCAGGGCTGATGAAGACAGGTTATCAGAAAAGCTAAATGAACAAAACAAGAGAGGAATTCTTTGTCTTACATGGTTTGGATCACCGTGCCCAATATGTAGGTAAGGGGAGTGGCAGCAACTACAGTTGATTATGGACATTTTCAAACTCAGACCAAGAAGACAAAGTCAAGGTATTTGCACATATCTCTTTTGAAGAATACAAAAGACTTTACAGATCTGAGAGAGATGACTAATTTGTAGGTCAAAGATCTAGTGTACTGGTATCCTGCAACTTGGCAAGTCATACTGTGCTTCAGCAGCATGCAGTCACAAGGCATAACCTCTAGTGATGTGGTCATAAGCGTTCAGTTGTGTGATCCCTCCTTTCAAAATACAGAAAAATAAATCCTCCACAGTGGTGATTTATGGGTTGGTCTTAACTTGCAGAACTAAACTGACTTGATGTGAAGAGATTTTAATCCAGAGGACCATTCTGATCACCACCCTGCAACTTTATCATGTTCAACTTCACCATTTGGTCAAAATTACCTACTATTATGCATGGGGGGAAACAGATAATCTGATAAATATATGTACCCCCTACCCCTATAAATCAGGCTACAAACAGAATACACAGGGTAAGATAATCATCAACTCTCCAGAGCTCTAAATCAGCAGTTTTGCAGGACTCACTTGGAGAAAAAAAGCTGGGGGTTTTGCCATCTTTGATCCCTGAAATATAATGAAAGCAAGTAAATGAAGTATCAAACAGCTATTATGGGAAAGAACACTGAGGGTAGTAAATAGCTCCTTGGAGGACAGCCAGCCTGTTCTTCATGATACAGCTGTTGCTGTAACAAGGACTGTTCAACTGGGAGAGCACAGGACAGAAAAAAAGTGCTGTCCATTAATGCAGCTTGAGATAGTAAGTATCCAGGAGCACCTTGATGAGACAGCTCTGCACAGACCAAACTGCACCAGCACCAAAGGAGCAACTCACTAGCTATATGCTACGGCGAACAAATGCAGAACTGCCACCTTCCTCCTACACAACTAAGAATAACTTCCCAGTTTATGATTCTACTTTATCCTTCTAGTGAGCTAAACAACTTTCAAAGCCTTTACTGCTTAACCCATACCGCGGTTCAGAAGGCATTTAGCACAGAAAACAAACTTCTACTCTATCTGATCTGGAAGGAGGGGTCTGGATGTTGGCTCGTTTTCTTTAGTTAGTCCCTGTGGTAAGCACTTTATAAGCTAAAGTACAGTATTTGATCACTCTTTAGAGCTTGTGGTTAGAGCAGGTCTCTCCCGCGAGAGCTCTGAGATCGGGTTTTTGCACTCCCCTAAATTATTTTGTACTATGGCATACTCTGCTTCTAACCATGCCACGCATTAAAAAGAATCCTGTAACACAGCTATAGGAATGAGTTCTTAACATATATAGAAAGAGGAAAACGTCCTTCACTGCAAGCTAAGGATCTGCCTTTTCAAAGCAAGTTGCCCACAGCTGAGACCAGTAAACACCCAATACTACAAAAAGAACAGAAACATTATTCATACAACCTGCAGGAACGACAAGCAGGGGGGCTTAAGGTGGGTCCTTCCCTGACTATTACAGCAAGCAGCTTACTCCGATGCAAAATAAGAGTGCTCCTTGTGATCTGTGCAGCCGTAGCTGCCAGCACAGCTGACAGGCTCTGGGAGGTGGCATTCAAAAGACCCTGCTTTGAAGCAGAGAGGTTCCCCGCAGCCTGGCACTGAATGGTTTAGCTCTAACTGAAAGCCCATTGCTGATTTTAATCAAAAATTGACTGTAAAGCTGGCACAGATGAAAGGTGGGAATTGTCATGGAGGCTAAGCTTCCTCCTCAAAAACAAGTTTTTGCAGCATGTTTCCCACACTATTATTTCAGGAACTCTCCAACAATTTCTGGCCAAGAAAATAGAAAACGCCATCGTTTCCTGTTTATACTTGTTCATTTGTGTGCAGCACATGCTGTGACTCAAAAGGAAGGTTTCAACCTGTCTTAGGCACTGGTCAGAGCAATGCTATTACAAACTTTTATTTGGTGCTATGACTAAAAGGTCAGTAGGGAGGTTCTGTGGTGATTTAATGAACACTTGAAACTTCAAGGCCACTTTCCTGTATACCTCATCCCATAGTCTTACATCTCCTAAGCTAGACAGAAAACCTTGAAAGGGAACTGCTAAAAGGCACCTAAGTCCTGGTATTTTCTACTAAGAGAGTATAGATGCTGAAGAACATATATTGCAGGAAAGTCTCTCTTATCAAAGAAACATGGAAACCAACAGCTGAACATGGGTATATTGAAGAGTAACTTGGAATTTTAGAACAGTTTGATTATTCTGTGCAAGGTGTGTGTGTGTACATACATAAAGTTGAAAAGTTTAGGCTGCCATCAGAAAGGCATACAGTTAGCATTTTTTGAGTAAGAACATCCTGGAATGATGAAGCCTTGAAGAGGCAAAAAATCAAGAGCACCATCAACTTGTCAAGGATATTCAAGGTCCATCAGAGACATAATTAGACCTAAGGAATGCAGGATGTGATGAAGGAGAACTAAAACAAGGAGAGACTGACTACCAAACCGGTCTTGGGGGGCTGGAGTTACGAAATCTGTGCTACTGTGTCCAATAGGTGAGCTTAGCTCATTATAATCTTATTATAATACTAAAAATCAGACCCCTAGGCCAAAGACCCCATCCCAGATAAAAAGCCCTACTCAGTGAGCATATATAGTGAAATTAGAAGGTCTTGTATGTTTAAACTGAAGCAGAAAATAAAGAACCAATTGTAGTGAAAAAGGTGTGATCACTAGGCGGAACTAACACCCTGAACTGTATAAATTTACAAGGTACTGGTAATCTGAGTGCTTTATTTGTAGAAATCCACTGAGCATCCAGGACTGAATAAATAGACAAGCAACATCTCCCTGAGCATGCGAAGACTGACTTGTTGCACACTGGGCCACAAATCCACTTTTCAGACAACAGTTAACAGCAGCGGGGAAAATTTAGAGCAACTTCAGTGCATATAACCCACGTACCAGTAGGATTCCTAATCCCTCAAAAGAAGAATTCATAAGATTTACAGTAATATAACCCCTAAGAGATCGGAAGCAGAGGTTGGTTCAGATAGATGTAGCACACACACAAAAAACCCCCCCAAACTAACCCAGTCAACGAAAACCCCAACCTCCCCCTTAAAAAAAAAAAAAACAAACCACCCAAACCAAAACCAACCCTAAACACCACCAACCAATCCCCCAAATAACCAAGCAGATCATTGAAGAGAGAAAACAGGCTTTGTGAGATCAGAAGCAGGAAAGCCACCAAAAGGTGATGGGAAGTCACTGGGCTAGACAGCCCTATCTGCACTACCCGCATCCAGACTGTGAGCCTTCTTACTTTCTTAACAGCTCCCTCCCAATTTGAGCATCTGTATATACGGCACTTCATATGCAGTAATATTCTGCTCCTGGAAAACTGACTTTCAAGTATTCCCAGGAAGATTGCAAAATACAAGTTTTGCACACAATTCGCAGAACTTTCCACAAATCATAATTTGTACATTCAATTTAATGCTACTTAACTGAAGAAAAATAAGAGCAAAGAATATCCTCTCGAAAAGTCACTTACTGCTTGCTCTTAGTGATTAGCACCTAAGGTTTCTACTCTAGCCATCCCCTAACGTTTGTACAGTCTTCCAAATGCATGTTGCATGAAAAGCATGTTGCTGATCCATTCATCTAGAATATGGCCTAACTGCCATACTCTGTCTCACATCATAATAGAAATAAGTCTCTGTGTATATTGTTTAATGTCTCCATGTCCAGGCTCTGTATCTCTTTCCCTCTCTTACTCACCCAGAGGATAATGGCATAGAGATACTTTTCTCCACTATATATATTTAGCACTTCCACTACATGGCTTTATTATATTTATTTTAACATTTGATTTATCCACACACAAATTTTAGCATGTGCAATTCATCCCTATACTGGCACTAAGCCAAAACCACCTTAGCTCTACTGCCCTTTAGAATGCTTTCATCATTCTGGTTGCTACATAAATAAATGGTTAGAAAATTGCCTTGCTACTTTGCTATTCTTTATCCCATTTGAAACACATTTTTTTGCCACCCAAGCATTCCATATATTACAGTTTTCATCCAGTCCCAAATCATTTGAGTAAACCCAGCTGTATCACACACAATATCTGCTACTAGAGAGACAGATACCATCATAGTTTTTGAGGCAGCAATCACCACAGATCCCAAGAGTACTCCCAAATAATAATACATCTGCTCTCTGAAAAGTGTGCCACCCAGGTGACTAAGAAGACTAAATCCCTATCCTAACACAGCAAGGACAGAATTCTAAGTTTTCTTTAGAAAAATGAGTGAGAACCCAGGATGGCAAGCCACACAGACAGGTTTCGAAACAAGTATTTTTCTGAGGGAGTCACCATCTTTCACCCCACCACTCTGGTTCCAGCAAGACTTGAAACTTTGATTATAGGTATTTCTCTAGGAACCACAAATAATACACAAGGAGTAGCAAGGTGCAGATCACTGGAGGTGTATCTGCAGATGCCATGATTACAACAAAGCAAATTGGATGGTGGTTAATAGCTTCTCCCATACACTGAAAACACACATCTTAACAATGCCATAAGATCAAAGAATCAGAAATGCTTTCAGTGTTTTTTTTCTACCAACTATTTTTACTCCCTCCTAGTCCTCTCTTTGTTCCAAAATATCCTCTTCATTTTTCCTTTCAATTGCTTTGCCTTCTTCACTCTTTTACTTAGTGTTTCTCACAGTCACATCCAGGAAAGACAACTAACTTCACGTGCCAGCCAAATGGCAATGTGGAAGGTTGACAGCAGGCACCAAAGCAAAGGCTGCTGGCTGTAGCTCATTTTGTCTCTTAACGCTAAGCTCAACTATGGAAAACAGTGAAGCAAAGGTATAAAAATAGCCTAAAACACCTACGTTTGCTGGTCTTTATGTCATCATGTGCAGACAGGTTCAATTATTAAATTATTGCATGTGTGTGGGCGTACATGCAATTAAAGTAGTATTCTTCCTGCGTACTTCCTGTTTTAAGAACAAGACAACACAATACAAGTTATACCGCCTCAAAGGGCAGAGCCTATAACCCAATTCTTCACCTGCTTGATCTAAAACAAAACAAGATTAGCTCCATTTAGGTCAGAGCCAGACTGACGTGGCAAACTTGGGAATTCAAGATCAAATCCACTACTCTGATTCATTCTTTAGTACATTTCATGAAGCTGGCATGAAAAGTGTAGTATAAGTAACATATAAATTTAGAGAACGTGATCCACTAAAAAAACCCCATGATAAATACATGAGAAAATTTAAAATACCGACTACACCAGTTACAATTACAATAGAATAATCTACTGGTGCCAGGAAATCAGCATTTTCCACAATCTGCTAAGCATAATCACTCTTCTGTTTCTTTTAGCTTCAACTTGTTTATTTCAAAACAAATAAGAACCTTGGAACTATATTTGCCACTATTTTTAAAATAAAAAAAGAAAAACAACAAACCAAAATTAGTCAAAACAACATGCAAAACTGAAATGTCCTACATATGGAAAAATAAAGACCTAACTTGCAGTGCAAGCATACACTTAGACTGAAGTATATTTTGATCACTTGATTGAACAGAAGGAGTTAAGCTCACGGCAGGTAAATGGTTGTGCTGATTTATCTCAACACAATTACACACAGATCTCCCTAAAGACCTGTGACTTACTTTGTTATAGACATAAGTTTTAAGAATATAACAAAAATATAAGGGTGCTTCTAAATTGAGTAGGCCCCATGTAAACTGTATTAAAGTCCAAAGAAATTCAGTGAAGCAAATTGCAGCTACAGAAATTTACATGGGTGTAATATGGAGCTAGCTATTCTGGCCTAGAGAGACAGAACACCTTCCCTTCACATTGATATGATGTAACCTCCAGTTCTTAAAGAGACACACCCATGCAGACAGAATGTAACCCTCAATTTCCAATGCACAGGTACCCAACCAACACCTCTTAAGCAAAATGACATAATACTCCACAGAACAGCTGTCATCTACACTACTCTCGACATGTAAAACTTCTGCTTGCTGACAGTTGTCTTTGGATATACTGACTCATATTTCATCTGTGTGGCAGAGATACAGTATCCAGCCTGTGAAACTGCATACTCTGTACCTGAACTGTGCCTCACACAAAAGCGATTTGAACATAGGGTTCGTAAAGGGTAAGGGGTAACCTTATATGCTCCCTTCTGATCCTTTGTCATAGGACTTAAATTAATTGCCTGGTTTATTCCAGCACCAGGCAGACGTTACAGAATGGCTTCACTGAAAAACCTCAGGTAGCATTACATCAAGCATTACACTTCTTATCTGCCTCAGACTTCATAGCGTTTTGATTTCTGCGACACCATAAGATGAATACAATTAGTTCAAGAGTGCAGATGGCACGCTGCTGTACTAGTCTTCACACCAGCACTAAAAGATGAGGCTGCTGGAACAGTATCCAAGAGTACAGGCAGCAACCCAAACCAGTGAATTGGTTCAGCAGCACTTCTTCTTGTGTAGGAAGGGATAATGAAATGGACTGAGGAAAGGGGACTTCTATGGGAATACAAGGAATCAACTCACTGTTTCAGGCATCGATATTCCTGAAAACAAAAGCGACCTCCACTATTTTCCAACTGTCTTCTTTGAGTTGAAAAACTGGCATGCATGCATAAAGATCTTCAGAAATAAACCTTATCCTGAAAGTTAAATTCTAATTTAAGCTATACTTGCTCTGAGCAGAGAATAAGGACGGAGGGATGCTTTGCTTTCCCAAGACAGAGGTAAAAAGGAGTACAGAATAACACAAAATGATACTGTAAATACTTAAATTTACCCCATGATCAAATTAACAGCTTCTTAAAGTAAACCAGCAATTTTTTATTGTGGGTAAACTTGATCCAAATTAAGTTCAAATTTCAAATAATTTCAATGTTAGCTTATTCAGACTGAGCATCACTCACCTGTTATTGTGCCTATACATATTTAACTCATGTTTACAGATCTGAAACAGGTGACTGCTAGCACTGCAGTACATTTTTCCTGTGCTTCCCATCATTTTTGAAAGTAAATCTCAGAAATTAAGAGTCCTAGACATTTTTGAAAAAAACCTTTTAATATCAGATGGAATGTATTGAGTCACTGTACATTCCTTCCTTTAGTTTAGCTAATAAAACAAAACTTTCTAAAGAGAATCTTAGCTTTGATCATTAAAAACAGTACAGATTGTTCTGAATTTAATATGAATGCCTGATAAAGTTACTGCAAGCAATATAAATGCAGCAACGGAATATAATTTAACCCCATAATTTACAAGTGACAGAACAATATGAACACAGTGATGTAATATCTATCAGCTTAATATACTGCATTGTTGAGCAAAAACCTGTAAGAGCAACTAACGGCCCTGCCTTAGAAATCTAATAATTACAAATAATAACCAGCATACCACCTTTCTGGCCCAAATGTCAGATTATATAGCATAATAAACAATTACACATATTTAATAAGTACAAGAACAAAGTTTCTAACAAGCAACTCCAGCAACAAGTAGCTTGCTGAGGGGGAAGCCTGGAGAAGGGAGAGTAAAGCAACCATTCCTCTGGACTGACATTGCCTGAAAACAGGCTGAATTCTGAAAGGGCTTAGGACCAAACAAATTCTGACTGTACCATTTACAGGGACAAAACAATTAAAGGCAGAGAGACAATTTCATTCTAAGTTCAGCCTGATTAGGTAAGCCATCTGAGCTAGCCAGCATGGATGCTTCATCACTGCACACCCAGAACAAAGAGAGTGGGTCTTTGTGGTTACCAGTCCAGACCAGTTCTCAAAGCATTACACGTTACACTATGCTCCTCAGAGCACAGAAACTGTGGAGGCCCTCTGGCCCTTTGGGGCACACTATGATGCCTTGGAAAGCCGGCATCAAAACGCAATAGCCTTGGTGACTATGAAGCAGGTATCCTTTATTGCAGCGCTGGGCACAGAGGGGATGCTCCTCCAAATGTGTGCACCCCTTAAAGACAAACTTCTCATATTTATACAGATTAACTATACATATTCATTAGAATTTCTAAGAAAAGGCAGGATAATGCAAATTATTTCCAGGAAGTAATTTACATTAACTCCACCCAGATAAGATAGAGCATGCTCAGTGACACTTGGGGGTCTTCCGGTGGCCTTCAGGGATGAAGGCTGGTCCTCTTCCTCGCTCTCAGCGCAGGCTCTTTACGGTTTTCTTCATGCTTATCTGGGCTCCAAACACCTGCACCGACTAGTTAGCTTTTCACTGAAAACAAGATAAACTCTGTCTTTTAATTGGTCGTTAGTCTCATTCTTTATGACTCCTCTATCTCCTACTTCCTCTAGTTTCAATTACAGAATCACAGAATCTTAGGGGTTGGAAGGGACCTCAAGAGATCATCGGGTCCAACCCCCCTGCCAAAGCAGGCTCCCTATCTCATATTACATAGATAGGCGTAAGTGCCTATCTAATAATAATAGTGCAAGTCATAGTGCATAGTAATAGTGCAATAGTAATAGTGCAAGTAATAGTGCAATAGTGCATAGTAATAGTGCAAGGCTGTTGCACTATTATGGTTCAGTTTTGTAGCCGCTTTCATGAAACAGCTTATATGATTACAGCCAAATTCTGCTAAAATTCAAAACTAATCTATTCCTAAAAACACAGATTCTTAACTTCTTTATCTTCAAGGCTGTGACTGCTGCATTTTGGTTCTTGCCTAGACTCCCATTGCAGTTAATGAAGAGAAATGCATTTCTACAACATAGCTCATCTCAACCTAGATGTGTAGAATACATTAAATGCATCAAACTTTAAAATGCTTATCTGTCTGTTTTGATTATAAAGGTAGCCTAAGGTAGTGAGCCCAGATGTGCAAGTCTTACACTGGAAGCCGGAAGGTGCAGATCCCATCCTTAACATCCCTTTATGCCCTCATCACTAGCATATCATTAGATCCTGGGCATGATCCTTTGCCTATTTTTCTTCTACTGTTTCAGCAGAAGCACAGTAATGTTTACATATAAAACAAGGTTTCATTAATACACACAGGGAAAGCATTGCGTGATTCTCTGATGCAAGATATTTTTAGAAATGAATAATTATTACATAAATATTGTATTGGGTCTTCATGAAAAAAAGACAGTAATATTTCCTTACTGAATTTTAATACAACAATGTATAAGTGCTTCCCATGGCACATTATGTTACTGCAACAGATTAAAAGACCTAATGTTCTCATACACATGACTTCAAATCTATAGGACAATCCCCTACCCTGCCCTAAAAAAAAAATAAAGAAAGAAAGAAAATCACAGTCCCTGACACTTGCTATCTAATCCCATTGGGACGGGCCTTATGTTTTTAATGCAGCCACTGGTGTTCTCCCACAACTGAAATGTCAAAGTTACTCTTACCAAACTTAGTCCTCTTAAAGAGAAGGCAATTCTGTTGTCACAGTACACACGTACGTAAAATATAACAATGACTTCAGAAAGGAAAGCAGGTTAGCCACTACTATGGCAGAAAGAAAGTCCTCCTGACCTTCATGAAATTAACTTTACTTCCAAAGATGTGTAACATTTGAAACTCCATTGAGTGTGAACATGCTGGTTAGAATTCAGTAAAAACTTTTAAGCATCACTGGCAGAAATCTGTTGAGTAATTTTTGGCCCTGCTGAAGACTAACAGAAACTAACATATCTTTCTTGCTCCTCCTGATTGGGTTCCCAGGAGCTATACTTGATTTTACCTACCCATGGCAAATGACTGCTAAATTAAAAAGGTCTTACATGGCTTCAACCCATGCCCTTAGACTCCTTCCAGTCACCTTATTTTATTTCCATTGTATTAAATAGGTTGCCCTGAGGCACCAGGCATCACCTTCAAAGGCTGTCATCAATTGAATTCTGACTCTCAAGGCTAAATTCTTTATCTAATAAATCACATTATTAGGTGAAGTTTTCTACTACAGCATAAATTAATCCTTTATACCCACCTTTCTTTCTTTCAGAGGACCTCAAACTATGACCATCTTTTAATCCTTACTAGTTCCCAGGCGAGAATAACATTATGCCAGTCTTCAGAAAACAGAAGCTATATGGGTGATGACTAGCACAGTTCTCTCTCCACCCCTTTATTTATATGGTGCAATCCTGATTTGTTACCATGTTGGTTAACAGTACAATGCAGAAGATAGCATCTGGAAAAGGATATATCCGTTAATGAGGTCAGCAAAGCAGAATCTCATCCATCATCACATGTGGATTCTGCAGCCTGTCTCAATGGAAAGCAGCCAGCCTTCAGAAATTTAGAAACTGGCTCTGCAGCAAACCTACCTGTCTGAGGGAAAAGGGAGGGGTGGGGGCGGGAAGGGCAGGGTTTTACAAGCTCTTCACAGCTCATGCTCCAGTTATACTAGGAAGGGATGGATCACTAATAACACTATTTGCAATTTTGCCTAAAAAAGTGACCTGGAACTTGCATTTAGGTGATTGCAGTTTGTAAAAGATGGACAAAGCAGGTCTCAAGATGGTCTAAAGAAAAAAGCAGAAGCAAAGTTCTGCTTCTTCCAAATCCCTCATAAAAGAGAAAAGCTGCCTAGATATGCAATCAGGAAGGAATGCAGAATACAAAAGGATTTAGTAATAAATAGAAGTATTTGCTAATACTTCTGCTTTCAGGACACTAAGGGAGTTAAATCGTGTATCCCCTGTGCTGTGCATTATTACATAGATTAGCCACGTTTTTTAGCAGGTCATTCTGTTCTTTTCCTCCATTACCACAGACAATATGCTTCATCAGAGGGCTTTTCAGCCTAAGAATTTTAGTTGCAAGACAAGGTCTCTTTATTAGTGTCAAACCAAGATTTTGTTCAGCAATTTCAGTGCAATGCCATCAGTATTCTACGTTTTGTGTTTTGGGGCTGTTTCATTCCCCACATACCCATGCAAGCAGGCTGCCCCTGCAATCAGTCACATTCAACCACACTGCAGAAACCAGTTAATTACTAGCACAAAGCGCTAGAAAAAGCTAGGAGGTAAGAATCCTACACCCAGAAACATAAAGAGCTGCACACCCCAACAGGAATTTTCCATATTTATAATTATTTAAAAGCCATTAATGTAATCAAGTTCTTTGTAAGTCCAACAAATAAAAAGAAACCAGATTATAAAAGCTACCTAACTATAACAGTGAAAGAGCTGGTTTTCAAATGCTCCCTCTCCCTGTTCTAAGATATAACCACCAAATT
The DNA here is from genome assembly GCA_022605575.1 of Laterallus jamaicensis coturniculus. NCBI lineage: Eukaryota > Metazoa > Chordata > Aves > Gruiformes > Rallidae > Laterallus > Laterallus jamaicensis. The sequence continues at coordinate 3,682,651 of JAKCOX010000054.1, forward strand.
CTTATCAAAACCAATCCCACAGTCTCTTGTGTAAAATACTGTCTTCTCAAGTGTTTTGAGAAAAGAAGATGAAAGCAAGAAACATGAGAGGAAGCTATTTGCCCAAGGTCACATAGCAGGCCAATAGCAGCCCAAGGAGGAAAACCACCATTCCCTCATTTGGAGTTGCCATCTGTTTGTAGAGCTAGACTCTAAACTCATTTTGGCAGTGGGTTTTGACACCTCTGCCTAACTCAGCTTGATGAAACAGCAAAACATTCCATTTTCCACTGGATAACAGTCTTCTGGATTTAACAGATTCACACTGGCAATTTTAAGCCTAGACGTTTAAGATGTCAAAAAATGGGTTGCACAAACTTGGTCTCTTCTTATGCTTCAGGAAGTATTTTCTCTGATATGGTAGGAAATCGCACTACTCGGAGTCTAAAGGGTATTAGATAGAATAGGCATGGTCACAATTATTACACTAACATATTCACTCTACAAGCAAACAGAAAGTAGTAGAAGGCGCCAGATGAAGTTATTTGAAAAGTATGGACATAACTCAGATTTTTTTGTCTGCTGCATGTACTCTGGTCTTCATAATATAACTGCTTCATAGTCACTTCTTCACTGTCTTGTTTCTGAACTCTGGAAATTGTACCATTTACAGAACAGCAGTATTTTAGACCTAATTTGTAAGTCACTGCCTAAGGCTGTGGTCTGAAAATGTTAAGTTCTGAAGGGGGAAAAAGAAAAGTGGCATCACAGGGCAAACTTAGTTTGTAAGAGAAAATTCAAAACCTCTTGAGGTTTCAAGGTCCAGCATCTTCTCTCCCATTCCAGTACCTCTTTCCAAGAGAGCACATCTGTCCTTCTGCAGGCAGGTGATAGTAGCCTTGCAATCACAGGCCCTGTTTTTTTATGAAGGATTTCAACTACCCAGAGTTGTTGGAAGGCCAGCACAGCCAGCTGCTCACAGTCCAGCAGGCTCCTCCAGTGCATTGATGATGCACTTCCTAATGCAAATGTGGGATAAGCCTACTGGGAGAGGAGCACTGCTAGATCTTGTACTTACTAACAAAAAGGGACTGGTTTAAGAGGTGAAGGTTGAAGGTAGACTGGGAAGCAGTGGCCATGAGATTGTGGAGTTCAAGATCTTATGCAGAAGAAAGAGAACAGCAAGTAGGAACGCAACCCTAGACTTCAGCAATTACTGGGGGCAATCCCACAGGACAGGGCACTGGAAGGAAAAGAGACACAAAATAGTTGGTCCATATTCCAGGACCACTTCTTCCAAGCTCAAGATCGGAGCATCCCAATGGGAAAGAAGTCAAGAAAGGGAGGGACAACCACAATAAAATTAATGAAAAAAAGTTTTAATTCAGGAAATTACTTTGTTCCAAGACCTATTAGTAATAACACTCATGGTATTTATAAATATATTACTTATAAAGGAATATATATTACTCCTAAGGACATTCCTTACAAGAAATTAAAGCCCTTATAAACAGCTTATTACAGATCTCCTCTGCTTAAGATCCAAAGGTCTATGTGTGTATTCCAACCCAACTTTTTTTACATAGATGAAAAGACTTTTACATAGATCCTTCAGCCCAAATTCTGTCCAGAAAAAGGAATGTCAGGGCTAACCACTCAGTGCTGGGAGTTCCCTTCCCTTCTTTCCCCATGCTGGGAGAGAATAGGTGCATCATATCATTATTAGTTGCTTGGTAGACAATAGCAGCTGCCAACACCCTTCCTGTGGAGCACCTTAAATTAAGCTGCTGCATAAACTGCAGGGGAAAAAAAAAACACCAAATGAAACAACAAGCCACTCGCCAAGTTAATGAATTGACTTTGTCGATGAAATAACATCTTTACAAAGTAAAGGTGGCCCAAATTTTAACGCTTTCTGACATAGTGTTGTGTGAGAATGGATGACAACAGAAATACTAGTAAGCATACAGCAGACAGGAAACACATACAGTCATAGTTTCATGGAGCAATATAAGCTGTTCCCAACTTGGAATCAGTCCCACTGCTGGAACCTCTATGATCACACATTCCAGTCAAGGATCATGAGAGCCTTCAACAACTTTGTTATGTAATAATCCATCAATAACAGAGAATTGTCTCTGTGACTATTTAACATTTAGTCAAGATCATTAGCAAGGCAGTCTGTCAGAAGTGCTGGTATTGGTCATTTTTATGATGTGACCTTCTCCCCATGGGGAGCAAAGCTAATCCGAAACACTAACATTTACAAGAGGGCAGGGATGGTGGAAACCAAGCAGAAGCTAGCATGGTTTTTACTCCTGTTGTCAAAACAAGTGGGTGTCAATACTCCCTGTCCTCACCTTATTTCATATGTGTTCGCAAGAAATCCACTGCAACTTCAATTGATAATAACAATTCAAAAGACATACAATCTACACGTGTTATTAACTCTTAACAACTTTCTCACTAACAACTGTGTCATTAATATCTTTATCACACTTCTCAACTGATTTCTAGAAACAACACGCTACACAGTCCAATTGTCTGTCTTGCTTTTCACAATAACTTTATAACCCACCATCAAGTTTCAGTGAGGTTTAAGACAGCAGTTCAAACCTCAAAATAAATACTTTCCTCTAGAGTTCACAAAATCAGCAGCTGGACAGGGATGAAAACAAGCCTACTGACTTCACTAAGAAAAAAACCACTAACTATTCAGCAGATATGGAGTTGAAAACTAATTACGTTACATCCTCTGTCTTGCCTTCTCAAAGCCTTGACTGAACATGAGATGAAGGCATTGAAGAACTAAGTGAAAGGTGGCCAGAAACCAGGCTTCATTAGTTCATGAAATACAATTTTTAAAGTTTTAAACACACCTAGCACATACAATTAACCCTCCACCATGTCTGGCAATTCTGCATCACTACCCCGCAGCAGTCTTCCTACAGTCACACCACACTGTTCAATACATTTCTCACAGTGTCCAATTAAAAAGGATTTCCAGCAACACAAGTTCTCATTACATCAGAACACTAAGTGACTAGTGTTGTTTGTTATTATGAGGATGATACAAGACAGCCTACAGTATCACTGTACACATATAATGCAAAGTGAAAATATACGAATGCACATTTGTAGCCTCTAAAACTCATATAGGCAAACATACAACACAGACTGATTGGTATCAGGTATCAACTCTGTAAGAGAGAGGTCTGTAGCATGCATACAGTAGTCACAAATCCCAGGTTGAATTAATAAGGTTCTTAGCTTTTTATTAGTTTGGTTTTAAATGTTTTTGTGTTCTAAAAGCTGCAGACAGTCTCAGGACCAAGTATTAGCAATGATGAGCTGAAACACTTTGCAATATAGCAAATGCTTCCTTTTCCTGCCAAATGGGACTTGTGGACATCACAATGAGACAATGATCACGTAACTATTCCAAGCTGCGTTCTACACAGCATGGGCTACTGAACTAAGAATGCCAGGTTTGCAGCTTCTTACTGCCACATTTCCTTGTAGAATGCTCTGAAGGCAGAGACCTGACCCAAATAGTTGCCATCACTCTAAAAGCTATTATTTTTTAACTTCCTCATGAGGCTTTACCCTGGGAATCAGCAAAATAAGATCATCCAAACCTGAAGGCTGCATAATGATGAAAGCAAGTCCTTCTCCCATGCCATGTTCTTCTGGTTGTCCCTATGTGACAGCACCAGCTCTACTCTGATTAGCTAGTTCAAGGCAAAAAAAAAACCAACAAACCAGCATCCCCTGCCCATACCCTCAGAGAAAGTAGGGTCACAGTAGCTTCCCAAGCTGAAACAGGAGAAAACAGGTCCAGCTCTTCGGGTAGGAGCTAACTATTAGATTAATTTGGATGCATGTGGTAAAACTTTACCCAACATCATCTGTGCACTATTAAAGGCTTGCTCCCAAGCATAATCAGACTGACAAAGATCTCTAAAAAACACATGTGAAACATTTCCTCTGCAGTTGGGGGTAAACAAGTTGGCTAGGTGGAACTTTCCCTACCATATTTATTGGATTCTGTGATTCATACCTAAGGGTTTTTGACATCTGAGAAAAGAAGTATCATTATGCTTGCACTATTCCCAGAAATAGAGGCACACAGCTCAGCTGTAAAACCAAGTGAGTCTCTCTCCTGGAATCTAATTTGGCACTCTGATTCCTTATTTTACCACACAGACACACAAATTTAAGAAGACCAGCACTGACTAGTCCAAGTGAGAAAGCATTACGAACCTTCTATCTCCTGTCATTGTGGAGATGCCTTCATTACTGCTATTTTATCGGCTGCCAAGATGACCTTTTTACAGAGGGATGAACAAAAATGTTAGTCTGTTTATTAGAATTGATTGCAAGCAGATGAGAATACCAGAGTCAGAAACATCTAACCCAAGGATTAGTGCAGCCAGTTGGACAGTGCCTTGGAAAGCCAGACAGCCTTGTAGAGTATTTCACCTCTATTTATATACTAGGCTATGAACTCTACATTTTCCCCATGACAGATGCTCCAATGAAGATCAATCTTTTCTTCTTATTCCTGCAAAGTGTTTCTTCATTTATGCAGCCTACAGTAACGTAAGCGATGTGAGATGGGTACTTTATAAGCACTTAGATGACTGAGGATTTCCTATTGGAACTGCTGGCCCCTGGCTGAGAGAAAATGACCATAATTTGTTAGGGTGGGCAGAATCCAGCAGCCCAAGAGAGGTGAGGCTATCATAACTCCATGCCCCCAGGCCCAACCAGTAGTAAGGTTGAGCATGCATGCCCGGTAGTCAACACAAACACATGTACAACTTACATATGCGTGACCAGATGAACACAGGCAGACATACAGAGCAGTCATGTGAATACCAATAGCTTCTTCCCAGTTCTCTCTTTCCACGAGCAGGGTGGAGGACTGCTAGTGGAGATACACACACACAGACACACAGTGAATCCCTCCAGCAGCTGAGCTTGGACACATCATCTGCCCTGATTCCTAGATCCTAGCACCTGGACATATGGGGCCATCAACTCTTCAGCCCCACTCTACTTGCTGGTACGGACCCTCCTCACACACGCTTGTGCACACATATACAGAGCTCCACAGCAGATAACTGGGACTCGCTTGGTTCCCTCAGTAGCCAGCCCCATTTGTGCTGTGACCCTCAGACACAGCACATGCCTCTCAGACCACACCATCAACTCACTGGATAGTCTAGCTTGACACTCAGTAGCACTCACTGGTACTATGGCCCACCCTCACTCACCGGCACACAGATCTCTGTCCCCTGATTGCAGTCCATCTGCTGGTGCTTAAGTTCACCCATTCTGGTCTCTCCAGTTGCTGGTACAAACAACACTTGGGCCCTCCAACCTGAGGCCTGACTCTAGGTGCTGGCACTTGAACCCCATACTCACACAGACCTATAGAATAAAGTCCCTCACCCAGGAAAATAACCAGAAATGGAGTCTAGTGTGGACATACTGCTGTTCAGGGGCAGGGCACAAACAGAGAAATGTATTGGCCAGCTGCTGTTTACACATGACCAATCCTTTTCAGCATTTCATCCCTCTATTTTCACATTCTTGTTCCTTCCCAAAACACCATTATCTATCCCCTTCCCTACCTTTGATTCCCCCCCAAAACGTCCCATAAGAAGTCCTGTGTAATCCCAAAATGTTCTTCCTCTGTATCCCATACCATGTTCCCTATGTCCCCAGAAGGGACTGTTCCTGTGAGTCCTTGAGTTCCTGCCTGCCATTGTGCCCCTGTGCTTCTCTGGGTTTGTGGAGACAGGCCTTTGTTGGGCTGATGGCTCCTGTGATGGGGCTGAGAGCAGCCAGAGCATCACCCAGGCACCCCCACACCTTCTAATATATCTCAGTGCTACACTGTGGGATGCAGGCAATTTTCATCACATAAACTAACAGAATTTATTACCATTACTTCTTAAGCAAGCAGGGTAACATTAAGTGAAATGAAGACAATCCAGAAACTAAAGCAGCCTCTCCCTCGAAAACTATTCACCCAGGTTCAAAACTTGGATTTGCATTTATCAGGCCTCAGCCTTTTTTGGTTTTCCCCCTTTTTCAGCATTCGTCACAATTCTTCCACTAGACAACAAAGAACCTGCACAAAGCTGTGTAACACACCTAAATCCTGTAGTAACTATGTATATCTACCTCAAAGATGAAGTTAAAATACAGGAAAACTAAACCCCACCCTGAGCCAAGGCATCACATAAGTGAATTCAGCTCCAGGATCTCGTTTCTATTCCATTAACTCCCACTCCTTGTTACTAGACCTATTGCTTCAGTTTTAACCTCTGAACTTTATTTTCAACTGCCATCCGAGACACAAAATTTTTGTGCCCTCAGCTGCTTCAGCACAAAATGGGATCCACAGTCCAAAAATTCTTTAGCCTTCACTAAAGCATGAGAGCATATGCCAGTACAGGAAGAAGATATTTTGACATCCATGCTTGTTACAGGCATAAAAATAATCTGTAATTGAGTAATTTTAAAATTATTATTATTATTGAAGAAAGAAAACCAACAGATCAAAACCCAAACCAAACAAACATAATCTATCTCCCTAGAGGAAAAAAAAAAAAATAGGCTACTCCAGTGATTCTGGGTCTCTCGACCAAACCCCAGAGAGGTGTGTAAGAGGAAAGAATGCAATGCAAAGACTGGAAAAGCCTGGAGCAACAGAAAGAACAGACTCATAGCTCCCAATTTGCTTATTCACACCATTCTTACTCCCCCAAAGAAAGTGTTTCTATGTCTGCAGGAACAGACAGCAATGGCTTAAGAAAGGGTTAAATCTACCGTAGTCTTCTTGATTCTCTGTCAAGTCTTTCAAACAGAAAACCCCTCCCACAATTTCATTCAGAAGTTAACTTCTCTGAAGATCTCTGGATGTAAATAATTATGAAAAATTATGAAAATTACACAATATTGCTACAGCATTAGCATCAGCAGTAGCAAAACATAACAAATAACCAAACTAGTATTATCTAGTAGGGTCCTAATGTGTAACTGCTTAAGTCATCCTGTGGTGTACTAAAGAAACAGCTTATCTTAACAGTAAACTTTAAGTCTGTCACATTATAACAGGTCCTCCAAAACATATACAGGGTTTGTTTTGTTTTATTTTACACAAAACACTTTCTAATCTCAGGAGTCTTTTGCTGCTTACATCTAACATTTCTGAGTCTCAACATTTTCCATATTCTTTTACAAATATCCCTGTATTATGCAGGCTGAATTATATAAGGACATGTCCCCACGCTCTCTAAATTCCATACAGTTCAGTAACCAAGTCACTTTGACTCATATACAGATTCAGCAATCCTTAAAGATTCCCAAAAGAAGAGAAGCAAATCTGCCTGTTAAATGCTTTGCAACTTTTGCTTATATTAATATTCAACCCAGCCTTCCTTTTCAATTACCACTGAGTGTGCATATTGTGATTACAGGAACCAGTTAAAATGGCTGGTTCTGCACTGGAGGAAGCCAACAGTACCTAGAAACACGGCACTGAGCTAGTGCATTTTCAGGAACCAACTCATCACTTTCATTTCAAGGCACAGAACTTACATAGTGCTACTACCTCTGAACTGTCATCACAAAAAGTTGAGACTGTTTTGGGCACTTAAAATTAACATGCTGGTGTCTACCTGCAGTACAAGATAGCCCAAAGACTTCATACTCTGAGACGTACACTGGCAAACATGTTCCAGCATTACAGTGGTTGGGGTGGACCTGAAGACAGGACATTGTGCTGCCAACACAGGTAAATTCGGTCTCCTTGAGAGCTTGTCATAACAGGAGGAGGTTTTAGAAGTCTTTTTTTTACCTTGAAACATAGGGAATTGCCCTTCTTCCCATAAAAGTATCCTTTCATTCATACCACTGAAAATTTAGACTGATCCATCAAGAGATGAAATAACAGAAAGCTCCTCTGAGAAACAAACTATTGGGGATTTTTGGGAAAAAAAAGCATCTTTCTTAAGAGTTGTATATACTTCTGGGGTTTTTTTTGCCAACACAGTGATAGCAACATATGTCCCTAGTGAGTCAATGCTTGTATCAACAGCGGGGTTATTTTCTAATAAAATTTAACCACTCCCCAAATAAAACAATTTGTCCTACAAAAAAAGACATTTATTTTTATTTCAATAAAATTATATCTTGCTTAGAGCCTATCTGTTAGCTGGGGATGTGATTCTTTTTCACAATCATTGCCAACTTAAGCATAAAAGTAAAATTTCTCAGCACAAAGCAAGACTGACTGTTCTAGTAAGAACATGGGAGGATGAAACGTCCTCACCAGATTCTACCCCACTAATCAGTCCATGTCCTCAGACTGACCAGATCAACTGACTGACTTCATTTTTTTCAATTAAATACAGTCCAAGCAGAAATGAGCAAAAACTCTGCAATTGTTTGAAACTGAAATCAACACTAACACTTGGCAATATCACAGTTGACAGAAACACAATTCCTACAAAATGAGTAATACCCAGCGTGTCATACAGAGGAAATAAATTCAGAGACAAGAAAGAGAAGTGTGTGAGCACAGACAAGACAACCAAGAAACTGCAAGCTTACAGATTTGCAACAAGGCAAGGAAAACAGTGCTGACTCCTTCAACAGCATGACCATCTTGGTTCAGAAAACTTTGCTGAAAGTTTGCATTACAGTGGCATTGTACATCAAAATCTCACATCCACTTTGCCTTTTCCAAGGAGTTGAAGTCAACTACCACAACATGAAATCTCTGTGCAAAATGGGTTGCTATTTTTCTCATCAATGTCTCAGCGAAACAACTGATTTCAGATTTCCCATGAACATTACCAATGTCACACAGAAGAATGTCACAATGATCATCTATGAGTTCCTCCAACAGATCTTCCAACTCTTTAGCAAAAATCTTCCTGTTGGTGCTTGGAATACAACCAACATTCAGAAATTCCAAAATGGAATTCATCAGCAAATTGAAGAATTGGAGAAATGTTTGTTAGAAGAGCAATCAAAAGCAATAAACAGCTTTCCAACGTGGATCCTAAAAACCACTACATTGAGTGTGAAAAAGTACTTCCAAGGAATCAGCAATTTCCTAAAAGATAAGCAATACAGCCACTGTTCCTGGAAAGTAGTCCAAATGGAATTGAGAAAATGCTTCATAATTTTTGACAACCTTATGAAAAACCACGTCATGAAGAGGTAACATCTTCTATATTTTTATATGTTGTAAGAATCTGATAATTTTTTCCTTTCTCTCTTCGGGCTTTTTAATTCCCATGTTGTAATACCTTTCAAAATGATATTTGGGGAACTGGGGCTTGTTATCAAAAAGCATGCAGTGCTTTAGGTTAAACACATAGAATACTCAATTAAAAGGGCACCTGGTATCACCCCATCTGTAGAAGATAAGCTCTTAAAAAAAAAAAAAAGCGGATATTGTTTCTCTGTATTCTCTCTTTGCACTGTAAAACTGTTTTGTGGTCTTTCCACAGAACACACCATTTGGGCACCGTATAGATTTGTACTTTTGCATTACTTCACTACTGCTGAAAATAGCACAAGATGCAGATACGCATAAGGAAGACAGACCTTCTTGGAGCCCTGTATGCTACAAAGATCTTACTTGACAAAACAGAAGAGAATTTTACATGTCTTGGACCTCTTTAAACTTGAAAATAATGATGGGGTAGACCTTCTGTGCTGGAATAATAATTTTCCCACTTTAATCGCTACTTTGTGAATGTGCTCATCTCTCTATCCTATGGGGATATAAACCTCATCTTTCCATACAGCATATTCAACTACAGCATGGATTTTTAGGATATGTTCATTCAAAATGCTATATAAAATACGTGTCTGTCCTATCTGCTTAGTAAGCAGGCAAGATTAATCTGAAAATATTTACAAAAGGGACACAGATGAAAACAAATTCCTACCACTCCTCTCCACCTTCTTTCTTTCTGACAGGCAGAGCCAAGCAGTGCTTTGAGTCATCATCTTCATCAGTGTAAGTACTACTCAAGAGACTTTGAATACCCTGGGTCACGCTAACGCTCCCTCTATATCAGAAGGCTGTATGAGTTCTGACACGAATTTTTTCCCACCTCAGATGTCTAAGAATATCTCATTCATAAAATATGTTTATCATAAATAGAAAGTATTGAACTGGAATGTAAGAGCAAAATAATTAAACTATTCATGTGACTGTACAGGGCTGGGAAAGAGGAAGGGAATATTCTGAAGAGAAATATAATCACTGTGCGATTACCTAAGGGCAGAATCTCCATGCTTTGCCTGGGAAGTTGAGGGCTGGACAGCAACCTCTCCTTTATTTAAATGGAATACATATACATAAGTATGTATGTATATTTATATCTCAAAATCACTTCCCAATTTGGGGGGGTGGTGGGGGGTAAGGAAAACTAATTCTGGACATAGTGATCTTAATGCAACAGTATTGTTATTCCTGGTCCCAGGAGTCCAATAACAGGATAACTGCAACTGCCTAATTTTATGCATCAAAATTGGACAATGAGCTAAAGGCCACCCACTTCAGAACTCTCACATGCTCCTATTTTATAAAATGAGGGAGGAGGCATTGGGTTTCATATTCCTGAAGATAAGTCGACTTTCAACGACCAACTTAAGAGCTCAGTTTTTAGCTGGTTGTTTAGGGTGCATAAAATCAATTTGGCACATAGTTAAATTCCCAACAGCCTAACTAATCAATCTCTGAATATGTGTTTTATTAATTTTAACAACTTGTAACTATATTGACACCATAGAGAGGTTTGATGGCTGCAAAACGTGTTCAAGTACACATGTAATTCTGAATTATGTTTTCTTTCAAATTTTTTGCTTTAAATGTATGGTTACTGTGGGAATTAGTACAGCCCTGTCTTGGGTACCCAGGTAGATGCTGAACTGAAGGCCCTGAACTTGCAATTTCCCTATGTATAATAACACATCATGCAAGATGATGTCACCTTTATCTATGCTGGACATACTTCTCTCAGCTCAAATCTGCACTTGGATTTCAGTCCCTGAAGAGCCAAGAGTCAGCACAGAATTCAGCAGATATGACTGGACATATCGAGCACATTCGACTAGGTTCCATCAGTTCTTCATGGGATCACAAGTTATTTTGTTTAGGTAATGACAGCACCACAAGCCACTCATCCTTGGGGAGCGTGACAATATTCACTTCCTTTATCAGCTGCTCTGGGGAGGTACTATTGTGAATCCAAAGCAGATACAAATATTAACTCATGCATGCTTTATGGTCAATTGTAACTCACATTTCAGAATGCAGAATTGTTTTGTGAGTTTTGGCTTTTTTTTTTTTTTTTTCTTAAAAGGGGGGAACTGAGAGGTTGCAAAGCCATACGTTCATTAGGTAATAATTTGAGGGATCCAGGTGAGCTCAACTGAGTACTGTCAGCTAAGCTTTCATAGGGTACAGGTGGTTAAGAAGTGCCTATGCTAGCTTTCTGTAAAAAAAAATGTTTGCTTTTACAAGTTATAGTTAATTGTATCTTACTAAAGTAAAACACAGTTACTGTAGACAATACTATTTTCACATTTCCCATCTGGAATTCAGCATTAACCCTCAATGAGGATTCATATGCAACTTTCTATTCCTGTGGAAAGAGTTGCACTGACTGAAATTGAATACCATCTTCTACTATTTGAAGTCAAATAACTTTAAATATTGACCTGTTCCCTTACAGGAGTATTTAGAAATTAAGGGCTACAGCTTTTAGGAAAAATTCTAGACTATTGTTGTTACATGTAACATTAAAATTTAACTTTTTGTAACTTTTGTAACATTTTCTAATCTCTGTACATTGAGAGCCAGAGAAACAAGAACAGGGCTATTTGTTCAAGCCTCTTCCGATGGTTGGTTTTGATAAGGCTGAGAATACACACTATTTACAGGTCTACCTTATCAAGTGCTCCATTACCATGTCAGGGGGGAAAACACCCTACAATAAGAAAGTAAAAATAGTATTCTAAGGCTCATCCCAAGATTGAGAGCTGGAGTAAAGAATGCACGACCAAAGGCTGAGAAATAAAATGGAACTTAATTTCTTACAGCCCTCAACCACGGGTCTTTGATTTCAGCACACTGAGAGCACCACCCAGACATAGGCTGGTGTGAGTCCCCCCAAAGCTGCTTGAAAAGTGTTTCAGTGCCCTCTTCAACCCCTGATTTAGAGACTGCGCTATCTGCCAGCATTTGTTTTAAAACTTCAGAGCTGCAAAATTATGATAGATATATTTTTTGTACTCCCAAATGGTAATAAGTACAAAACCAAAGATCCAAATTACAAAACCAATGCTCACTACAGCGAGGAAAGACCTGGTTTTAATATGGGATAAGTCCTCTACTGCCAAGTACCTGGAAATACTGCAGGTTACTGTTCACAGAATTTGCTACAGTCTTTCTGGATTAAAAATCTGCATCTTTTGGCAGCATGAAGGTATGTTCAGTCTTCACAGAAAACCAGAAAATCCTTCTATTCTATTAGTGTGGTATGGAAATGCCCTCAAAAGCAAAAGCAGCAGACATTTTAAATTACACTTGAATACAGATTTCTTAGATCAAACAGATCTTGTAAAGTACTGAAGAGGCCCCTTCTCTTAAAAGGTATGTTCCCATTAGGCTATTTGATCACCTTAAAGCCCCTTTTATCTTTTTGGGGTAAATTAAGCTAAAGTTATGGTTCATAAGACAGGATGACCCAATTTTACATCCTCACTTCTTCCTTTCTCCACTTGTCAATCCCACATGCTTGTCTTCCTCAAACACTTCTTGAATCTTTTCCTGCCAGACCAACAGGAAATTAACCAAACAGACTCCATACCTTAGTTCCAAGGTAAAGATTTAAAGTAAAGCAGTAAAGAATGGCCACAGCATGTAAGAACTAGCAAAAAGAAAAAGGGGAGCATGGCAGCAAGACTGTCTGTAACAACCACAGGAGAACAGGGATCAAAATCTCATCTTCTGTTATCTAGTCCAAATTCCTTTAAAAGAGCCTCTCAGGCACTAGTGTGTTTATCTATTAGATCTTCCAGCCATACCCAGAGTTCATTAGGATGCCTCTTTCCTTTAATGTACTAATGTGCTAATTACCCATCAACAAAGAAGCTTACTGCAGTAGTAAGCTGGCAATTTCTCTGAAGTCAATTTAATTGTACAGTAGTTAGCATTAAAATTCCACTTATATTTTACTCATTTCAGTTTTCTGTCTCCATCTTACCTGTACAGACCTAAGAGAAAAACAAAAATAACACCATGTTTTGTCTATAAACGATTCTAGGTGAGATCTGTTTCCCTGACCCATGATCAAGAGTTAATATTTAACAAAGAACAGATACGTTTTTCCTGTTTCATTTTTAAACAATTGTTACTCCAAAGTACTCTGTGCTCCATGTTCCTAGGGCACTTGGCCCTCTCTGCTTCTCTTAGTTTCTGTTACAGAACACAAGTACCTTCCTCAGGGATCTCAAATGATACTGAGAACTATGCTGCCACTTGATAAACGTTTATCATTTTATCATGAGAGAAATATCAGCAATGGAGCTAAAGTTGATTTGGTCCAGTCCCAAGTTTCAAATCACTCACTAATGCGTTCTAAGCAGCACCAGCTTCTAGACCAACACTGTGGCAAACACCATTAAATCATCATTCCAAGCTCTTTGATGCCAAACAACATCATGCTATTCTGCACCCACCTGCTTCTGCTCTTTAGCACTTTCTGGAGCTCAATATCGCTTGACTCGACCATGTCCAACTTGTGTTTCTAATTTCTACCCTATCCCCTTATCTGAGATGCATACTCTCTTACAAACGAACAGTTTCTTCCTTTTTCTGTGCCAGGAATGCTCTTTTATCAAGCAAAACCATCACAAATGTTAGTCCACTCAGAAGAGTCTGCAAACCTTAGAAAAACATGCTTTGCTATGGTGGAAGAGGAGGAATCAGGCTCTCCATCTCCCTACCACGAAGCATTTGGTCCATAAACTCTCCATTCTAAGAAGAATGCCTGAAAGATTTTCTCATTAACATCCCTCATTATATATAAGTTGTATCTGTGTGTAAAAACACGTTTAAATGGCTCAGAACATAAAAACAATCCTGTTGCCTATATAAGAAATCACTGCAACCTAAGGGAGGGGTGGGAAAGGAATACTTAACCATGCTTTATCCCTCTGATAATCATACAGGTAACCTGTTCTTGCTCTAAACTTGGTTTAGGACACACCCCTGCATCAATCAGAACATTTTGTTTATGAGAGCTGCCCACAACCAGTTCCAGAACAGGGATTTGATATGACCAAGTGGGAGCAAGAAGGCCTGTACATCCTCAAACACCAGCTGGCAGCAGTCTTGCCAGAAGAAAGGCAGGTGATGTGCAGGGTCAATCAGCTGCAAGCAGGACTCTCCAGGAGCCCTTGCCAACCACGAATGCTCTGTGCTAGCACTGCAACTGTTCTAAGGCAATGGTGGGTACTTCCATCATTTACTGGTCCTTGCACTGTTAATTACTCATTTCTGCATAACAACCCTTGGGTCAGCCTCTAAGAAACCATCTGTCTGGTGGTCACATTGTGATGCTGCACACTTTGAGTTTTCAAATCTTGTGTCCCATTAGTGAGCAAAGAGCTCAATACAAACTGTTTTTCATTGAGCAGCTTTGAAAAACAAAAGCAAAGCCTGGCACCCCGAGCCTGTCTCTCCACCGCTAAAAGACTTGGCAGATGAGCTGCATGGCAGCTTTCTTCAGGAACATTACAAGAACTGCAGCAAAATTGTCGGTTGTAATGGGCTGTGCCTCAGCATTTGCCAGCAGGCAAACTCCCATTCTGCGGGTGCCGAGGTTCTCATCCCTTCGCTCAACACAGGGACAACAGGACCAGCAGGCAGGGCTCTAAATCCCACATCCCCGCCTCAGAGCACAGCGCAGAAAGAGGGCAGGACGAGTGAGCTGGGAGTGCACCGTGCTGGCTTTAAATTAATAAATACGATGGAGGGGGGAGAAACACAACCCAAACCCAAGTCTGAGGGCAACTCGCCTCCCCTTTTCTCTCCTGACCTGCGTGCCCCCTCGCCCGCCCGATGCCTGGCACGGCGGGCGGCAGCAGCCCCCTGCGCCGACGGGGTTTTACCCCGCCACCCTCCAGGCACCCGCCGTGCGGCAACAGGTCGGCGGAGCCACCGGCTCCCCGAGCGAGACCCAGCAAACCGCTGGAACTCTGGAGGTAAGCAAGCCGGGACCTACCTTTCAGGGACAGGGTGGGGACGGGAAAATAAGTTTTAAAAAAACAAAAAAGCCCTTAGGGAAGATTCACCCTTCCACGCGGTCCGGGCCGGCGGGCTGCTGTCCCTCCCTACACAGTGCCCGGCACCGGAGAGCCAAGCGCTCCTCACAGGGGCCGTCGCGGCCCCCCACACGGCTCCCACCTGCCGTTTCGGCCGGAACAAGGGGGGACTTCCACCACCCCAGCCACCTTCGGAAGGAGTCACGACAGCTGCGAAGGAGCAGGAGACCCTCCCCGGCGGAGCAGGAGACCCTCCCCGGCGGAGCAGGAGACCCTCCCCGGCGGAGCAGGAGACCCTCCCCGGCGGAGCAGGAGACCCTCCCCGGCGGGGGCGGGCACCGACCGAGTCCCCACGTTAGGCCGGTGTGGGCCACCCGCCCCATCACCCCCGCGGGGCGGGGAGGAGCTGGGGGTACCTCCATTTGGGCTAAGCGGGTGGGTGGGCGGCCGACGCATGTCCCAGCCGGCGACTCTCTCGCAGCGGGAAGTTTGTGGGGCGGCGGGAACTACCTCTCCCCTCACAGCGACCGAGCGGTCCTCTCGCACGGGCTGACCTCTCCCCTCCCTCACACAGACTCGACCCGCCGCGCGCCACTTCCCCCACCACCACCCCCCCTCCCTCTTACCTGCACCCCTCTGACTGCCGCCGCCCGCTCAGGTGCCTTTCCTCGCCGGACAGCTGCGGAATCAGCCCGGCGCGGCTGCCCACGTACCACGAGTCCCGGCGGCTACACAGCGATGCCAGCCGCCCGGCCCGCTCCACCCCCGCCGGCCCCGGGCTCCCGCCGCGCAGCCCCGAACGCTCGCGCGGCCCTCGGTGGAGGCCGCCCCCTGCCGGGCGCGGAGCGGCCAGCGGGCGGGAGCGGCCGAAATGGCGGCGCCGCTCTCCTTTTGGCCGGCCAGCTCCGCCGCAGCGGCAGCGCTGCCCTCCCTCAGGGCAGCGGCTTCCCCCTCCGCTCCCGGGCGCCCGCGGCCTCCCAGCCAACGCCGCGGCAGCCCCTTCCCCTGCGGCTTCGTCTGAGGGGCAGCCCCCTTGCCCACAGCTACTGGGAAGAGACCTAATCCTGCCCCGTACCTAGCAGAGCTCAGTAGAGATCTTACCACCGTTCAGCCAACAAGTGCAGAACTTTGACCTTTTACGGAGCCTGCAAAAGCAGCAGGAAAATCTCAACCCCCACAGCTTCACAGATCTCCTGGCAGACGCAATGCTTTGGAGGAGTTTGCCCTCCAGGATGGTTTCGCTTTACCACATCAGCGTAGGCCAAAGACCACGATCTCTTCCCTCAGGGTTGAAGGATAACGTACATAATCATCTTTGTGTTGCTGTTTTATCAGCTAAAGGGATTTTTCTTTTAGCTGTTCAGCGAACAACCATCCATATTGCTAAATCCACCTTTGCAGTTGCACTGATTTGACTCAATAGTAAAAAAAAACCCCCAAAAACCCAACTAACATGTTTGTCTGTTTGCAGAATGTGGAGACAAGGACTTGGGAGGAATATTGTCAGAGAATGTAGAGATTCAACAAGGAACAGTATGTCCCACTTGTAATTAAATTTGGCAAAGGATGTCAGGGACAACAAGAAGGACTCTTTCAAGTACATTCAACAGCAAAAGGAAGACTTGGGAAGTGTGGGCCTGCTAGTGGGTGAGTTTGGTTCCCCTATAACGGGAGATGCAAAGAAGGCAGAGTTACTGACAGTCTTTGCTTCAGTTTTTACTGCTAAGGCTAGCCCTCAAGGAATGACTTGAACATAATACTGGGACAATGAAAGTAGAACAATTTTCAGACAAGTTCCATATTAGAAACAACTGAATGACCTACATATGCTATAGTCTTCCCATTGTCCCAGCATCCCCAAAAATTTAAAGTTTGAACCCTCTAAATATTGCTTGGAAGGATGTTTCAAAAATGTAGTAGTTGCAGATAGACTGAGCATAACATTATCTTTTCTGTGATGCATAATCATTAAAGCATATCAAGAGTCTGCCAGCTTTACCCAGGAAGAATTTCGTTTTGGTCACAAGCTAAGCTGGAGTCTAGAAATGACAAGCTACGGGCATGATATTTTTTCCTTTAATTCAGCCTGTGATCCCTTTCTTCTTTTCCAACCATCACAAACCAATCAGCAAGAGAAGTGAAAGGGACAAAGTCCTTAAAAGCACATCAAGGACAGCTGATTTTCCAAACAGGAAACACCTTCTTTCTCTATAGTCATGTTTATACTACATCACTGCCACATTCACCAACACGCTCAATGGGATTTCTTTGCTGCAGGGAGAGAAGCCAGAGACCAGGGCTGTGAAGCCAATCAATTTCCTTCACTAGAATTTAACTAGGAATCAATTCCATCATGTATGCCCTATTATTCTAAGGACATGCAGCAAAGATGCTGAACTCCAGGGTCTTTCCTCTTCCTAACATACAAACAGCTCAGGGAAAAGAAAAAAGAAAAAGGCATCCAGGTCTTTAATGTAATTGTTAGTACAAACAAACTGAAATGCAATTTAATTCAACATCACATGGTTGAAGACTGCTCAGTATCTTTGAGTGTCTTCCACTGTTGGGAATCCAGAATGGAGAGGGACACAGATGGAGCAGATTACAGTGGTACAGATAGTTTTAGCTTTCAGGATCAGCTTGTATGATATTACTCTGTTTGGTGCTAGATGTGGTTGGATGCTCTGGAAGAACGAGATCTTGCAAGTGAAATTTACAAGGCTCTCTTCTGTCTCTTTTTTTGTTTTGTTTTGGGGTTTTGTGATTAATATGACTAAATTTGTGCTGCCTTCTTGGTAGATCACAGAGTTTATGCACATCTATTTGTTCTGACATAATTTGCATAGGAGTTGTTGTAACATACCATATATGAGATTTATGTATCCTTTAATCAATTTTACAAAACTGGATAGCAAAATCAAAATTGCTCTAAAGACAGTGAGAAAAATAGAAACATGCTATCATAGACTGTTTCCTTGGGAAAGCAGGATAAAATTAGAGCCTGCCTCATTCTCTTTCCTTTTTCAAGTAGCCATCTTATGACTTTGATTTGAGTTTACAAGAAATTGCTATAGCTTTGCTAAGCCAGATTTAAATTTAGATATAATTTTTACACTAATCTACATCTGCTGTCTCCACCTGCTCCACCCAGCGTGGAGCCCCTCCACGGGCTGCAGGTGGGGTCTCAGCCTTTTCCATGGGGTTTCTCCATGGGCTGCAGGGGCATCTTCCCCTCCAGCACCTGGGGTGCCTCCTCTTCCGCCCTCCTCTGCCTTGGTGTCTGCACAACTCGTTACATCTTCTCACTACCTTCTCCGGTGGCAAAATGCAGCTGCTTCTGGGTTGTTTTCTCCTACATGTGACTCTCAGAGGCGCTATGACTATCTCTCACTGGCTTGGCCCTGCTCAACATTGATTCTGACCTTGGACTGTTTACATTTTGGAGCTCCAAAGAATTCCAGCAGCTCCTCAGAGCAGCCATTTTCTGCACCCCCTGTTCTTTTCCAGCACCCAACCTCGCAAAACTGCGACAAGTTTGATTTAAGTTTGTGTCTTGGTCTTGGATCAGCTTAAGCCAAGCCAAAGGAAACAATTGCTAAATACAGGCTGGTGGAATCAACTGGGGCATGTAAGAAGTTAGTCTGCAGCAGCTTATTGCCTCCCATTTGGTGATGATTAACACTCCCACAGCTGAGCCTCCTTTTCTGAAAAATAAAGCATCTTCCTTGACCTCAGCCACCAACAATGGCAGTTCAGCTGATTTTAGACTGAAGAAGGGTTTAGCAGGCTGGTATATCAGGGGCTATAGGGAGGGGAAGCTTCAAAGTAGTGTGACTAAAATGAAAATCCTTGGAAGTGTCACTTAACTCAATCTGGTTTTGAGGTAAGTATGTCTTTATGTTTACCAGCATCCTGTCTGTATATATTAGGATCAGCCTTACTGGACTAAGGTTACAGAGCTTTACTGAAATCACAGGACTATGGCTGTGCAACACCCTCTGAGCATAGAGGTAGCAACATATAGCTATACTATTATCAGATGTATTGTATTTGAAAGCTCTTTCCCAAGTTAAATAAAAACTTTTTTTTAAAATAATTTTTTTTAGCTGTTAAATATTCAGAGTACAAAGGGTGTCTTGTGAGGAAGGAAGAAGGACAGATTAAAGCTAAGTACCATAATAGAATATGCCTACCTTTTTACCATTTTTGGCTCAGTGACTTGGATGTGTTTATGCAGCAGAATATCTTGAAAGATGCGAAAGAACACTGTGTACCTTTCATATCTGTATAGATTTTCCTCTGTAGTCACCTTTAAAATGTTTTCCTCTTAATCACCAGCGTGACTTGGCTGCCCTGTGCCATCCATAAAAACTGATACAGCAAAAAAAACTGAAAGGAGGCAAGCAAAAAAAATCTAAATCAACACATACAGAGAATCAGTCAATGAAATTACAGATAGGGTAAAACCCCAATGCCTGCAAAATGAAATATACTTTCCTACAGGACTGTATTTCCCTGCACTCCTTTCTGATGCTAGCCCACAGAGTACCTCGTATCAGTATCTATCGTGACTGGCTTATGATTTCAACAGCTCTTTACTCTTCACAGCATTAAGTTCTGACTGAAGCCCAAACTACCACACAGTAAAAGCTGGCTTCCCTCTCTCGCACCATATTATCCCCTTGAAATTCCTATGTGTGTCACAGATCCATTACAGTTGCTTCTCAGATAGATCTGGCAACTCAAAGAGTATTCCCCACCTCAGTGGGTTGGACTGCAGACAGCTGTGGGTGCACTGCTGTGATGTCCATATACGCTTGCTGAGGTCATGCTAATGTTGCTAAGGGAGAGCCTAAAGTGTTAACAGGGCCAGGTCTGCTCTCCCAGGAGCAGGTACCACTGCTCTATGGCTTGCACCAGCTGCTGCAAATAAATGCATCTCTTCCACACATTCATTCCCAGCGTTTTTCCTACTCCCTAGCCACCAGCTTTACACGACCAAATCAGCTCAGGCCCAAAAATGTGGTCTCCAGCACACTCCCATGTGGGACCAACAGACAAATTACCATCCCCAGCATATACATGTACACCTGTAATCACAAATAGAAACAGTTTCTTTCCCAAATAAAACAAAATCTAGAATATTTTAAAAAATTATTATAGAAATACATCTAGTATGCTTTCAGATGCTGTAAATATTCATAATAGAAAGTCTAAATATTCTACTCCAAAGTCAGATTCACATGATACTGCGGGTTTTTCTAGATACGATGAACATACATTGAAGTTGTTGGTATTAAGCAGAAATACTATAGCAGTAAATCTTCTCTTTGTCATATTTATGAACTGTGGCACTAGGCCTGTTTTTTCACTTATTCCAAAGCATCATTTCCCTGGAAATCTCCCAGTGATTTATGTGGAAAAAGATCATGGTTTGGCGGGGATGGGGGGAGATTTCAAACAGTGTCCTTATTGTCATGAGTGAACACAGAATCAGCTTTTTCATATGTTAACTTATTTTCTTTTTTTTTTTTTTTTCACATAAGATGACTTTCTGTATTTTGGAGATGTTGGTAGCAAGCAGCAGCAGTGAACACAGTGATATAAAAAGCACTGTGAGACTAGCTTTGGTCTTACAGGTGGCTCACAGAGCACCCACAAGCATCTCCTGCATAATGGTTACAACTTGCAACAAGAGCCCAGCATTCCCAGACCTGGCAAGAGGTAGGTCATGAGAAGGGAAGGTACAAGACCCCTGAATAAAGCCACTGAATGGCCCCATGACAGCTTCATTAGGGCCGGAATCCTTTTTTGTTGATGTTGGCCAGAAATTATGATGATTCTGTCAAAAGCCTATTTTCTGGTTCAGTGATTCAGAAAAACAGCTATTCCCTCTCTGATTGTCCTGACAATTATAGTTACCCATAGAACAATTCATTTCTAGCAGCTGAATGGCATCAGCAAGAACATTTGTTGGCTTCATTGCAGTGCCAGAAGCCTGGGCACATTTTGGTGCATACGTGCCAGTGGTTGCCTGCTTTTACTCCAGATCTGCCATAACTCCCTAAAGACCACAGTGTGTGGGCTGAAAATTTGGTGAGGTGGGATGAACAATAACTCATATTTAACTGAGGTCTGACAACGGGGATAACCTGTGGGTAGGGTATTCACATACAGTTATTCGGTCAAAACCCACAGTCCCATCTTACAGAAGGGATCCTGTTTTGCTTCAAGGGCAGCTGAATGCTAGCAAGCTACATTTGCTGGTGGTTTCAGGAGTGAAAGAGAAACAATGCTGAGGTCAGAGACCTGCATGAATCATCTTGTTTACCTCTGCTGCCTGCCTGTTTCTGCTCACCTGTGGGGTGTTCTCACAGGTTTCCATGGCTGATGGGGAGAGGCAGGACTTGTGAATTTTTTACAGTAACATAATCTCTTTAGTGTTTGCTAAGCAGTGAGAGTGATGCTAAAATTAAGGAGGAAATGCGGTACCTACAGGGAAAATGCAACATGTGACCAGATTATTAGCCTTGCATATGCATTAAGAAAACTTAACTAGAACTCTCCTATGCAAAATACAGCCTCTCTGCTGGCATTAGGTCACATCTTTCCATTTTTATCTTGAAGAACAATGGAACAAGTTTTGCTCAGTATTAGCAGCATAAACCAAAAAAATCTTCTGCTCCCAGCAATGAAGAGAGTATACATTTATATGTTGGTGAACAAGAGTGGAAATCAGTGCCCTTTGTCCTCTTGAGATTAAAGTATTATTTAACGTTCCTACCCAGCAAAAAGTAAACAGCAAAATCCAATTACTGTTTCTTCTAACTCAAACACTGCTCAAGGTTTCTCTCAGGACAATGGTTGCATTCAAGCTGATCTCTGAACTTAATTCTGCTCTTAGAATTGTGACCTCTCTTTAGGATTTATGTGCCAAAAACGTTTGGATCAGAAAGTGCTATTGATCTTACCACATTTTGACAAAACAGTAGTTCCCTCCTTTTTTTTTTTTTTTTTTTTTAAATCCTTGCTTCCTCTCCCCTTCCCCTTCAACAAAGCAGGTGTAATTTCAGCTCAGGGTTAAAATAGCAGATTGCTCTTTGTGTCAGAAGCTGGCAGAATTCACAAAAGCATTCAAATGCCAAGACTTTTCAGCCAACTGACCACCTAAATGGTTAAGATTGCTTGAGGATAAACAACGGAAACAATGCTTTCCTGGAACTAGTGGCAAAATTATGTCTCCTCCTGGGATTGCTATAACATTAATGTAACATGCAGGCGCTCTGCCAGGTCCACAAAGCACACATTGGTTCAGCTTCCAGCTCCATTAAGAGCTGTTTGATTGAGGATTTTGTTTTCAGACACTCAAGTCGCATTACAGAAGAGGCACAGCCAAAAGCATCTCTCCCCAAAGATCCCATGTAGCTGACGGACAGAACTGTGCTCTCTCCAACAGGTGAAAGTCTCTGGAGTGCTAGCCAGGCCTCACTGGATGCTGGCTATCCAGAGAACCTCAGCTGAACTAGTGACCCAAGTCCTGCAAAGTGGAGCTCCCTCTTACAGCCTGGTCTGGCAATCTTTTGTGAGAGAATGTAATGCACAGCAGCTTTTTCAGGAGAGAGAGCACAGAGATCTCCAGGTAACATCAGCCATCAGACCACCTCATATTCCTGCCTAGGCCAAACATACCCACCACCAGCACTTGCTACAGTTTGAAATAAGAAAAAGAAATGTTCTGTTTACCATAAGACACACACAGATGAGAGAAAGATATTACTATGGTGCTATGGAAAGGTACAAAAGGAGCATTGTTTACACTCAAAATCCAGCCAGGCTCCTTCTTGGTGCACAGGAGCTACTTAAAATACTCTCCTAAACATGGCTGATACTAGATCTGTCTCCAGGTTTTCTTCTGATCTATTTCCCTCCGCTGTTATATATTCCCCATGGAACTTCCCAGCTCCTGCTTCGATCTACTGTGATCCCTCCTCCACCTGTCCTTAGAGCTGATAATCAAAGGACCATATGCAAAGACCTGCAAACTGCCCTGTTTGCTCAAGTTCCCACTGACCCCAGTATTTAATAGAACAATTGCACTCCTCTTTGAACACACTCTGAATTATGTTTCATGCAAACCCCAGTAAGCCCATGCTGTAATAGTTTGGTCTGCTATCATGGGTCAAATACCATAGGAAGGAGAAAGGAAAAAGAAAAAAATTATGCTGAATTTCACTACTCTCTAAATATTTTGAAGGGTCACCCTCGGAACCCATGTCTGTTCTCACTAAACACTTGAAAACATTTCTGTGGTACAGAAAAGGTCATACTACGTGAATTTTTTGTATCTTGGATATCATGTTTGGGTGTGAGCACACACTTTCAAAGACCCACATACAATACTAAATATTTTTGCCTGGTGCTTTATCTTACCTGTTGAGTGTTGACATAGCACTTTAGCACTTTTCAGAAAGATGTATATGCGACAGAAATAGCTGTGAATTAATGTTGTTTCAGGTTCAGGCTGATCTATTCCCTGTCTAGCCCTAATCTCTCCTATTTAATGACACCATTTGGATGTCAAAGCTAATTTGGTACCTGGCAGCCCACTTATTAAGTGGGACTTTACGACAGGAGAGCATTACACTGCTGTTCAGACAGCTGCACTGGCTGCCTGAAAGCCTCTAGGGAAAATTCAAAGCTTTCAAGGCTCTAATTGTTTTGGATCTGGGTTATTTTGTCATCAGAAGAGGCACTCAACTTTGAGAAGCCTTGATATATAAAAGGAGAAGTGGATGGCAAGGGCACTTGGATATTCAGGTCTGTTTATCCCAGATTGAACTCCCAGATGTGTTATTAAAGCCTATTTTCCAGCCTGACAACTGGGAGAGGGAAGGTTAGGAGAAGTTCTTTGCAGCATATAATTAATTTAGGTGCTGAGTGCAGTAGCATCAGCTGGTAGAATATCTAAATGATGATATACTGAAATTTTGAATATTATTATAAATTAAGCAGGCTGTTCAATCAATGGAAAGACCTTTCTGGTGTTTACATCTCATAAAACATGCCTAAATTAAATACACTTTTTGAAGTTATTCTTTGAGGACTCAACAAATCCAGAACACTAAATAAATTCTAAATTTGAATTCAGACTTTTATGACAAGACAGACCATGGAGCACAGTCATATGCTTTCCCTTTGAAAAAAATAAGTTACTTTTAATTCACTCTCTTGTCCTTCTGCAATGCAGAAGGAATGCTGCATTACAGGCCAAAAGGTGGACAAAGTGCTGGTTCATCAAAAGAGATGCACTTGCTTGAGTCACAGGCACCAAGTGAAGTAGGCTGATGCCCCAGAAAGAGCTCAGACGCCTGCATACTGCAGTGGGCACAGGTGTATTTAAGTTCATTCTTTAAATGTCTCCTGGTTCTCCTGTTCACCTGAAGGGCTGCAGCCTCAGTGTGCCTTGCATTTCGGCTTCCTGTGGGGGTGTGTTGGCTAACCTTACTTGCACTGGCTAGAAGGGCAGAGTCATTCTTTTTCTGTATGCACTGGGTTTCACTTCACTGCACGTACAGTAATAGCACCTGGGTCCTACAAGTTTTGCAAAGTTATTCCTACCACAGCAGATGAAGGAAGGGCGAGGCCCCAGTCCTGCCTTCAAAAGTACACAAGATACTCCCCTGTAAACTAAAGGAATTAGGTAAATACAGCTCCAAACACAACTAAACCACAAGGCTTACATTTTCCAAGGTGACTGTCTCCTTCAGACAACACCAAGGACTCACTTGATAATAGAGGCAGTGTTTGTAGTCTCAAAATCTCATCTTAAATCACATAACTTCCTTTCTTTAATTGTTGCTAGCCTAAATAATAATAGTCCCATCTCTCAGAGCACTGACTTCATGACCAAAGGTAAAATATGATGTACTTATTCATTAAAGAACAAATAGCAGCACACCTCTTCATCTCTCTGAGATATGGAAATGTGGGCTAATCCATCACCCAGATAAGACACTGCATTCCAGCTGGTGAAAAGGAATAATGGAAGGGAGGGGGAAATGCATTTCAAAATACAGAGCTAGTTTAAACATCCCTGTGGATTATCTGCAGTAGTACAATTTGCCTAGGAAATATAACTCTCTAAGGAAAAGCAGAGGGGTCTGAATAAATGAAATAAAATGTGCATAAGTGGGCTCTGCCTGCATGCAGATATCTGTTTGGTATAACTCCAGTGGGATTCCACAGACCTGAATGTGAAGCCCTGTCAAGGTGTTTTAATTTGGTTTCAGGGTGACTAAATTAACAATGTTTATGTAAATGCATTCCCAGACTAGATAAACTAATTACTGGTTATCCATATCCAGTAACCTTTCACATCACTCTACTGGGAAGGACTTCAAATCACACTGAACATGAAAGGGAAGGGAAAAATGCAATTCAAGGTGCAGTTCCCAGTGCCTTTTTGCATCTTAACTGAGAAATCTCCATCCACATTACTCAGTCTTTGCTCACTGTGCAGTACATGCAAGGGAAGGTAGAGAGTGTGATAATGCTTTAATTCCTTCCATCCATAAGCATGTGACATAAAGAAAGATGGTCCTTTTTGAGACTGAGAATGCCCAGTGGCCTCTGGGTCAGAGAATTTAGAAAAAAAGATTTGAAACTGAAGGGAAAAGCAGTTAGTGTCAGACCCAAAGTCTCCTGAATTCCATATGCATTTTTAATCACACGTATTTGCATTGTCATATATTGCTAGACTGATGCAAGACATTCTGGTTCCTGACATAAGGGTTACAGTCTCACAGTTTTAGTTTCTAAGGAGTCTGTATGGGACTGCTGGTTTTGCTCACCAAATTCTATCATGATTTACAGATTAATTCATAATTCCCAGAGTCTCTGTGTCAGCTCAGTCCAAAGACAGCTGTCTGTTAACTCCCATCAAAACATGAATTCAGGGAGGTTTTCATTGTCTGATGAATATCTTGAGGTGGGCTATCTCATGACAAAACTTTCTTTACAGGTACCTCCAAAGTAAAGAGACAGAAGAGGTATCTAAAACACCCTGAAAGTGGTGACCATTCACAATCAGGATCCAGACTGTGAAATCCTAACTTCACATACTACAGAGAAGGAGGAACCAAAGGAGGAGCCTGAAAATATTGGAATTCACTCTTGTATTACATCAGAGACAAAGTACTCTTGGTATATTTTCATTCTGGGGTGTTTCTGATTTCATATGCACAAAATAACTTTCATTAATTCCTTGAAGTGGGAGATGTTTCCATCAGGAATCAGGACTGCTCCAGTCCAACTAGCTTTGTGATCACTGTATCTGAATTGGGTCTTGGGGTAGAGTAAACTGCATCCAGAAACATGTAAGGAATCAGACTGCCTGAGATTAAAGAACAGAGAAATTTTGTATTTTCAGTAAGTGAGACTGCTACTTGTACAGGCCATAACATGCCTTGTAGAAAACAAATAACACAGACTGTCAGAAATGCCTTTGGAAGCTGTGAAAACAAAGAGTAAAAAGCTTAAGAGAAGTTACTTCCATTACAACTTTCACAGTTCAGACCTAAATCTACAGAGAATGAGGGGCAAGCCAAGTAATCTCAACTGAAGCAGCATTCACAAAGTAATGTTTTCTGATTGTGCTGGTTTCGGCTGGGATAATTTTCCTTATTGGAGCTGGTATGGTGCCATGGTTTGGGTTTGTGCTGGAAGCTGTATTGATAACACAGGGATATTTTCACTCCTGCTAAGCTGGGTTTACACAGAGCTGAGGCCTTTGCTGCTTCTCACCCCACCCCACCAGCCAGTGAGCTGCAGGTGCACAAGGAGTTGGAAAGGGGCACAGTTGCGACAGCTGACCCCAACTGACCACACAGATATCCCAGATCATATCATATCATACTCAGCTGGTAGAGGGAAGAAGAAAGTAGGGGGAAACATTCACAGTGATGGTGTGTCTTCCCAAATCACCATTAGGCACAATGGAGTCCTGCTTTCCTGGGAGTGGCTGAACTCCTGCCTGCCCATGAATGAATGAATGAATTCCTGGGTTTGTTTGCCATGTGTGTGTGGCTTTTGCTTTACCTGCTAAACTTTTATAAACTCACAAGTATTCTCTCTTTTACTCTTCTGATCCTCTTCCCCATCCCACCGTTGGGGAGGAAGTGAATGACTGGCTGTGGGGTGCTTAGCTGTAAATTGGGGTTAAACCATGACACTGGATTTGTATAGCTGCACATGCAAGCACTCAAAAAATGACAATTCTGTCTTTTGTCTTTTTTCGTTTTTTCTCTCTCTTTTTTTTTTTCACATGCTGTTGTTTGGGTTTGGGTTTGTTGTTTTTTTTTTTCCTAGTAATGGTTTTACAAAAGCTGTTTCAATGATTTAGTTCTCATCTCACTGTTTTTAAGTAAGTGCCCTAATGAAAACTAGTTATATGGCAGATTTCCAGGAAGGCAATTAGTAAGAGCCCTGTTTACTTTCTCCTTTACCTTCTGATTCAACTTCTGCTTCTGTTTTCCCTTCCCTTCCTCCTGGATGCCACTATGGCCAGTAAAGGGAGCAGAGAAGCTGGACATGTCACTTCACATCAAAAAGATTCAGGAGCAACTGTGTGAGCACTTCTGCTATGCAGACAACAGGGCTCTGTGCTTGCAGGAGGAGGTTGAATGCAGCTTAGCTGCAAGGGAGAAGGACAGGGAAGAACTTCGGCTGTCTTTTTGCCCCCACTGACTGAATAAAGAGTAGTGTTATAGAAACACCACAGAGTTTCACTGCTGGTTGTGTGTTTCCATATAAGCAATCCTTTCATTAGCTGATGGTTAATGACGTGTTTGTGTCATCAAAGCTATGAAAAACTGTAGATAAACCTTCTAGAGCAAAGCCTTGCTCTAGAGAAAAGCCTGCTCTCTTACTGACAAGCCATGACTTGGCTTACACTGTCTTCGGGACATGTTGGTACTTGGGCAAAATAAAGTGGTGAACTAAAATATTCTACTTTCAAGAGTATTTTCTGCCACTCTTCAGCCCAGAACACTATTAGGAACAGTTATCATACAGTCCCAAGAACAGCAAAAGAAACGTGTCTTAGAGAGAAATTGCTTATTAAAGAAAACCTATATTAAAACATATCAGATCTTGAATAACTCCTGTTCAGACCATCTTAAGATGGCTTCAAGTGGCTCATCACAATCACTTATCACTGATTAATGAGGTATAAACCTCATCCCCTTTTATCTCTGCAGCTGTCTGCTTGCAGAGTCATTTGTACTCTTCGGATACCAACCCAGACCTGTCTCCAGAGCTGTTTATTCAGATATACCCAGCATACCAAGCTAAACCTTTGAGATGCTGCCACAATGTAAACAAAGTCCTTCCAGCCTGTGGTAGATGGCATTTAACTCTCTCTTGCCTCCATAGGCATGGAAACATGTAGCTCTTGCCCTTGGTTCTCTTCCCTCCTCTTCCCTGTCCCAGACCAAGCAGATTTCAAACATGAACCACAAAAAATATCCTGGTTCTGAAGTCCGCTCTTAAGTCAGCAAAGCCTCTGGTGCTTAACCTTACAGACATGGTCTCACACAGTATAAGAACCAGATGGGTCTTGCTTTAGTTGGGGGGGGGGGGGGGAAAGCCAACAACCCAACAGTGCTGTTTTTAATAACAGCTTTATTTTTCTCCAGTCATTGGCAAGGCTTGACATGCAGAATAGTCAGCATTCCACAGTTTCTGCCCACAAGCAAGTGTGAGATGACTGCAAGATGCCTTTCTTCTCTGTACTGCAGCTTTCTAATGAGAAGCCAAACTTTTGAAGACTGGAGATGCTGCAGCACACAGAGCCCTTAGAGAGGGACCCTATAAAACTAAGTGGAAGTGGAATTAAATCAGGCTGCATTGTAAACGCAGGAACCCATAGCAATGAACACAGTAATGAGTTCCTTTCTGTAGACCATTGCAAACAAATTGTGAAAACTTAAACATGCAAAGTTTTTCCATGACCTCATCCTATGGCTGGGATCAGTAGATGTTTTTCAGTCCACTTCAGTGGCCTCTGATCAAGCCATGTGTCTTTACAAGCATTTAGATATATTACAATTTGTTTTAAAAAATCTTCTTGCAATAAAGTGCATACAGAAATATTTGCTAAGGCATGTTTCTGCCTGCTTTTCTGGTGCATGCTGCATCAATTTTCAGCTAGAAATAAAAATGTTTCCTGCATTCAGACTAGCTGGGAAGGAAGAGAATGGAGAAAGAAATCAGATAAACGCATTTCAACAGTCTTCTTCCACTTGAAAGAAAAGTATAGTAATCCAAACCAGATGTGGGGGAAAAAAATGTAGTCACATAAATGCGATCATTCTAATATCTGTTTGGTTCCTGCCACTCAGCCTTCTTTAATGCTGAAAATTCAGTTCTTCTAACTAGAGGCATAGATCTCAAAAGAGATTCATTGCTGCCCCATACCACGTTACTTTTAATCTTAAAAGCCTGTGGGTATTCCTTTCTCCTCTTGTTTTGGAGCTTCCTGGATAACTTACCCTTTCCTTTTCCCTTTTTTTCTTTTCCCAGTGTATCTTTTCTGTTAACCTTCTTCCCTTTTGATTTCATTCACACACTCGTACCCCTTTCCTGTGATCAGCCCTCTGGTGAGACCATACATCTGCAGCAGTGTTGCAGTTCACACCAGGAACGCTCTCCTAAAATCATTCACCTGATCATGCATCCCTCCTCACCAGGGTTTGGCTCTGGGGGGACTGCATAAAATGGACTGCATCCCATGAAATGGAATAGGAGAGGCACGCCAGCAGCTAGTGAGCAGTCAGGTATGGGGTGTAACTGAAGCTTGTCTGGAGGGACACTGCTGAAGCAGGTACAGTGTGGACTTCAGGTACTCAGCACCGGTTGTTTTGCTCTAAGAAGTCACTCCCACAGCATTTCACCAAGTGCTGACACAATGCAACCAAGTAACAGGCTTGCATTTGAGTCACCACACTCACACTAAGGCAGTTTTCTGTGTCCTGCGAATGCGTCTGATGGTCTTCATCCCAGTGCTATGGTTGGCAGACACACCTTTGGTGTTCTTAACCTCCCCTGGCACCTCAAGACCACTAGGCTCTCCAGATCACCACCATCTCTCACTACGTTGTCCTCCCCAGCATCCTTTCCTTTTGTTCCTCTGCTTCCCAGAGGGCTTTGGTTCAGTTTCCTTGATCTCTATGGATGTATTTGGGGCTTTTTTTGCCTTCCCTCTTCAGAAGAATTTTATGCCGAAAACTCTCCAAGTCCTCCTCCTTCCACCCAAATTATTTGTTTGCAGTGGAGAAAATGCTGCCCTTTCAGCACAGCCATAACCACTCAGCTTGCTTTTGCTGTGTCATTGTGCTGTTATTCCAACTTCTTTCTCAAAATATTCTGTGAATTCTCTTTGAAAACAGAGACCATTTGAAATCTCACTGGCTGCTTCTCAGTTGTTTTGGTCACAGGCTCCACCGACTGCAGCAAAGCTGTTTCCAGCAGCTGCTTGCAGATAGACAGGAGGTCTCTGTGCTCTGAGCAGGGCAGAGCATGGCTTTGTGACCTCTGGCACCCAAGTTATCTAAAAGCCTCCTTTTCACATCCCGAAGAACTGATCTTTCATTGCGCAGCATAATAACACTGGCTTGTGTTTCAGGAAAGAAATAGCCCTGTTTGTATTAAAAGGCAAAAATATTTTCAGTCTCTGCACAATCAAGCCCTTTGGAGTTCAGACAAATGGCCTCAAGTGAAAAATACTTAATTCTGCCCCATTAAAACCATTGCATGGCCATGGGGGTATTTCCCTTCTCCAGAGGAAAAGCTCTCCATCTCTCACTGAGCTGTGGAGTCAGAAGTCAGAATTAGAGTAACAGGAGCTCATGGGAGGCAGCCTGGGTTCCCATCCTGTTCCTCTTCCTCATGTAAGCATCCTTTGGGCTTCAGAGTACCAAACATGAGTTCTTTCTTCAGACTTCTGCAAAATAACTTAATCTCTCTTCCACCGTGCTCCAGGCTCCATCATCTTTGTTGGTTTTTTTTAAGATCACAGAATCACAGAATCATAGGGGTTGGAAGGGACCTCAAGCGATCATCGGGTTCAACCCCCCTGCCAAAGCAGCTCCCCAGCTCATATTGCACAGGTCGGTGATCATTGTCTCATCTTGCCTGGAACCAAGAGCAGATGCAGGAAGCTCTGCAAGCAGCTGAGCCCACCAGGAGCACCTGCCTCTTCCTGTACAGAGGGACTGCCCTGCAGCTTCCGGAAACAGAGCTTTAGCCCTGTTTCAAAACTGTTGCTATCTGGTTTCTCTCTGAATGCTATCTGTGGCCTCAGCATCCCTGTGGCAGCTCTTGGCTGCCCAAGGCTAGTCTCAAAATTGCTGCAACTTCCAGATACTATCCTTTGTGGTGCTGCCTAATCCAATGCACATACCTTTTGGCCCTGCCTCCCAATATATGTGTGCCATTGCTAAGCATCAGAAACTAACAAAGCAATGGGACTAGGAAAGGAACGCTTTCAGCATCATG
This sequence comes from Laterallus jamaicensis coturniculus, assembly GCA_022605575.1. Classification (NCBI taxonomy): domain Eukaryota; kingdom Metazoa; phylum Chordata; class Aves; order Gruiformes; family Rallidae; genus Laterallus; species Laterallus jamaicensis. Next base: position 3,714,553 of record JAKCOX010000054.1, read on the forward strand.
AAAAGGCACCTCTGATATTCAGGTTGAAAGCTTTTCATTCTCAAATGAACTTTACAGCAGAGAAACCATACCATAGCCACATAAAATGCTGGAACATTTAATGCAGCCTCCAACAACACAGCCATTCGCTCAAGCACTCTACAATTTTTTATGTGTACATACTATTGATTAATGAAACTCAATCATTAAAAAAGCAGATATACTCCTATGTAGTCCTACAGATTTGGCTTCTTTTTTTCTGTAGTAAGCACGTCTACAAGCTTGCATGTCTCTGAAACTAATTAAAGACATCACGTTGTCACCACATCCATAAGACCAGCCAATTTCTTTCCACATGTGGCAGAGTGGTAGGTTTATTCACAGATGGACAAAGAAATCTATGGAAATATGCAAAGATGGGAATGAAAACTGGGTGAACAGTTTGAAAAGAAACATTTTGAGTTAATGGTGTCTATCAGCCACAAATTTGTTTATGTTCCTTTTTTTTTTCCCCCTTAAATGCATTTTCACAAAGAAAACTGGAATGCTTTGTTATGGTTTTGTCCCACCTTCATAATTTGCATTATATTTGTACACTTTTCATATCTGTGTGAAAGGTTTGCCTGAAACACTGTTAGCTGTAAATGCAGCTCAGGCAGATGCTACTACAGTCCCATGGGCTGCAACTGCTCTGAAAAGCAGTCAGAAGTATATCTGCTTTTCTGTAGAGAACTTGAGGGGTCATGCAAAGTCCTCAAGTACAACTCATATTTTACTGAGCCACCGTGGCAACTACCAGCTGGCAGCAAAGGGCACCTTTATTTGATGGAGTCACAGAAAAGAAACACACATGAGTGCACTCCATGATTCATGGCCTCGTGGGTCCCCAAAGCACAGCCACAAGCTTGTTCTGTGGGGTGCACTGCCACTATGCCATGTTCCTGTGTCCTGTATGGAGCCTGCTAGTCCCTTCCCATCCTGAAGGTCCTGGCACAAAAAGGTGCCTCACAGTTTCATTCCGATAGTGACCTCCATACTTTGAAGCTAACAACCCTCTTGGCCTTGGCATAGTGAAGGTCTGGTGGGGCACACAGCCCTGTGACATCCCAGGTCCTACCAGGGACCCACCACAGCCCACAGCAGAAGTGTCAAAACCAAGTTACTCTGTAGCCTTGGCACACAAACATTTGGTGCATAGGGTAAGAACCTGCTTGTGCTCAGCAGGAGCCAGGCAAGGGAATGGGGGCTAACGTAACTATGTCTGGGAATTATGTTCAGCTAGGCCGAAGTGAACAGCAGTAGGGGAACTCTGGGGTGCAAAGCCATTTGCACTGAGTGTTATTGTTGGTAAAGCCATATATGCCTGGTATGGCCTCAGTGTCAGTGTCAGAAGAGCCAGAGTTGTGTACTAGATGTTGTACAACTAGGAACAGTGGGGCAAAACATCAGTGAAGGGTGCTGAGAGAAGCTTGGTGTGGAAGGATGGCAAAAATGTCAGCTTAAATGAAGAAACAGGGAGTAAGGTATAAAATCAGGCAGAAGAAAAAGAAGGATGGATTCTCCAGCAGCAGCACAAAAGCCTGCAGAGACCCATGATCCTGACCTGTGTGCCCCATCCTACTGGGAGGCTGGAGGGACCTTCATGGGACAACCTGCCATCAGGTCTGTGTCAGTCAGATTTGCTGTGGGAGGAAACTGATTTGGACCTCCACCACAACAGAATGGTAATTTCATTGTGATTACATGCTTATGTGTTTCACGGGACTTCAGGCCTATAATTAACAGTTTCATAGCCAAGCCTAATACTCTGCATTGTTCTTTAATTACAAGCTGGTGTATCTGGTTGCCTGGATCACTGAGAATGTTGCTGTCCTACCCATTTCCTTCTAGTGTAATCACTAATCAACAGATATGTTAATCAGTTTGCATCAGCTAGCTTTCAGGTCTCCAGCCTGAAGGGGAAGTGTCAGACCTTGGCAGAAACAAAGCTAAACTCAGACTGAACCCAAAGCATTCTCCCACCTGCCCATGCCCAAGTCTCTGCCAAAACCTCGTATGAAGTTAACTCGTTACGGATTGTCCAGGTCTTTTGTGTTTTGTGTGTTTCTCTGTGCAGCTGCCCTTGGCTACTAAAAACAACAAACCCAAATGCCTGAAGGATCTTCCTCCAGCACTGAGGCTATCAGTAAGGGTTTCCAAACACCGTTTTGCAGAGGCAGGGCAGGCAATGCGAGCAGCAGGAGCCAAGCAGCGCAGGGTGAATAAGAGAAAGCCTGAGACAGACAGAAATCTCAGCAAGGACAAACCGCTTTGCATCACGATGCAGAAGGCTGGAACTGCAGTTTCATCACTCAGCTACACTATTGAACATTTTTGGCAGAAATACTGAATTACTGTATGTGTGGGCTGCAATATTAAATTTCAGTATTCCCTGATCTGTAATATCTTATGTTGCTGCTTCTACTGAAAAACAAAAAGTCTGGCAACCATCAGTCATATTTAACAGAAGCTGGAAAAGACACTGTTGTACTATAATGAGACAATTTTCTAAATGAAGGAGCAGCTGGCATTGAACTTGAATTTCCATAAATTATCTTTTGGCTGTTGTACATTTTGAAACATTTTGGCTTATTGTTAGATACAGGTTAGGGATGAAGCTTCAGATATTTGCCTCTCAGATATCAAAGCTTCATAGCATCAAGCTCTTACTTTCACACTCAACCAAAACTATCTTAAGCAATGTTACCTAGTCACCCTTGCTTATATGTCTACTTGCCTCTCTTAAAGGTCTTTGCTTCCCTGCTACAAATAGATGTTTCCACAAGAACTCCAGATTAGCCTTCATTTCAAGAAAAGAGTATGTTGCCATTAATTTTAAGGTGTGTGCCAAACCCTATGGATACCATATTACTGATACCTGGGTAGGATTTAGAGACTGAGGCAGCAAAGGAATCATTTTGGTCGGTCTCTACTACAAACCACCTGACCAAGGGGAAGCTACTGGTGAAGCATTCCTACTACAGCACAGGAGGCATCGTGTCTTGGAGAATTTCAACCACCCCAACATCTGTTGGGAAAGCAACACGGCGAGCTGTAGACAATCCAGGAGGTTCCTGGGGTGCCTCAACAACTTTCTAAGTCAAGAAATAGACAGACCTACCCAAGGGGGTGTGGTACTCGAACTGACAGTCACCAATGCAAGTGAGCTCACCAGGGATGTGAAGATTAGAGGCAGTCTGGGTTGCAGTGCTAGCACACTAGTGGAGTTCAGAGTCCTAGGGGTATGTATTCGGGCAAGGGGTGTAGGCAGGACCCTGAATTTTAGGAAAGTAAAATTCCAGCTCTTCAAGGTGTTGGTCAATAGGACCCCCTGGGAAACAGTCCTCTGTGACAAGGGTGCAGAGCAGAGCTGGCAGATCTTATCTCTTGAAGGATGTCCAGAGAAGGGCCATGAGGATGACCAGGGGACTGGAGCACCTTTCTCATGAAGACAGGCTGAGAGAGTTGGACTTGTTGAGCCTGGAGAAGAGAAGGCTCTGGAAGATCTTATAACGGCCTTCCAGTACCTGAAGGAGCTACAGGAAAGCTGGGTAGCGGCTGTTCTCAAGGGCATGTAGTGATAGGATGAGTGACAACAGCTTTCAGCTAGAGCAGGGTAAGTTTAGATTAGTCACTAGGAAGAAGTTCTTCACTAAGAGGCTGGTGAGACACTTGAAGAGGTTGCCAAGAGAGAGAGATCCACGCTAGAGCAGGTTTGCTGGGGGAGCTTGTGACTCCATGGGTCTGGGCCTAAAAGGCTGAGACATTCTGTGATTTATGACCGCACCCTATAGCAGTGACCCACCGTGGGGCAGCTAGAGCTGAAGCCCTGTGGGGATTCACATTGGAGTTCATGAAGGACTGCCTCCTGTAGGTGGGACCCCAGCTGCAGCAGAGGAAGGGTGTGAGGAATGCCCCCCTCCTCCCCCTCCCCCCCCCCCCCCCCCCCCGGCTAAGGACAAAAACAACTCTTGAGGAACTGAACAAAACCCCCATTCCTTGCCCCTCCCTGTGCCACAATGTGGGGGGAAGAAGGGAGCAAAATCATGACTAAAGTGACGTCTGCTAAGTAGGGATGGGGGGTAGGTGCTTTAAGATCTGGTCGCACTTCTCATTACCTGACTCTGGCGCCACTGGGTGTGCAGGGCAGTGTAATAAATTAAGAGTTTTCTTTCCTGTATTCTGTGTTGAGTCTGTTTTGCTGATGATGTTGATTGCAGAATGATCTCTCCCTGTCCTTAGCTCGACTCCAAAGATTTTCAATATATATTTTCTCCCTTGTCCAGCTGAAAAAGGGAGTGACAGAGTGACTTTAGTGGGCATCTGGCCTCCAGCCAGGGCCAAACCACCACACTATCATATGCAGAATAGAAATCACATGGAAAAAATATTTGGCAATTAAGGTCAAAAATTGTGCATTAATTTTATTGGAATACTTGTTTCCTGAGCAAGATTTACAACACAACATGCAGACGCATTTAATAATTTACTTCATAGACATTCTGCACTTGTGACAGCTGTGCAACAAAAGAAGCAACAGAGAAAGTTTCCAACCTTATTAATTCCAGAAAGTGACAGCATCTTCAGTAAAGAGCTCCACTGTTGTTAGTGTCAATATGAAGTTCCAACGCTTACCAAGCCAAAGTTACTAATTTCAGCAGCACATTTAAAACTCATTAGACTGCAACACAACTTCTATGTTAAACTGTCAGCAGCGTTCCTTACATTTTTCACAATCTTAACAAAAGTGTAAAAACTTAGCACAACTGTTTTCTAGTGATCAACTGATGAAAAACAAAATAATGCTGTTAGGAAGACAATCTCAGCACAAGTAAATTATGTGATGTTCTTCTGACAAAGCATTGAGCTTATTGCAGGGGTCCTATGTACAGGTACAGAGAAAAAAAGAAAAGGCTCCACAAAATGTAACTACTTATTCAACCAGGTAACGCTGCTCATGTTTTTTTTCACAAAAATGGCATGCAGCTGGGCTGAGTTCTATGTCTTTCAGAAGCTCCATGTATTTGTCTTTCAGGAAATGTATGGGAATTTGGGGCATCTATAAATAGAGGACAGTATTTCTTTTAAAATCTGAGTATTCGACATTTCAGGGAAAGGTGTGACTCTTACCTTTAAGCCTTGCTGTATGAAAGAGACACTAAAATGCTCTCTTGAAAACAGAAACCTGTTCGCCAGGGAGTGTTATACACGATTTGAGCAATACAGCAACAGCAGCTTCTCCAACCACGAGCACAGTTCTTTCACAACCATCACTGAGGTTATGCTGAAGCCCGACACAAATATATTCCCACATTTGTCCAAAAAGAAATGAAATAAACCAACACATCGTACGGGTGTACCACTGATTTCAACGTTATACACATCAACCATGTGTCAAAACTCAAAACAGCAGGTCTAGATTAACCTGACACCACACTGTTCTAGATGCTGCTGAGAAAGAAAGGTTGAAGCATATAAATAGAAAATGCAGTTTTATTTTCAAGCAAAGCAAACCTGGAGCTGTGCTAAAATGAACTAAGATGATGTGTCCAGAGCTGGGGCCCCCAATACAAGAAAGATGTGGAACTGTTGGAGAGGGTTCAGAGGAGGGCCACGAAGATGATCAGAGGGCTGGAGCACCTGCCCTACAAAGAGAGGCTGAGGGAGCTGGGCTTGTTCAGCCTGGAGAAGAGAAGGCTGCGGGGGGACCCCACTGCTGCCTTCCAGTACCTGAAGGGAGCTTGTAAACAGGAGGGGAAACAGCTATTTAAAAGGGTAGCCAATAGCAGGACAAGGAGGAATGGATTAAAACTGAAGGAAGGAAGGTTTAGATTGGATATTAGGGGGAAGTTTTTACAGAAAGAGTGGTGAGGTGCTGGAACAGGCTGCCCAGAGAAGTAGTGGATGCCCCGTCCCTGGAAGTGTTCAAGGCCAGGTTGGATGGGGTCCTGTGCAACCTTGTGTAGATCCAGGCATGGAGGTTGGTGGCCCTGCCTGTGGCAGGGGGGTTGGAGCTTTATGATCCTTGGGGTCCCTTCCAACCCATGCCATTCTATGATTCTATGATTATGGACTAGAATTCACTTATTAAAATGCTAATCATATTAGAACACATTAATCACAGCTGTGCTCATCTCTGAATTCAGGATTACTAAATTTATGAATGGCAATGACAAAAATTACTGTTTTGTCTCACAGACAGGCTATCACTTCAGTGTTCTTTGGGAAGCTCTAACACTTTAATCTGAACCTTATTCTAACTGACAATGGAAAAACCAGCCACAGTTTAGCGAGAGAAAGACAGACAACTGCTGCTGAATGACAGGAGTTTTCTGCTTTGTCTTTTGAAAGAGCTCGATTTCACTGGATCACTGAACGCATCACTGCGGGAGGGCCAAGCAATCTGTGACTGAGTGTCCTGGTTGGCAAGCTGCTTAAATAATGACCCAGTTCCCACATGCAGAGCCATGCTATTTAAGCTGCTAACAGTCAACAGTTTGCACACAAGAGCAGCACACTGTAGCCTATCAAAAACCCCAAACACCTTTAAGTGCTTTAAATGAAGGAGTTGGTATTGTTAAGAAGGGAGATGAGGGAAGACATATTTGAGAATTGTAGCACACACATAAAACCAAACACTTCTAAAACCTCTTTGAAACTCTTGGAAGGCCCCTTCCAAAGAGGAAGTATGTGTTGTTTTCTGTGGAAACACTTAACATACACAGCAGAACAGGGAAAAATGGACACACACCTCAAGATGTCTCTGGGGAAAGAAAATTAAAATGGTTCCCTTTATCATACACCTAAACATATTAAAATTTGTCTATTAAGCCCATATGGCAAAGGAAACTGGCAAAATTTATTTTTACTGTTAAAAAAGCCATATGGATTCATTAAAACCATGCTTGTCCAGCTAAGCCGATATTTCTCCTAACAAGCCCTCCTCCTGCTTCAGAGAGACTGTAGTGTTGCTGTGCTCTTAATCTCCATCCTCCATCAAGCCAACGATTGTCCCAAGTGTGGCAGTCGCACTGACAGAGCTCGGTCCGTGCCGTGCAAGGCTGCAGTACTACAACGAGAGATCTTTAAAATGTCATGAGCATATCACGTTCCTGTACGCTGGTGTAGAAAGGCTTCCCAAAGATAAAGGAGTGTAGACCTGGTTTGATCTTCTCAGCCAAAGCCATTATTATGTTAAGATCGCCCTCTGCTGTTAAATCAAGATCTATCTTCAAGCTACGAAGAGACCTGAACGGTTTTTTTCCCTTTTGCCTGCAATAAAATAAAGAGGGTGTTTGGAAAAAAAGAACAGAGGAATTTTCTTTTAGAAACACCTTTCTATCATCTGTTCACTTACGTGTCATCTTCTATGTATTTTATTAAAGTTAAGGCTTTTCTGTGAAGGACCAGCAGAAATTGTGCGAGGAAAGTACTCCTTAGAGCCAAGCCAGGCTTCAGGTGAAATATCTGTTAAAAATTGCACCAGAAAATTAAGTGGATGTGGAAATTCAAGAAACACTTTAAGAACATGGAATATAAAGAAACATTGCATATACATGTAACGTATCCTTAGTTGCAGCAAAGCAGGCACGTTAACAGCAGATTTGTTGATGGACTCAACATTGTTCCTTAATTCTCTAGCTGCTCTGATTAGCAGTAAATTCAGTTGTTTCAGAATTCTGTTTGGATAAAATGTGATTTTCCTTTTAAAAGTAATCTGGAAATAATCTCAGTCAGGCAGATTTCTCAATTCTCCAACTGCAGACACTGTTGCACAGCAACAGAGAATGTGCTTTTTTTTTCATATGTAAGAAGGACTTTCACTATTATACTAGTACTACAAATAACACAAGTATTTATCTCTCTAGCTGTGCAGAGAAGAAATGTAGCACTAGTATGTAAGAGTTCCCAAGCCAACAAAGTACTTATTTACGTTAAATTATCTATTACTAGTGCTGAAAGACTGAACTTCAGCTCTTGTTCAATTACCTGATCCAGGAAGGCTTTCACTAATGTATCTCGATGCAGGATATCTTGAAAAACATTTCTGTAGAAAATAAAGCAAACACATGTGAGGCAACAGCCTTACTGTTTATAATCTGGCAGAAATTAAAAGTGAACAAAAAATTTTAGTGAATTATAATCCGACTATTTTTACAGCTAATACAGAATTTTAGAAGTTAAAACTTTGAGGTGAAATTAACTAAACACAGGAATGCCCTGTGAAATACACTTAGCTCTGTTATACCACTAATTAAAACAGGAAGCAAAATTAACATAACATGGTCAGAAGTATCACTGAAAATTAAACAGTATTTAATGCAAGAAAACTGCTGATGAACTGATAAATTCCTCCAAAACGTATGCAACTACCAGAGCTGAAGGAACTTTTTCAAAGCAAACAACCTTACGTACTTCATTAGAAATTACACTTTGTACTACTTTGCTCTCTTGTCCCAAATCAACAAGCCCAGAGATGTGAGAGAGAAGTACATACAAATCAGGCGTGAAACTCTCATCTGTGTGGATAATATGATCTTGAGACATTTCTTCATCTGAATTAGCTCTCCAGAACGCTGTCAGCTCAGATCTCATATATCGTCGTTGGTTATAGATGTGTTCATGACAAGGCGGCATCTGCTTCACCGTATTGACATCTACATCTATATGTGTAGTAGGATATGGGGCATACATTACTTGACGGAAGGGCAACACAAAGCTTCCTGTTGCATCCTGTTTTAGTGGAAAAAAAATTGTTCTTCAAGTTACTTCTTTTAAGGAAACAAAGGTATATTGGAACAAAACAACGTTAAAGCATCCTGCCTGAATTCTAAATCTCATTTTTTTTAGACATGGGGTTTTTTTGAGAGAACTGGTGGTTGTAGATCATTCTGGATGATTCCCATAATACAACAGTGAAAAGAGGTACTGAGGTAACCTGTGTATTACAGGATTGCATCATCTCATTCATGAGCCCATTAGTATTACAGCACTGTACTTACTGGCTAAGCTTAGACTGCTCATTACAGCAGAAACATACTTATTCTATTCATCCTGACCCACTGCTACAGCCCTGTTAAAATTGTTAGAAACTGTAGGACTGTTGGATTGGTTCGTTTTGTTTGGGTTTTTTTTTGGTTTGGTATCACTCAAAAACTTAATGGCTTTTGGGATTCTAGCCCCAGGTAGGCAAAAGAATATTATTATTGTACTTCAAAGTATAGGAGCAATTCTGGACAATACTCAAGAAACAGATCTGTCAGATGTAAGACTGCCTTGGAATTTTTTACATGCAAATAGTTAAAAGGAAAGCTTTAAGGACAGAAAGGAATCTAGGGAGGACAACCTATTCCTTTAAGAATGAATGGGTGTATGCATGTGCATATCACATGCGTGCACATACACATGAAGCGAAGAGTGTTCAAAAAATACAGAACAGAACTGACCTAAGCATACTTACTTTGAGTAAGCCTTGGACAAACAGTCCTGACTCGTATTTGAAAGAAGACTCATTCCTACAGAGCCTGGAACACTTCCGTTCTGACGGCGTGAGGAACAGGCACAGTGTTCTCACAATCTGCAGTAAGAAGAACAGTTTAGAAAAAATGTGAAAATGTAAGGGATGGACTGATCTTTAAATGCAATTTCTGAATAGAATGTATTAGACATTTCAAATTATGAACAAACAGTTCATTCTGCTTATCAGGAACTTATCAAACTTATCAAAACTGCCAAAGTCACAGAATAGCAACATGCTATTATTACGCTTCAAGCCATTTTACTCCAACTTCTTGCCAAAAGAAGAAAAAAATCCAACACTTTTTTGGCAAAGTTTGTTTTTTTTAGCCAACTGTGCAGAACAAATCACTTCTATCTTCTACTACATCTTTCTATTACATAAACATGAGTTACTGTGATTACTTTCCTAGCCTTTTGAGCCTCTAATTTTATTCAATCCATACTGAAACACCAGCTATTGTCTCCAATCAGGCACAGTCAATTTCCTAAATAAGCATCCATGCTTGTTTCCTCAGTAATTTCCACGAACTCTCCATTAAAAGCAACAAAGGTACTTCATTTTCCATTTTCAAACTCCTTTGCTGCAACAGCTAGAAGCAATTATCTGCAAATGCAAACACTTACTCCATTCTGCTAATCTTCTAATCACAACCTGTTGTATCCTACCTGTGCCCATAAGGTGTCTGAGAAGGTTTCATCCTTGCACAATGTGTTTATGTGGTACATAAAACAGTGATAACTTACTTCCTGACTAGTGCTTTTTGCCATTCCAGCAAAATGCAATAGCTGGGTTTGGGGCTTTTTTTTTTTTTAACTTTAAGGAAAGCTAAATTATGCCATAAAGCAAGCAATTACTTCAGAACAGTTGCACTGTGACACAAAAAGCACATTATTGGTAAGATTCTGTATAGAATTTATGAAGTTTTCTCTGGGCGTTATCCTGAGACCACGTTCTTCAATTTTTTTTTGCTGTAGCATCTAGCTTACCGATACATACTTACAATCATTTAGACCCTAAAGCCTTTTATTTTATGAACTAGAAACTTCAAGCCTTTTATAAGCACTTAAGCCTTTAATATTACCTCTATTACACTAACTTAATCATATGCAAACCTTCCATCCCTGAAACAATACACATTAACTCTGGTTAGCTGATTTCAGCTAAGAAGAGGGAATTTTCTCTTCTCGAGGACATGGGACACTGTTAGCACATGGCTGAGAGGCCCCTCTATAGACTAAAAACTTGTAATGCTATGTAACTACACAGCACCTCACCTCCCACAAGCTGTGTTACTACACTCTTTAAGTGCAGTGGCTCATAATACCTGAAGGCTCTAGGATCGCACAGTTCTGTGAGACTCTTCATTCCCAGTTGCAGCAATGTTCTGAATCAAAGAGGTATATTAAAGGACTCAGACATGAATATTGAGAGGCAACTGACTAAACGAAATACATTTTCTCACAAAGAAAACCACATTTTTCTCTGAATATCCTGACTGAAAATTAACTTCAGTGTTTTTATTGGAAGGGATGCAATACTGCCCTAGTTAAACACAAGTCAAAGGGAAATGTATTTGAACAAAATACTGATACACTGCACTGTGCTAAAAAGAAATATGCTCCAAGAAGTATTTCAATGGACAGTAAACACAAGTGTATCTTTTCCAGGAATGGCTTTACATTTAACTGAAACTAGCACTTTGGTATAATTAAAAAGCTGTATACAAAAATCATACTTGTAGAATTCTGAAAAAAGAAAACATCCTCATTTGATTTTTCCTTCATGTACTGGGCAATACCTAATAAGCACCAAGAAACTCTCCATTTAAACAAAAATAGTAGAGAAAAAGCAGTGCAGGGAAAAGTTTCATCTCGGTTCAAATGAAGTATTTCATAACAAGTTTAGAAGAGAGTTAAAAACAGTAACAGCATGAGGAAAAATTGTCTAACACAAAAATGTAATTGTTTTCTTGTTCTGAAATGACAACTGACAAGAGTGACCTCTCTTCCTCCCAAATAGATGGCAATGATGTATATACTCTTGCTTGTTTAGAGATAGAGTTATTATATCCAGACATGAAAGCTCCTCAGCATCACCTCTACTGATGCACTCCAGCAAATCTGACGCACTGAGCATTTTGTTGTTACAGGACTCAGTTTTAGGGGTTTACATCTGTATGTTGCCTCTTTCTGGGTCTTCTGGAAGCCTGAGTGAAACCTAATTTAAGATCTTGCAGTTAATCTGTACACTTGTTCACCACTTTAAACAGACTGATGATGAAGTGAAGACAAAGACAGCTATGCTGTAAGAATGCTGCGACTGTTGGAATGGTTCCAGGTGTTAGTACGCTTGACCATTTCAATGCACCTGTGTGACTACGGGCTCGATAGCTTTGAGATTCTGTGAAACACCAGCAGTTCATGATGCAGAAGTACACTGATTCCCAAGCAAATGAGAAATTACATAAAACCTAGTTTCTTAAGAATACCCACTGACATAGCTGAACTGGGCAAGCCAGTTCGGACCTCTTCCATTTGCACATTTTAACTCACCACCCTGATTTTAGAAGCTTAGACTCATTTACTACTTGTACCAGTTTCATAGGTTAATTTTCTTACAGATGCCAGAATACAACAGATAAAGTGATTTTCAGACAGAACTATTGACTGCTAGACCAGTCAGCTGAAGTAAGATAACCAGACAATAGAATTCCTTCCTTCTTCAACCTCAAGTATAGTTCTAGATAAACACTGTTCCATATAACATGCTAACACTCCTAATAATCAGCATTTAAGTCTGTTGTATTAGAAAGTGCATTACCTTATTAACTTTTTCTGCGCTGCTTCCTACAACTACAGAACAACCACAAGTCTGCAGGTGTGAACTAATTGCACTGCAAATAAAAGCAAACATAGGTTAATAAATTTAATCAGACTTCTCAAGTAAAACAATTCTCACCTTCACAAGAAGAATAAAGTGCTTCTAGTATAAATACAGGTCTCACACAGCTATGTAGGTTACTGCTGAAATCCAGAAGCATCTACAGTTTCATTTTGATGAACAAAAAGACTGTCACTCAGATCCTCCTAACACCAGTTACAAAGCAAACAAAAACTAACTGCTGCTACTGTCTAACCATAGCACAGCATTACACAATAACCAAGGATCTGAAAGCATTTTGAAAGAAGATCAGTTATATGGTTGTCCTCATTTTCTGAGGCTGTGGATCAGAATCCAGTTTTGGGAGACTTGACAGGTAAATTGTTCTACTCTTAGTAACTGCATGGGTAAGAGCACATAACAAGCTTAAGCCCATCAGAGTACATACAGACATGCTGGAAGCTCAATGTCCTTGTCTCATGAGCTGCCACCAGCACAGTCCTGAAGCATGCAGTAAAAACACCTAGAGTACCCCTAGCAACTCTCAATTTGCCCTCATGAAACTCCTGTTGAGGTTTCTTATCCTTCCCTCTTATACTTTCTTAGACCAACACTTGTCCCACAGCTCCAAAAACTCTAGATACCCCAGAAAGTTTAGATTTTACTAAATTTTTACTTCTGTATCTGTGTATATACAGAATTACATTTTTGCTGTCTTTCTGAAGGATGCATTGTATGTGATTAACTAGTTCCATAAACACCTCTAATTGATGAGGACTATAAAAGTCACACTCAGAAATCCTACAGGTGGACTCCATAGTGGACCTGTTACTAGTTATCCTACCAAGTATATTCTAAGAGATAAATTTAAGGCTATCTGAATACTTACGAATTCTTTCTTTGGGGAAGAAATAGGTGTCCAACTTCATTTAGATGTTACTAAGAAAGTATAACTGCTTGTTTTAAAGGTTGCTATTATTGATATGACTGTTTATTTAATGACATTTTTATTCACTGACATGTATAAATCCATTAACCCTATATTTAAGACTTGAAATCTGAACCCAGATGAGATCACAACTTTGCAGATAAACTAAAAGGCAGACATTTGGATCCTTCCTACAAATGGCCAAGATACTCTTTTCAGGACAAAATTTCCATGAAGAAGTAGTAGCAAGGAGGTAACTGACACCCTACAATCTACTACTACCTGGCAAATAAATCTCCACCTGGTATTAGAATAGCTCATCACTATAGGGCCAACAGCTCTAGCTGTTCACAGTAATTAAGCAAAGAGCATGGAATGGATTATTTCCCAAATCGTCTACAGAAGTAAGTACTACATTATTGTGAAGAATTCGTTAATTTAGCAAATTAATTTCTGTAGTACTGAAAGCGTATGTGACGCAGCATAAATAGGTGGCACTAAGCACTACATAAATGAATACAGTTATACCAGCAATGTTCTAAAAGATAATAAAACATCAATTAAATTATATGAAATATGCTTTCCCACAGGAAGAGACCAAGTTGCTCTCCAGTGCAACCATATCCACATATACACTAAAAACTGAGGTAACAAGAGAAATACATCACTTAATAAAGTGCATTCTATATGCCAAACTATTAATGACTCTTACTCATAGTTAATGCAGTAAACATAACCAGGTTTTTAGCATTTCATAAAAGTCTGACTTCGACTTCTATCCTCATAAACTTAAATGTAAGTATCAAAGAACAACTATATTTGATAGGAATTCTATTATCAAGCAAATGACTCTGTGATGACGCAGGCTACAGAGACACAACTGTTAGCCCAGAGCCATTCTTCTACAAAGACAGCAACTTCTACAGCATTTTAATAAACAAGAATCTAAAAGCCAAATACATGTCATGCTCCCTCCTTCTGTAAAAACTAATCTAACACGTGTTCACATGCACATACAAATACATATAAATGGACATAAAAGTGTAAACCATTTTACTACTGAATAAATCAAAGCTGAAATTCATACTTGAGGAGAAAGCCTTCGTGGCAACTATCTCCAATGTCATCATCATTTAGCACTGTTTCACTTATCTGAAAAGCAAGTAAATATAAACAAAGGTTAGACAAGGATCCGCAATGCCTCACAATTAATTGATTACTGTTCTTAATAAGTGGGAACTGTTTGGGAGCTATTTAGGTTAAGTTGTAAGACTGCCCCAAGAAGCACAACCTTAAAAAGACCTTCCAACTTTGGCCAAAGCATTCTCAAAATGAAAAATTCACTCAATTATTAAAGGTTCTTCATCTGTCAAAAGTCAGATTCCTCCTAAGGATTTTTCTCCTACAAACCGATCCAAAATACTTTAAACTAGTGAATGTGAGATCATTTCTGCTTCTTCCATGAGAACACTAAACCTCACTAGAAGAGGTATCAACATTTGGTAAAAGCCATTTACCTCCCCATTCGTTTTGTTTTGTATCAAATAGCTTTTCCATTCCGCTCTTAAAAAGAGTATCCGCCTACACAGCCAATTTTGCTAAGTGCTGACCATAAAAACCACTGCTAGTACTGTTATATTTACTGAGATAAAACAGTTATGTTAAACCATTCTCTACACCACTTAGAACTTAATGTGGAACAGCTGAAGTGTATAAGAATTTTTGACAACCATGAGGTTTTTGTCTGCCAACAGGAGTACCAAACTAGAGTGCCAAAGCCACTTTCTATTCATAATCCAAAGAACAAAAGGACTTACATCTATTTCTTCTGGAACACTGTGTGATTTCATAGATGAAAGGAGTTCCATTACAGGAATGACTTCTCCTGTCAGCATCGGAATGATGCTCTGGCCCTGTACAATAAATTAAAACGCTTGAAGTTACTACTAACATGAACTTGCAATATTACATGTACAACATCTTTAACTTCCTACTGTTTGAAGCGTGGTATGAGCAGAAAATTGATGCACAGACTTCTTGAGCTTTGCTCTTCAGTAATTATGAATGGGAAACATGTATTTTGTTTCTCAATATAATATCTATTTCCATGGTCTTATACTAATTTTCACAATCAGTCTGACTGACCAAGAGAATAAGTATGTGGAGTTTGATGATTTGATCGTATCCTATTACATGCAATTACTGTTAAGCATGTTAGGTCCAGGGTTTTAACAATGACAGGAAAATAAAAAACAGGCATATTAGTCATTAACATATAAAATGACTTATCTATCACAAGAAAGTGAAGCCACAATTTCTTACTGACAATCTGACAGTTTCAAAAAGCAAATTCTTTTCAGTCTTATCCATTAGGTCTCCAAACACATTCCAACATGACAGACTCCATACATGTCTGGAACTTGCAAAGGTAATGACCTAGTGAAAAAACATCCCTGATAGGAGGCGAGCATCAATCTATAGAAGGTACTACCTTTACAGAGCTTCCAGTTCAAGTAAACGACTTTCCTTTTCTGAAAGGTAATATTCTTCATAGATTTCCACTTTACCCATAAAGTGATGAAATACATTTTCCTTCATTTTGTTGACATCTTCCATCATCCTATCTTCAGTAACTTTGCATTCTGTGCATGGCAGGTCACCAGCCAGTCCAAAGTATCTTCCTGGATCCCAAAAATAAGAAGCAGCACCAACTTCCAGCGTCACCAGATGCAGTCAAGCAGTTTTGTGATCGTGTGCCCTATGCATCAACCAGAGGGTCCTTACCTGATCCTCCATTCTCTCTGTGCCTTCCAAGACAATCTTCTGGAAATGTTCTTGCCTCTCCTGAGCAAGAGAAGCAGTTAGATATAAACGCTCTGGCATTGGTTCGCACACGTATGCACACAACAGTGAAATGATACAGGTTCTTCCCTGCAGAGTCACGCTTCTTGGGTTCAAATTCTGATGTTCGAGTCTTTTTTCTTTTACAGAGTTGACATTAGCAGGCACTGATGTAATTTTAAACAGATCAATGTTCCCTGCTCTGCCCCTCACCAAACCTCTCATACGCTTGGGCACGAGTAGCAAGAAAGGGTGGGTGGGATGACAACGACAAAACATCACTTTTCTTCATTGCAGATCAAGAAAATGCCAAATGATCACACTATGCTGCAGAATTCCACTTTATATGGGTTTTTATTTTCAAACATGTAAGGTACAAACTGATGGTTCCTGATGCAGCAATGGAAAAAATGATCTTCAGAATGAGGAAAATAACTTGTTTGGTGCGATTAGGAAAAAAAAAAAAAAAGACTTTTTTTTTTTTCTACACCTTGAGACTCTGACAAGTCATCAAGATACTGTTTTACAACCATGTACATGAGACATGACACTTCAAAATACACAAAACATAACATACAAGAGACTGGACACAGTTCTCAACAGACTTATCAGAAACTGTGCAGCAAACTGCATTCAAAATGCAACTTACAATGGAATCAAGTTATTATTCACAAAGAGAATTCAGTATTAATCAATGGAACAATCAATACAATATGCAAGAAATGGAAGCTGTTGCGAGAACTACTATCTTTCGCTAGATGCTGATGATTTATTGCATTTTTTTTTCGTTACTTATTAGTTTTGTGTGACCAAAATGCTCAATGTTGGTAAACTTCAAGAGGGGAAAGAGTTTACACTAACTTTTTTTGAGCAGGTAAGAAGGGAACAAGCTACAGTGAGTTGTCCTGAACAAGTAATAATAAAAAAAAGAAGCATCTGAGAAAAACAATGCTGTAACGAGTGAGACTCCTTTGGGGTACATTACATCCTTGAGTTTCAGCAGCAATGAAGACATCCTTGACAATGAAGATCCTTTGCTTTAAAAGAAGTTTTGGAAGCCACAGTACAAGAGGGACATGAAACTACTGGCATGTCCAGAGGAGGGAAAAAAGGATGATGGTCTGGAGGGGAAGACTTACAAGGAGAGGCTGAAGTCCCTGGGTTTGTTCAGCCTGGAGAAGAAGAGGCTGAGGGGTGACCTCACCAAGGTCTGTGGCTTCCTGATGAGGGGGAGCGAAGGGGCAGGTGCTGATCCTTTGGTGTCCAGTGACAGAACCTAAGGGAATGGCATGGAGCTGCAACGGGGAGGGGTTAGGTTGGAGATTAGGAAAAGGTTCTTTACTGAGAGGGTGTTTGGGCACTGGAACAGGCTCCCCAGTGAAGCGGTCACAAGCACTGAGCTTGACTGAGTTCAAGAAGCGTCTGCATGATGCACTCAGTCCCATGCTCTGACTTGGTTGGCCCTGTATGGAGCCAGGAGTTGGATTTGATGATCCTTGTAGGTCTCTTCCAACTCAGGAGATTCTATAGGTCAGTCTTCATGAAGAGAATGGTGTAAGTCGCTTCTTTTTAGAAATGCAACTGCTCAAAATTGTTAGACAAACATCTGGAATATAAAATTGAAGCTGATAAAAGGGATTTCTAATCCCATATAGAAGACTCATTTGGAGTTGCTTGTCTTTATTTGCCAGTGTGAATACTGTTTCTCCTAGTCCTTGAGTTCAGGTTTCTTCTCTTTGAAAGCCTAGCTGGAACTGCTGCCCAGCTCTACACAGAGCTCATGAGAGCTGTTAGCCACAACTGTTAGAAACTTCAGAAGAGATAGGTAGTTAATTTCAGATATTTGTTCCCTTGTAGCCATAGCTGCTGACCTGCCTCAAAATATAAACTCGAAAATGAGCCTGTTTCAATTAAATATAAAACTTACGTGCAAATTTTAGTCAACATTTTCAAAACAGTTTTCTCACTTCTAGGTAAGGCTGCAGAACTACAGATATGTGCAGGGATCTTTGATCTTCCTCAAAAAAAAAAAAAGAAAGAAAAAGACAATAAATGTCTTCTTTCAGAATGTGTCACTGTCACAGCTGGCCCAGCTGGCCTATCCACTTCAAGAACATTTGAAAAGGAACAAAGAACTTCATGACCAATTTCTGAGGAAACTAGTAAAAACCATATTTTTGTCATTCTCAATGCCACCTGAAGGCTACTCTGTGGAAACATACGGATACAGATCAAGATCCAGAAAGAGGTAAGACATACTATAGTTAAGAATGATGAACAATTCTTATTTGTTTGTTAAAAGTCAGTATAGAGAACACTAAATGACAGAGAAGCAGTGCAATCAAGCATATGAGATAGCATCCACTTGCGCCAAAAGCACTACCATGAAGTAGGCTTTTAGAAGACTAGATTAGGAATTAAGTATTTTTGTTTCTAGTATATAGAACATGAAGGTTTATGTCCTATCCTTCCTTTGAAAAATAAACCCCAGAAGTATCAAAAGCCAATGTGATGGAAAACACTGCCAGTCGTCATCAGGCAATATAGCAAAAAAATTAATGGAGTTTGTTCATGTAACAACAAGAAAACACCACAAAATTTTTCTGGAATCTTCATTAGCTCAGATAAGAGCACTCGCAAAGGAGTTTTCAAGTATGTTGACTAGAGGTCTCAAACCAGAATGGGAACAAAAACTTTATCAGACAAACATGCATCACCATATTACAGCTGACATGCAATCTGCTCCTCTAAGACAACTTGTACTCCATGACAACAGATATATTGTTTTATTACTAGAATGTTATTTCAAATAAAAACATGTAACAGTTTTCACCCAGTAAGGAAATATCCATAATGTACGGACAGGTAAGAGTTCCATTTCTTCTGAACAATTTAGTAAGTTTTCCTTTTTGAATTTCAAAAGCAGAAATATTTGGACTGAAGTAGATCTAGTTGTGTGGTTCTCTCATTAATTTGACAAAATTGAACACCAGACAACTCTTTGTTGATATCCTTTGTTTAAAAAAAATAAAACTGAGAACAATGACAACTTGACACTCTTTTCTGCACCTCAACAGTGGGCAATGATTTGAAACAGCAAATTTACAATTCTATCTAGTTTGAATACAGTAATTAACACAGTTAGAAGCAAAATTTTTTATCAAATTCAGAGCTGAAAAAAGTCTGCTACAGATTATGTAAATCATGTGGCTACACACTTCAGCCTTGAATTTACTGACATACTGGTATCTTTTAACCTTCAAATGGGTATACCTGTAGAGAGGTCAGCCTCCTCTTAAGTTTTTGTGTCTGGATTGCTAGGTAACAGGTGACCATGGAATTTTAATCCTTATTTTTGCACAAGACAACCCATACACCTGTTTTAACAACAAACAACAAACCTACCTTGTGCATCCATATTCTTCCTTTCCTTATAATATGCGTCAGCCTATCCACACACACTCTATGAAGTGGCAGGTAGAAGCCAAGTTCGCTTTGTGGAAGTATAATTGATAGTCCGTATGTGCTTCTGTCTCCATTCCAGTTTCCATCAAAAATTAATGACACAATGATTACTCTTTTTTCTGCCAAGACGAAGAACTTCACATCTATGGCACCACTTTCTGCATTCCGAAGTATTTCTCCATTCAGGGTGTGGTTAGCAAGAAAAGTTATTTCACCGTCACTCAGAAGTACCTGTTCTGTCTTTGGGGCCCAGATGTGCCGCACTCGGGGGCCAAGAATATTGTCCCAGTAGGCAAAAGTGGCGGCTAATAAAGGTGATTCGCCATTTAAAGAGATCTCCGTTTTAGCAACTGCAGGGGACGGTGGGGGACAAAGAGCTGACATCCCTGCTTCCTCTCTCATGTAAAACTGAAATGCTCACGCTACCTAAAAATAAATAAATAAATAAATAGATAAGGTTTCACAGAAAAGAAAACCAAACAGAAACCCCCAACTTCGGAGCAGCATTATTATCTCATCTTCCGTTGCTTCCCAGTAAGACTTTAAGAGACAACCTGACTTCTACCAACTTCACTGTAGACCTCATCCAAGGAGGCAGCGCACACACACGCCGTGCACGTAACGAAGCGGCATGCCTTATAAACGTTGGTCAGTCACACCACAAATGCCCTTTACTCACTACACGAGTATGAATTGAGCCAGATTCAGCTTGTGTAAGAAAACGGACATACCATAAATATATCCTTTAACTCATGACGCTGCAATAGCAGACAAAGGCTCAGCACTTGACAGAACGTACTGAGGGAGGAGTCTCCATATATCGCAGGCACAAATCCTTAGCCATCTGTCCCAGCAGCTCCCAACACCCGCACCGCTTCCCCATTCTGACGGGGCTTCAGAAGACAACAAGAAGTTTCACCTTCCCTAAAAGCCACGCTGGAGACACAGAACACGAACAAACTCCACTCAGGATGGAAACCTCCAAAAGCGACAGCGCATGTGTCCTGATGACACCTCCCGTCGCCAGAACTCGGCTCGCCTTGCCTCGCCTTTCCTCTCCGCCCGCAGGACAGCGGCGGGGAAGCCCCAGCAGCACCC
Organism: Laterallus jamaicensis coturniculus; assembly: GCA_022605575.1. Classification (NCBI taxonomy): domain Eukaryota; kingdom Metazoa; phylum Chordata; class Aves; order Gruiformes; family Rallidae; genus Laterallus; species Laterallus jamaicensis. The sequence continues at coordinate 3,735,303 of JAKCOX010000054.1, forward strand.
ACCCCTCTGACGCAGCCGTAACCCGCCCGGCCTCTGGCACCGTCTCACCTATCTCAACCCAGCGGGTTTTTTAACCCTTGTGAGAGACCCGAACACGACCGTCCGGGTACGTGTCCTCAGCGCAGGCGGGTATCACACCGTCCTCTGCGGCTACTCATCGGCTCGACCGAGCAACCCGAGGCCGTGCCTTGCCAGTCGGGAGACCGGCCCGGGCGGCAGCAGGGAGGCGAGCCCGCCCCAGCCTCTAAATGTGACTTTCTCGGTTTTCGGGGAAAAGGGAAGGCGGACGGCAGCCACCCCTGCCGCTGCCTCCTGGCGCCCGCGGGCGGCCGACAGACTTCCTCCCGCCGCGGCCCCCCCAGCAAAGCCAGCCGCCGCCACGGCAGCCGGGGCACACGCCGACAGCCCGCCGGCTGAGCCACGGCGCTCCCGGCCCGGATCAGGCCCGCCTCGCACCCTCCGGCTCTGGTCTGATCTTCGGAAAGGACCCATCTCCCGAGGAGAGCAAGCTACAAGGAGGGCCAACCCCACCCTCCGCTACAGCAGGGGACGACACCAGACCCCGCAGCGGAACGTACACAACACCCACAGCCCCACGCCCGCCTCACCTGCGCCCCATACGCTGCGCCGCGCATGCGCCCACCCTGTCTCCGCTGCCCACACCTCGGCGGGCCTCAGCAGTGCTTCTGCGCAGGCGCGGCACCGCCCCTCGCCGGCACCGGGCGTTGCCGGTGGGCGGGGAACTGAGCGGTCGTAGTAACTGCCAGCGCCGTGTTGGCGATGGCCGCGGCAGCAGCCTGGCTGTGTGGCGTTACTGCGGCGGGAACATGGCGGCGGGCGGAAGGCTGGCACAAACGCTTGGGTGCTCGGCGGCGGGCAGGGCGGCACTGCGGGGGGAGGTGTGTAAGGCCTGTGCCTGTGGAAGCGGGCTAGCCTGGAGCTGCCAGAGGGCGCCGGGGCCGCCCTGATGGGCAATCGGCGTTTGCTGGGTGCTTAAAAAAGCTCCTCTTAGACTGGGCTTTTACTGGCCTTAAAGTAGGAAGTTAATAATGACAGAACAAGGTCAGCGGCCAAACATTCACTACGCAATGCAGCAGGGCTTGGGCTGTGTTCAGTTTGACGGGTATGTGGTGAACTACCTTTACATCCCGCTGCTCCTGCGGCCCGGCCTGGAGGGGAATCGCCACAGCCGCTAACCTGAGGCGGTATTTAGCCAGTTACAGCCTCAGGTGGGAAAAGGCCCCTCTGCTCATTCCCTCTGCTGTGGCCTCAGGGGGTGTTTTGCTCAGGTTCATGGGCCTGTGCAGGAGATCCTGAACGGGCATCAGGGGGAATTGGCCAGCCCCTTTTCAGTGGTCAGTGGGGACAGGACTAGGGGCAATGGCTGTAAGCTGGAGCACAGGAAGTTCCACACCAACATGCGGAGGAACTTTTTCACAGTGAGGGTGACAGAGCCCTGGAATAGGCTGCCCAGGGAGGTGGTGGAGATATTCAAGTCTCGTCTGGACGCCTATCTATGTAATATGAGGTAGGGAGCCTGCTTTGGCAGGGGGGTTGGACCCGATGATCTCTCGAGGTCCCTTCCAACCGCTAAGATTCTGTGATTCTGTGATCAGGCCCGAAGTATGATTTTGTGAAAAATTTTTTCCTTGTCTTTTTCCTTGGGCTCTCCCCATTTAACCACAAAAATCACCCGCTTCAAAGCGCCCTTGATGTTTGGCAATCGAATAGGTCACATCAAAAAATGTAGTCTTCACCTAGATAAGACTTAACCTTTTAGATTGCATTTATTAATGATTTAAAAAAAAAACAAACAAAACAAAACAACAAAACCCCCACAAGCATTGAACACAAAATAAATTATTCCTGACTGCTGGACTGCAGTTTTAGTTTCTGAGAAGCAGAGCTCCGATAAAAGTAAATGGCTGCACAAAATTTATGTAACAAGTATACAGGAGCTTAGAGAAGCACTGCATTTAAACTCTAGTTTTAAAAATTGCTGATATTCTAAGATTAGGCATCAAATTCAGTGGAATTTCACTACTTACCTCTCGTCTAAATGTAAATCTATGCAATTCATAAAAAAGTCGCCAGGTTTTGTTCATTTAGTTTACATTTGAACAGTTAAGATGAATGTAAACTGCTCACATAGCTGTAAACACTAAGATTTATGATAAGAAAAGTCCACTGATGCTAGATAACTAATGGTGTAGAAAAAGTGGGCTTTAGGGATTTGGAAGTAGGGTTTATCATTATTGTGTCACTGAATTGGCACATAGCCTTGCATAAGAAACGTAAGTGTTGCTGCATCGGTTTTACCATTGGAAGCTGCTTTGAGAATTCTATGTTTAAAAGCTAATCACCGTGTTATATGCGAAGGAATACTAGCGTGAATTGCAAATCCTTTCTTTTTTGTTGAAGTAATGATGAGACTCTGTAATCGCGACAGTGGTATTACTGTCAGAGGGAATTTTCTGCCTGCTGTAGCAATACCGATGCCTTTTTTTTTTGTTCCCTTCAGTTTTTCATACTTTCTTCAGCAGAGAGGAGAGAAAACAGTCTCATTGCATATGATTTGAGAAGACTGCCAGTATTTCTGCAGGTGCCTTTTGTGGACACATCAGAAGTGTTGACAAGTTGCAATGTAAGCAGATTTTTTTACCCCCTGACAAAGAATATATCTGGCTATGAAGCTTAATGCTGCACATCTGCAAAGAAATTAATTAGAGTGTGGGACAGAGGAGATGTAAATGAGCTCAGTCTCTGAGCTCAAGCAAAACCACATTTCTATTTTATTAATTTATCATTTGTCTATGACATCCTGAATCATCATTACGAGTAATTTTATGTTTTAAAATAAGGGACTACATAGGCAAAAAGGGAAAAGGATGGAAAAATACACGGTGGAGTACAGCTGTTCACCCCAGTTGAGAAAGGACATGGAAATAAAAGGTGTTGCCTAGCTACTCTGCTGCACTGAAACCATGCATTCACTCAGGCCAATGCAGGCTTGCACCACTGCAAAAATACTGGCTTTGAAGAAAGCTGATATAATAGTAATTAATGTTTTCCAGCTAGATCAGATTGCAGCTTGATTTAATCACAAAGTAAATGAGACCAAATGGGAAAAGTTGGCTGAGGCTGCAAGGAGCAGGAATCCTTGGCAGTGGTGTAGGAATCAGCGTTGCAGCTATGCTTTATGCACATACAAGCAATGTAAATCTAGATTTAGCTCTAGAAAAAGCTAAGGCAGCAAAGCTTGCACTCCCCTATCCCAAATGATTCATTCCTACACCAGGGGAAAACTGGGACTTCCCACAGGGTCTCTGGTTGATGGTTAAAGTTGTAGTTTCATTTCTGTGTTAAAAACAGTTACGTATGCTTGTGCTGTCACTGTCCTGTTCATGGAGCTTCTTGTCACTGGCTTTAACTCCTTAGAAATGCTGAGGTATTTAATCCTAAAAGGACTACAATAACTTTTTTTTTTTTTCCATAATCCTTTTATACATGGAAAAGGTGATTTGATATCTTAAAGTATTCTCTCCTCAAGTCCATGTGGCAGTGTTAACATTGCAACAAAGTATCTGTGTAAATGGATGGAGGGAGATCAGTCAGCACTCGAGTTCCTCTTGTCTTGACAGATGCCCCTAAGTTTTACCCAATGGAAGTTCAGTGATGTACAGGTTGGATAGATTGTGGATTTAGGCAATAAAGACTGCTTGGCTGCTGAAATTATACTGTCAGATCCTCTGAAGCTGACACAAATTTAAGAAATGGAAAACCATACTCATTGTCTTTAAATATGTCTAGCATTGCTTAGAAAGAGTAAAAAATTCCAAAGTTGTCACTGTTTGATGGATCATGGAGTAGTAGTCATGCAAGGTCCGGGTTCTTTGTTGGTTCCAGAGTTGTTTTCCAAACACAACATGACAGGATCTGTTACAATAAGCACTAGAGTAGTTTTGACTTGATATATGGCAGGAATGTGGAGTTCATACCCTATTGCTGCAGCATCAATTAGAAAAAACTGAACTGCAACAACTGAGGAAAATGAGAATTCACCACTGAGGTATACTCAGCTCTGTTGTTTTGTCCTAGTATCACTAAAGGAGGATGTTGTGGCTGTAAGATAACAGATGATAAGGCCAATATACAGTAATCCATGTAGAGTTTGGTGTGGAGATAGATGTGTTGCTTTCAATAAGTAACAGTCACAATGAAAATCTTAGATGTACTTTGTAAAACCAAATTTCTCCTAACATTAAGACCTTAGCTAAAGCTAGTTTCTATGAGCCAGATTACTAAGCTAAATACACTTGTCTGATGTCTTTCTAAGACCCAAAGGCATTGTTCAGGTGCAGTTGAGTCAAATCTGAATTCATGCAACTGTTGAAAACATCTGGAGTGGTTCCCTTATCTCAGCCCCAAGTGAATGTTCCCACTTCCCTTTTCCTGTTTGTATTAATGTTGGTGTGCCGATACAACCTATTGCTACAACAGACTTACCTGTCTGAAAAAACATTTGGTTTTTGTTTGGGTAGGTAATCACAGAAGCTTAATTTTGGGGATAATGTTGTATAGAAACAGGCATTATCATGTTGTATTAAGCTTTATAACAATAAAACAAAATTGGTCACAACCCAAATCAATATTTTGAAACAGGATTTATGAGTTAGGAAATTTTCAAGTCTGAAAGATGCTGGAAAAGCAACTTCAACAGCAAGCTTTCTTTAGTACATGTTACAGATGAAAAAGCAGGAGAAAATATAGCATCACTTCTTGTTAGGATGATTACATAAACCACTTCTTCCTCGGTTTCACTTCTTCTGTTGAGTTTTACTTCTCTTGTTGGGAAAGACTCTTGAAATGTATTGATGAAAATCCCTGGTAACAGGGTTTTTTTAAAAAGCTGTAGATGGTCCTTGCAATTTGCTATGGCCATCCTTGCTGCTGGCAATCAAGACATCTTAAAGGAGTATCAAGCAGAAGAAATCTTGTCCTTTCCTCCAAGTCTAATGAAAGTAACCCAGTACTACTCTATTAGCACAGGCAAGCTTGGGAGATGTTTTAAAGTCTTCTGTATGAGTGCATCAGCCTTTACCCACTTGCGTGTAGCTGAGTGTAAAGTCTTCTCATGGACCAGCTGCCATGAGATGCACTCTTGAACTTTGGATACTACAATGGACCAGGTACTGCCCATCACTGAGCAGACTGTGCTAAGGAATTGTGTTCCCTTTGCAAGCAGGTATGGCTGAACAGGGTTGGTCAGGAAGTGTGATGTCTGATGAATGCTTCTGTACCCTACTGTTTGTTCACATCCTAGTACTTTCATTCCTTAGAGTAAGGACATCAGGAAGGACCAGCAAAGACAATTAATAGTGTTGTTGGGTTTGGTTTTTTTTGGCTTTGTTTTTGTTTTTTAAAGTCCAAAGGTATTTGTACTAAGACTAAAAATGGAGACTGTAGTTTGTTTAAGTTTTGAATCTAAAACTTCATATACTGCCTAGTTGTTTTCATGGATAAACAGCATTTTCATCAACCATGACATAAAGACTTCTGAGACATGGTATTTCTGTCCTAAAACGTCTTTCTTCTTCCACTTTTAACAGAATATTAAAGTACACACTTTGTAAAATACTGAAATTCTACTTCATTATTTCCAATCTAATTGCCTGTTGAAAAAAGGTCACTGATTTTAAAGGCATCTCATTACTGTTGTCAGAAGTGTTAACAGACCATGCTAGATGTAGGGGGTGATTATTGTTTCTGAAAGACTGGTGAGTTGACCCTGGCTGCAGGCCAGCTGACCTCCAAAGCTTCTCTATCATTGCCCTCTGCAGCTGGACAGGGGAGAGAAGATATAACAAAAGGCTCACAGGTCAGCACAAGAAGAGGGAGAGATCAACTCAACTTAGAAAAGCTAATTTATTACAGTAAAATCTGAGCAAGGTATTGAGAAATAAAACAAAATCTGAAAACCTCTCCCCCCACCCCTCTCTTCTTCCTTCTTCCCTTCTGGTTCAGATGGGTTATTCTGATATCCCTGCTGTTTTGCTCCAGCCTGACAAGGTCTGCTTTGTGTCACCAAAGGACATTGCTCCATAAGCAGAAGGGGTTTCTGTGAGACTTCCTGTAAACTAAAGGTCTCTGGGGACAAGCAGGTTTCCTCAGGAGTCATCCAAGGTCAGACCCAAACCCAAAAGGAGCCAGTAGGTTCTTCCTAGTGGTGTCTAGTGTGAGGTCCCGTACTAAACTTTACTCAGAGGTCAGCCTGGGTTGCAGTTCCCACCACAAGCACACGTAAAGCACACGGTAAGTCTTCCAGTCTTCCTACTGGATTCCCTGTAAATGCAATTTTCTGTAGTTGGGCAGTTTGATTGAATCACTCACTGCTATGCATCTTCTTTTTAATGTTTTTCCAATAAGAAACCATTCACTTTTCTCTTCTTACTCTGACCGCATCTATATATCAGAGTACCACGTATGTTAAAGCAGCGTGCAAAGCTGGTGTAATAACCATTGGTAGCGGGATATGTGTGTCACACAAGATGGCTCTGCTTGTGAAATAAGGAACCATAGGGTGCAGCTTCACTTGTAACAGCAGTAAGGCTGCAGGAGAGAGGTGGGATTACCTGTATCACACCTTCTCTTGACAGATTTTTCACCAACCTGATCAGCCATGAAAAATTCTGTTTAGGTTCCTTGTTCATCATTACAAAGAATTATGATAAAGAACCCTAGGGGGGTTGGAGGGCATGGGGATATGTCAGGAGGCAGATATCAACCTAGAAGTTGTGAGTTTACTAACACAGATGGGTCTCATCCTTACTAGAAGAATAATTGTGAGGTTTTAGGTATTTCATAATGCTCTATTAAACATAAGTTGCTGCAGTTGTTTTGTAATCATCTGCTGCTCTAGAAATGTAGAAATGTTCAAATCCCTATTGTCAAATCAGGATCTAAGTGTTTAATCATATTTAGTGACATGAAATTAATTGGGAATCAATGAACTATGTATTCAGCATCCGTGTCAGCAACATAATAGATAAACTAATACTGAATGCTTGCAGAGCACTAATAGCCACTCACAGATTTTTATATGCCCATCTTTAATCGCCCAAACTGATAAAGCCATACAAATGTGCTCCCTCCCTCCAGTTAAATGATTTGGTATGTGGGTCTCAAGCTCATGTCCACTCTCCTGAGTGCTGCTGTGTGTGACAGGGTGTTCCAGCTACACCTGCATCTATGCCACCCCTGCAACGCAGACCCACATGGTGCCAAGCAAAGTCCCACAGGCGCATACCAACAGGCTTCCCTTTTCTCTGTCCTACACTGTGGTGGCATGCAGGCACCTGGCAGTGCCCTGCAGCAAGGCAGCTCAGTCTGCTACAGCACCAGCAGCTGTCCATAAGTCCTGGGGCTGCCCCCTGGTTCTGCTGCACCCACCATCTTCCCCACTTCCTCTCTGCTGTCAAACTTTCTGCTGCTTTTATTCTGCTCTTCAGGCTGGCTTTTTTTTTTCTATTTTTTTCCCCAAAGTCTCTTAATTGCCTGATTACTGTTTAATCCTCCTGATAGTCATCTTCATCTTTAACATTATCAATGTTGGACAGACGCCCCCTGAGACAGTTTTGGTTGTCCCATTCATATGCACTGTTACACTGATGTCCCTATCTGATCCACTCTTGTTATCTGGCTTTTTGAACAAGAAGAAGGGCCTTGCAGGCATCCCAGCAATCACTCTCATACTTTAGCTATCAGGAATCTGAGCAGGCAATTAACTATAGGAAGATAGTTGTGGCTGAGAAGAAAGGATGAGGAGTGAGAAGATCCAAATTCTGTCCTGTCTGCTTGCACATGTGTAATTTGCCATACGTTTAACTGCAAGCGCTCACGGCAGCCTAAGAGTAAACACCTGAGCTTGGAACCCTAGAACCAGGGCAGGCGTACACTTTGGATAAAACACACTGTCGCTTTGACTTGCAGGTGGAAAACACTTCCACACATACTTCCAGTGCTGATCACTCCTCCCATCTAGGTGTATGACAAAGCATTCTGCATTTAACATCCAACAACTGAATGGAGTTAGTTTTACCGTTACCTGTACTGCGTGACCAAGACAGTTTGTCTGTCACAGATCTAATGTGACAGCTCCTAAAGAGGAAAGCAAACTGTAAACAGAAATTCCTGTTGAAAAGGGTAAGGAGGCAATTCTTGCAAGCCACATAATCTCATTATAGTGCCATGATAGTGTTTCAAACATGTAGGCCTTTGGTTAAAATACTTGAAAATAAGTCTAAGTGGCACTGGTGCCTGAAGTGGCACCAGCTGAAGGGTGATCATGGGTTTATGGAGCTATGAAAGTTGAGCTAGTCTACCAAGCTGTTTAATTGGCTTAATTGTCTCATTACCAGCGCATTTTAATCTCCACATTAGCATTCTTTTGCCATTATTAAGGCGGTTACAGGTGTTGAAGAATCTGGGTTTTTTCCTTCTGACAAAAGGAAAATTTTGTGTTTTCCCGAAGTTCACGTTTAGTTAGAGCAAGCCAAGTATGTAACCACATGATCACGTGGCTGCTGGCTGCATACATTTTAGGACTGTTGAAGGTGGCTAGGCTTCCACACAGCTGGCTAGCAGTTATGTCAAATGTATTTAGCAAGATCTCTGAGCTACATGTAAATAATTATGATCAATATGTTATTTAAGTTTAGAAATAGAAATAGGATTTCATGATGCTTAGAAATTAGATACACATTATGAACACAGTTAAGCAAACGCTGATGTTACACAACCAAACCCCGAGTATCAGTGAGATTAGTATGAATAAATCTGTGTTGAAGATGTTCTTTTGCTGTGTTGTTTTGCTCTCTCTGCAGTTGTTTTTTACTTCCACTGGGATCAGTGGCAAAAGATTTCTGGGAGAGAAGAACTTAGCCTCGAGGCAGTGCAGGATGTTATTTACTGCAGCCATCAATGACAGCTTTATCTTAGAACAACAGTGTGGTACAATTCAACACTGCTTCATAACGTGTGTGATTATTTTCACTGGAGAACAGACTTGGTAGCTTTCTGCACCTCCTTCATTGGATCCTGCTCTGAAGTGTTGCATACAAAGCTTGGTTACCGACACGTTTCACACCTGTGGCATTCTTTCTTGACTTCAATATTATTTTCTCTGTCCTTATCTTTGAGGCTTGATTATCTTGTTTGGTATGTTCAAATATTAGGGAGTCTTGCAGAGTGATACTGAAAAAATGTGATTTGTCAAATATTTGTTTTAGTGGTTGCTTGACTGGCTAAACATGCAGAGATTTATGTTAGGTTTATATCTTACAGAAGCTTCTGTCTACATAGCCTAGTAATGCATTTTTATTAGATACTTTATTTCTACTTTATTTTCACGTCTTACTGACATGAGCATGACAGAGAAAACATAGTGTGTTTGGATACGGGGATTTTAAGAACTGGCGATGTTGGCACTGTTATCCTTCATAACTTTACACACTCTCCCACTCATTGCCATTTACTCAGTCTTGACTTCTTCCTCACTGGGGAGATAGCAGTTGGTCTTGGAGAGTGGGAGAGGAAATGTTAAGTTTATGCTTTTCTGGTACTTCCAGTTACTGATCTTGGGTGACACTGGCCAAGTTCTCAAGCATCCACAGGAGTTTGAAGTACATTTCCAAGGAAATACCCCATTCCCAGGGACTTTTCCGATGTTAAAAATCTGCTTTTTTCCATCTAAATATGATGTATGTAGAAACACATGAGATCTGCTTTATTGAGGCTTTTGCCTTGTGTTATGGCACATGTCATTTTATTCACTGAAAGGTTTGGTGTGTGTCACTTCTTTTCAGTGCAGGTGTTACTACATTCTACAACAAGCCCATACAGGTTGTCGCTACCAAATTGCAGACCTGTGCTTGGGAATTCGGATGCATAGTTGTGGACATTCACCCCTTCACCCCTTTGGTTATCTCCTACCTTTTGATGTTCATGATCTAAGGTATTTTTTCTTTGCCCCATTTACTTGTATCGACATTTAACACACCTAAAGGACACAAACTATTCCATGGTCTGTTTTCAGTTTTTCTTGTTGCTGAAAAATCTTATCCTTGCTTTCTTAACCATTTTTCTTGTAATGTGTTATTAATTTCCCACTTGTGATTAGAATCCCATCAGTCGTTTTAAAGCTACTGTGCTGTGTGGCTTGATTCAAGGGGGGGATAGGCTAACGTGGCCTCATGAGTCACAGCCTCATTGCAAAAGGCAGTTGTACTTTTAGATGTTGCTGAAAAGAATCGGCAGCTTCGGACAAAGTTCTGAATTTCTGGGGACTGTTGACAGCAGTGAGGTACCACATTCAGTATGACAAATGTTTGTATTTGGGAAATATCAGAAAATTTTCAGACAGATAGATAAAGAACATACAGTATTCTGTTTCCTCTTCATAAGCAAAGACAAATTTGACTCAAAACCAGGGTATCTCTTCATTCTTTCTGCTTTGGCAGAACCGTGGTACATCAAGAGGGAGCCTTGCCTGACTAAGTAATGTGGACTAATATCTAAAAAATAGTAATGTAGCTAGGGAATAATAAAATTGGTGGCTTAGAAATATGGATATAAGAGAAGTCGTCTTTGACTCTTTGTGATGAGAATTTATCATTTCTGCAACACTGAACTTCACAGGAAGTGGTCTAGTATTTTCAAGCAAAGTCTAAGCCCTGTACACCGTCACTGATGGGGTTAATAATTGCTTTCTTTCCAAAATGCAGGAAAAAGCAGCTGGTATCCTGGACAGAAATGAGTAATAGAAATATGAGATATTAAAGTTCAGGTGCTGATAAATAATCTTATTCCAGAGAAGTCATGAGAGAATATGGAGTAATTTTTATTGTCATAATAGCACCCAAGAATACCAAAAGAAGCATTGAATTTGATGAGGAAAAGGCCACACATTATTTTTCCCTACTACTGGTTCATATTTTTTCAAGATTTAATAACAGTAGAGGCAGTAAGCTGATGTTCGAAGCAAGGATTAAAAAGCTGTCATTCCCATTTGTTACTTAAAATCAGTCAGGATGTAAGATCAGAAATTCTGCTTACAAAAAAAAAAGGAAAAAAAAGAGACCTTGAAAGTTGTTCTCCTGTTCACAGACAAATGTAAGTAATCCATCAGTCATCATGGCTACTGAAGCAAGACAGGAGAATTGCCCTGTGGTTTTTACCCTGCTCTAATAATGCACTTTATAAGAAACTTAATACACTGCAAGGCTAGATCTGGAGTCTTCATGCTAGCCAAATACTTGTGAAAGACACCTTTTCATATGTTTACTGTGTCCTATCAGAAAATGTAACAAAAGTGGCAAGGAACAAGCTAATCTCTTATTAAAACAAATATTTGAGATCAGAATCTGTAGCAGGAGTTAACAGTTTTTGCAAATAACATGCCTCTCACTAATGAGTTCAAAGCAGAGCTGCTGCGAAGAGGTACGTAAGGGAGATGGGTAAGTGACAGCTCTTTGTGTGAGTTAGTACCTGACACTCAAGGGCTTGTTTCAAGGCTCAGAGAATTTGAGTGCACTCTCTCTTGTGCACAGTGCAGCTAAAGAATCAGGAAAATGTATGTTTTGACCTGTTGGTTGCAGCATGCTTTTCACCTAGGAAAGAGCAGAAAACCATTCTGGGTTTTTTTATTTTATTTTTTTTGCTAACAAGCCCCAGAGCACTTCCAGGACTCCTCACATCTTCCCTGCTCAAATTCCCTGACAGCAGTAAGTTAACACTTGTTAACACTTAATTGTAGTGCCATTTTTGAATTCACAGAAGTCAAGATACTTACCTGGTCAAAGGTATGTTCAGTAACATTGCCACTTTCAGTTGTTTGAGTCTGTGTTTGTAATTACTGTGCAGATGCCATGGGAGCTTATACGTGGCAGAACAAACCTCAGCAGCGAACTAGCATCTCTGCCACAGAAGTTCATATATGAGCCAAACGCTTGGCACATACTGGTGTCATTATTTAAAGTGCACTTGCACTTTAGCACCTCTTCTGTGCTTGAAATGTCTCTGGCAAGAAGGTCATTTAGAAGAAACACAGTGGTTTCATTTGATACCAGCTTTATAGTGCAGAAGGCTGGTTCCAGGCTCTCTGAACTAGGGTCACAGTAATTTCATGTGAAGATTGCTATTCTCTGGTGGAGGAGGTGGGGTCCTAGTGACCCTCGGGGCTCTCAGCAAAAAGGCCAGGATTGGTCCATTTGCTCTCCTTTACTCCCCTGGTGCTGTCTGTAGTGCTGGTTTTTGTGGGCTAGCATGGTTTCCCAATGGGTAGGTGTCATAGACCAGCCACTGAGGGAAACAGTGCTGACAACCTAAAGATGCGTAACTGTGCCCAAATTATGTGCTTTCAGTCTGAGATGACATTGTTGAAACGTGTATTGTTAAACCTCTTCTGAAGATAACAGTTCAGTTTCCAGAGCATCTTTCAGAATGTGTATTCAAAATAAACCAAAAATACCCCCACTGCATTACCTGACTCCCACATGTCTGACAGGGAATAGACAGTTATTTTCATTAATTCAAAAATCCAGGAATTTCTGCAAAGTAATAACATTTTGAACGTCACTGAATGAAGTGAGGTAGGTCCCTCTTGGCCAGTATTCCAGTGTGTTACAGCTACAGTCTGTTAACAGTGCCTTTAGGGATGGTACAAATTCACCTCTTCTTTGATTGTCATTTACAACTTCAGATGTAATTGAGTTTTGTGTGCTGTAGCTCTGAAGATTTCTGTATGGGATATTCCTGGTGAGGGTAGTATATCTGCAATTAGTATCCTTGACCATCCCGATTCTGGTTATCCTTGCTCTGTAAGTTCTGCAGCCATATTAACAGGAGGTTGTCCAGGTATTTTTATGTCAAGCATGAATCCAATCTTGGTGTGCGTATCTGAGAAGATTATCTTGTATGAACACATGTAAAAGCCAATTAAGTTATTTTTTTGATAGAAGACACAACTTGAAATTGTAAACAATGCTAAAGGTGCAGAACACAAATGAGTAAGATGGGAAGCTGCACCATGTTGTTATCTATGTTTTGTAATTGTTGTGCACTCTCAAAGATTGTGGAGGAGGTCAGCCAAATGGAGCTTAATGTCATCCTGCAGTGATTAATTATGGTCATGTCTAATCTCAGTCAAGAGCCGGTAATGAGCCACTTGCATTTTCCCATTCAAATATTTCTGTTGAGCGTTTTGTCAGAGTGTGAATGATGTTAAGTATGCTCAACAGATGAAGACACTTCACTTTGCAAAAGCAGCTTCCTTAGTCACCCAGGTGGGAGGAAGAAGTTTTACATGACATCAAGGTGTTCAAAAGTTGCATAATCAGAGAGGAGGTTTTGCAGTCCAATGACAGAACATTTCCATGCCCAAGGAAGTTTATAGAGCTGGCTACCAGCAGAAAAATTTTCCATCAGGAGATTTTCTCTCATACATGCAGCCTGAAATAAGAGGAACTAAAGTATGATCATGGTGCATACACATGCAGTATCCACTCAACCAACTCCCAGCCCCAACTCTACTTGCTTACTCTATTAAGAGCATCTGTAATAAATCTGTGTTAGAAGTTATGATACTACTTTGTCTTTCACTTCAAGTTGGCTTGCTTTAAGGGTGATTTTAAACGAGCTATATAACAAATAAAGCATTTTGTACTTGAGGGTGTGGTGTAGGAAAGCTATAAACTGAAAAAATGAGACGTCTTAGCCTCGTGTAAAGGCTCCAGAAAATATAGTCAGAAACTGAGAAGGCTGGTCTGAGACCTGCTGTCCCTGGGATCATGGAAGGAAGTACCTTGCAGGGACTCAGTTGGCTACCCTGCTATAAGATGAGATATGGAAAGGCATACGTGAATCCTCAGGGATTTAAATGAGTTACTGTTATTGCCTGGGCTTTCTTGCACAGGCTTTTAGAAAAGAGTAGAGAAAGCTTTAATGAACCGGTGGGGGGAATCCTAACTCCCACCAGTACTGAGGACCACACAAAATGTCATGTGTCTCACAAGGTCATAAGCTTCAGGACCACACCTAGCAAGTCTCAGAGAAATTACAATTAATGCATACTCAGAGAAGTTAAGTGTGTTCCTAATGGCATTAGATACACTGTTACGTATTTTAGGAATTGGAAATATCTGCACTGTCAGTGGAAGCTGAAGTGTGACTACCAAGGCATTTCAGTCAGAGCAAGGGAGCAGTGTAATTCATTTATAAACTTGAATGAACTCTCTTTTGCTTGGTATTGAATAGCTGGTTCTAATCTAATAATTCCGAGATCTTTTACAATTTTGTTCTCTCTCAGCCTGCAAAGTCACAGGGATTCTCTTAATCAAACTTTGAGTGCATGATTAAATATTTTGAGATACTACAAACTTGCTAATGCCTAGTGGAGTATAATTTTAATATATTTTAAAATTAAAATTGTAAGCAAGTGGTAGAGGCATGCTTGAGCAGTGTTTCAGATAAACACAAGAAATTCTAAACCCTGCATCCAGGCAGAGAAGACTTTCAGTTACAGCATCAGCTGTAGAAACATAGCAGTGATGGCATCTGATGCAGACTAGCAAGGTTATATCTTTCTGACATCAAATTGAAGAAGATGTGTTATCTAACTAATGAATATGCAAATCAAATGCTTTGGGCAGATGAGCAGTGCTGCTGATTAAACACAAGGCTGCTGTAATCAGTCACTATTTCTATGTGAGTTTCTGAACAGAAGTTGAAAGAAAAAAGCTTTCAGACAAATCAGTGGGATGGGAAGAGGAGCTGAAATTCTAGTTATGGCTTTTTAAACTGAAGGACAACAGCACACATCACCTGTGAAACTATAGGGTTGCTACAGAGTATGCTTTTGCAAATACAGAGACGATTAAAATTATGTAGAATATGTGTTGGTAGCAGTAGTATATTGCATACTAGATACATAAGTGGTGACACCTTAAAAATGACACAGACAAACAGAAGGATAGTTGTTGAAGTATGCAGCAAGTACATTTTGCTAGCAAGTACTTTGAGGGGTGATAAATTGCAAAACATTAACATTAGCTTTTACAGGTGGGACCAGTATCTTACTTGGGTCTGATGGACTGCTGCTTTGGAGAATGGCCAACTTAGACCAAAGAAGGACATGTCCTTCAAAAAAACATTTCAGCAGTCAGATTACGCTGAAAAGTCATTTGTTTACTTATCTGCAGTAGTTATAGCACAAGCTTCAGCCAGCTTGGCACTTTCTGATCATTAAGGGGCTCGTGCTGCTGTATGAATTGCCTCTGTTTAATGCTTTTCACTGAGAAAGAAACTTGTACTGGTAGGGTTCAGATACAGTACCCGCACAGCAAGGATGAGTTAAACTTTATGATAAAGGACCCTAACACCCATAAAAGATAATTGTTAATGTTTTTACTCTGTGATCATTAAAGCTAGAAAGAGGGTAATCTTGCAACTAAACATATGTTTACATACAGGGAATTAGAGATCATTATCATTGGAGCTTTTAGCAGGCTGATAAAGCAGGACAATTTTAAACTCAAAAGACTTTATTAAATTCATTCATTAACAACTAATTTTGTGCTGTTAGTACTTAAACAATATTAATCATCTTCACTATATATGTAAAATTGTTTGTCCTTAACAATGATATTCTGAATAACCTCTGTGTATGTGGTACCATGAAGCTGATGCCATGGCATCAAGGCTGAGGACTGGGTCCTTGGTGGCCTTGATCGTGGAAGTGGAGACACTTAGGAGTTCTTTGACAAGGGAAATCTGATGAGATATGGGCCTGTCCTCTTCCTTCTCCTCATCCCTGCCTGTTGTTTATGTCCTCTTTGCCCTGTTCCTGAAAGAAGGATCTCATCTGCTCCCTTTACTGCTTACCTCCATCCTGGCTTTGTCAGTCATCCTTCACTTATATGCTGCAGGATGCCCTGCCTGTGGCAAAAGAATGCTGGGCTTGTCTCATCCAAGTTCAGATCAGCAAGCCCCCAAACAACTTTGAGAATAAAAGGGAAAAATAAAGGAAATGTGAATCGATTTTATTTATTTATTTTAAAAGCTATTAGGATTTACTGCAGTTCAGTCATCCTTAGATGTTGTTTTGAAATCCTATTTTGGGTGGTCAGAAGGCTAGCTGAGATCACACCATAATGCAGTTGCATCACTTGTGTGTTTAATTTCAGCAAGATCTCGATGCATGGCTTATGTATTTTATATTTAGACCAAAGATACCGATACTGGTGCCATTCAATATCATTCCTATAGTGCAGGCTATTTTTGATGCAGACTTGTTTATATTTATGAAATGCACATCTCTTCCTTTCAGAAAGCTCCGAAGGCGAGCTCAGTATTTGTACATCTGGAAATTTGCAGTCACAGAGACTGCGATTCACAGTTCAAATGACTTGCAATGATATAGACTTTAATTTTAGCTGGTTCTAAAAAAATGAGTGTTACTCTTCTGATGCCAGTTGACTGAACTTTAAATGATAAGCCCTTCTGAGTATCTAAATGGGCATAAACACTCTGGATTAGGAACATCTGAGACTAAACATCACCTTAAACGAAATATTTAACTTTAATTTTCTTACATCGATATAATTGAGAAGAAACACATGGGCACTTTCCAGAGTGATGTGACTGAAGGCAGTATCACAGCATGATGCAGAGAAATAACCAGTTCCTCAGGATGGCAGTAAAAAAAAAATATTTTGTTTTCTCAAAGACTAAACAAAGGTATTCTTAATAGATTTGACTAGAGGTATAGAAGGAATACAGGAGCTGCTAGTATTATCCACCTTGCAGGTATTGTAAGAGAAAGATATGAGGGTTGTATATATTCTGTGGAAACTCCCTAGAGAAAACAATAATGAAGGGAAACAAAATCCTTTCTGCTATGTCAGCAACCAAAATTAAAACAGATGCCAAAGCATGTCATTAAGGGAGACATTTTCCAAGACAACACTAGTTCAGTGCCCAAGTTACTCTGAAAGTCTCCCTTTTAAAGGCTCTTGCAGCTGTTGCAATAACTCTTGTCCTCCTTTCACTCAAAGGGGAGAAAAAGGTTTGTAGGACAAGTCCCTTAGTATTTGCATAGATAAATAGATTGGTATGAGTCAGAAAAATTCTAAGCCATAGCATTAAAAAAAATGAGGGTTTGGGTCATAAAATAATACCTTGTTTATTCAGGAAAAAGTAAAATCATGACACCCATTTAAGGAAAAACTATAGGGATGCTAACATCAAAAAATCAGTGTTGTCTGACCTATAGAGCATGCACCATCAGGAACAAAACATGTGCAGACCTAGTGGTACTATCAGTGAGAGGTTTCTGGATGGAGCAGGCAACTGCAACCCATGTGCAAAGCAGAGAGTTTGGGAAAATGAGGGTGGTGCCTGGTGAGCCACTGACCCAGGGAGTGCCCCACTCTACCTAGACTCCCATGTCAGGCAGCCAGTCTGTCTCTGCGCCATCAGCACTGCAGTGCTGCTTCTTTCATTCTTGTCTAGCTGCTGTTCAGGTGAATTCAAAGCTTGTTTTTCCTTATTTGTAAAACTTACTCCTTAACTGCTTGCAAATACAGGTTGTGAGTTAAGAGCTCCTTCAGTTATTTGTTCACTGACCCATTTGACTTTTCCCTTGAATTTGGTGAGTATATGCCTAGCTGTAAGCAGCAGCAGCACCCAGTCATGAAATACAAAGGAAAAACAACTTCCCAAGATGCATTTATGTGTTTTTCATGCTGCCAGATGCACAGTATCCACTCTGCTTCCACGCATAATCCACGTATGTCAGGTTTCTTACTTTTTTCCTGCAGTCCTTTTAAAGATTTGACTTCTTTCTGTTTAAGACCATTATTTACATTGATTATCTAAAAGTTAAACAACATCTATGCCAAATCAGTCTATGTAAGAGAGGCCAGTGAGAGGTGAATTCCAATTAGGCTTGTCAGGGTCCTACCAGAGCAGTGCACATAGTACTGTATGGACATCAGGATCATGCAATGTTACGAGTGCAGTGGGGAGGTACCAAGATGCAGGCATACATACAAAACCAGTGGAATACATAGTTTTCATAGGACACACATTTGCCTCCACTTAAATTTATTTTTTTTCCTCTGTGGTTATAGGGTAAGTATGGGTAAGGTTGTAGAACTTGAGAAGAAAACTGATTCCTGCAATGAAAAAAACTGAAGGGTAGAGCGGTGGCCCCACTGAAAGGAGCAGTTTTGTCTGGGTAAGGGCTGTAGGATTAAATCAATATTCAGAATTATGCTGAGTGTATCAAGTTAGGAAAAACCCCACTCTGCTGTGAAATGGATATGAAAGGCCATTGTACATTATCGAAATCCCAGTTAGCTGGAAACAAGCATTCTGGAATAAGTAGAAGGAATCATGTTGCAACTAAAACATTTTTAGGTTTCTTTAAGAAAAAAGTCTAACTCAGTATCTACTGTATTCATAACTGTGCATTTTCTTTTTAGTTACTTCATTCATATATGACCTTCCTGTACATTCAACATCCATCAAATTCTGCAAGATGCAGCAAGTGGATGTAATGAAACTGCAATCATTGAAAGAGGAGCTTAAAAAAAATTAAAGCTGGTGGTCTTTCTTTCAAAATCATAGAATCATAGAAAGATCTGGGTTGCAAGGGACCCCAAGGATCACAGAGCTCCAACCCCCCTGCCACAGGCAGGGCCACCAACCTCAGTCCTGGATCTACACAAGGTTGCCCAGGGCCCCATCCAACCTGGCCTTGAACACTGCCAGGGATGGGGCACCCACCCGCTCTCTGGGCAGCCTGTTCCAGCCCTCACCACTCTCTCTGGAAAGAACTTCCCCCTAAGATCTCCTCTAACCCTTCCTTCCTTTATTTTTAATCCATTCCCCTTGTCCTATCCTTTGTCTACCCTTTTAAATAGCTGTTTCCCCTCCTGTTTACAAGCTCCCTTCAGGTACTGGAAGGCTGCAATGAGGTCCCTCCACAGCCTTCTCTTCTCCAGGCTGAACCAGCCCAGCTCCCTCAGCCTCTCTTTGTAGGGCAGCTGATCCAGCCCTCTGATGATCTCTGTGGCTCCTCTGACCCTTCTCCAATAGTCCCACATCTTTCTTGTATTGGGGCCCCAGCTCTGGACACAGAACTCCAGCTGGGAGAGTACTAATGCCCCAGACAGAGATCAGAGAACTGAGAAAAATTACCGTGGCAAAAAAAGGTGATTTGTACAGGGCATCTGTCCCTCATCTCTCTCACAATAGATCCATGGTCAATAGTCCTAAAAAATCAGATTATGTATGTCAAAATGAATGCAGAAGTAAAGGGGTAGCAGTGATCGGGCTGTATTCCTTTTGAAAGAAGGCTATTCAGTGGGAAGATTTTAATGAAACTAGTAATTTGGGCTTGCACACATCTTTTTGACAAAACTTAAGGGTTCAATGCTGTGCTGAGAGGGCAGGGTGGATTTTTTTTTTAATTATACCTTCCATTTTACAGAGTAGGAAGGAAAAATTAATCCATGTAGCCAGTTCTGCCCTCTCGTGCTATGTGTCTCCTGAATAAGATACTTGCCCTTGTTTTTTTCAGCAGTATTTGCAAACCATAACAAAAAATAGGATCAATGTTTTTTTTTTATAATGAAAGCCATTTAATACCTCTCCTCTCTGCTCTGGTGCTTCTTGTTTGTTGGTGGCAAGCGAGGTGCTGTATTTCAGAAGGCTGGGTAGGCTCTGGTCATGGGGAAAAGAAGCCAGGAAAGGTTATTGCTGACTGAGAGACACGAGTGAGAGCAGCTCCACCTGCATATGTCTTCAGGGCAGGGAAAGGATGGGGCTACGCTGCTGTTAGTCCTGCTGCCCCAAAAAGTGCTCTGACTCCATTACTACTGAGTGAGTGCTGAGTACAGCTGCTCTGGGAGCTTGGAGAGTCCTCTACAGAGTCATTTCACAGTCCTGATGTGGCTTTTTGTGTCCTCTTTCTCCTTACTTGATTTAGTCCACTGGTTTCAAATTATGCCTTTGTAGGTGAACTGCTCCAAGTGAGAATCAACAAAAGGTCTTCAAGTTTACAGAGTAAGTCAATGCCGTGGGGTTTAAGGATGCTTTAAGCCTATCTTATTACACATGGTTAAGGACCCTGTTAGAAGGTATTCTTTTCAAGGAACACGTACCAATAGTTAAAGCTGATTTTTCCTGAAGTTTTAGGCTAGGTCTCATTTTTAACACAGTAATGAGCACTTAGGTTGGCAATATGTCCTTTCTCATCCAATTTTATTTTAACCCAATGTCCTACACCTGACCTAGCTGTGAAGGATATGTCATGTCATCAAAAAAAAGTGAATAATGGAGGGAGTGTTGAACTGTGGGTGTTCAGTCATAGCTATTGGGCTGTGCAGATAGGTAAATTTCTCCAATCTGAGTTTTTGGGTTTTTTTGAAGGTTATGAGTACCCTTCCTTGACCTCAAAGCCATCTCAGCCTAGACCTAAAATTACAGAGTGAAAATGCCTAGAAGTCCCCTGACGTGCTTCACCTATACTAAAACTGAGCATAGCCCAGGTTCCTAATGTCACTAAGTATCTGCCAGCAAGTGATATGGATGCCTGTGCTTGAGGACAGTGGGGCTGGCCCTTGTCAGGAAGAGATTGCTTCCATGTGCCCCGGTTGGGTCCTCAGGATCCTCTTTTAGAGAGACCTACTGCCAGCAGCACCCTGGCATCTTTTCAGTATGTGAAATGCATTTACAGAGACTAAATTCATGCTCTGCTTACAAGGTTCTTCAGAAAGGGAATCATTCTTTCCTGAGAAAGGACAAAAAAAAGATTGGTGAAGACACATTTCAGCTGACTATGAAGTTTCAATAATACGTGGAGCATAAAGAAAATTAGTAAGGTTAAGAACACTGTGTATGCTTGTCTCATTCGCAGCAATTGCTCCCTTTATTATTCTTGTTAAACTGAAAACAAGCAGTCAGAGATGATAAAAGATCTTTAATATTTTGTAATAACGAAGCTTAATGCATGGCGGAAAATGCAAAGACAGTAAACTAATGCAGAAAAGTTTAATAATTTCCTGAGGAGACTAAGGCAAAAGGGATGATTTTATTCATTTACATGACTGCATGTTATTTTTCTATCTCTAGTTCTTGTTTACAGTGCAGAGAATGCACTACTGAAGATGTCGTGGTAGCTGGGCTTTCAACCATATGTGTGTCTTTGTAAAAAACAAGCATTTGTTGTGATTACTGGACTGTACTGGAAGGCTGCTTATGGCAGTTTTTTGCAGCTCTCCTCAGTGACTCAGTGATCCTCTGGGGATAAAAGTGTCCTGAAACAGAAACTGGTGTTGGGAGAGTGAGAGAGACAAAGAGTAGGGGGAAGGTCTATTTTCATGGTGCCAGATCTGAAAGCAATTTGGGCTGATGATGTCTGAGATGGGGAGTGGGAGGAGAGAAAATTTTTGTAAAATGTGCTGGAGCTAATACGATTGAGGCACAAGAACAAACTGAACAATTTTTGATAAACAGAGCAAGCCTAATAATCTTTAAACTTTAAAGTAAATAGAATCAGTTGAACAATGGCTGTTAGTACCTGAAAAAATGCTTTGTACTTGAACTGCTATGAAAACAACAGTTTTCTGAAGTGTAGTTGTGATATTAGTTGTGATATTGATGGAACAGGACTCAACTCCAACACTTTTAGTTCTAATATTTAATATAACTTGGGCTTAATAGAACCTATAGATCTGTGTGGTGTGCCGGTGTCTCTCCTTGTCAAGGGGTAAATAAGCTTCAAGGTAATGTTTAATCTATGTGAAAATTAGGCACTAATATATCATCTGTAGCACGAGCCAGCAAACAAGTAAGGAGACATGTGCAGAGAGAAAACACAAAAAGATGGCAAGTTCTTGTCCAGCAGTTAGTTAGACACTGATGGAGATGGTTCTGATTTGTTTAAAGGACTGTCCCAAAAAGTTTATTAGTAGCAAACTGGTTTACTGTTTCAGCACTTACTGTTCTTGCTTAGCAGGAGGGTGCCATTTCTTTCCTCAGAGACACATGTTGTACACCTGTGGGCAAGTCTATAGTTGTGCTCTTCACGTTGTCTGTTTTGTGTCATATCATTAGCTAGGTTAACCCAAGAGCCACCCTTACCATTCTCACAGAAAGCAGTGAACACAAGGCTACCAGTCCCACTGGGAGCTAGGAACTGTTCTGCTCATGGTTCTGCTTCAATATAATCCTGGCCAAGCCACTATGGTGACTGAAGGACCACTCACTGGCACCAGAATTCAGCTAGAAGTGGAGTTAACTATGTATGACCCCATTACTGAAAGCATTGCTGCTCAGCTCAGCTATAAATGAAATACTGTCTGTCTTGCAGTCTTGCTGTGAATGAGTACTCTAAAAGGACTTGGAGGTCTTTGATATGCTGGTTCAATAGTGGGAATGGACAGTAACATGTCCTTTTCTAAACCCTGTAAGCTTTTGGGGAGGATTGTGATGCCCATCCTAGAATATGACATGTGAACAGGCAACTGTGTGGGCAGAAAGGCAGCTGAGAAACCTTTATCACTGCCTTTAAGGGGAAGGTGGACAGCTGGGACCAGTGCAGCCAGCACCCAGCCCATTTCAGAGCCTGTCTGCATGCCCAGCTCTGTCCTGTACTGTAGCTGGGCGATGGCAGCTGTCACAAACAGCTCTGGTCTCCTGCCTGTGAGTTGTTCTGGAGTTCACTTCCCTCTGGGCTGCACAGCCTGTAGTTCTCTGTTCTACGAAGATCCTGGTGTGAAGCTTGAGGTCAGTATGGCTTCCCAGAGGCACAACACCAGTGCGATTGTATGTACTGGTGACTTAAGTGTCTTTCTTACAAAATTTCATGGGTTAAAAAGCTCTTCACTATACTTCATTGTGTTATACATTACATATTATTCACAGAATGATTTAGTAGCACAATACTTGATTTAATAGTTTTCTTAATTCCACAGTTGCTCCATTTTCTGCAAAACTGCAGAGAAGACTGAAG
This sequence comes from Laterallus jamaicensis coturniculus, assembly GCA_022605575.1. Classification (NCBI taxonomy): domain Eukaryota; kingdom Metazoa; phylum Chordata; class Aves; order Gruiformes; family Rallidae; genus Laterallus; species Laterallus jamaicensis. The sequence continues at coordinate 3,758,377 of JAKCOX010000054.1, forward strand.
TCTTCCATTTGAGAGAGAGAAACTAGAGGGGATGACTTCAAACGCCGTGCCAACAAGTCTTCCCTAAGTGAAGGGAGTATGAAGATCTATAGGGATATTTTTTCCAGAAGTCTGCAAACTGACTGCCACAGTAGCTTACCACATCATCAGTTAGCTTGCATAGTCCATATCATTCTGCAGTGTTAAGTCTGCTGCTTTCAGAGGAAACTGCATCCTTGCTTGAAGCCCCTTTTTGCTGGTTACAAGGTGAGCTTCAATCTGGTGGCTAGAGACTACTCAGGACTGTGTAAGGTTTATAAGAAAGAAATACACAGTTGTGCAATGGAACTGACAATGTTATTAAGGGAGGATAAAGAAATTAGTAACTCTTACAGAAAACTGTGGGGGGAAAAAAACCCTCCCCCAAACCCTTTAAACATCTCTAGAGGGTATTTATGTGGGAGTGTAGGGAACACGGCAGCTTGCATACCTGGGCCTTAAGCACTGGATCAGTAGATGACCCTCGTCCAAGATTATCAGTTAAGAACGTGATAAACTTTGAAAAGATTTCCATTCTGCCCAAACTCCAGCTGATGCACAATTCCCACTGCATCTAAGCACACACTTAAAACCTGATTCAGCAAAGCACTTCAATGACTTATTTCTTGGTCAGTGATTTCCCTCAACCTGTTACTCTGCTCGTATAAACTTAAGGATACAATAAGCTATGACAAGTCAATCTCCCTTTTTTCTGTAAAGCTTCCTAAGTATCTTCTTAACCTTAGATACTTTGATTAAACAGACTCATTTGTAGAATTGCTGGTTGCCATTGACTGATCAGTCAGCTAGAAGGATTCTTGACAGGTTCAGTGTGTTCTGCTGTGGACTGACACAGGGAAAAAAAGAAGGAGCAAAAAGTATCATGCAACTGATAACAATCAGAGCAAAATCTCAAAAAAGGGAGAAAAGATCTTAACTTATAGTGTCTTCAACCCAAGTCTCCCTTGGAGGGGTTCTTTCAAGTGGCAACACCTCTGAACCCATTCACAGCATAACAGCTTCAGTGCTTACTTTGTGCTTACTTTGTGCTTACTTTGTACAGCAAAGTACAGACTGCTGGTAAAACACATCTTTGTCATGTCACCAGTGTTGCAGCTCTGATTTGCCTGAGTGTTCATGGAACTGGCAATGGAAGTTTTGGGTCTGTACATTTAATAAACATTTTTTAATGTTTACAGTTCACCTTCAGCTGCAAAACTTTGTAGGCATCTGGGTGCCTATGCCACACTGCAGAATCAGAAACTGAAATGTAACAGTGGAAGAAAAGTATCAATATGGTATTTAATGCTGTTTGGTTTAAACTTATGTGTATTTATCTATTTATTTGTTTTAGGGAAAAAATATTTGCTGTCAGAATGAGAGGACCTGGAGACAAGTATTTGGAAAGCTAACTCTGGAGACAAATTTTCACGATTGGATTCACCCCTGTCTTGGGTTTGTGTGGCAAGGTTTTGGTAGCAGGGAGATATACAGGTGACTTCTGTGAGAAGTTGCTCGAATCTTCCCCTTAAGCCTGAAAGAGCCAACAACAGCCACTTCCAAGACAGATCCATCAATGGCCAAGACCCAGCCAATCAGTGATGGCAGTAGTACCTCTGACATAATGTATTTAAGAAGGGGGAAAAAAACCCCACAAAATATAAGCAATATTTTCAGCCAGAGAAAAGTGTGAGATGTGAGAGGAACAACTCTGCAGACACCAAGGTCAGTGAAGAAGGAGGGGAGGAGGTGTTCCAGGTGCTGGAGCAGAGATTCCCCTGCAGCCCCTGGAGAAGGCCCTGATGAGGTAGGATACCTGCCTGCAGCACATGGATGTCCATGGTGGAGCAGATATCCACCTGCAGCCCCAGTGGGGCAGGTGGAGGGACGTCAAGGAGGCTGTGATCCTGTGGGAAAACTGTGCAGAAGCACACTCCTGGCAGGACCTGCAGCCTTTGGAGAGAGATGCCCATACAGGAGCAGGTTTGCTGTCAGGACTTGTGATGCCATGGGGGGCCAGGCTGGAGCAGTCTATTCCTGAAGATCTGCACCCATTGGGAAGTACCCATGCTGGGCAGTTCATGAAGAACTGAAGCCTGTGGGAAGGACTCATGTTGGAGAAGTTGGTGGAGGACTGTATCCTGTGGGAGGGACCCCACACTGGAGCAAGGGAAAAGTGTGAGGAGTTCTCTGGCTGAGAGGGAAGAAGCAGAAGAGAAAAAGTATGATGAAGTGACCCCAATCCCCACATTCTGTCCCCCTGTGCTGCTTGAGGTGGTAGGAGGGAGAGAAATGGGGAGTAAAGTTGAGTCCAGGAAGAAGGGTAGGAGAAGGGGTTTTAAGACTTGGGTTTATTTCTCATTATCCTACTCTGATTTTTCTAAGTGGAGTGTGTTTTACCCATGATGGTAATTGCTGAATGGTCTCTCCCTGTCCTTATCTAGACTCAAGAGCCTTTCATTTTATTCTCTCTCACCTGCCCATCTGAGGAGGGGAGTGGTGGTGGTCACCTGGCCTCCAGTCAGGGTCCACCCACTACAGCCCCTTTCTGCATTTAGCTCAAGAGAATACTACAGTACAAATTCTCTGGTAGATATTGTTCTCTAAATACTTTTCATTAAAAGCTTTTATGCTCCACAGTCTAATGGAATGACTTTGAGAAACAGAACAAGAAGATCTTCATATAATTAGCAACAAAACCCAGGAAAAATTCCTGCAATTCCAAATCACATTTAGTCATTAATGTTTTACTGCTTCAGATATATTCAAACTGTTTTTCTGCCTTTTTTAAAAAAATAAAGCATTCTACTGCTCTTTTGAAGAAAAACTCAGAAAAAAAAGAATGAGATGCTAAACCTAGATGTCAGAGGATTTGAAAGCAAGCAAGCCTACTTTAAACCAGACCTCTTGGAGCTCTGGAGATACTGTAAGCATCATCAATAATGCTCCTTTGAGTATTGGCATCCTTTTCAAACCTCAGCATACTTTACTGTTTGGAAAAGTTGTGGCAGCAGTGCATGGCCTAATGATATTCAAATGAATACACATCAGGAGGATTTCCCAGAACTTGAAACATGTACCATTCCACATGGCTTTTGACGTGAAATAAACTTCAGAGGATGGCAAAGAGCCCATGAGAGTATATCATGCATGAGTAAGCCACGTAATAGTCTTTCACAGTAGCTGGATGTTTTTAACAGGATCCTCAGGAGATGCTGCTCTTACTCTTTTCCAGCAGAGGAATTAGGTTCTTAAACAGTCTGGGGAAAAGCTAATCCTGCAGTAGCTGAGAAACAGGGAACAAGTCATTCCCATATTCACCTCCTCTTTTTCACAGTGAATGTAATCAATGAACAATGATCCCAATACAGGTAAAATGGCAAGAAAAGAGGCAAGCTGTTTTCCTACTAACTTCAGAGCAATTGCTCTTAAAGGGGAGCAGACCAGTCACTTTACAACATGATGGATTCACTTGACCCCTTAGCCAAACATGCTGTGGTTGGGTACAGGCTCCAAAGGCTGTAAGAACCTCAATAAAACCTATTGCTGCTTCTTTCTTTCAAGTGGGGTGGATTCCAGTTGTTTGCAAAAATTGGTGTAGTCAGCAGGATCCTAGATCCCCCACTTGCACCACACAGTTTGTCTGGTGGGATTGGGCGAGGGGTGCTAAGAGCTCTTCCTTCACCATCTGCCCCATCTTATCCCATTACTTGTCTCAAGGATCATCGTTTCAGGCTATTCTGCATGAACCATAGCTTTCCCCATTCTCCTGTCCCATCTTATGCTCAGCAATGCAGTACCTTCTGTTAAGATCTTAAGCAATGCTCCCCATTAGCATCTTCCTTGCTAGCCTCAGTTAAAAGATCCATCTGTATGGGATGTACTCACTGCTCATGTTTCCCTGACTGTCCTGGCCTCCCACAAAGCTGTGACACCTTTCAGGTCCTGCTGAAAACACTTGGCTGTGCTTGTAACCTTTGCTTGTAGATGTCCCGGAAAAGTAACATCCTAGACCTCAGAGACAGGCTTGGACACTGACAGTGAGAAAGGAGGGGTGTGTGTGTGTGTGTGTGTGTGTGTGTGTGTGTGTTAAAAGCAAGCAGGGAACACTTGCACTGTCTCCTTGGTTTCCAACAGCAGCTCTGGAGAGGCAGAGACAGAAATATGAAAGAAGCAGATCCTCCCAGGATCATGCTCCAACACAGGTTTCCCACCAGGCCACAGCATTCTTTCTGTGCCTCTACCTGCTCCAACATGGGGTCCTCCATGGGGTGGGATCTCTGGTCCTCATCACCTTCCATGGGCTTCAGGGGGACAGCCTGCTTCACCATGGTCTTCTTCACAGGCTGCAGGGAATCTTTCTGTCTGGAGCCTGGAATGCCTCCGCCCCTCCCTCTTCACCGACCTTGGTGTTGGCACAGTTTTTTACCTCTTCTCACTCCTGTCTCTGGTGGCAAAAAGTTGCCATTTGTGTTTTTTTCTCCATAATGTGTTATCACAGAGGTGCTGTGATCGTCACTGATGGGCTTGGCCTTGGTCAACAACAACTCTGGCCTTGAACCCAGCTGGTGTTTGCTCTGTCAGGCCTAGGGGAAGCTTCTGGCTGCTTCTTGCAGAAGCCACCCCTGCAGCTCCACAGCTCCATCAGAACCCAGCCATGCAAAAAACCACAACAGCTGTGTTGGCTGGCTCTCTGTTTCCCAACCTGAGACATTGTAATAGTCACCCCAGAGACCAAGCCTGAGATGCAGTGATTGTTACAAGAAGACTATAGTCACCTGAGGCAAGTGACCCTGCATCATTTTAAAGCAGGTATTACTGTGAAACCACTCTCTGCATCCATGAAGGACAGGATGATAGGGTGGCAGTGTTAAAAAGCAGTGAGGGACAATCTACATCAGGAATAGCTTCTGATGTTATGCAAGCCCTGAATTAACCACCCTGGGAGGATGTGGACTCTGCCCCTGAGGTCTGCAGGAGCAAGGTGGATGTGCACCTGGCTGGAATGACTGTGGAGGTGCTGTTTCAGCTTCAGAGCAAAGGAACAGCTATATTGATTGCAGCTCCTGGTAGGCTTTATGGTTTTACAAAGGTAATTCAGTGTGAGGAAGAAAAAGAGGCTCCACAGTATCACAGACTATAAAGTGTTCCCACTGGAACTACATCTAATTAAATTGGCCTCTCCATCTCCCCTCCAAAAAAACCCTCCAACTATCAAAAAGTGGAGCCAAATGCTGGAGCAGCACTGAGGAACCAAAGCTGTACTGATGAGGAAACATTGTCCTTTGCAGAGAAATGTGCCAGAATACCCCATGCCACTCCGGAAGAAACAAGAACATTTTTGTCTAGAAAGGCATACATTTTATAGTCTTATCATCCGGAATGAAACAGTGGCATGCCTAGAAGACAAGCTAGCAGTCTGCAAAAATGAAGACAACACCAACAAGGAATCTACTCAGGTTTTTAATTTCTGGCTATGTCATATATTATGTTTATTTGGAACTCCATTGCAGTACCGGGATTATAAACCCTCTACTTAAAAAGTACAGGCTCCTGCCTGATAAATTAATGAGGACTATCTAAGAGCAGGAGTAGAGAATGAAAGCTCTACAACACAGACCATTATAATCAAATGGTCTTGAAAGGAGCCATTAAACTGTTAAATGGCATTAGGGCTCATAATTCAGAGGGAAAGAAGCAGAAGCGAGGATGGGAACACGGATTCGCAAGAGCGGAAATTTCAGTATTTCACCTTCAGAAAGAAAATAACGAGTTGTTTGGCAGGTGTTATTGCCCAAGACCCCTACTTATAGTCATTTCTATATTTAGCACAGGACTGAGCATCGATTCATATTCTCTAAGTAATGCAGCTCTGCTAAAAGGCATTGATCTCGGTTAAATGACATTTAGTGTTTAAATAATCAAGAGTACTCAGAGATGTCTTAATAAAGCAAGGTCAGGAAGGAAGCTAGGCCTTTATAGCTGACTCCTTTTTTCCACTTACGCTCCTCAGATCACCACTAAAAAGTAATAATTTTTATAAGCAAAGTATTTCATATAAGAAATGACAGTTTCAGTACGGTGTGTGCAGTATGGACAATCTCCCCGTGCACACCAGGAGGGGTCACTGTTGAAAGCTAAATAATCTCCACTAAATCCGCATAAAAAAAATACAGCTCCCTGAGCCTGTACCTCTCATGTAATAAAAATCCATGTAGCTGCTTTTCTCAGTCTTCCTAATGCATAGTGCCCTGTCATGAAATAGATGTAAAAAGCCCAGTCTTAACTAAAACTTATGCTACTGATCTAAAGGGAAATAAGTGCTTGTTTAAAGACTCAGGATGGAAAAAACCCCACAAAACCCACAAAAAAACACCAGCCCTGCCCAGATCTGGAATGATTATTGAATGGTTAGAAAATACTAGTGCAGAGTTTAGAAATGATGAAGCTTTAGAAATGCTTACTACTAAGAGATCAAGTGCATGCAACACTCTTGTAACCTTTTGTACATGCATACGTACATTATTCATGGCTGCAAAGTAGCCAGACAATTTTGGGATATCATGCACCTACCCCAGAACAGACAAACATGAAACTTTCTGGGAAATACCTTTTGAATCTCCACAACATGTATTTCTGCAAGAGTTTGAAAGGGAGTGAAGACAAAGATCATTAAAGCAATGTACCTTGCAACATGTGCTGTGCTTTGCATATTTTAGTTTCCTTTAAGTTGCCATAGCTACTTGGTGTCATTGATTTTGGCAACAACTTGCTGAGGATCACCAGCTCTTCAAAAATCAGTGGTCAAAAGAAATCCTATTAAAACATTGAATAATTTCTCAAGAGATTATATTGTCAGACCCCTGCATTATCTTTTCACTGAACATAGCATATCACAAGAGGAAAAACCCTTTAAGACATGATAAAAATTTCAGAGATTGAAAGTCCACCACAGTCCAATGGGTTATTCCTACAAGAACTCTTAAGAAAATAGGGGTAGTTGCATGACAGTTTTTTCCTGTGGAGTGAGCAGCAAGCAGCCTGAGGCCAACAGAGGCCCAGGGCAGTATGATGTGTTTGCATGGGAACATGGCAAGGTAAGTTTGTGGTGGTGTCTGGCTGGAAGATGACCATATTTTGTAGCAACTCTTTCTTGAGTAGAGGCAGGGAAATGGGATCATAGAATCATATAATCACAGAATACCTTGAGTTGGAAGAAACCCGTAAGGATCATTGAATCCAACTCCTGGCTCCACACAGGGCCAGCCAAGTCAGAGCATGGGTCTGAGTGCATGGTCCAGACGCTTCTTGACCTCAGTCAAGCAGGGTGCTGTGACCACTTTTCTTGGGAACCTATTCCAGGTCCTGACCACCCTCTCAGTAAAGAACCTCTTCCTAAGATCCAACCTAAACGTCCCCTGTCTCAGCTTCATGCCATTCCCTTAGGTTCTATTCCTGGTCACCAAAGGGCTGGGCGTCTGCCCCTTCACTCCCCCTTAACATGAAACCACAGACTGTGATGAGGTCTCCCCTCAGGTTCCTCCAGGCTGAACAAACCCAGGGACTTCAGCCTTTCCTCACAAGACTTCCCCTCCAGACCCTTCCTCATCCTCAGTGCCCTCCTCTGGCCATACTCCAATAGTTTTGTGACCTTCTTGTACTGTGGCACCCAGTACTCGAGGTGAGGCCTCACCAGTGCAGTATAGAGCAGAACAATTCCCTCCCTGGACTGGCTGGCAGTTCTGTGCTTGATGCACCCCAGGATACGGTTGTCCCTCCTGGCTGCCTGGGCACACTGCTGGCTCATGTGTAACTTGCTGTTGACCAAGACTCCCAGATCCCTCTCAGCATGGCTGGCCTCCAGCATCTTTCAGTCTCTCAGGCCCAGACTGCTCCAGCCTGGTCCCCCACAGGGTCACAAGTCCCCTTCCCCATCCCCAGAAAACCTGCACCGGTATGGGCCTCTCTCTCACTCATCCCTGTGTCTCTGCCTCTCTCCACGGGCTGCAAGTGCTGGCAGAGTCTTGCTCCAATGCGGGTCACAGCATCTCCTGTATGTCTGCACCTGCTCCAGCGTGGGGCCTCTTCATGGGCTGCAGGTGAGGTCTTGTCCTTTACAATGGGTTGCGGGGGGACACCTGCTCCACTATGGGCTTCTCCATGGGCTGCAGGGGAAAGTCTCTCCCTGACACCTGAAGTCCCTCATCTCCCCTGCCCCTCCTTTTTCACTGGCCTTGGTGCCTGCATGGTTTCTAACATCCTCTCACTCCCTGGCAAAAAGCGTCTCCTTGCAGGTTTTTATCTCCTAACTCTGATTCCCAGAGGCACTGTGACCATCCCTGATGGGCTCGGCCTCGGTCAACAGCGACTCCGACCTTGAGCAGACTGGTGTTTGCTCGGTTTGACCTGCAGAGAGCTTCTGGCTGTTTCTTTCAGAAGCTAACCCTGAGCCCCCTTCTCCACCAGAACCCAGCCACACAGAACTAGAACAGAATGCAATTGCCTCGTTCTGCCTAAGTGTAGTGTGTGGTCCTTGTATAAAGACTCTGCCCTTAGGAATTACTTCTGTCATTGGTATTCACTGTAATTGAATTAAATTTGTGTTCATAAAGTAGCAAATAGCAGTAAACAGAAAAGTGTTTTTATTTTCATTGTGGGGTTGGTTTTTTTTTACTTTTCAGTTAAAAGACTTCATGTTTTTAAGTTTCCAGTTAGTAATGTTTGGTAATCTTCTCCGTGGCTGATTTTGTGCTTGTGTGTTGATGCTGGTTTCTTCATCTTGGCACATTTTAAATTTCTACAGCACCATGTGCTGCTTGCCTCATTACACAGGAGTGATCTATGACAAGTAGACGTGTTTATACACGCAACCATTTCTAGGACCTTGGAACTGGCAGCAAAAAATAGCATCTTGTGCACAGTCTGTTTCTCCAATTCTCACGTGCTAGCTTGATCAATCCAGTTGTTTCCCTTGGACTTTTCAGATACAGAAATAGATCGTTACAATATGTTCAGCTGATGCTAATATATGCCAGATTCCCTACTTAAAAGATCAGGGTTCATTTCACAATTCATATCATACTCATGATAGTGTTCAGCAAATAATTACGTATCATTTGACATTTTGAAAGCAAGATTGTCTCTTCCAGAGAGGTTCTGCAGCACAAACAAAGGTTATGAATCTTGTACAGAAATTATTTGGTAAAGAATCGTGATCTGTGTTAGGCAGAAGAGCATACATGAGCCCTTACTTGCCTTAACATTTAAGTCAAAATTATTGCCAAAAAGCCCTAAAAGTATAGAAAAGGAGAGGCTGATTGAATATTAGAGGGAAACTGAAAGCAAACCATACCTCCATTTGTATATCATTAAAAGGTCTGTGATTCCCTGGCAGGCCTCTACAATACTGCAGTTGTGGAGTGCAAACTGCTTTCCTCCTTCTTCAGCTCCCTATCACCTGAGCCTGAGATGACGCTTCTACAATGAACGTAGAGACACACAAGTAAATGTACTCAAATGTGTTCAGGAAACAGGCATCTAAGTTAATATGCTACATGCCTTGGTAAAGGAAAAACACCCCACTTCTGTGAAAATACAGAACATAGCTATAGTATATAGTATAACTGCTGCCTAATTACTGCGTATAAGATTTTTTTTTTTTTACTATTGTATTTCTAATACTGACTTTTGCAAAGCTGGGCATTTTTGTAAACTGAATCTGTCATTGCATTTCTGTCCTCTCTCAGATTTTGTATTTGCAGCTGAGACAATGTTAAATACTACTAAATGTCTGGATTACAAAAGAGAGAGTTTCTGATGCATTCTGAACTCTTTGTCAGTCTTCACCTATCATTTAGTGTATAGTTTTTTGCCCATATCACACTTACGTAGATATATGTGAGCATAAGCTTATATGTATATATATAATATTTATATAGAACAAATGTCTGATTATCTGAATAATAACAGATTTCTTTGTAGATTCCATCATTTCTCTTGAAATTTTTGCTGATGATTTTGCAATAATTGAGAAAATCCAATGAAATCCTGGGTGTTAGCTGCTGTGGTTAGGAGTACAAGAAACATTCTTGCATGTCAGTGCCCATGGCACTATGTTCAGCTGTTCTGACTTGAGGTCAGCTTGGCAAGCAGCGCACTGCTCTTCTCTTGAGATGGCATTGTGGGAGGTGGTATCAAACAGGCACCCGCAAGCACGGGCCATCTCCCCTGTTCTGGCATACACAAATGAAGTGTGCGCTGCAACATTAGCACACTATGTGCTTGCTTGATGTCATGGAGAGATGGATAACTGTGAAAGGCAAAAGTCTCACAGGGATAAGGCATGTGCTAGGACTCCTTCCCTTTGCAGGACTGCCCACATCTGGAGGAATATTTCACTTAGCTGCCAAGCCACTAACATGATTATGGTGTAGGAAAAGTTTCCATGCACTCATTCTGCATCAGTATCACAAGTGATAACAGAGCTAGAGGGTGAGGGTCCCACATGTCTTCCTACTCCAACTCCGATAAAGATGCAGCTCTCTCACAGTGCAGATGTAAGGCACTTGGTATTTCTGCCTCCTTGGGCAGGCCTCCAGTGGGAAAAGCTGTTAGCAGGTCTGTGCTGGGAAAGACTCCTGCTGTTCTTCCAGATCCAACCAACTGTGCTCAGTGAAAGCAGATTTACCAGTTTAACTGCTTGTACCTCAGAGCTTTGCAGAAAGATGTTTTGCTTCTAGTTAGCGTAAGGACATTATACTCCCTCGTTTATAGGACAGACTTGTCCATTCAAACATGGGCACTCCAAAGCATAATTTTGGGTTATGCTATTCAGATGAGTGTTGAATATGATTAAAACCATGCAGATTGCATCAGGCTTTGAATACAACTGCATTGCATCATAGGCGTGTGTGAGGAAGTTAATCACTGATCTGGCACACCAACCTGGCAGCTTTAAAGAAAGTGCTTTCTTTATTAGATCCAATGTTGGTTTAGGATTCTTTCAAAGAAAGCCCTCTGTCCCACAATGGTTTTCTGTCATTTGACTAGTCTAATAGCAAAACATTTGAAGATCTCTAAATTGTAAGTGCATTTATACCTACTTCACCAGGAGTATTGTATGTGGTCACCTCATTTCATAGCCAGGAGTTAAGAGACAGAGATATTAAATGAGCTGCTGTAGGTCTGTCAGAAAATAAATGTAGTTCTAGATATGGAGGTAAGAGGTGTCCACAGCTAGTCCAGGAGCTCTATCCTTTTTTAATATGGTCAATGTTACAAGCGAAACTTAGAAGCACATATCATAGAATCATAGAATCTCCTGAGTTGGAAGGGACCTGTAAGATTCATCGACTCCAATTCCTGGCTCCACACAGGACCAGCCAAGTCAGAGCATAGGACTGAGTGCATTGTTCAGGTCCTTCTTGAACTCAGTCAAGTTCAGTGCTGTGACCCATTCCCTGGGGAGCCTGTTCCAGTGCCCAACCACCCTCTCAGTAAAGAATCTCTTCCTAATATCCAACCGAAACCTACCCTTTTGCCGCATCATTCTGTTCCCTTGTGTTCTGTGTAGCGCCTTATGTTGTATGAAATTGAGACAGGTTAGGAATACTGTACATTAGCATCCTCTGTATCTTCTCTCTGAGAGAAACTTTCACCTATGTTTAAGATGAATATTTGCTGCAGAAAAAAATTCACCCCTCTCAGAAAGTACCCAACATCAGAGAAAGAAGCATCTGCTGATTGGGTAAATTCCTGTCTGGGGGCAGAAACAGGTTTACTCTTCATTTTCACAGATTCCTATGTCAGTAAAGGCAAGCAGTAACTTTTTCTACACTACCGAAAACAATTCCTTGGAAACATACAGGCTTGCTCTATGAAAATAAGTCGCTGTTATAACATACTTAATTCATATTCTGTGCATATTACTGAATAATAGAATCCCACAAGTCACCGCTTTCAATGCAGCATGATGTAATTGCACCCTTCACTGAAAACATAATGCTCTTTTTGAGATAACAGCTGCAGAGAGGCACTCTTTCAAGATGGCTAAAAACTTGAGTTCTAAAAATGCCTTTTCTCCCAATTAGCTGAGTGCTTCTAGGTGAATCTTCAAGCTTATTACAAAGGTGGCAATGGAAGAATTTTTTGAGAGGAAAAAAAACCAACAGAACTTTTTTGCTCATAGTCCTGCTATGTCTCTAGTTCGTGCTATGTTACATATCTGAAATTCAGACAGGATCAGGCCAATTTAAGAGGTAATTAAAGAGTTGAGTGTCAGCCAGCCCTATACTTAAAACTGTCAAGATCTCCATGTCAAAGAATAGCCAAACATCTGCTCACCTAAGGTACACAGAGAACTCATTTCTGTTCTGGGTAATTCCTAGTTGAGGAATTCAGTGGTAAAGAATTAGTACGTGCTCTGCCACAGCACCTTGTAATTATCTATGTAAGCCATCAGATCTACATGGGTAGTTCTAGGCAATGCCTAATATCTGTGGTCTTTTGGTTACGTCAAGGCTGTAATTTTTGCTTTTTCTGTTCCAATGTGCCCTATTATTTCAACAAAGAAGCATTTTTATAAAGCATGGCAGACTTGTATAAATGAGCCTCAACCATGCAAAACTCTTCTTAATGCATGCCATATAAAACTGAAGATAAAAAATTCCAGGCAGGTTTATGAAGCACTTCAGTGACCATCCATACTCAAGACCTGTGCATACAAAGGGGATGGAGCTTGCAGTGGACGAGAAATTTCACAGTGTAAAGAGCTACCAAACCTAGTTTATTCCTCCCAGCAAGCCCACATGCTTGGCAGAGAGCAAGGAAGTATAAATAACCCTGGTTTTCCATGTTCTCCACCACTGTGAAATGGAGCGCAGCCCATAAAACCTGTGATGTGTTATGTTCAGCAACAACTCAGCTGACATCCGTATGGTGCACAGTGGTCTTGAAAGAGTGGGCAGAAAGAACAGAGAAAAAGCCGTGGGAGCATGTAAGTATGGAAATAAATTCCCTATGTTCTCCTTAGGCAAAAGGTAAAACAAAGTGTTGGGGAAGATGGCTGAAGGTACCAGCCTCTCTTTCTGCAGCAATGGTTCCACATCCTCACCTGCCAGTTGATAACAGGCTGGAAAGTGGAGGTGTTAGGGGATGCCACGTGAAATTGAGGATGCAGTTCCTTCCTTTGTAGCTACCATCTGCCTCTGAGCAGGCCTTTCTAAAAAGGATAAAAGAACATGATATGTTTGGGAGTGGAAAGCTTCCAAGGAGAGGCCAGTGGAAGATAGGCGATAAGATGTTATATTTTGTGGTAAAAAATTGAGTAAATTTACTAATTTAATAATAGTTAAATTAAATTTAGATATTTTTTCCTTATCTTCCCTTTTATTTTTTTTTGTGACTAAGATTAACACATGAAAGATAACAAAGAGAACTGACCTTGTCTGGCTCGTTGTTGGAGTTAATTTAATAAATTTAATTAAACTTTTACAAAAAAATTTACATGGCATAAGTTCAGTGTTTGTGCCAGTTCTAGAAAGTGTTTAGGGAGTTATCATGCTCTGAATGAGTATCCCAACACCTCAGGCAAAGCTTCAGATGGTACAACTGCGATGGAGGAAGAACTAGAAAGGGACAGATGACAGAAATAGAGCCAAAATTCTGCTTTTAAATTAAAGTCGGATAAATATCCATCATGGCATGAAGTTGAAGCACTCATCATTATTTATATTAAGTAGTTATGATTTTGAGTTGCAACTGGGTGCTGGCCCATTTTGTGCAAATAGTTCTGTCTCACACTGTGATGGGGAAACTGCATCCTGTCACAAGGGTGGTCTTAGCTCTCCACGCACTCATAGCACCCTGTTTGATTGGACCCAGAAACCACATTGCTCTGTGTTCAGCTCCTGCAGATTTGACTTGATGGAAAACAAATCCACTCCAAGTAACTGTATTTTATATTTGGAACATAAAACATTTTCCAGTGGGTCTTCTCACTGAAACAGCATCAAAGTTCGCCAACCACTTAACGCGACCCTGAATTGTGTTCAATATAAAAATGAAGGTAGGCCAGTGATGGACCACCACAGCTGGTCGGACACAGGGAGCCACCAGTATTTGCCTGAGATTTATCTTTTTTCCTACACAAACCCTCTTGTTGCTTAGAGTTTCGCACTACCATTTCCTGGACTCTTCCTGTTGCCTGGGAAAGAGGTGTTTCACATTTTTGTCTTCTTCACAGCATCATTGTTATCAGGTATGTTTTGGTTTTTTTTATTAGCCAGTATCATGATTTCTGCAATTGCTACTAAATAAAAACATATGTTCACATGTGCCTATGGACATTATTTTCTTATCTACCTCATTAGTTACAGCAGTAAGAGCAAATTAAGCATATCTGAGAATGCAGTGTTACAATCATCTACCATAATTGGTTTCAGGAGTTCCCAACATTCTATTTCATCTATCTCATAGTCACAGCACTGCTTCAGAAATGAAAAAAAGCATGATGACTGTTTCTTTATTTAGTAAATTATCTATGCTTATTATGCTGTAAATAGCTCCACACAACTTCATATCTGAAATGCAATTTTTTAATTTTCCCCAAGGGACTCTAAAAGCAATGAATAAACACATTTTTTGACTTGTCCAAAAGTGTTTTTACGCTTTAGACACATGTTCTGTTCAGCTAGAGGCCCTTTTCTCTGACTGCCCATACTGTAATATGACAGATACTTAGTCCGGGAGGGACTTGTGAAGATCTCTGTAGTCCAGCCTCTCACTCAAAGCAAGGCTAGCATCAGCATTAGATCGGGTTGCTCAGGGATATTGTTGCAATGGTTTAGGATAGTGTGCACCCAAAATGACAGGGACAACACGTTTCATTTGAAGTGAAGCAGTGTCCTGGTGTAGCGATTAGATGGGGATGTCCTGGAATTGTCCTGGAATTGGACTCATGTCCAGATCTGCGATAAGCCAGGGGAGAGTCCTCAGTTATCATTAAGGAAACTTAATGTCTGACATATGAAAAAAAATATATTCTAGATAATACAATTTAAAATACATTGATGGCTATAAATATATGTTATGGCAAAGTGGAACGGGAATTTAGTATGAGATATATGAAATGGGGTGAACTTTTAAAAGAAATAAATGGGCAAAAGTTTATCAAGAAGCAATAACTACTGAGGTCAGGGAAATTTTAGGGCCATACTCCAAAAGAGAAGAATGGTGTCACAAAAATGTCAATATGAGAAGCAAACCCAGTATCCTGGTTTCAGCTAAGACAGAGTTAATTTCTTTCTAGCAGCTAGTGTGGTGCTGAGTTTGGGAGTCAGTGCTGATAACACGGAGATGTTTTAGCTGTTGTCAAGCAGTCAGGGGCTTCTCAGCTGTTCACATTTCCCTGCTAACAAGAAGACCGGGGTACCCAGGGAACTGAGAGGGAACACAGTTGGGACAAGTGACCCAAACTAGCCAAAGAGGGTATTCCATGACAACTATTAAATGCTCAGCATAAAAGGGGGGCTGGTGGGGGGAGTAGCACATGGCTCCAGGGCATGCAGTTTTTTGGGGACAGTCCAGCTCTGGGATGGCTCTGAGCTGTATGGCCTCAGTTGTGCAGTTTGGTGAGAAACTGCATTGTCCATCACCAGGTTTTTTGTTTTTTTTTTCTATAAAAGTCCTATTATTGTTATTTCTCTGTCTGCAGTCCTAGTAAGCTGTCCTTATCCCAACCCACAAGGTTTACCTTTGGTTTCTTTTCCCTTTTCCCCTTCTCCCCCGAGAGGGAGTGGCTGCTTGGTGCTCAGCTCCCGACTAGGGGCAGAACCATGACATCCAGCTATACTGTCAGTATCTTGGATACTGTTGTTCTTACCATGCAGATGTTGACAGCAGAAGCGTGAAGGGAAAACAATAGGTTGTTAAAGTGTTGAAGGTTTTTTTTAATATATACACTGGGCAAGCATCATATGATGTAAGTCATATGGGGACAAGGTCAGTTCTCTTTGCTAAGTTACATGGAAGATAGGAATAATAAAGAAGATGTAAAACACTAACTCAAGTTATTTCCAGCAGGGTGAGACCTTTACATATCTGTGGTCAGGACCACAGGATTGCTTCTTTACCAGAGTATAATGGAGCTGCTGCCTGCACCTCGAGGGTGTTTGATTTTCATTTCTAAGGTAGAGTGGAGTAATTGTATCTGTATAGGTAAATACAATCTTGCTATTACATGGTTGCATGTGTCAAATTGCATTTGACTTTTCAGATGGTC
The DNA here is from genome assembly GCA_022605575.1 of Laterallus jamaicensis coturniculus. Classification (NCBI taxonomy): domain Eukaryota; kingdom Metazoa; phylum Chordata; class Aves; order Gruiformes; family Rallidae; genus Laterallus; species Laterallus jamaicensis. The sequence continues at coordinate 3,774,674 of JAKCOX010000054.1, forward strand.
TGAGACCTGTTGGCATGTAGAAACATTGGAAAGAAGGAGGTGGGGTAGAAATATGCCATAAAATATTTTTCTCAGCTTGCACTCCATTGTACCCAAAAACAACTATAAAAGCTTCTGAGAATGCACAGGCACATTGATTTAACTACTAAAATGCAACAATTACACAATATTTTTTTACCTAATGCCTTGCACCCAGAGATTCAGTTCAAAGTTATTTTCTACCAGTTCAAAGGAGAACAAGTCTCAGACAATCACTTTCAGAAGTCAGAAATGAAATAAGGCTAATAACATGTCAGAAAGGAGACTAAAAATTAAGGTGATGAGACATGCGTTTATGCAGGTGGTGTCTTAGTGAAGCAGATGTGGAAGCTGAAGTTATTGAAGATATTGAAGCTGATGCTAAAAGACAGAGGGGACAACTCATAAGATTCATAACAGGCACAAAATTTGTGGAATCATAGCGCCCCTTGAAGACTTTAAAAAAATAAAGCAAAATACAGCAACAAACACATGCAAAACATGTTACTGTTTGACCTCAGGCTGTTGCCCCTACAGATCCGTCCCAGAAGTCCAGAATTGATGGATTGCGGTTTTGGACCATGCCAAGGATTAGGAATCTGCTCCCACTTTTCATTGGCATAGACATTCTCCTAAGTGTGTATCTGAATTTAGCTATGCTAAACCTAAGAGACAATACGGAACAGGCTTGAAAGTAGCACTGCCACTTAAACATCTGATTCCTGAACAGAAAGTTTAGCAAGTGTTTACAGAAGTGCTGCTTGTAAGCCTGACTGATACAGGCTGTTAGAGAAGTAACTCAGTGCAAATTCACTGAAATCCTAAAATATTGTTCAAACACTTCCTGGTCAAACCCCATTGGTATAAAAAGGGTAAAAAGTTACTACACTATTTCAGAGAGTACTATTCTTCTTATTACCCTAGTAATTTGAAACAAATGGCAGAGATTTGGGCAAATAAAGACTTTGCATGTGTCACAATAACTGTGAAAAAAAAAAAAAGCATGTCCAATTTATTGAAGAGATAAAAAAGCAAATAAAGACCCCAAAGGATTAATGAGTGTAGCAATATTATGACCCTATTAGGGAGCTACAGTTTCAAAAGAGCACCTCTGATTTTTCTTGTCCTGTTCATATCAGTTTGCATAAACATGCATTTTCACAGCATAGCCTAAAACTTTTCTCCAAGCAGCACTCCCTGTTGACTCTCAGTCACACAGCATCCATCCAGCAATCCCCAAACGTCCCTTTATATTTGCTCTCACCACAACAAAACAATACACTGATGGATTAGCAAAGCTTACTCCCCTGCAGCATCTCAGCTCTGAAGTGACGTTCCTGCAATGGAAACACGTGGGAGGATTTTAGATTAGAAAAATGCAAAGCCAGAGACTATGGTGCTGTGGTTTGCATTCCCCTTCACACACTTCAAGGACATGGGCTCCTGTCATGGGTATTTCTGCCTGACACTTGGCTTGGGGGTGCCTCAGCCCCAAAACTCTGTTCTCTGTTCTACCCAGGGCGAGTCCTGGGACAGCAGGGTAAGCAGAGCTGGGTATTGTGATACTTTCCCAGTACAAGAGGTAGTTAGGAGATCGCATGAAGATTTATTGATCATTCACTTTCTGGCCTAATAAACTGTAATTCCTCCTTTGGCTATGCCCAGAAAGGAAAAAATAAACCAAACCAAACAAATCCAAAAAAATGGCAGCAAGGCAGGAGCAGTGAGCTAGCCCACCCTGCAAGCACCTGAAACCCAGGGATCTGAAGCACTGTCATTGCAAAGAGAAATGGAAATCTGTTTGATTTCCTGGCTTTGTCTCCTTTGTAATTCTGCTGAAACCACAGTTAAGAAAAGGGACACCCTGGATGTTCACAGTGACAGATAAATGGCCTGTTCTGATCTCTTGGCATGGCTGTGCACTTCTAAAATTTATTTGCTTTGAATGCCTGACTTGTAAAACTCTGTAGCACTACAGAGTCCTAAGCGTAGTCTGAAAAAGAAAGCAGCAGATGTGGAAACTGTCTGAGTGTAGCGGGTCCCGTGTTCATACACACAGGCTAGCCACCCATACATGACGCCTGCCTATACCGACTGTACTTGGAGGCTGTGAAAGACAGGAGAGCTTTCCGCTGCCTGTGAAATGCCTGGCTGTCGTCCTGCGCCTAGAAGCACTCCGCTTTGTTCCCTTCAAGTACTTTCATGCTTACCACTTCAGCATTTGCCCAGAGTTTAAACATTACGGGACAATATTGCTGATAGATATTTTGATAAAGGCGTACTTAACAGAAGAGCTCTTTGATTTGAATAATCATATCAAAGACTCTTCTTCTGATTAGGAGGCAGGGTATTGTCTTACACAGACCTTTTTGGCTGAGGATTTCTGTTTTGGTTACTTTCACAAATTCACCTTCTTGTTGTACAACATGTCATCTTCAGGTCCCACTCCTTTTATTCTATACCTGCTGACAGAGTCTGGTCTCATCATTTCAGCATAGCTCTTCAGAAATGCAATTGACTTTAAGTACTACTCTGTTCTTCAGGTCATTTAATTGCAGCGAATTGAGCGCTTCTGAAGGTGACAGCTCTGCAAATCCAAAGAGTTCCGATCAGTTCAGAAAAATTGCTTTCAAATGTAACTTCCCCTGATATTACAAAACCTTCTGTTAAAACTTTTTCCATTTCCCAGACTATCATTTTGTTTCTGAACATAGATTTCTTTCCTTTGTGTTCCAGAGATAACTTTCAGCTTCCCATTTTTTTTTCCCACCAAGCCTCATCTTGCAAACTGCTCCACTAAATTTCAGACCATTATAAGCACACTTTGCTGCCTTCCTCCATAGTCCAGCCCTGCATAGTGGTATGGTCTTTTGTAATTCCTCTTCCACAGCTGCTGGCATTGCCTGGGGAGATGCAATGCCCCCTTTCCTCCAGAGCCCAACTCTTTTCTAACTGGAGAAGAAAATGGAAGACTGGAACGATATGCTCTCACCCCTTCATCCAGCTGGGCTTGGCACAGTGGGAAGCCCTATCTTTCACCTGAAACTATGACAAAAATCAGAAAACATAAGGATTGCAATCCTGCGTGGTGTGAGGCCTGGTCAGTGTGAAATAGAAGCTTAGAGTCTGAAGGGAATCTGGCTAGGAGCTGCTGTTGAGTGGTGGCTTGGTCACCCTTGGCTGCTGGCTAGTCACTGTCCCTCAAGAAGGACAGAGGTCCCTCAACAGAGCTGTTAGCATGCCATTTGCAATTTTGCCCTGCTTGGTGTCTGCCTGGCTCCTCTTGCCCTCCAAGACTGCTGATAAAAGGGGCCATGTGACCCCGCTGCTCACACTTGTTCGGCCTCTGCCTGCAAAGGGGTGGGACTGGCAGGCTCACAATGGATTCAAGAGGAAGAAGGGACACAGCAGTGATTGCTGCTCCTGTGGAGGGAAAGAACTGAAAAACAGGACATTTTTCTTTTAAAATGAAAAATTATGTGAATTTTTCCTTCTTCTGTTATTGCTCTTCCACTGCTGACAGTCATGGTTACTGATTTCCTGCTCCCCTGCGCTCTTCTTGCTAGCTCCAAAAACACAGGGTAGGATACAAGTGAGGACTCGCAGCTCAGGCAGCAGTTGGAAGGTTGTGGGTCACAGAAGAGCAGCAACTGCTGTCTGGGAAGGCATGTACATATGCAGTAATGTAGTAACAGCAACAGCAGGGTAGGAAGATGAACAATTTTTATTTTTCCATCGTAACTTCCCTGTCCCCTTTTACACTCTTTCAGATCTAGATTTTCAGGTCCTCTTTCATATTTTTTTCTTTCCAATATTTCCTGGCACAGTTATAGGTGTGATTTTTTTTTTTTTTCCCCCAGTGGTGTTTGCATTTGGGTATCAGTGAGAGGAACGCACTCATACAAATGTCACGACTGGCAAACTGGTCTGCACTCATCCTGACTTACCTCTTTCTGGGCAAGTCCTCAGGCATACATCAGGAGGGCGTTGGGGAATTGTGACCCAGACAATATGTTTTAAAATCCAACTGCTGCTGTAGTAGGAAACTTCCCAGTACAGCTGGGGAGCCAAATTGCAAATTCTCTCTTAAAGAAAGGTCACCTTTGATTCTGTTTTCCCAAGTCATACTCCAGACTGTCTTTTAACCTCCTCTGCCAGCCCCTGCCATCTTGCGTAGCTCTGCCCCTTCAACTTTGACTTTACAACTTACTACCTTATGTGATACCTCACCTTCCTTCAGTACACAGTAACAAAAATTAGAGTTTGTTTTATACTACAAAACAAAGGCTGCAAACTTCTTTCTCTTGAAACTAAGAATATTATCAATAATAGAAGCAGTGTATCTGAAAGCATTACTGAAGCTAGTGTATTTCAAAAGCCCTGAAAAAATAATAAATAAATCAAAGCACAGCACTGTTGAGCAATTAGCAAAGGTGCTAAGTCAACTTGCTAAGCAATCTTCACTATCAGACACAACTGACATGAGTAGAAACAGAAAGAACACTAATTAGTAATTAAGCAGGGCTTCTGGGATCCAAAATCAGGGGGGACCCTCTGTAGCAGAGCAGGGGAGAGCTAATCTTTTCATTACAGAACCTAATGTTTACTCAGGAAATGGAATCCAAGCTATGTAGGAACAATATGAAAGAACCAAAGAGCAACAAAGGCTGCTCTCTGCTGCATTTCTGTGTATTTTTAAATTTGAAATGAATAATAGATGATACTGTTCTATAAAAATACGTACTGAGCAACAGTGAGTACCAGAACACTGACCAGCTTAGTAACTGTAGCTCCAGCTTCTTGGGCTGATTATCAGAGATGCTGAGCACAGCCAGCTCCTGCTGATCCCTCATGAATTTCCATGTGCTTGACATAATCTAAATAAGGAAAAGAACTAGAATAGTTCATATCATCTCATTTAATTATGGCACCTAAAACAATGATTGCTACAAACACACGATTTTGTAAAATAAAATAAAAGACAGATGAACATTAAACCAGCAATTTTTGTGATGCTTTTTCTACAGTTTCTGGGCTAGAGCAGTCAAGAGATTTAGCAGATGTACGAGTGAAAATGTAGAAAGGTACATCAGAGTTTCAGAGGAGGGGGCGGGAATCAGGCAGGCTATCCCCTGCTTGCTCATTTACAATCAGATTTGCAGACGTGGTAGATGTACGTGCTGAATGCAGTGTGTAACAGGGCACACAGCTCTCCTGGAATGGAATCTGCATGGCAACAATAGAGATAATCACACCACTGTGGCTTCCAGCCTTTTTAAGTATCTTGAGCACGACATTATTCATTTCAGCAGAGATGTGCCCAGTGTAGGTTGTGGTAGCCAAACATGGGGAGCAACCTGATCACTTCAGTAATAATCTGTATGGTATGAATCGAGGCGACTCTTTTGTTATGTTCTGCACAGTACACCCAACCTGGTGTGTGAAGTGCGTTATCGTCTAAAACAAGATCTGAGGGAAAACTGTGTACACACACTTGCTTAAATGAATAATATTTACCACAAAAGCACCCACTCCCTGAGATGCATGCATTCATGAAGTGAAAGATGATTCACGGAAGGGGTCACTGTAAAGCAATATTATTTGTGGTTTTTATTAGAACCCGGTGCTCTAATGCTTGACAACAGCATCATTCACAAGGGAATAAGAGCTTGTGGGCATATGAATAGGGAGTGTTGTACAATTACAGAAACACCTGTGCTAAATAACCTTGCGCTCATCCCCTAGGAAATTCTGCATGCTCAACAGCCCTGAAATTTCTCATGTGTATATTAAGCTGCAGTATAAAAGCATGGTGTGATAACACAAGCTAAAAGAAAAAAAAAAATCTTCAAGGGCATATATATAAAGCCTGTGTTTTTACTTCAGTTTTCTTTTTTTTTTCTTTTTTTCCCCCTCCTAAACACTGCCTGCAGCGTTAAGGCACATTTTACTTCTCAGAACATAAAGAGACCTCCCTCTACATAAAGAAACACTATTTTTCATCATAACAAGCACAGCATCATGCCCTGGTGGAAAGAAGTTGATCCTTACTGATTTTCAGCAGCTGAAGGTCTAGGCTTCTTCTGGGCGTATTTGCTGAAAGCTGGTACAAAGCATGCTAGAACAATGGTGATCCTGACACTGCTGCTTTTGATAAAATAGGTGTTTCTTCATCTCCTAATTTTTCAGAGACTCCTGCATTTGTGAGCTTCTGGAAAACTACCTGCCAGGAAGAGTAATACTGTGGAGAGGTTACTGGCAGCCCCCAAGGCAAAAGTCATTTGATTAGGGATCTGACAACTTTCAGACACTCATGTATCATCATACAGTCACAGATATTTCAGTCTCAAGTGATGCTTAGCACTAGCAATTAGCTCAGTGTGTGCTCACACACATTCAAGCTTACACACAAAGATCGTGTTGCAGGTTTCTCTGTAGCAGTGCAGACACTGCTTGGTTGGATGCCAAATTAAAGCAAGACAGAGCATCCTTCATGGGTCACTGTGTGGCCCAGAGCATGTTATAAATTTCCCACTGGCTACAAGTTGTTCTATTTAAGCACAGGAGATTGCTATAGGGATGATAATTTATAAAGGCAGGGCTTCCGTTCCTAAAAAACTAGTGACCTGTGTCTGTCCTGTTTCAACCACAGAATGACCCTCCCCAAAATGTACAGAAAGTGAAGAAAGAAGATTCACCGTAATGACTGTGCTGCGGATCAGTTTAATAGACCACAGTCATCTGCATTACCGCCTGTTTCCCCCCTTCTCTTGATGTCTCTGGGACATTGTTCTTGTGTCTAATACACAGAAGGGAATTTATGGAGACTTGGGTTTTGGATTTAATGAAAAGACATGATGTCAGAGAGCATTAACTTAGCACAGGATCGGGCAAGTTCGAGAACAAAAAAATCAGATCAGAAAATCCATCAAGCTGACAGGGCAGAATATAATCTCTCGAAAAATAATGCAGAGGTCTCCCAGAAGGTATGATACAGGGCTTTATGCAGGGGGAAAGGCAGGAAATTGGGATTTTGCTGCTGATCTTTCAACAGGTCTAAATTTCCAGTGTCATGGTGCGGGCACCAGATCTGCCGCAAGAAACAGTGTTGGGGGAGCATGGCCAAATCTAGTGACAACTCCGGTACCTGTTGACAAGGGAGAATCTCTTCTGAGTTCTGGAGTGCAAAAGAAAGGCCAAGGATCCTGCAGTTATGAAGCTGTCCCTGTTAAGCCGCTCTGAGTTTCCCCTATTTGTGACATGCAGCAAGACACTAGCAATTGAGGCTACATGCCCCAATTCTCAACTGTAAATGTAACCACAGTGTCTGCTGTGAGATTCTATGAAGAGGTGTGCCTGTTATCAAAGGCTGCACTGATACTACTTTCCCATGGCCACCCTGTAGATCATGGGCAATGACCATGCTACCAGGCTAACTGAAAATTTCTCAGGGTCACCACTGGAACAACAATTCTGCTAACATTAGAAAAAAACCCTGTAAACAGACAGCCTGAATTCTCCATACACCTCTTTAAGAAGCCTTAGCATGCTGACCTTAACTATTTTTCAGGAATAAAATGCAGTAGCAGTTAAAGGATGAACAAAGTTTAAACAGCTACATGTATCAATATTAGATGCTGTTAGAAATTATTCTGAAAATAATTAGCATCCCCGAGGCAAAAACTCGAGGCTGGAAATGGAGTAGGTCGTGCCACCAAGTCTATTTGAACAGCAAGTCAAATCTTTATTTAATATGAACTTTATGAACTCTCCTGCTGTCCGAAGCCAAATCTTCCAGATGGATATCACCTTCCACAGGGAATCAGGAGAGAACTGCAATTTAGATTTTCACTTTGCAATGGGCAGAGACTGAGGAGCACTTGACTAACTCATCTACTATCACAGCAGTTTGGCCTGCCCATACAGAAAATATACCCTGTAAAAGCACCTTTTTTCTTCCCCTTCTCTCCCACAGTGTAAGTCAAATACACAGCTTTTACAAGGAATAGAAAGGCAACATATTGCTGAGATAACAGGAAAACTATAATGGCTTTGCACTTAGAGCAAACTAAAGGGAGGACAACACAGCTTATGTGGCATTTTTTCTACCTTCACTTCCATTTAAAAAAAAAAAGATTGTAGGAGGAGAAATTTGAAGTGTAGGCACAAATAACCAATCCATATTCTGTTTGGAAAGTAAGGGCATGTAGGGTTTGGGTTTTTTTCTCTGTGCATGTAAGATTTAAAAGAGAAAAAGCTGCCTCTCATATTGTTCTAACAAGCAACCTCTTTACTTTGGTGCATTAGATAGCAGAGCCAGAAGGATGCTTGCAGAAAAAGCGAAGACAAGACGATCTGTGATCACACCCCTTCCCCAGTTAGATTCTTAATCTTGTTTCAACTTCCATCTCAAAGGCAGTGCCATAAATTAGTTTTACACATGCCTCTGCACAGGTGTATGTGCACCCTAGGTTTATGAAGCTTTAAAAATCTTGCCAATCTTGCCCATGTCCTGTCTCCAAATGGTTTCTAGCATCCCTTTTATTTCTGCATTTGGTGCACGGAATAGGACCACATCCCTTCTTGCTCACACGTACCCTACTGATAAGAATAAAAATCTACTCAATTCCATTTTACACTCTTCCATTCTCTGGGTTTTTAAGTAGTGGGGTTTTTTTGGGCTGTATTTATCACTAACTTTCCTGATACTATTTAAACCTGGATCTCTCTTATGTGTGTATTTCTGAGGCATTTATTGTCACCCATCCACTAGGTAAGATTTTTCCAACTCTGAACTTCCAAATTTTGATGAAAACCTTCCCAATAAATTCTGGAGGGGAAGTCTCATAGAGCACTTCCTTTTTGGAACCAAGAAGTAATAACTTTTCAGCCTTCATTGGTACAGCTCTCTTCTCTGTACCGGTAACTCATGCCATGGCTCTTTAAGAGGCACACTCTTGATGACAGAACTGTATTCCCCTGCATGTCGCTGATTGATGAGTCCAGCTGCAGTCCACTCAAACACTGTTCTTAAAGGCAGAGCTATGATGCTAAGAAATTCCCAACTTGTTACTTGACAAACAGTGCCCATATACTAAAATTAAGAGTGACATATGATCCTGAAAGTTTGGTGCTTATTCTAACCGTATCTATTGGAAAGAAACAAATACTACCATTCAGGCAGACCTTATGTTTTGAGAACATAGCTCTTCTCACACATGGTAGTACATGCTGGAGACTAAATTAATGTTTAGTTGTAATTAAAACATTTGGTTTTCTGTATCTGCAAAAGAAACAATGTCATTTCAGATCACTAGGGAGACTTTGGGAAATACATTTGATAGGGGTGATGAGAAAATAAAGAGTGGAAGAAATAGATGATGAAAGTAAAAATTAGTTGTCTTTCTGACAAAAGCCTTGCATAAATTGTCAGGGACGTTCACAGTGTTGATGAGCATGATAGAAATATTTACTTCTGTTTGCTTCCAAAATCTTGGTAAGTGCATTGATGGGTGCCTTGAACCTTGCAAGGAAATCTGGGTTTTTTTTTAAAGAAAGAGGCAAATAGACTTTTCCAGACAAAGCAAGAAACTAAAGATTATGGAGAGATGATGCAATAAAGAATTCAAAGATTGTATTCCAGAGTAGCCTTATGTACAGAAATACAAAGTTTTGTAAGACAAAACACAGTGGTCTTAGCAAAACTAGGATTGTGAGAAAGCTAGAAAGTATCATTTTCCTGTCTTTCTCCACATAGCCTAGGATGTATTTAGACCTAGTATGGCTTTTCACTCAAATATCAATTTCCAAAACTTTGAGACACTGTCTTTAATTGTCAGATAATAAAATGTTCCACGTTCTGATTGTTGAACTTTAACTGAGGAAATCTATTGCCTGTTGTTTAGATGTGTAGAAATTATTTGAGAGAGCTTAAAAGCTCTCAAGGAATTTCTAGTTAAACCCAAACCCTTTATCCTCCCATGAGTGGAAGGGAGTGCATAGCATGTACATCTATAGAACCACCCACGGCTCCCCACCTCACCACCCCATTCTGCAAGTGACCTAGCAAAGTGAGTCTGCTGCACTTACAGCTTGGGACTTCAGTTCCAGAACAGCTTTTCAGCATCACTGTCATGCAGCAATCAGAGAAAACAGCCTGCCAGTTCCTGTATAACTGTCACTCTCCACTAAAGTGATATCTCATGCAGAACTTCAGGAGGTGTGAGAAAATAGAGCTTGCCAACTTTATTAAACAGAGGACATAACCTTACAGAAACTTCTCTTTCTTGAGGAGGAGGGAGCTGAAAATATTCCTTACCGACTACTGAGACTACATGGTGAGGCTTACAAAACATTCTGATTAAGGAGAAAATGCTGATTCATTTCCATTATCTGTCAAGGTTATTATTTCCAGGGAATGGTTTATGACACAGCTGGCACCAATACTCACAACTGTGTACAACACATCAATACGATGGCTGTATCAATTTGACTGGCCTTTGCTTGAGTTATAGTAAGGCTTGCTGGCATTGTCTTATTACAGGAGGCTTGTGTCAGCAGTTCTGCTTCTGCATAAACCCATTTATTTAGGGGATTATAATAACTCAGCTGTAAACATTATTCTGGGGTTGAATTATTATTATTATTAGCAGAAGTAGTACTAATAATATCTTAAATTTATATTGTGCCTTTCAGCCACAAGAATCCCCAGGCACTTTAGTGGATACACAGAGTACCATAACTTTACCAGTCCCTCAGCATAGGTACATTTTAGTACTAAAAAAACAGTGACTCTGAGCTAAACCCAGAAATTTTTCATGGGGAAGGAAACGTTTAATAAGCAGGAAGCCCAGTGCACTTATCCGTGTCCTCATCCCTCCTAAATATGCAGTGAGGCAAAGATTGCATGCACCAAGTTCCTGATTATGAGTGCTCCTTAATTTCAATTTTTATGTTAATGTAAAAAAAAATTAGTATGTAATGCATTAATGTTTATGTGCTTAAGAAAACCTGCATACTAAACAACTAATGTTCTTGGATAGGTGAAAATCAAATTGCTTGGAAATCAAACAGGAAATAATCATTTGCCTACCCAAATGGATAGTCAGGGAAGAAACTGAGTGGATAGACAGGAGTCTTATGAAGAGTGCTGAAACCAGTCTATCTCAGGAAAGCAGAAGTGAGGATCACTCTTCTGCTGTGAAGTCTTTTTAAGGAACCAAGTCTGATAGACTTGATACATAAACCACTTTCTCTATACATTATTTGATTTATGCCAGTAAGATGAATTATGTAATTTCTACAAAAGCCCAAAGGACTAAAAGTGTCACATTGAAAGCTGGTTGCCTAGATAAGCTGTGATCCATTGAATGCAAGGGAGAATGTTTGGCATCTGTAAACATATAACCACCAGTAACCTAAGTAAGTCACACAGAATCACAGAATGTTGGGGGTTGGAAGGGACCCCCATCTAGTCCAACCCCCCTGCTAGAGCAGGATCACCCAGACTAAATCACACAGGAATGCATCCAGGTGGGTTTTGAATGTCTTCAGAGGAGACTCCACAACCTCTCTGGGCAGTCTGTCCCAGGGCTCTGTTACCCTCACAGTGAAAAAGTTTCTCCTTATGTTCATATAGAACTTCCTGGGCTCAGTTTGCATCCAATGCCTCTTGTCGTATCATTGGACATCACTGAGAAGAGCCTGGCTCCATCCTCCTGACACTCAATCTTTACATGTCTATAGGCAGTGATGAGGTCACTCCTCAGCCTCCTCTTCTCTAAGCTAAAGAGACCCAGCTCCATCAGTCTGTTCTCATAAAGAAGGTGTTCCACTCCAGTAACTATCTTGGTGGCCCTGCACTGGACTCCTTCAAGTAGTTCCCTGTCTCGAGCTGAAGGACCCAGAACTGCACACAATATTCCAGGTGCAGTCTGACCAGGGCAGAGGAGAGGGGGAAGAGAACCTCTCTCAACCTACTATCCATGTCCCTTCTAATACACCCCAAGATGTCATTGGCCTTCTTGGCCACAAGGTTACATTGCTGGCAAGTTGGTAGAGAAGGCAAGGAAGATCGATGTAGCATGTTGTTGAAGGACTTTTCCCAGAATGAGACAGATCCAACCTTCTCCAAGCACAACAGCCTGTCTGAGATCTACCTACCACAGCAGTTCATTCTCCTGCAGTAATCCTGGAGCTGGAGCAGGGATAGACAGGCTAAGGCTCTCCTTCTCTGCCCAGGAAGCAGAGCTCTAGCAACAAAGGGTTACACTGTGGCTGTAGTCTGTAGGCACATTCTCCAATTCCAAGTTTTGCATGTGTGAGGCTATTAAACCTTGTAACAGGCAGGGGAAGTTCACTTCAGTCTATTAGAGAATAAAATTTGGGAAGCAAAGTTGATGCTTTTCTAACATACACGTGTGCTGTATGTATGTATGTAAAAACCATGTGTTTTTAAAGTGCCTAAAGAGAGCAGACTGACAGAGAAAACTTGTTGTTGCTGGAGCTGCAGCACATTGAATCACAGCCTGTGATGAAAAGTGACCTCATGAGACTACAGAATGGTACATTAACACATTCTCTGGAAACTCAGGTGCTGCATGAACCTCTGTCTGCTGAGGTTCTCTACAGACTCTACAGCAGACTCTGCTCAAACTGCCACAGGGAGCATTTCTTTCAAACAGCACTGCTTTGGGATTAATCCAAGACAGGCATTAGATATGACTTGGATCCTTGAGGCAAATACCTTGTTCTGGAATATCCCAGAATAAGAAACATACACATCTAGACTGAAAATGTACAGACTTGATTCAAATGATTCATTCAGATATGATTCAAATTATATCCATTTATGGAAAAGGAAACTGATAGAACAATTTTAACTTTGTCACTAAAGAAGGTCACTGGGCTACTACCTTTTCACTATTAAAATTACAAGAGAAGATTTAGGAGACAAATCCTGTCCATCTACATTTTAACTTCACCATGATGCTAAAAATCTCAGTAAGATTTCATGGTTGATGATAGTAAAGAGATTAAACTAGATAACCAGAAAGAATCTGGTCTTGAGCTGTAGTATTTAATTTTAAAAGCATACACAGCCTCTGACTGCAGCATTTGGTGCTGAAGTATTTGATGCACATGCACAAATTATTTGTTATCATATAGTCAGCATTTAAGCCCTCTGTTAAACATAAGGTTCAAATAATTTCCTGCTTAAAAAGGTCATGTGGTTTAAAATTTAAATGATTCTTAGCAGAATAATAAGATGGAAGAAGAAAGGCAAAGACATTCAATAGTACAACTGTCACATTCCCATATCACATTCATTGATATTGACTTGATAGAGCTTTCTGAACATGTGACAACTTTAAAAAAAACCAACCCAATGCCTTTGTCAGCTCTCTGGAGGAGTGACAAAGTTATGATCTTTAACCATATGAAGAGAATTTGCTAATGAAGAAATACTCTCTACAGCTGCTATAGTCAGTGTCACTAGTTTAGTAGCACTTATAACAATGAATACCACAGTCATGCTGAGGATGGCATTTTATTGTAGAGAATATTCTATTCCTGCTATTAATAGCCAGTGGTCCTTACGTCCTGGCTAATTCTGCAGACCTTCAGACATATACTAGCAATTAGCTAGCATAATTTCATTAAATTTCAATAAGGAACCGTTGTCACCCCTGTTATCTGTTATCCCAGTTATCCCCTATTACTCTGTTACCTATGCCATTGTCTTCAAATATGACTTTAAACCCACAGATGAGAGGCTTAGCATGTGACCGTGGGACCTGCAGCCCCAATGCACCAGATCAAACACACACCATGGGTAACCCCAGCCTAACAGCAGCCAATATCCTCTTTTGTGGTATAACCGAGACAGTCCATCATACAAATACATATCTTTATTTCATATTCTTGTGTCAGTCACTATTTGATCCAGGGTATTCTCAAAACAGGACAAAAATTAATGCCCAGTCCTTCAGAAGGCATACTCTACAACACAAGTGCCTTAGTGAGCTCAGTACCACATGATCAGAGTTTAAACATTAGAAGGTCAGATTTAAGGGTTTTTACACATAAGAAATGCAGAGAGGCACCCAATTTCTACTGAGACTCCATGGGCCTAATCTTCTAGGTACCTGAATATGCAGCAATACTTTAGTCCTTTTACGTATGGCCAGAGGGACTAGAAGAAGATAGGTGAAGTCTTGGCAACATAGATATTCTTTTTCCTTTTTTGTGCTACTCAGAAAGATACCTTAGTGACTGGCCATCTCTTGCATTGGTATATTTTCCCAGTTTCCCACTAATTCTTCAGAAAGCTATTTTATTCAGAATCCCAGAGAAAGGAAGTTTATTTAAAATAGAAGCATGTCTGAAATATGTTCCAGACGAGAATTTTGATAGATGGAAACTGAATTTTGTGTCCCTTCTCTAATGAGTTTAATGACACAATCCAAAGTGGTCACACAAACATGTATTACTTCTGTAGTTCTTGTTTCGTACAGTAAACTTGTCCTAGGCTTCAAAGTGGGTTCATTTTAAACATCTCTTTCAGCGAAATTGCTAGCTGCCTGTTCGAAAATAGTTCTCAGAATCTCTTACCAACAGAGGGCAAAAAAGCTTATTACAAGCTGTCTGCCAGACTGAGACATTGGCATTTCCTCAAGGCAGACATTATTGTCCCCAGGTCACCACCAGATCTCAGCTTCAGTGCATTGGTCCAGTCACTCAGACTAATGAACTTGTCTTGCCAACTAAGATGCTCCTGCCATCACACCACCAGCATATGGCTAGTGGCAAACAACCTAGCTATTATTTACACATCTGCTGAGTAATACGTTAAAACATTACATGCACAATTATGTTCAATTATATTAAACAAATCTATTTCACGTAATAGTGAATCTCCAGGGCTTGTGCATCTTTAGTTACAGGAAGTTTAGTGCAGGGTAGCAGATGTTGCTGATTTTTTAATTGGATAATATGTTTAAAATGTCAAGTGCACAACAATAATTTCATAACAGATATTCATTTTAGGCAAATAAATATTTTTTTCAAGACGTCAGAGGACTTCCACAAAACTTAGCATGCCAGCATCTAATCTTGGACACTTGGGAACAAGCATGGCATTTTTCAGATGCTATGCAAGTACGCAACGTTTCTATTTTCATTTTGGATTCATTCCCAAGCTATTTAGCAACATGACTTGAACGTGATAAGTTCCCCTCTCCCCTTTCTCTTCCAATGTTGTCTTATCTGTTTATCCTTTCCTTTGCATGGAGATTTCATATGTCAGAGATATGATTCAGGAATCTTCTTTTGCCTAAAGTCTGTTTCTGGAGGGATGTATGTTCAGACTACTGCTAATACCCACAATGGGTTTGGGTCAGTAGAACAGACACTTTCCAGTGCAAAATGCATTCCTTTCTTTTTTATCTTTCCTCCAGCCCTCCTCTCCAACTCCTGTATGTTACATTGCATTAGCAGCTTGGCCAACATAATTCACAGCATTAATGCCAGAAGTTTTCCTCAGGGAAGACAGATGCATGGTTGCAATATGTAACATTTATCACCCAATTAAATGAGGGATCTGTGATTGATGAATAGTGATATTCCTTTAGGATTTTATTGTCAAGGTATTTAACACTCCCACTTCATCATACCCTATAGATGCACATCAGTATATTGCACAATTTACCTTTGTCATACCAGCTACTAGAAAGTTGCATCACTATCCAGTTTCATGCACTTACAATTCTTCCCAGACCTGTGAGGTTGTTTTGGGCTTCTGTGGCAATGCTTTGGTAGTGAGGGGTGCAAAAAGCTGGTAGAAGCTTCACCTAGGTCTGACAGAGACAATGCCAGAGTAATTAAATGACCCTAACACCCATTTCCTGTCTCCCTGTGCTGCTTGAGGGGGCAATAGGTAGAGAAATGGGGAGTGAAGTTGAGCCTGGGAAGGAGGAGTGGGGAGGGGTCAGGAGGGGGAAGTTGTTTTTAAGGTTTGGTTTTATATCTTATTATCTTACTCTGGTTTGACTGGGTAATAAATTAGATTATTTTCTTCTTAGTTGAGCTTTTTTTGCCAGTGATGGTAACTGGCAAGTGATCTCTCCCTATCCTTATCTCAACCCAGGAGCCTTTTGTTATATTTTCTCCCCTGCCTACCTGAGGAGGGGGGAGGGCAGTGATAAGAGTGGCTGTGGTGGGAACCTGGCCTCCAGCCAGGGTAAACCACGGCTTAGCTATTTACCCCTTGCTTTACTTTCCAAATCACAGGTAGGAACATATGCAATGCTGAGGCTTGTATTTCAGTGCAGTTCCAGGAAAACCTAGAATGGACCTTATTCCCATCTGATGCTGCGAAATACATTTACTAATAGCATGTAAGTGTGGAAGTTAAAGCGCTTTTTCAGGAAAGTACTGGCTTTTATGGTATATACCCATTATAGAGCACAATGGCCTTTGATAACATGGAGGCTCAGGATACCCAAATGGGAGGTAAGACATCCTCTGCAAGACTGTATTCTCACTGGGAATAATGGAAAATATGTCCTACTAAGATCTTTTTCAGTCCAAAAGGGATAAAAAAGCCAGATGAAGAAATGGAAAATTCAAGCTCACTTCCTTCACCTACCATAACAAACAAATAACACAGTGAACTACAAACACCTAAGTCACAGGAAATAAAAAGTGGCGCACTCTTACTATTGTGATGAAGGAATTCCTCAGCCAAAACACTACAGAAAGGGCAGATGCCAAGGGTAGACCTATCTTATCCTGTAACTGGCATAGAAAAAGGGTTTATTTTGAGAGCAACTGGCCCAGTACAAACTGGGTCTGATGCCCTTGCCAGATATTCCCTGTCATATTAGTCCAAAAATTCATCAGGTGATAAAAGATTATAGAAAATGTTGTATATGTGAATCCTGGTGACTGCAACTAAGCATCTGGTAAATAAACAGACCTGCCAGAAGGATTCCTCAACCTCCACACCCAATTTCTTATAGTTTGTCGGTTTGTTTTTTTTTTTTTTAAATTTTCACCAACTCTCTGAATTACCACAGAAATGTTCTGCTGCCTTAGAGGTTGTTTTTTACTTTACAGAACTGTAAACATGCTGAAATCATACTAAAATCAGCCTTAGCAGAAGGGTAAACGAAAATGGTGGTGTAGAGGGATAATAGGGGAAATGCCTCCATAACATGAAAATGTCCTCTGTCTCTGTCCTGTTCAGCTGCCCATGGTCCAGCACCCACCAGACACAAGCAGTTTCAGGGCTATCTTCTGTTTCATTTATTAACATTAGTCTCAGAACTGGGGCATTAATAAAAAACCAACCCTGCCTTGATTCCTCCTCTGATGCTGT
The DNA here is from genome assembly GCA_022605575.1 of Laterallus jamaicensis coturniculus. Taxonomy (NCBI): domain Eukaryota; kingdom Metazoa; phylum Chordata; class Aves; order Gruiformes; family Rallidae; genus Laterallus; species Laterallus jamaicensis. The sequence goes on from JAKCOX010000054.1 coordinate 3,792,072, forward strand.
ACCTATTGTGTGTTAGTTGGTTCAGAGGAGTATGGTGATGAGTTACAAAAGACAGGACAGAATGTACCCTCCTCCCATAAATGTCATCAGTGAGGACCAGCTCCACTGCTTTTTGAGGCACTGTTTCTGGTGTCCCTTGCTGTCCTCCTGCTCAAGAGGAGACCAGGCAGTGAAACAGCTCATGCCCCTCTTGACTGCAGCTGCAGAGATGTGACTATGTCGCTGGTGAAGGGATTTCCAGGGACAATACCGCTTGGGATGCTGGTTCCCTGAAAAACTGTTTTCTCCTGTTAATCATGCTAGGTCCTTCTACCTCTAACCCCAGATTATTCCCTAGTTCTCTACAACCACTAGTGTACATTCCTCTCCTTCTGCATTTAATGAAAACAAGGCTATGTCATATAAGGCATCTTCTTCCCACTGCTGAATTGCAAGAAAAAAAGCCAATAGTTTGTAGCAGGGGTCAAGCCTCTGACTTACAGTACTGTAAATAAATCTCATTTATCTTTCTCACTTGGGGAAGCCAGCAAGCAGAAATATACATTTGAGAAAGGAAAGTAGTTTGCTCTGTACCTTGGGAGTGGTAGCTAGGGACAGGAAAGACAGGCAGCTTGTGGGGGTGACCACTGGCCTAGATTATTTATAGTGATAAAAGGAAATGTCTTCTCTTCCTTCCGAAAATTCACAAACACCAACTGGAGCTCAAAGCTCACTTGCTAGCCTGTTAAAAAACCAGCCAAAGCCAGTTACACAAAGACCTCTATTGTTGAACAGTTAATGCATTTTGATGAGGAGGGATTCTAATCATCAACAATAAAATTCTTTAAGTATAAGTTGGCACCTGAGTCTTCTGAAGCAAGGTTTTTATGAAATATATTCACGAGAGTAAAACAGCATTTGGAGCCTTGGGTTGTTGTTTTAAATGAGTAATTACCACCAGGATTCATTAAAAAGATTAAAAAGCATAATTTGCTTTTATAGTGTGGGAACACACTTTATTCCTGATCTTCTTCTTTGACCTGCAAAGACTGTTTTCAGTAATTTGGCTGCTGACTAGTATACCTTCCTTCATGTCAAAGCCCTGCCTTTAACATCTACAGAACAAAATTTATGGAGTGCTGAAGACAGCCCTACTGAGTGAGCAGAGCACACAGGCTGAAGCACCCTGGAAGGAGTCAGAGGGTAGACTATCATTTCAGGAGGTGCTTCAAGGTCAGGCACTTCACACTGTGCAATTGTGATGAATGTAGCATGGAGGATAGGTGCTCAGTCTGCCTGGGTTGGCACCCATGTCATTGCCACAGGTGCAGAATTTCAAGGGGCTGGGTGGGTGATGGGAGGGGAGTGTGAGAGCACAAGAGAATTGCTAATGCTCTGAGTATGGTTCTGCCTGTTTGTATCAGACTGGAGTATTCTGTGTCAGGAAGAACGAGTCTTTTTTGTGTGAGCACAGACTATTTTTCCCTCTGCAAAGGTAAAAAAAAATCTTTAAATAAAGTGAATCATTGCTGGGAAGAAAATCAAGAAAACTTGGTTCAAAGAGCATGATGCACAACAACAATGACTGGTACCCTCATTTGAAACCACTGTGGAGACATTTACCTTAGGGAGGTACATGATTCTTCCTGCTCATATGAGTCACCGTACTGAGCCTTGCTGACCTCTTGCTCAAGAAAGCCTGGGGCTTTGTCATAATGCTATGAGGAGGAAGCTAAGTAGATTTATGCTTTGTGGAACAATGCAGGAAATACCAACCAAAACAACCCCCAAACGCTGAACCTCCCAGGTGAAGCAGAATGCCAATATTGCTTTAACTAAATTCTCCCTCCTACATGCCGTAAACATTAGGCAGGAACTCTCTGTGAGGCTTAACTGCTTTCTTCAGAGATCCCTCCTTGACAGGGACCACTTAGTAGCTCAGCTGAAGCCCAAACATATCTTTCAGCTTTGTGACCTCTTTGCAGATGAGCATGTGTCCATGAGACTGCTTTCCTCTAGTCTCTTGCAGAAATGAATCACTTTTCTGTGTGCAGGAAAGCTCTCTCCACACGTTGGATGAATTTTGCATGCCACGCAGTATACACATAAGCCAGCCATATGCTTTTGTGTCTATGGATTTTCCCCAGAATGCAAATAGGGACACTTCCAGCCAACAAATCACATATCAGAGTTAACTGTAAAGACAGACTAAACCTACAAAAGTACTTTGACTTTACAAAGTGCATTCCTGCCTCCATGCCTCCTTGTCTCCTAGGGAAAACTCTAGAAGCACTAACATCTTCTTGCTCAACTTTTCCTCCCCTGTTCTAGCTTTGGCTTGCACAGTGCAATGCATAGCCCACTTGCTCACTGAGAAGATCAAGGGAACCAAAATACAGAAGCCTGGAGGAAAGATGCAGATCTGATCCTACCCTTTATCTTTGAAGCTCTCATGAGGAGATTCTGAACGGTGGAAGAGGAAAAATGAATGCAGTGCAGCAGGAGACAGTTGCCAAGGAAAGTCTGAAATAAATGGGTGCATCAAATACAAAACAAAACAAAACCAGCTCACAAGTGCAAAAGGAAAGAGCGGGTAAAGCAGAGCATGCAAAGAGAGGAAACAGCAAGAGAGAGACACAGATGTTCTGAAGAGAGGCTGTAGGTAGGAAAACATATGAAAAAGGAAAGGAGATGAGCCTTTATCCCTTCTCCCGAATTCCTCCTAATTTAAGAGAAGGTATGGCATAGCCTTTAGGTAAACCTTTGCCGAAGAACTTAGCCCTTTCTTGAACTGTCCAAATCTCAGCCTGCTGCGCAATGACCATGATGCATCTGCCCATGGGTGGGCAGCATGTGCCCCAAAATCTGAGGAGGGTAGGAGGGACAAAGGCTAGGCAGAAAAACCTTAGTTTATGGGACAAAGAGGTGCTACTCCCAGGTCAAAACATGACAGCTCTGGGATGCACTGTCGTGATGTATGTTGGCCATGGCTGGTGCTGCTCTGCTGAGAGCCCTCAGCTGTTAGTGCTACACAGAGAAGAGAAACCTGCATTTCAAACACACAATAAACAGAATTATGGGAGCATTTTGATGTCTTGTGAGAAAGAACGAGGCACTGTGTCAGTCAGAAACCCACCGTACACGTCAAAAGCTTAGCTTCGATAACCTTGGCATTCAAGAGATACATGACAAGAACAAAAATTAGAAGGGGGAGGGTGAATGAGCTGTATCTACAGCTACCTGTGTAGTGAAATAACTCAATAAAGTGCAAGGGTAGAAGGCACAGAATAAGGCATAGTACAGCCAGATACCATAGCACATGTAAACAATTGGTTTAACATGCTCTAAAGACCTTGTGAAATCACTGCCAACATTATTTCAGTTTACTCTTTTAATACCAGTGAGCCCTTCCCTCCCCCCTTTCACTTCTCTTTGTCCAAGAGATTTAAAATTCCTTGGGCAGCACAGGTTACTGTGCCCAGAGATTAACTAGCAAAGAAAATTATAGCACATGTGACTGCTATTAGAGTTAAGGTGGTGTCAGCATTTATTTTATAAACTTCTATTTTTGTAGGGTTTATGAGGCTAACACAGCCACAAAAATTCACTGTAACATGACCTCCAGGACCATGCCCTGAGACCAAGAGGTCACTATTCTTCATCATCTCCTCTCAGTTATAGTCAAAAGCTTTATTTGGGCCATTTTTATAAAGGCCATAGAAAGAAATAAATATAACTTATGTGTCTCCTTTTTGTAGAAAAATGTGAATAGGCACTGATAGACAGTCTGCTGCATACACATCCAGTACAACCAAGCTGTATCCTAGTCCTGGGGATGCATTTACATGGTTTGGTCTATGGTAAGCAGATCTCATAAATCACCTTCATCCACTGGCACTTAATTATCAATACCTGGCTTTTAAATTGGGACACTTAGGAAGGACGTAAAAGGAGATGTTGTTTCCTGTCACTGGTATCTTTTGAAAGAATTCTATATTGTGTCTGGTGTGCAAAATTGTTCCAGCTGAAGTCCAAAGCAATTCATGGAACAAGAAATTCAAGTCTGGAAGCTGGGCTACTAGAGCTACTCTCTGACTGATCTCTCTCACAGTTCAGCAGAGTATCAAAAAGTCTCGCCTAAAATATCTCAAAATAAATTCTGTAACTCTGTGGTATAACAAAGCAATTCTCCAACTAAAGACCTGTATAAAGATAAGAAGACTGAAGAGGTGATGCAGGAGGAAAAGGCATTGGCAAATATTGATGAGTTTCAGTTCTCCTGATATTGTTATTACACCAGATGATAAAAGGCTATTACACCTCTCATGATAGAAAAGAGAGGGGAAAATGCCATCCCCAGTGAAAAACTCCATTTATTTGAAAAGACTTGCAATATATTGTGTTACTTAGAAAAACTCCAGGGGCATATCCCAATTCTCCTCACAGATCTGTCACTGTTACGGCTCTACAGATTTATGGGAACCAAAGAAAAGTTGCTATGGTCCACAGAGCCCTCTCCAGATTAACTGCTCTGTTTCCAGCTTCCGTTTAACAGGACAGGATCCTCCCTTTATATGCTACATGCACATAGTTACGAGCGGGGAACATTACTTTCTGAAAGATTGTTATTGTACCACTTTATGCAGCTTACCCTCCTTGTGATATTTATGTTAATGATCTAAAACCATATATTCATGTGGGACACTGTATAGAGCTTTTTGTTCTGGAAACAAATCCCATTTATTTAAGTTCTTTCAACTGCTTTATGATCTTATGCAATATGTTTCTGCCATTTAAGAACAGTTGACCATCACCAGAAAATTACAGCCTCCTTTTCCCATAGCAAGCATTCTGATTGCCAGAACTTCACACCCTGTAGATGTTTTCAATCTTAAAGAAATGCCAGCACCAACTGGGCATTTATAGTACAGCAGTACTGCAAAATATGTTACTGTAGTATAGAAACATGGAAAAGCTTTCTGCATTCACGGGAAACTCTGTAATAATGTCAGAGATGCATATGTTTCTAGGCATCTACTGAGCATGCGTTCAGGCATTTACTACACCTGCTAAACTGCAAGGAAATAAAAGATTTTCTGTAATAAAGACCATTTGGGGTTCAGTTTGCACTTCTTAATCTCAGGCTTGCCATGGACTGAAAGCAAGAAGACGATGAGGTACTTTGCTTCTACTGAAGCATGCTATTTCCAACAGTGTGATAAGGGACTGTATGCTGTGCCATTAGATCAAATGCCTGTAAACAGATGGTATCTTGGAAATTAGATATTGTAAGAATGCGGGCACGATAGAGCTGGAGTTGACTTGGCCAGAAAGATGACAGTAGTGGCAATGGCACAGCAGGAATCATTTTGGCACCAAAGAGATGCTGGCTAGCAAATTCTCCAGTGACCCAACATCATTAGGCTTCTGTCCTGCATCATTGTGCTTTCACAGTTCCTACATGCTCTCTCTTTCAGTGCAGAAATAAGCCTACCAGAACCGTGAAACATAGAGACACACAGCGTTTCAGCTACTTTAATTTATCCAGTTATATTCAATGAGATCACATTTAATATTCTGTGTTGTGTGTCTAACCTCACAGCGACTTCTGCCTCTAATAAAGCTGTACAACAGAGCTGTTAGTTTTTATTTTTTCTTCTTTCCTTAAGGATTTCAGGTAAGGGTTCCATTCAGGTTTAATATCACAATTATTGTGGATTTAAATGAATGCTATTTGTGTTACTTACACATAAAATTACCTTTCTTTATTATGCAAAATTAACAATTTAATTTCTTATCACAAACACATAACTTTTGTTATGTAGAAGCTAATACATGCTTTAGTAATAGCTGGAAATAAGGAAAACATAATTGTAAAGGGTATGCTCCCCATTAACTTGTTTGTACACTGGAATATGTCCTGTCTTAGCTGCAATTCCATAATAGTTTTTCAGATGAAGAGAGAGGAGGAATTTCAGCTGGAGCTTCAGGAAGGTATTAGCCTTTACTGCTCAAAGACAAAGGCACACTATCAGGACTGCTGCTTAAGGTGCTTTTTTCTCAGTGTTCAGACATTCTCTGTTGTCAGTGGTAGCTGCAGGTGCCTCCCTCCATTGAGCGTATTTCAGCTTATATGGTACTGGAACAGGGGGAAAGAGCAGTGCCTAAACATGGGTTAGCTAAACCTCCAGTTACCATGACTAAGCATGCATATTACTTCAGATACATTTATGTGGCAATCTAGATTGGTCACCCCTGGGAAACCACTGGGGAAATGTGGGTGTACAAAGTTGCAAAATCTGCTTGGTAGGAAATATAAATGTTGCCACCTTAGCCTTTCACTTAGGATTTCTGGGACACGCAGGTCAGTAATGGATTTCCCCTCTCTTCTGCTAAAGATACCTGTGGCCAGGTAGCAGAGTTGCTTTCTCGCTGTTCTCCCCTTGCATTTCAACTGTTAAAACAAGTGGGGCTGCAACAGCAAAGGGAGTAGGGCTACTGGCAACCCCCCACACTTCCCTAAGTATGGAAACTACCTCAGTGAGAGTAGCAGCAGAACAGCATGTGCTGCTAATGGCTTTCCTCTTTGAGAAGTGAACATTCACGCATCTGCTGTGAATCCCAGCAGGCCAGAGCTAGAAGAAGGGGGCATATAGATTTTTCTATACTTAATAAAGTCCTTAGGGTCCTAATAAGCACTTTCACTCTCAGAGACCTTAGGAAATAACTCATCCCATAACCAGGACTATTCTTGGAGCAATATACAAGCCAGACAGTCTTGCATATTGTTGATGTGTAGTGCCTGTCTGCAGAGGCTTTCAAAGCTTCTTTAAGTGGCTTGAATGCAGGAGGGTCAGAATACTAAATGTAGTTTCACCTGAAATCTCTTTATATCAGAACATTTCCATTGAGTTCAGCTGTGAATTTCAGGTTTTCAAACTGATCAAAACCAGATGACTCCTAAGTCAAAAAATGGTAATTTTTGTGGAAAAATTATCAGGGGATTATCGGGGGAACAATTCCATGGGCACACAAGTTTAAGGGGGTGTGTTTAAGTATAAAAAACTGACACTAGACTAACAACAATATAATTTCAAATTCTCTGCGAAACTTCTTTATCACTCTGTACCAAACCTGAAAGCAGGTCCACACTTCATGTCTTTGGTTGCAGCAAGTTTGACTATTGTGACTTGACACCACATTTCAAATTTTTTGATGACAGAAGAACAATATCTTTTTTGGTGAGGTTTTTTTTTTGGTCGGTTGGTTTTTAATCAGTACGAATATGGTGTATATATCAGAACTGTAACATCAAGGTACATCCTTATCTTTCTCTCCTGATGCTTCCACTCACACAGTCACAAAGTGATTTATTTTGTACAACTGGAGTTTCATGTGCAGCTACACAATTTGAAAACTAGCCAACTGATTATTTGAAGTGATGTGCATTTGCTAAAGGGAAGTTGCAATTGACTAAAAGATGTATTTTACTGAAAACAAATACATTAAAAGCCTGAAAAGGAAATTAGCAGGCTTTCTTGACATTAAGATATAATTTGATTGGCTGAACTTTAAATGTATTTCCAAGAGCTGTTCTGAGCACTGAAATTTAGCATAGCCTCATTTACATTAGTGAAGATATACTAAGTACAATAAATTTTGAAGGTCTGAGGTAAAGAGAACGGTGAATGACCTTTTAAAGCTGGAAGGTGAAGGTGAAATGAAACTGCTTTTGTGTTCGAGAATAAATACAGATTTAGCAGCTTAGCCTTATGAATTTGGGTTTGTGAATTTTGGCCTTAGGCTACAAAAGCACAAGATGTGCAATTTCTCCTTGGAAAGCTGGAAGTAGATGATTATAAAATCCAAGGGGTCTCTATCAACTTACCTTTTTTCTCTGCATCTTCAGCACCTCAAAACACCTCAATTGTTATGGTAACAGGTACACAAATTGGCATATTGCAGTCATTCGCTAGAATAAATTTTGCAGTAAATTTAACTTATCCAAGAAAACAATTTAAGTAATCCAAAAAGGCAGCAACAGAGTTACAAACTACCTTATGCACTCTTCTGAAAGGCATACTCCCCTCTCAATAAAAGACTGAAATAAGCACCTGTCCAAGTAGATATTAACAAATACTTTTTAAGGAAAGACAGCTATTGATGTATTATTTCCTTAATTCAAAGCTCTTAGGGATAGTCTTCCAAAAGCAGTATTTAACACTTAGCTACCTTAAATTTGTGTTATGCTGAGAATTGGATAACTTTCAGCTGTTCCATGATTCTTTTGTGTCTATGACTTGCAAAAGATTGCAGTATATGAATCCGCAAAGCCCCTTCTGAGGGGCTTTCATATCACAAATGAAAATGTTCCAGTATGCAGGGGTGAGCCCTGTCTCATCTCACAGTTGCTCTGCATGAGCTTTTTCTCTTGTCCCATTTAAACCAACCACTCTTTCTAACAATTGATTTCTTAACTGTCTAGTTTTCTACCTGCACAGTAGGGAGCTGAGGTGGCTGACTTAACACTGAGGGCACCTAAAGGTTAAAGTAACTGCAAAGTTCTTCCATATCATTGATGCTCTAAAGGATAAAATCTGAAAGACACATCTGAGGCATAATGGAGTCTTGCAAACAGCGCCTCTGGAAAATGTTTTGCATTTCCTGATCACAGTCCCTTCCATTGTATTGAAAATATTTACTCTCCCCAAATATGTAATAAGAAAATGTAGCTGACTGTTTACAGGAAACCCAGAACTATTATTTGCAACAATGCCTACACTTTTAGTATAGTGCTGGGTTGTGTACAGCTTCTTTTTCATCTACAGCCCCTGTACATCTGTCTTTTTATTACAGACACAAAGACCTCTGCATTGCACAGAAAAGACATGATCAGTTCTGGTGATAGAGGAAATGTAGATTTTTCTATAAAATTATTTTCAGTTCATTATTTCCTTTCTGAAGTTAATATGAAACTGCAGAATAATTCCCAGATTCCTTATAGTTAGTCTTAATAAAAGATGTGTTCTGCTTCTGTAGGGTTTTTACATTAATAATTAAGACAAATGCAAGTCAGTCCCCTAGAAGGAACACTTGTCAAATAGTTTAATATTATCTATTCTGAAGCTTTCAGTTGAATCCAATTAATATCGGTGTGTGAGAGTGGAGGACCTTCAGCTGATGTTTTTCAAATCCATCAAAAAATGTAATGAGTACTTGTATCCATATTATGCCTAAGCCAAGTCCATCTTTCTGAAATGAAGTAGGATAGGGACTTTGCCAGTCATAAAAAGACACGTTTTACATTTAAGTTGTTAATCCTGTGCTATCATTCATTGCATGTAATTGGTTTCTTAATTGCATCTCCTCAAAAATCCAATCTGTTCAAAGTTCAGCAACCCCTTGCTGCTGAGACCAGCACAGTACATTCTCCAGTTAAATGTGTTTGCCTTTTCCAGGTGTTATCAGGATTTCTGTAATGTACTCACTGAGATGAACCCATCAAAGAGTAACTAAGAGAAGAATGGGGTGGTTCATTTTTTGGAGCACTTCTCATGCTTAAAGGAAAGCAGAGCCACTTTATTTGTGATAATGAAATTTTATTAACTCAGATCAGTAGTTTTCAAAATCTTTTTAGAGCCTTCCAGTGAGGACATGCATCCCTGTATAGTGAACAAGCAGATTGGATTTCCTTAACTGCTTTTGAAATCCATAGAATCATAGAATATGTAAGGTTGGAAGGGACCTTCTGAGGTTATCTAGTCCAACCCCCCTGAAGTGAGCAGGGATATCTTCACTAGATCAGGTCACTTAGAGCCCCACCAAACCTGACAATATCTCCAGGGATTGGGCCTCCACTACCTCACTGGGCAATGTGTGCCAGTCATCCACCACTGTCTTATTGAAGAATCTTTTCTTAATAACCAACCTAAACCTTTTCTAGTTTAAAAACATTACCCCTTGTCCTGTTGCTGCATGCCCTTGTGACAGTTCCTCCCCAGCTTTCCTATGGGCACCTTTCAGATACTGGAAGGCTGCTATAAGGTCCTCCCCAGAACCTTCTCGAGGCTGAACAACCCCAACTCTCTCAGCCTGCCTTCACAGGAGAGGTGCTCCAGCCCTTTGATCATTTCTGTGGCCCTCCTCTGGATGCGGTCCAACTGTTCCATGTCCTTTGTGTGTTGAGGGCTCCAAAGCTGGACACAGTATTCCAGGTGAGGTCTCACCAGAGCAGAGTGGAGGGGCAGAATCACCTCTCTTGATCTGCTGACCCCACTTCTTGTGATGCAGCCCAGGATGCAGTTGGCTTCTGGGATGCCGATGCACACTGGTGGCTCATGTCCAGCTTTTCATTCACAAGTACCCCCAAGTCCTTTTCCTCAGGGCTGCTTTCTAGCACATCATCTTCTAACCTGTATGGATAGTGGAGGTTGTTAATGGGTGCAGGAACTTGCATTTGGCTTTGTTGAACCTCATGAGTTTCACCTGGCCCCAGTTCTCCAGCCTGTCGAGGTCCCTTCTGGATGGCATCCCATCTCTCTGGAACTTCACCACTCAGCTTGGTGTCATTGGCAAACTTGCGGAGGGTGCACTCAGTCCCACTGTCGAATCATTAACAACGATATTAACCAGCATCTGTTCCAGTACAGACCCTTAAGGAACACTGCTTGTCACTATCATCCATCTGGACATTGAGCCATTGACCAACACCCTCTGGATATGAGCATTCAGCCAACTTTTCATCCACTGAACAGTCCACCCATCAAATCCATCTCTCTCCAACTTAGAGAGAAAGATGTTGTGGGGGACCATGTCAAAGGTCTTGCAAAAAATCCAGGTAGATGACATCTATAACACTTCCCTTGTCCACTGTTGCAGTCACTCCATTGTAGAAAGCCTCTAGATTGGTCAGACAGGACTTGCCCCTAGTGTCCCTGTGTCCATTTCCTCCGCAAATTAGAGAGATGCTGTTTGAAATCCACTGACATGGCAAATAAATAAAAAAGGAATGCTGGAAGAAAGGAGGATGATATGATGGATAATTAATTTATTCCAGGTTCATAGTTCTGCTGCAGGACTGTGCCCAAGTTAACAAACCCCACATTTTTAAGCATATGTAGGGATACAGCTACAAAGAAATGAAAGCATTTCAGTGCCCTGAAAAACTGCATTTGTATAGTTGCACTTTCTGAATAGAAAATTAGCTTGTCTCTTTTTAAAAAAGATATAAACTTTGTATGCATATGAATGTATGAAACTCACAGAAGATAATAGAATCATAGAATCATAGAATGGTATGGGTTGGAAGGGACCCCAAGGATCATAGAGCTCCAAAACCCCCCTGGCCACAGGCAGGGCCACCAACCTCCGGCCTGGATCTGCACAAGGTTGCCCAGAACCCCATCTGGCCTGGCCTTGAACACTTCCAAGGATGAAGCATCCACCTCCTCTCTGGGAAGCCTGTTCCAGCACCTCACCACTCTTTCTGTAAAAAACATCCCCCTAATATCTAATCTAAACCTTACTTCCTTTAATTTTAATCCATTCCCCCTTGTTCTGCCATTGTCTACCCTTTTAAAAAGTGGATTCCACTCCTGTTTCTCTGCTCCCTTCAGGGACTGGAAGGCTGCAATGAGGTCCCCCCGCAGCCTTCTCTTCTCCAGGCTGAACCAGCCCAGCTCCCTCAGCCTCTCTTTGTAGGGCAGGTGGTCCAGCCCTCTAATCATCTTTGTGGCCCTCCTCTGAACCCTCTCCAACAGTTCCACATCTTTCTTGTATTGGGGGCCCCAGTTCTGGACACAGGACTCCAGGTGGGGCCTCACGAGGGCAGAGTAGAGAGGGACAATCCCCTCCCTGTCCCTGCTGGCCACCCCTCTTCTGATGGAGCCCAGGATACCATTGGCCTTGCTAGCTGCAAGAGCACACTGCTGGCTCATGTTAAGTTTCTCATCCACTATGACACCCAGGTCCCTCTCAGCAGGGCTACTCTCAAGGAGCTCTTGTCTCAGTCTGTATCTATGTCTGGGATTCTTCCAGCCCAAGTGCAACACCTCACACTTGGCAGTGTTGAACCTCATTAGGTTCACCCGGGCCCATTTTTCCAGCCTGTCAAGATCCCTCTGGATGGCTTCCTTTCCTTCTCGGGTGTCGACCACACCACTCAGCTTGGTGTCATCCACAAACTTGCTGAGGGTGCACTCAGTCCCATCATCGATGTCATTGATAAAGATGTTAATGAGAACCGGTCCCAAGACAGACCCCTGGGGGACACCGCTTGTCACCGGCCTCCACCTGGACATAGACCCATTGACCACCACCCTTTTGCTACAGTCTGTGAAACAGTTTCTTATCTACTGGATGGTCCAGCCATCAAATCCACATCTCTCCAATTTAGAGATAAGGATGTGTTGGGAGACTGTGTCAAAGGCCTTGCACAAGTCCAGGTAGATGACATCGGTCGCCTTCCCTTTATCTACCAATGCTGTTACTCCATCATAGAAGGTCACCAGATTGGTAAGGTATGACCTTCCCTTGGGGAAGGAGATATAACAACTGATTTCAGTTCATGAATGTGATAGAAATTTTCTTAGGTATCTTGCTTGCCATGAAGTCAGATCTGCCAGTGGAAAGTACTGACTCTTGTATCTGGCCACTACTAGCTCATCCAGTCACTTGTATGTCTGAGGTGGTGTGATCCTTCCCTGCTTGGGCATCCTTCTCCCTTAAGATATAACCAGCAACAGGATTCATGATAGCTGCATCTGGCTTAGGTGGGACTTTGGGGTACCGATAGCAACACAATAGCCAAGGGCTGTCTGGAACAGTGACCCAGGTGTCTTGCTGATATGCAAATATGACTACAAATCCACTGTCCTACTCTGTGGACAGCCCAGGGCCTATGAGCTCTCCTGTATGGCAGTGGGCTGCATGCCAGCTTCTCCCCATAGTAGCTGACATGGGGTTGCGGTTTGGGTTTGTGCTGGAAGCAGTGTTGATAACACACGGATGTTTTTGTTCCTGCTGAGCAGGACTTATACAGAGATAAGGTCTTTTCCTTTTCTCACCCCACCAGCCAGTGAGCTGGAGGTGCACAAGGAGTAGGGAGGGGACACAGCCAGGACAGCTGACCCCAACAGATCACAGGGGTATCCCAGTCCATATGAAGTCATGCTCAGCATATAGAGATGGGGGTAAGGGGAAGGGAGGAATTGGGAGGAATATTTAGAGTGTTGGTGTGTGTCTTCCCAAGTCATCGTTAGACACAATGGATTTCTGCTTTCCTGGGGATAGCTGAACACCTGCCTGTCCATGGAACATGAGTAATTAATTCCTGGGTTTGCTTTGATTAAATGCAGCTTTTGCTTTGCCTGTTAAAATGTTGCTATCACAAGTTTTCTCTCTTCTACTATTTCAAATCTCTCCCCCATCCTACCATGGGGGAACTAAGTCAGAAGCTACAGGGTGCTTAGTTGCTGACTGAGGTTAAACCATGACTATAAGCTTTTCCACAGATCGCTGGTTACCTTATCTCTATTTAAATCCACGTAAAGTCCATGAGGTTGCATATAGAGCATATTACATTGTACTGGATTTGCATGGCAAGGTTCTGGTAGTTGGGAGGAGTTGGCAGATGTCCTCTGCCAGCTTCAAGACAGCCCCTGTTGACCAAGCCCCAGGTCACCAGTGGTGGTGGTGGTAGCACCTCTGGGATAATGTTCTTTGCGGGGAGTGGGAGGGGAGGGCCCTAAAAAAAATCCACCAAGAGCAATGGCAGCCAGAAAGAGGAGCGAGAAGACATGAGAGGTACACCTTTGCATACAGTAGGGTCAGTGCAGAAGGAGGGGGAGAAGATGATCCAGATGCGGGAGCAGAGTTTCCCCTGCAGTCCATGGAGGACAGCATGCTGGAGAAGGGGAAGAATGTGAGGAGTCCTCCCCCTGAGGAGGAAGGAGCAGCAGAGACGTGTAGTGAACTCACCCTAACCCCTATTCCCTGTCACCCTGTGCTTCTGAAGGAAGAAGGGATAGAAATGGGGACTGAAGTTGAGCCTGGAAAGAACAGAGGGGTGTGGGGTGGGGTTTTCAGATTTGGTTTTATTTCTCATATTCCTACTTTGATTTTATTGTAATAAATTAAATTAATTTTCCCAAGTTGAGTCTGTTTTGCCCATGATGGTAACTGGAGAGTGAAGTCTTCCTGTCCATACTATCTTCTCTCCCCTGAGGAGGGCAGTGATAGAACAGCTGTGCAGGGCACCTGGCCTCCAACCAGGGTCAGCCCACCATGAACATTTCTAACAGTAGCTGAGACTTTGTCTGACTTCAGTTTTCTGTATACTTCTCAGAGAAAAAAAATAAGCACTTATGAATGCTGATTAGGTGTTTTGTGCTTACATCGCACAGTGTTTACATTTTGCATAGACTGTTGTTGAGTTTAAATTAGGATATGGCACTGAGTGACCACTGCTTCCATACTGTTAAATTGCAGATACATGTAACTATGCAGATATATCTAAATCTGTATTATGGATGCCTGTGCTCTTTAGATTTTGTCAGGATGGGCTCCCAGCTCATCACCTGGACACACAGATCCTGGAGTCAATCAAAGGAGCTGAAAATCTGAGAGTAAAATATCTGCTACTTTGGAGGAAATATGGGGACAGAGGAAGAAGATTGCCTGAGGGAGATCAGTGCAGTGTAAAATGACTTATATGGCATCCTGGTTGCAAAATAAACATAAGCAAATGGCCTCATTTAACAGGCACTGTTTTCCTGATCAACATGTGTCTTCTCTATGTGTAATATTTGTGTGTATTCATCAGTACGACTTACAGTAGTTGTCTCTCAGGCTGCACTCCTACACCAGCAGGCAATCACTCAGGCGCTGATCGATCAAAGCTGAAGAAAAGCAGCATCTTGCAGAATCCGTGAAAGAAGATTTTGAGTAGAGTATCTCAGCTAAGCTGAGAAACAGGCCCTCGATGAGCAGTGACTTGCAACCCAACTGGAGTTTGGTAGCTTTGAAAACTTGCTCTCATATCACTAGATGATAGCAAAATTTTGAGGAGCCACAAAAGGGACATCTTTGTGACTGATATATAGTGAAACCTGTCTAAAAATGAAACTGGAGCCCTTTGCCCAGTTCCAGGCCAGTTTGGGATGTGCTTGCCCCAGAGCAGAGGCACAGGCACCTCTTTCAAAGTCAGAAATGGGACTGGAAAAACACACAGTCTCTGTTTGAGCGAGATGAGAAAATGACAGCAGGTCTGTAATTCCAGTTTTTCTGCACAGAAACAGGTGCTGCAAGTTTGGAGAAAGCCTCCATGCGACAGCATTTTGCAGAGCTAGCTAGAAGACAATTTTTTCTGTGGCATGCAATGTATTTTCTCAGTATATGAATCTTTTTTTTCTAATTCTGTCGATTGAATCTCTCAAAGTATTTTAATATTTTTTCTTCCTATGTGACAGTAACAACTCCATTTTTGACAGGACTAAAAAGAATCATAAGACTATTCAAACAGGTTAATTTTCTTCTGATTTCTAAAATGAAATGCAAACCTAACAATTCCATCTAGATAGCTCCTTTACTGCTCTCTTTATACCTACGGTGACTAACAGTAGTATGAAGTGCATGTGTTTGGAGCAATTTAATTTTTGTAAGCATCATTCCACTCCTCTTTTAGTCACTCCTTTCTAGCAGTCATGAAATATAATCACTGGATATCTCAAGGATTCCAAGGAAAATTGTGATGGTTGAGCACAAAATATCACTGATAATTTTAGTGTTTGGTATTCTCACACAGTTTAGGAGGTCCTGGTTCCCTACAGGTACTACTCTACAAAAATATGTCAGCAAATTATTATAAAAGTAATGCACATAAAATTACCTTTTTTTTTTTCATTTTATTCACAAAAAAAGAAAAAGTTAGCAGATCTAGAACATTGCTAAAAAAAAAATCAAAACCTTTTCTTACAGAAGATGTAACATGACAGGGAATAGAAGATATCTGTAGGAAAATAATTCAAACTTTTACTAGGACAGGTCTGTTCTTAGAAGCTCTTGTGTGTGAAGTGATAATCTGCTTTGTAGTTTAGTGAATAGTGAGGAAATTCAATACTAAGCTAAGTAGAAAATCAAGAACTTCTCTGTAAGGCCCTGACTTTAAAAAAGTAGTTTTGTGCTTTAGCAGCCCATACTGTGGTACAAAGGTGTTCTTAGCTGAAGTTTCTAAGTAGACAATTTCTTATACATACTTACCACGTTTGCTTACCACTAAATATCCTCCTTTACCTGGCCCAAAGGCTTTTAATCTACTGTCCAATTTCAGTCTAACTTGATGAGTATAGAGAATAGAACAATTTGGGATAACATGAAAAGAATCATGCTTCATTATTTCCCTTGCTTAAAGAATGATTCGTGAATTGCTGACAAGAAAATTAGGAATCTGCTTTTCACTCCAGCCAGGCTGGTCAGCACTGTTTGTTTCTCAGTTTATTTGATACCAGCCTTTGTTACTGATGCAACATAGTTAACTCCCACTTTTGCTGAGTTTAGTGTCTTATGAAGCAACTTAACCCACCCAAAACATCTTATCAGACTGTTTGCTTTACATCTTTGCTGTACAGATGTAAAGGTCTATCCAGAGTGTACAGGAGCCTGTGGGAAAACAAATGTATATTCAAGATGTATGACATTATAGTTTAAACTACATCATTTTTGCAACAGGCATCCATTTCACTGAAGTCCTGCAATGATTATGGCTTTGTATAAGAATTAGAGGCTTAAAAAAATATTTTCTCTATCATTTTAGTTCTGGCCCTCTGTTAAGATTTCTATCAAGTTCAACACCATTAGCCAGGGATATTAAAGTGCTTAAAACACAACCTAAAACTACTGTCAGCATAGGAAGGACTGCTTGGATGGCTACAAAAGAGGTCTTCAACTGTATAATCCATGAGGCTTCACTGGATAATCAATGACCTCCCATGAGGATGCTGGAGCAAAGCTGAATTTCCTGGACTTTCAACACTTTGCTGACACAATTAATACTATTTAACCTCCTGTTAGAAATGGTTAGATAGGTCTATCATTTATGTGAAAATGGAATCTTGAAGTGTTCAAAATTAAAAACCAACATGCAAATTATTGCAAGATGGATCTGAAATTCTTTTAAAACTTTAACTGGGACTCTTTCTCTTTGACTAGAGAGGGTTTTGAGCCTGTAGGATGGAACTCTTCATTTTTTAAATTTTACTTCTGAGGACAACAGAAAAAACTTGAAAATCATAAAAGCAAAACTTCTCCTGAGTTACTGAGTCCAGTAAAGAGTTGTAAAAATAATCAAACCAAAGGAACTAGAAGGTAGAGCATCATGAGTCCTGTAGAAATCATTTATCTGACAATATTGAAGAAGTCCTTTTGTGACATTACCAAAACTCAGCATGAATGTGGTCCTTTTCTGCACTGGTTCATTGAACATGAATGGATCTGTGATAGGCTGTTCTTAGCAAGCCTCTGGTGACAGTCTGTCCTTGTGTACCAGCAGTAAGACTGTGAGCCTACCATCAAAGAGTATAAATCTGTTGTGGCTGCTTTCTGTCTATAATGGAGGGCTGGTCATGAGAGGGTATCTCTGAGCCTTTGAAAGTTTAGTGAATGTGGCAATACAAGGTTCTCTGAGCTGTTTGGAACTTTACTGACAAACAGACAGTACTGTCAAAAGCAGGAATGGTAGGTTTTGTCCAAATGCCAAGGTGTGCAACTGAATAAAACTGCCAGGGTGAGACTTTCCTCACCCAGATGGGGCTTGGCCCTGCCTAAATCTTGTTCAGAGGAGACAGGCTTCTTCTCCTGCTGGTACTTGGGGGGAAAGAAGGGGAGAGAAGAGGTAAATGCGTGTGACTGTTAAAGAAGATCCAAGTAATTCCATGTCACCTGGATGATAAAACAGAATACAGATTAATTTAACAGAGGTCATCACCACAGCCACTCCTTTTTATTTACAGGTTTAGGCTTTGGGTGACTAAACAGTGTGTAATAATTTCTAAGTACAGCAGAGCTCTAAAGGCCAAGGTTGTTGCTGTGATCAGTTTTCATTCCTCCACTCCTGATAACTGAAATATTCTTCTCCACTCAAAGCACCAACAAATGACAGGCACAGATGAATTTCTGGAACAAAAATGAAATTGTTTGGATGGAAATGCATTCATAAAGAAGGCAAAAATAATGTTAATTCTATATCTCACTGCCCTGTGAATATCCTTGAGAGCCAAAAGGCACCATGGTTTAGGAAGAACTTTTCAGTAATAACAGATAAATCAATCGGTATTTAGACAGGAGCTACTTTTAAAATTTTATTTCTGTTTTGAACAGCAAAGAATCTCTGTTGTTCTTACTTTGACTGCATCTCATTTTCCAAATGCTTGTTCGTGTAGCTTTGATTTAATTGATCTCTGTGACCACTTTTCATTGCCACTCTATTTTGATCTTTCAGCAATTGAAGGGTACCTAAATATGGAAGGATTTTCTTATGCATGCAATGGAATAGTTATTCATTTGTAATAATTTTTCATGATCTATCCTTTCAAAATCAGAAGCTTAGTTAAAAAAAACCAACACAGCTCAATGCAGCCTGATGCCAGCAAAACTGCACCTGTTTTTGCTTTGGATTCTTGTGCTTTGATGAAGAAGGAAAGAACAGAATTATTATGCACTCTATCTCTGCTTAAATAGATGATGAAGGCTTAAAATAGTCTGCCAGTCAGAGAAGTAGCTAGTGTACCAGAGCTGCAGGAACAGGTTATGGGTGCGGATCAGATGAAGCAATGAAAGTAATTTCAATGTTGTTTCTCCTAGGGTGTTATGATAAAGACATTCACAAGGGCTTGGGGATTCTGCACAGTTTAGGCCATCATTTCATGAAACTTGTCCTTCTTGCAGGACTAAATTTCACCAAATGCCTAGAAAATGTATTTGTTTCAAGTGATGTCTCAAGATGTCAGAAGCCTCATGTCTGCAATTCTGTGGTTAAAATACTCTTGTAGGTTCCTTTTCAGAAGATATTATTCGGAAAAAAAGCTATAGGAATTATCTGTCTGGCTTTTCTGGAGATGGATAACACAATATTAATAAATATGGAGATTTAAAAATGCTAGCTTTTTGGAGAAATCAAACCTATAAACCTGTAACTTTGTCCAAAGCTTCATAACAACTAAATGTGGCTACATAAATGTGCTCCTGGAAGAAGAGTATGAATGAATTATAATTAATTCACAAGAGTAAGTTCTGCTATACTAGTTTGATAGTATTCACCTAGGCTCCAGCGGATCAATGTTTTTCCAAGTTAAACTCTGGCAGTCAAGCCAGGCTGTATAATCTCACTTCAGAAAGGTAAATGGTGACAGCCTGAGAAATCAGCAATAGTGTTTACTCTTCAGCACAGGTCAGTATCTAGGCTTTTATGGACATCCGGAAGACATGATTGCATCCTTCAAGCCTGTCTTAGCAGCATGACACAAAAATCTGTCTGAAGTGTGGCTATGGCAAATTCACACTTACTAGACAACTGTTGAAGTCATCCTTCCAGGTCAAAGTTTGTCTATTTTGTTATTAGAGAAGATCAGAGGAATCTTCACAAAGCATTTTTAATCTAATCATAGTTGCAAGCTGTGCTTTTTGGCTTAAGTAACTCATTAATGTCAGGAAAAGGAACAGCGAGCCAGCTCTTCTTTGAGGAAATTATGTGATAAATGATAAACTGTCTAATCCTTCAGGAGAACAGTCCATTTTGCAGAACAGATAATTTCCACGTAGTTGAAAGAACACTATGAAAGCCCCTTGAAGACTGGCAGCTGACTACCATACAGAGGGATGTATTTGTGTTGCGTGTTTGCCAGCTAGTCTAGGCTATCAGCCTAATAACTCTCTCAGTGCCTTATAGCAGCTCTGTGTAGACCTATTCAGAGCCCTCAATCACACCAGAAAGAGAATAAAGAGCCCTCCATACTCATGCAAGTAGGAAAGAAACCAAAGCATCTGCTTCTGTGAAAGCAAATCTATATAGCTGCTAACAACACTTTACAGCACTATCAGTGATGACATAAATACCAGAAGTTTGAATACCGTTTCTCATCTCAATGCTCTTTTTCATTAGTCAGTGGTGGAATATAATGATGTAAGCTGCAGCTGTTTTGGGTCAGGAGAGGGAGTAGATAGCTGTCCAAATGCTGAAGTTCAGGGCAGGCCAAAAAGCTCAGAAAAATATGACACTGTTTTGAAGCTGTTGAGAAACTGTATTTGTTAGAATCCAGACACACATCTAGGTTTATAGTTCTGTATTGAAAGGTGCATGTATTAAAATACTAGTAATGAGTAGTAAGGCAGTTTCAGCAAAACCAGGAGTTTCCCTTCCAGGCAAGGCAAGATTAAGCAGTAAAAGAGAGGAGCCTCTCTGAATAGCACAGAGGGAAAAGGAAGCTGTAACATAACCCTCCTCAACTTCCAACACACCCAGATGGCTACACTGGCAGCGCTTGTGCATGGAGAGCACAAGCTGAAGCTCTTCAAGGCTCTATGGCATGTCAATATTAGATCCATATGAAATGACTCAGGGTGAAATGGGTTAGGACATGCTAGACTAACCTGTAAGTGAAGTCCAGTACTGAAAGAAGGAGAAGGCATTGACCTTTAAATCACAGGCTCTTTGTAGTCTTATGTTGTTTGATGGACTTGGTAAAGAATAATAGGATATCATCTGGTTTACTGAGGAAGAAAATGTGGTGTGTGCAACTGTAGATGGGCTCATGTCAAGCAGAGCTCCAAGGGGAAGGGGCTCTCACTGATACTCTCCTGGTCCTGAGGAGTTACGCTCAGGGAATGTATGATTATTCCCTCTGCCAAAGTTTTTATCCCTCCCAGTGTGCTCATCCAGATGAAAATCAGGCAGCCTTCCTCCCTGGCTGAGCTACTTAGAGCTATACAGTCAGTCAGTTGTGACTTAGAAGACTAAAAAAATGCAAAATCTTGTCCACCACCTCTTACAAGAATATGGCATATAAGAAACTGTAAGGACAGCTTTTCCCAGATACTTTATACCCTTTTGGAATGCCTGATTTATCTCTGTGTTCCTCCATTCCTTACCACATCTCAGTGGCTGTAAGGAAAGGCCGATGTTCACAAGCAGAGTGAGCACAAGTGAGCAACAGTACACTAATCCACTACTTTCAGACAACAGCCAATAACATTCTGTGTCCCAATGTCCTGATGATAAAAAAGGCTGGACAGAAATCATGCAATGATGTTAAATGCTCCAATAGTTTATTCTGTGATTGAAATGTTGCCATTCTACATCAGGAATATACCAACAGTCCATGAGTTCAGAGCTAAGTTTTCAAATGAGTGCTGTATACATTTGTGTGTAATTTGCACCAACAAATTCATCATATATATATGGTGGGCAAACACAGAGGTGTAAACAAACTATTGTTTGTCTGAGCCAACAGAAAAATCTCTGCAGCAAAGGCACAAATGCATACATAGGCGCTACAGCAGAAAGGACTTAAGTTTGCTGATATAACTCCAAAATTAAATGTAGATGAAGTTCTCATACATAATAGTTATATTTATACTTATATTTCAAGTGATGGGCAGCTGCCTCTTCTTTACTGCTCGGGTTGGATTGATGAAAGTAAGGTATTGGGCTGAACCCTGAAAAACAGAAACCTGGCCTTTTGCTACACTGCGGAGGATGACAGATGAGGAAATTTCATGCAGAATGTAAGCAAGGAAAGCTTGTCATCAGTTAAACTTCCTCAAGCATTTCTGTGTCTAATATAAGAAAACAACAAGACCCCAGGAAAATGGTTGACATGATTTGCCATAAATTGGACAGTTTCCTGCTGTATTGGGGAAATTGTTGTTATTGATTCTGAACCTCCAGCAAAAGCAATGTCATTGCTGTAGTCATGGGAAATGAGGCCATGGGGTTATGTTTGAAGAATTGGATCTTGCACCACACAGCTCTTCCCAGTGTAGGACTGTGACAGCAACTGGCCAGAAAAGGTCTAGGGAAGGGTGGAAAAGAAGCTATGAGGTTATTGTTTCCCAAGGGAAAAGCCTGCTGCTCATGACACTTAGTCCTAGGGACTAGGACTGGGCAAGACTACTCTTTAATTTAAGGCCCCAGTTTGTGATTGACAAAATTATACTGACCTTTTATTTTTTTCCTTTTTATGCTTCTTTACTGTCTCTAAGCAGCAAAAGGAATGTGGACTCCTATTCACAATGGGATTGTTAGTTCCACAGCCAGTCTTTTGAATTTGGAAAACATCCATTATGGAATTAAACAGGAAAAGAATATATAAGCAGCAGCAGAAATGTAAGAGAGAAGGTTCTTAATGGCTGTCTCCCAAACTGCTCTCTGGGTGTTTCATACTGATGTTGCAAATTCTCAGTGAATATACCATTTGCTGCAGAACTCCTTTTTTCCATGACACAGAAAAATAAGTGACATTGCTGCAAAATAAAACGAAACCATTCTGATGTGTGCATGGGCTTCATCTGCATACATGATGTCTACAGTACCAGCGTTTAAATATATAATATAGTACATTTTAATCTGCTGTTTATAGATCCCAGTGGGGGTTTAGTACATAATTTACTCTCAGAGATTTACATTTGACAGGAGACCAACTGTAGTTTTCTTTTGCATTACGCTTGTTTTAACTCATAATTGAGAATAAAAACAAACAGACATGACTATATACAAAGGATTCAGTTGTGGTTTCAAAGAGAGATCATAGAAACAATGTTTACCTGGTGGGATTATCTGCAAAGTACAATACAGTGAAAGAGTAAACTTCATTCAAACTAAAACATGAGCCCAAAGCCCATTTCCCAGAATTCTGATGAACTTTGGCAGCTCACTATGGCATTTATAATCCAATTACCATAGCTAGAACAACTATATATCTAGAAAAGAAAAAAAAAATAAACAACCCAAAATCAAACCCCAAAACCCAAACAAATAGAAAACAGCTGAGGCCTTATGGATTTATTCTTTTTTAAGTGGTCATGTGCTCTCAGTATCACTTGTGGTCCTATGCAATAAGAGTCTTGTGGAAGACCTGTTACTAAACATTGTCTTCAAATGTGTTGTTGAGTAAGGAAGGTTTTACCTATCAGGAACTACTTAGAGCAACCATCTAAATGTCCTTTAAGAACAAATGCAGGAGAACTAGAGTACCATATCTGTGGAAAATCAGCTCTCATTCTGGTCTAAAGTAGTTGGTTTTCTCTCCCTTTGTCCTTCTAGGCTGTTAAAGCACAGTAGTTATAAAAAAACCCAAACCGAATCAAAAGAGCAGAGGAGTGGAAAAAGTGACAAAATGGTGAAATGATCTATGTCAAATGCAAGGACACAATTAATAAGGGACTTGAAGTAATATAAACATTCCCGGCAGGTCAAAGGAGGTGATCCTCCTCCTCTACTCTGCCCTAGTCAGGCCCCACCTGGAGTATTGTGTCCAGTTCTTGGCTCCCTGATATAAAAAAGAAAGGGATTTCCTGGAGACAATCCAGCAGAGGGTTACGAGGATGATTAAAGAACTGGAGCATCTCTCCTATGAGGAAAGGCTGAAAGAACTGGGATTGTTCAGCCTTGAGAAAAGAAAGCTAAGAGGGGATCTTATTAATGTTTATAAATATCTGAAGTGTGGGAGACAGAAGGAAATAGCCAGCCTCTTTTCAATGGTCTGTGGAGACAGGACAAGGGGAAATGGCTTCAAGTTGGAGCATAGGCAGTTCCGCACCAAGATGCGAAAGAACTTTTACACAGTGAGGGTGACAGAGCCCTGGGACAGGCTGCCCAGGGGGGTTGTGGAGTCTTCTTCTCTGGAGATACTCAAGACCCATCTGGATGCCGACCTGTGTGACCTGTCCTAAGGAACCTGCTTTGGCAGGAGGGTTGGACCTGATCACAGAATCACAGAATTGTAGGGGTTGGAAGGGACCTCAAGAGATCATCGGGTCCAACCCCACTGCCAAAGCAGCTCCCTAACTCATACTGCACAGATAGGCATCCAGACGAGTCTTGAATATCTCCAGAGAAGGAGACTCCACCACCCCCCTGGGCAGCCTATTCCAGTGCTCTGTCACCTTCACTGTGAAAAAGTTCCTCCCCATGTTGGTGCGGAACTTCCTGTGCTCCAATTTGCAGCCATTGCCCCTTGTCCTCTCTCCACTGACCAAAGAAAAGGGGCAGGCCAATTCCCCCTGCACCCCATACTTAAGATATTTATAAACATTGATTAGGTCCCCCCTCAGTCTTCTTTTCCCCAGGCTGAACAGCCCCAGCTCTCTCAGCCTTTCCTCCTAGGGTAGATGTTCCAGGCCCTTAATCATCTTCGTAGCACTTCTCTGGACTCTCTCAAGGAGATCCCTGTCCTTTTCTCGAGGTCCCTTCCAACAAATACGATTCTGTGATTCTGTGAGAATGAAGATTAGCTCTTGTAGGAGTATTTGTGTTACAGTTTGTGTAGGTTTACTTGTTGCTAGTTGAAACCATTTAAAATTTTTTCTTTCTCATTTCTGAAAAATCAAACGAAGGGAATAGACCAGGACAAGAATTCTGGGACCAGTTCAGTAATGTGAAAAAAAAGGAAAAGCTGGCAGAAAGAATTTTATCCCTAATGATAGGTCGAAATTAAGAAGAAGCAGACCAAACACCACCTAACCGTGAAAAGCTCTGTCCACACATCATATCTCTTCCCATGCAAAGGGATACACATCAAATTGAAGAACTAATAGCTAAGGAAATCAATGCACAAGGATTGAATTTGAGGAGTGGCATTTCAGTATTCAATTCAGTAGTGAATTTCATTGAATCCAGAAATTCAGTAGTGAATTTCCCTATGATAATGAAATGTGCAAGAGATACCTGTCTGATTATTCCAGAATCAGAAAATCAACTAGGCTTAAGGGGAAAAGTCTATAGAATAGTATAGGCTGATCAGCGGTAAAAGAACATCCATGCTTAACTGAAAGACATATAATATGTATTATATTTTGTGTCCAAAGCACTCCATAAATCTCAATTGTCTGATTTGGAAATCACCAATTCTTTGCCTTAATCATCCATAGAAGGATTATAGGCTATTATTTCTGAAGGAGCATTAAAAATCTCAAAAAACAATTAAAGGAGTGAAAAAAGCAAACAGTCCAGAAAATCTGCTATTCTTATGTCCTTATGTAGGTGTTCAGAGAATAAATGTTATTAGTAATTGCATGCTGATTTTTCTATCCAATTTTGTTTTGTAATGTGCTTTGTTTTTACGGAAAATCAGAGACTGAATCAGAGTAGACAAATCTGTAACAGGATGTTATTGAACCAGAAATCAAGCTTTTTAAACAGGAATTTCTCGAAAAGGTACTTCTCTTAATTGCAAGACCCTAGCTAGAGACAGGAATACAAAATGGGACAGAAGCTAAGTGGCAGAATGGCCAGGAAGCAGAAGTATAGTTGAACCCCTTCAATACCATTAGCTTTTGACCTCTGACGAAGGATGAAGGCTTCAATGATCCAAGACATGAGAGACTATGTTAATTTTTAATACAGAATAATTTAAATGTTCCATGTTTCACGCCCTTTTGATAAACTCAAGGTTTCTCCATTTTGCAATGAAATCAGCCGTGGCATGTGTGTCAAGGCTTCTGCATGGACTACTGAGAAGAAAATTACAAAGGACATGAAGTAATAAGGCATGCACAGAGCTAAGAGTTCCGCAAAATTTGGTTGGTAAAGGATTCATCTTGGTCCCGGGAGATGGTTGCAGATTGCAGACTGGTTTGCTTTTTCTATACTTTTGCCTTCTGTCTGGATTTCTCTCCCCTTGATTTACAGAACCTGAAATGGATTTCTCATCTGGACCCCTGTTAGTCCTGATGCTTCCACAGAGCTCAAGAGAGTTAGGGGTGCCAGAAAGAAGACTATGTGAATATGTTGTCTCATTTCAATCCGCCTATAACTTAGGACTTAATATAACATATATATTGGAGAGAGCTCCTTCCATTTTTCCATGTATTCAGGAAACATTTCCTTACTTGACAGTTTGAAAACACATTGAAGAACAGTCTTGCAGTGCAGTAGTTAGTATTGCTCAGGTAGTTTCTTTTGCTAGAGGTATACTCTGGTGCAAAGCTGAAATTGCAGCTGCATGTCATATCATATCCCATTGCTGTAACGGGATACAGTCAGAGGAGGTCCCACAAAGCCTTAATTGAGAGAATGATGCAGAAAGCCCTGGTGTGCTCATATGTGGGACAATTGAAGATTCATACCACAACACCACAATCACAACTTGTAACTTTGGCTTTATAGTCCTTCTGAAAGTTATTCCCCATCTCTATTTTTATAACATAAATATTTCCTGGTCCTTCCATAAATATTTAGCTCCTCTTTCATCCTTGCTAGCACCTTAATGTTCATATCACAGACTCCTAAACTTGAAGTAAAAAAATTAATGTGAATTATTGAAAGAGAATTGGTTTGGGTTTGTTTCTTTTCCAAGTAATCAATAGATTTTCAGGATCCTAACTGATAATTGCATAGTCATTTTTTATTATTACCTTTATGCAAAAGAGGTAGTATTTATGTTAGTAAATGTAGTGATACTAGTATCTAAGAAGACATATTGTTTGAAATGTATTTTATACTAAATGAATTTCAGCAAGACAAACATTACAGACTAAATTCTACATTGCTTTTCCTTCACAGAGAATTAGCACTAGAGGGGATGAATAAAATTCACCTATTAAGTAAAATTACCAAGGTTTGTGGGTGAAGAAAATATCAGTCGTAGGCAAAAAAGCAATCCTGGCTTGCAAGTTTGTTTTGAGAATTTATCAATGGGAGCAGTGTTGCCAAGAGCACACATTAAGGAAACATGAACCAAGCCCCAAGAGCTGTGTGTTTCCGAGTCAATCTCACATCAGTCCTGAAAGGTAGTTATCGCCCACTGTATGAATATTTTAAGACGTGCTGCATACTATTTCTACATAGCCAGAGGACCAAGCCAGCAAAATCCATCAAGATTACCACAGGGGCTGATAGAGACTTCACTCTCACACAATCTTGATGTTTCTTCTCTCATTTTGGAAAAGCTAAGCGGCACCTTATCTTCAGGGCTGTCTCATTACCTAAACAAAGCAGAGAGAAAAGGCTCATGTTAGCCCATTCTACAGAGGCCATTTGCAGTCTTAAGACTTTCCTTTATTTGCATTTGGATCTTATCACCAGTTCCCAGAGCCTGGAATGACTCTACTAGGAGGAGAAACAGGTGTTTACTCTAGGAAAAGTGTGGAACAAGGGCTCTTGAAGACAGCAAAGTATGGAAAATAATGAATAGATGGTTTAATTTGAGATCCTACATACACACAAAAAGATTATATATATATATATAAAGCTATGTATCTGCAGTAAACTATGAACTTATATCAGACGAGTTCTTTTTCATTTACTGTGTCAGACTGTGGAACTTGCAGTCCCAGAAGTTATTGAAGATCAGAACATTCCAACATTAGAAAATTCTTAAACTATTTGATCTAGTGTGTTTGATATATTGTGGCAAATCTCATGTACTCTGTACCCCATATGATGCTTCTCTCTCCTCAGTCATTCACTCAGGTTGCCATAAAAGGGAGCACGAAAAGTGTTTTCAGTTGGGCACCTGGTATCAAATTTTCTTCTAGCTCTTGACATCTTCATGAACCTTACTTCTGGAGACAGAATTTTGTAACAGGCTGGAGTTAGCTTTACTTGCCCAAAAACATATTGCAGAATTTGTAATAACTTGTAGGTATGTTGTGGGACATAATACACTGTGGTGCCCAATGCATAACATTTGTTGCAGAAGGATATACCTATTTAAATAAGGCTTCATTTTGAACTCACTGAAAGAACATTTCCTTCCTCTGTCACAAGCTGAAAAGAAGATGTCTTTGGAATATGGATTAAACAGCATTTGAATTTGCCTGAATAAGGCAGCTGTGTGCAGAAAGGAAGTAATGCAGTAACTACAAACCTAGAGAGACTTTAAATAAAGGTGTCAAAGAGTAAAGGATTTATATGAGGATTCCCTGGTTCCCTGTTAGAATTATGTAAATCTGGAGCGGAAAAAAAGAAAAAAAAAGATAAAATTTACAAGGATAATTATGATTTTAAGGTAAGTTTTTTTTTACAAATATTTGGAAAGTGAGAATTTGAAAGATTGGTGGATATACAGTCTCCCTCCCCAGCACCTTCAACAAAGAGATGGTTCTTTTTTTTAGAGTAGCAAAGTCGGTATATCCTCTTTCCCCATGAGTTTGGGTCTACTGACACTATGCATTCCCCTCAATCTCCATCCCATAGTCCCCGTCATCCAGGTAGATATCCCAGTGCCTTCAATTCCCACTCCTGCTTTGTTGGTTTCCAACTGCTAAGTAATACGTTCAGCTAGGTAATATCCTTTAAATTGCCAGCTGTGAAGCATAGAGAATGTCTCAATGATGGTTTCAAGCTGCACACACCCTGGATGATCAGTGTGCTAACCTTACCCTGTAGCTTTTGCTGTAGGTAACAGGCACAAAATTTTCTTCTCTGTCCAGCCGCCCATTTTCTCATGATCTGTTGAAGCTCTTTCTCTAATGACTTCTCACACCCTGGCCAATTGAAATCTACATAACAACAGTTTGTAAGTTTTAAGGGAACTAGCAGACCAGTCTAATCATATCAGCTTTGTCTATACAGAAAGGTAGACTGGAACATGAAAGTAAGAACTAAAGGATCTGAAATTATCAGAACTGAATCAGAAGGAATTTTGGGAGACCCTGATTCTCAGTGGCATCATGCTACTTATTACATAATTGTTTCTTTAGCATTACACAATTTCCCCCTCAGACATCTGATTAGTCTAGTCATAATTTTCTGCAACTTCTCTGATTTTAACAGGTCTTTTTTGAATGCAAATAGTCTGAACTGGATACCATATTCTAGGTGTGATTTGGTATAATGGCTTGAATATTGCACTCCATCTGCTGGAATTATTCTTTCTTTTCATTACTGCTTAAAAGCACATTCACCACTGGCTGTGAATGAGATTGCCAGAAAAGATTAAAAAAGCTCGTATGCTTTATAATGCAGTGATCCTTTGTCTTGAGCAGACAGCCATCACTGGTATAGCCCTGGGTGCATTAAGGCCAACATTATTCTACATATATAGAACAAAACCAGCCTCAACTTAAATTAGGCAAGGACAGTGACAATAGTAATCTCACACAATATACCAAATATAGCAAATCTAAACATATATCAAGAGCATTTGGCAGCTTGCAGTGTAACTGTTGTGTGCAGTTGGGGAAAAGGTTCTATCTCTGTTTTAGGCAAGGGAGAGATGCAGAGGGATGTAAAAGCACTGACTCAGCCTCAGTCTTCGAGTCCATCTGCGTAGGAGGGAGCTATTCTGTTTCACGTAGTTGCATAGTTGTGTTGGACTCCCTTTATATTTCAATGTTTACACAAATCCAAAACAGAGATTGCACTTGCAAAAATCTTGACCACTGGTGAATCAGAACAGCACAGAATTTGAATAATCTCCTTGTGATATAACGGTGTTTTCAGCTAGCTGTTTCTTCACCAAAAAAACCCCCAAAACAACAGGTTAAGAATAAGTGCTGTGGGAAACCAACATTTAAAGAGATCTTTTTATCGATCAATACAACCTTGTTAATCTTTTCATATGAATGCTTTTAAGAAAGCATCCTCTTTTAAATATTATTCACTTTCATGTCAACATTCTTTTTTCCACCCAGGGTTGTCTGATCCTGCTGTAATTTTCTTCAGAGCCGGCAAACAGTGATTTAACAACACCCTTTGTATTCAGACAGCCAGTTTCCATTTGTCAGAGGGGAAAAAAAAAGTTAGGTACCACACCAGCATAGATGATAGACATGTGTAGCATAAAATATTAATGATATAAAATCTAATGTTTTTCAGCTGCTTGCAGAACCACTAGATCAGACCCACACTAAAATAAATGAACAGAGACTAGTGACTGAATATGCTTGGTTTGCCCTGGTGACTGTTATTGAGGGCAGAGTCTGAATTTCCTTGAGTATCACTGATGACTTTTCTAGTAAATTTTCACTGCAGTGCTTACCACAGTGCTCAAGACAGAAAAAATGAGGATTGATCAAGGCAGGAACTGCTGAACTCATAGCAACATTAATTTGTACGCATAGGTTTCACTCTTCAGAAATGCTGCCCATGTAGCAGTCATTATTTTTATTGGGACACAGTGATAGGTGAAACAAAGATTAAAGAGTAGGACTGCCACTAACCAGCTGCTAACAAGACAGAAGCAATTCACAATTAGCGTTATTTCTGCATTTAGTGAAAGATCAAAGAATGACTTCTTAAACTTTTGCCAGCCACCCTTTTCACTTCCTTAGATCTGTGATCTTCACTCAACCCTGTACTGTACTCTGTGTCAGAATATTCCAGAGTAAAAAGAACCCAGTTTTACTTAAAGGATTTTCTTTTCTTCCTGTAGTTGTTTTTAATAAGGCTTCAATCAATGGTCAGTCACTGAAGTGTGAACAAAATGTTCTCTTTATACATCTGCACCTGAACTCACAACCAAAAAACATGTAGGGATAACTAGTGCCTTATAAAGGATGTCAGTTTGCCTTGAGAACATGCTTGAGTCCTCATACTTAAATCAGAGCTCCTGACTCACAGACAAGTGGGCTGAGGAAGATCAAAAGATGGAAGATTTCCCCCAAGGGTGTCTTGGGCAGGAGGTACTAGTAGTGCAGATCAGACAGTCTCAATGGATAGTCAATGTCCAAACATTCTGTACCAACTGGACACTCCTGTGTCAACTCAGGGATCATAAGGCTTTGCTGACCATAGTGTGCATGGCAGTGCACCATCAGGCAATTCTCTGTCCAGGCATCATGGCGCAGTCTCCTCCCATGGACAACTCCCAGTTGGATGATCCTGCTTTGGGTGGGATTTCAAAGCTAAGAACCCTCTGGAACCTCTGCTTTGTTCCCAGCAGAAGAATCCACCTAATGGTGCCTGACTCAGCCCAGGACTTCACCACAAGCTTTTATTCTTTGCCGAATTCATCCAAAACAGACCTTCTGGATGAAGAGCCCCTTTTCACTGACGCAAGCAAATCCTAGAAGGCTGTAAAGGTTACTGGGAGGTTTTAACGTAAGTCTGGGGCCTGCACGGGGAGAGAAGTGAAAGAAAAGCAGGGACTGAGAGAAGCAGAAGAAGAAGGAAGGGAAGGAAGCAGGTCCAAACCCCACACCTTGACTCACCACAAAACTTAATGACCTGCACAACTGTCCCCGCTTCACTTGAAGTGAAGTGCACACATGTGCACACGCACACCTCTCTCTCTCACACACATGCACACCTGCTCATATTCATTTTTCCTAATGCCATCAGAGACATTTACACTTAGCCAGTCAGCCTTGCTTTAAATCAAAATGCAACTGAGGGGTCCCTTTGCCACAGTAATTCCTGGAAAATCTGAAGAAATGGGGAGCTGTTAAATTAGTGAGGGACTGAGCAAAATATGTTCACAGTAGAAATCCTGCTTAACTGACAACTAGCTTGAGGAACCCTCTAACAAGCTGCAGATGCTTGTCCATTCATGTTCCTGTATTTAATTTCTGTCAAATTAGCCTCTGAATTTATGAATATTAAGATCTGAGTGCATGTCTCATTGGGAATTTGGCTTTGCGCACGTGACCCCCAGTCTCAGAGCTCTCAAATGTTGAGGCACCATTTCATCTGCTTTTCCCTGATCAGTTTTGGTTTTGTACTTTCTGAGTGGATGTGTGGCTCTTGGTCACACACAAGAACCCTACATGTAATTACATTAGTTCAGCTGTGCTGGGGGACTTACACCGAGAAAGAGGAAGGAGGAAACCCCATCACTGTCATGGGTAACAAAGAATACATTTTCTTTGTTTAAAAAGATTGTGGGGGAAGAAAGAGAAGTACCATCCACACACGTATCACTGCTGAAGCAGTCAACAAAATTTATGTAGGCAAGACTTGGGCTAGCAACACTCATAGATGACTAGTTGAAAACCAAGGCAAATGTGCATCATTTAGTCTTTAGTATTCTGATGCTCTATTCCAGATGGTTTTAAAAGATAATCCAGGGCAGAAAAATAAATATTGTCTTTATATTGTCCATACCACAATTCCTTTCTTTTTCAGAAAATTCTTGAGGACTTTTACTCTGTTTCATGCACAGAGTATTAAACATTGTCACATTAGTAAATGTCTGACGTTTTAATATACTCCTTGTCCAGAATTGGGCAGCCCAGCTAAGTATTAATCACTTTTATTACCACTGGGATTTTTTTCTGTAGGCATGTGAAAAGTTCTTAATACACACCACAGAAACAATTACATTCCTCATACTCGAGAAAAGAGTATTAAAACTAATATTTTAACCATCCTTCTCAAAAGTTTCAGTTACCTTGAAAGGAAAAGAGCTCCCTTATTCAATGTTCTTACAGCATTCTAAGCTTTCATCTTCTCATACATAGAATGTCTTTCAATGTTATGGGGCAATTTTATTCAGGATGTTTGGCCTTGGGACACATCCTCTGCTTCATGAATTTCACTTAAATTTAGCTGATGTACTTCCCAATTCGTAGTTTCAATGCAGACAAAGCAAAGTTTATACCAAAGGTGTAACTCTGGCTCCTTCCTGTAATTTGTGTCCTCTGCCTAGATGGAAAGACTATTTCTTCAGTTATCTGGGAACTGATCGGAGCAACGCAGCCTATTGATGCACCCTGTCCCAGGACCCATGCAAAGACGCACACCTTATCTTCATAATCCTTCATAAATCTTCTTATAATTGCATCCCCAGATCCTAGGTAAACTTGCCAAAAAACAGATTCACAGAGTGTGATAGTTGTTGCACCATGCACATAGTTTGTTATCTTCAGCGTTACATTCCTAAAAAGAAAAAAAAAAAGAGATATCAGTCCTTATTTGAACTTTGAATTAGATACCCAAAGTTTAACTCTAGAATCTGAATTTATTATGTGGGTTACCGGTTTTCCTACTTCTTCGTATCAGGGAAGAGAGACAGTGTCTAGGGGAGACATACAGATTCAGAACTACCATTGGGTACTCATTCTGAAGGGTAGTGTTAGATATACCTCAGAGAAAAAGGGAAGCAACTAATCAAATTGTAAATGGCATAAACAGGAGAGAGAATGTTATCAGCACTTGATCTCAGATAATCTATGCCCACACAGCCACAGAATACTATTAATCAGCCCAACTATGTAAAAGGAAGACCTTCATATCTGTCAGGCAGCTGTCCCTGGACAGCTTATAAGTGCTTTGCAGTTAACAGGCAATCACTCATAGTCTAGCCCTGATCATTATCTCAAATACTTGAGAAATTATAGAAAGATTAAAACAGTGAAAAATCCCATCACTCATTGCATTGACTCCCACATGTCTAATTCTTACATCTACCTCTGAACTTTAAGTCTGCATGTTAAATTTCCCTTGCTCTGGTTAGTATTTATCCTGTTGGATTTTCTCATGGCTTTGCTTTGATCATTTTTCATAGGTTAGTAACATTCTTCCTAAACTGACAAAAAAGAGTGTCTTCTGGAGTCAGCCATCAATCCTGATGCTGTTGCGTATGCTACCTGAATTTTTTTAGGTAGTGTTCTGTTTTTCAGCAATTTTAGCTGGTGAACCTATACTCCCAATTGTAAAAGTTTTTTAATCTGCCAAAGCAATAATATAGTATATGGCACTGAGCATCTAAAATTAAGCTGAAATTAAAAAACGGTTTATATAAACACCCACTTGTGCAGGTACTGTGCTTCCAGACATAGAATTATTGTTCTTCGTTATATCACTTCTGTGATGATTATCATTACATCACCTTTTTCTATCGTTGGACTTTCTGCTGTATGCTGATGTATTTTGATGACTCTTTCTACATACATAAAAAGCAGAATTTTCCTAAACACAGCTATAGTGTTTTTCTACAAAATGCATTTATGCAGACAGTTCTCTTCCAGCCCAAGAGAAGCAGGAATTGCTCCACAGGTTGTTTCCACTTCAGTCCTTCTCCAGGACCCTCATTATATCTTCAAATAAATCAGGGATTAGAAACCTAATACTGAAGTGAAAATACTTCGCCACAGGATGTGGAATGTTAAGAGGTGAACAAATTCATAATTTGAGTTCAGATATACTACAAAAAATATGCTTTTTGGGGGAGAGGAAAGGTAACTTTGTCCCAGCAGGCTTTATGACAAATGATAAATTCTCAGCCTGTGATATCCTGTAATTAAAACTGTCATAATAACTGCTGCATGCTGATTTGACAACAATGAGATCATTGGCTTGGTCTGATCTGTAAAATCCTCTACTACCAGCTGTAGCACTAGCAAATGTAGCACCAGCAATGTCTTGAAGTCTGTCTAATCCATATTAATCCCTAATCCAGATTGCTGTCATAAGTGTGTTTTGTATACACTTGTACAAAAAAGTAAATCAATAAAAATAAGAAGGGCACGTCTTGCAGCACATTAATTATATTTTCCTAATACAGAGCCAAATCATCATTTGCAAGTTTTGATGACATTGCTGAGGACTAGAACTCAGTGGGAATCACCACAGGCGAGCAGTACTGGGCAAACCCCCCAGCAGAGTCCTCACTGGCAACATCCCTTCCAAAATGAACCAAATACCTTGTGGAAATATTTTGGATTTGCATGGCAAGGTTTTGCTAGTGGTGGCAGGCCAGTATGGAGGTGCCTTCTGCAAGAAGGAGTTAGAAGCTTCCCCTAGGTCTGACTGAGCCAATGCCAGCTGTCTGAAGGATGGATCCACCACCCACCAAGGCTGAGCCCATCAGTGATGGTGGTAGGGCCTCTGGGATAAAATAATTAAGGAAAAAACCCACAAAATCTAGTGGCATGTTTTTTCTGCTAGAAAGGAATGACGATATGTGAGAATCTTTGCAGACACTGAGGTCAGTGAAGAAGGTGGGGGAGGAGTTACTCCAGGAACCAGAGGAGAGATTCCTCTGCAGGTGGTGGAGAAGACCAAGTTGAAGCTTGCTGTCCCCTTGCAGGCATGGAAGATGATGGGAAGTTGAGATTTCACCTGCAACCCATGGAGAACCCCACGCAGGAGCAGTTGGAGACACCTGAAGGAGGCTGAGGCCCAGTGGGGAGTCTCCACTGAAGTAAGCTCCTGGCAGGACCAGCAACCTGTGGAGAGAGAAGCCTGGGCTGGAGCAGGTTTTCTGGGGGAGTTGTGACCTGGTGGGGAACCGATGCCAGACCAGTCTGGTCCTGAAGGTCTGCACTGTATGGAAGCCATGCTGGGGCAGTTTATTAAGAACTGCAGCCCCTGTTGGAAGAACTCACATTGGAAAAGTTGGTGTCTCCCAAGAGAGGGACCACACATTGGAGCGGGAGAATGTGAGGAGCCCTCCCTGTGAGTAGCAATGAGCAGCAAAGTGTGATGAACTGATCCCAACCCCCATTCCCCATTTCCCTATGTTCCTGGGAGGAGAAGGTAAAGAATTTGGAATAAAGTTGAGCCTGGGAAGTAGGGAGGGTGGGGGGGTATTTTAAGATTTGGATTTATTTCTCATTATCCTATTCTCTTTTGATGGCGTAATAGATTAAATGCATTTTATTTTGTGTTGAGACTGTTTTGCCCATGACGTTAATTGCAGAATGATCTCTCTCTGTCCTTATCTTGAGCTGTAAGCTGCTCATTATATATTTTCTCCCCTGCCCAGATGATGAGGGCAGTGATACTGTGGCTTTGATGGGCATCTGTCCTCTAGCCAGCATTAAATCCAACACAGTTATTAAAGAAAAAACAGAAAAATCAGTAATAATATTATGTGAGAAAATGAACTAGGAGGATAAGAAACATTCTGGAAATTTATTTTGCGCTTCTGATACTGAACTGCCTGGTTACTCACAAACAGATCTGTAACATAGAAATATGATGAAAGGAATGCTACATTTGGATTTTTCCAGGTGCTCTGATTAAGTGAGTCATCTGCTCTGCAGCATCTGGTAGTAAGGAAGTGAAATAAAATCTTAAGTGCTGATAGAAGCAATGACATTTGCTACTTTTAATAATGGAATACTTTAATAGATCTGATGCATTTAATATTGATAAAGTATAAAAAAAATCACATTGTTGAATGAAGTATTTTATCTCTGGAACAGCAGTTATTCTAATAGATAAAGCTATGAACACTAATGCTTTATGTAACAAATTTTCCAGTGTTATGTGCAAGATGGACAGTATTTAGCCATGACCTTCATCAGCACTGTTTCTGTAGGCTAAGCTTACGTAACTTAGATCAACATGTAATAAATGAATTCATATGGAATTTGTTCTCAAACCGGCAGATGGGAAAGGAGAGGCCTCTCTTTTATTTTTCTCCTTGTGTCTTTGTTTAAAATCACTGATTGTGCAAAACTCATGGAGCCCCTTCCCAAAATGTTGACAGACTACCAAATCTCAAGGTGGCTACATCCTGCTGAGTAAACAAGCAGGAATCCTTCTTGCTTCATGCTGGGCCAGATAAGGAAAGGAATTGATGCACAACATGGAGGAAGACTACGACCTTCACCCTCATGACCACCAGAGAGACCAGGACGATCCCCTAGTAACAGTATGCGCAGCCGTAGGAAAATACCAGGATGTGCCACGTAGACCTGGAACTACTAAACTATAAAAAGGGACCCTGGCGAGGAAGAAGCGTGCGCCGTTGTTGGAGCATGAGACTCCCCAGCTGCCCAGCGCTGTTTTGCCTGCTTAATTGCTTGCTGGAATAAATTTGTTTTTTGTAAGAACAAACGGCCATTAGTCTTTCATGAAAATTCCACCCCATACTCTTGATAAATTCTAATGAACTTTAACACTTATGACAATTTGGTGCTGTGACTCGGATACAGATCAATGTGGTTGGGGACTCGAGCTCGGGAGGGGCGCCTCATCTTCAGATGGCCCTCGGGTGACCGATCCCTCATCCAAATCCTGTACATCTGAACCCTAAATTGGAGTAAGCAGGCAAAAGAATCCGTGGTACCCCATAATTTTTGTGCACGAAGATCCGAACGAAGATTCAGGATTGAGTAAGTATTGCGTGGTTCTGTTCGGTTGGGGTGGGTATCCTGAGGTGCAATTAACTGAGACGTCCACTGGACTTAGTGGTCCACCGGGCGAAGCGAGTGAGGACCCTCTTGTAATGCAGTTCCCATTGCCCGCAAGGGCGTGGGCCATGAACGAGGGGAGCGAGTGTGTGTGTGTGCGGGGGCACCTCGGAAGATGGGACAGAAGAAAAGCAAGCCTTCTGATCCCATGGGTGGGCCAAAGACAGGGCTACCCAATATACCGTCAGACAGTCCCTTGGGGTTAATTATTGCCCACTGGGGTGGAAAACAAATAAGAGGGGACCACCTATATTGGCCCATTTTTGGTTCCTTCGAAGATTGGATTTGTCATGCTTTAAGAACAGGAATGTGTCCTGCCCGTTTTGTGAACAATGTGGTTTGTGTCTCTTTGAGTTTTGTAACATAAACTATGTAACTACGATGTGACCTCTTGAGAGTAAATAAGGGAAATTTGGATACTAAGGCCTGGCCCTCTCAGGATGTTCTGCCCCTGTAAAGTCTGTACGTAAACTGGGTAATTATAGGATGGTTGCCCCTAAGGTAGTCAATATCTGTAACAATGTCTCTTCGCTGGCCGAGAGGATAAATAAGTTATGCAATCTGGAGACGCACTGAAATAGTCCCTCACCCAAGGGACAAAGATTGGGTGAAAAACTGCTGGTTTCACTGAACTATCTGGACTGGCTGAATCAGTGCAAAAACGCTGTGTGTATTCATGCATGTATGAGTGCTGGAGGCCCGGCATTCCCCTTGCAACTCCCGGAGATCGGGTCCACCTTAAACCACAGATTTGGCGTCTCCCTGAACACCTTGAAAATCTTTGTGCAAAGCCTAAAGTAAATTATTCTGCAAGCAATTGATCGTAATATTCGCTACCCCAACCAGTAACAACAGCCTGTTTTAACAGGGGCGGAACTATTACAAGAAATTGTTACTTATGGCACAAAGATGTGATGTTTAGAGCAAAGTTTAAATTTGCAGATCTGGGTTTGCCAGGCACGGTTGGTTTTTTTTTCTTTAGAGAAGGTTCCCCTTCCTTCAACAAACCAGTCCTCAGAGCAAGGATCTGTGGAGAAAAGCATTAACACTAAGTTCACCTTGCCCAGCCCTAAATGGGAAATTCACAGATTATTTGCACGTTGGTAAATTTGGTGGAGCAGCCAACTTAGTAGATTTATGAAATTTTCTGATACCACCAAAAAACAGGAGGGGGAAATCTGTGCCTGCCAGTCAGTCCTTACTCAGACTTGAGGAAGGACCTGATGGATTTAAACTGGAAAATGCAGGGGGAATTTCAGCCTGACCCACTCGCGTTATATCCACCTTAAAATGGCCTGACCAGTACACTGACCCACATGTTCTGCTCACCGCTGGTCCCAGATGCAGACCTATAAATTTCACAGTTGATATGGAAGCTCAAATAAGTGTTATCAGCCAAAAAGTTAGGACTGACTGCAGTCAAAATAAATGCAGATAAAATAAATGTAATAGGAATAACTGCAATCCCTGAAAACAGACCAATTAGCACGAACTTAACACTTATGACAATTACTTACTGTTATTAAATCCACTGTATATTAAAACTTCACCATCAAAATCTTATGAATGTGAAAGCAATGTGCTCTAGCATGAGATTGCCTAACTCACTTACATAAAATCATATCTTTGAAGGATAAGTTCTAAACTGAGTTTTCACACTAAAATATTTGTAGGTGAAAGATAAGGTTTTAAAGAACTGTCTTAAAAATGTAATACATACCACAAAACCTACGAGAAAAGTTGCAACAGAAAAAATTAGTTATAACAATTAAAATGACATTTTATACAATAATTATTTCAGAGCCTCCAAAGACCTATAATTACATTGCAACTCTTACCACAGAAACATTTGGCAGAGGCATCTTTTAAAGTAAAATATGATTATCGTAAAAAGACCCACCTACGATCTGAAGATGGCAAGGAGTAGAATTTCAAGTCAAAGTCGAATCTCTTCGGAGTAAAATGTGCTGGCAAAATCATTCCTGTTTTTCAGTTCAGTGTTTTCAAATCACATTGTAAATGTTTTCATTTAGTGTCACAGATACACAGCAGAAAATTTCAGCTGCACAGGTGAGTCTGCTGAGTTCAGAGAGTATTCACATGAAAAAGTAAGTTGTCATCCTGAGTTCCTGCAGCTGGCACACTCCAAAATGAACAGCTTTACACTAATCCTGGACCTGTGTTTGAGTACAGTGTCAGACAGCTAGCTTTTGGCAGCTCCTTGCCACCAGGCATTAATTATTTGCAAACAGACCCACTGACTGCAGAACAGGAAAGGAAGGGATTGTGTGATGAAACAGGTCACAAACTTCCCAACATAAAATTCCTGAATGTTTGTTGTTTGCAGGATGAGCTTAAACAAGTGACTAATTATGGTGAATAGTCTTTTCCTGGGGTGGATCTGAGACATGGTAATTACACTGCTTCAGAAAATGACTGTTCATAATTTGTAACTGTTAGGGTTATGCACATACCAATATCAGCTGTGATCAGCATTCCGAAAACAACTAAGTATTCTTTTACAACAGAACTGGTAGAGATGAATCTTCATTGTTTTTACTAGACTAATAACGAAACAAAAACAAAACCAAAAAAATCTTGTCTTTTTTCTCCACTGATGTCAGTTGCTTGAATTAAAGATTTTATCTTCCATGGTAAACAAAGAATCACAAATCTTTCCTGTCATTGGATCTCTTGAGGTCCCTTCCAACCCCTACAATTCTGTGATTCTGTGATTGGAGTAAACTGAAAGGCAGACATGCACTCTGAATAAATAATTCAGGTCACACCAAATTCGTGTGTGTGTGTGTGGGAAGCTGGGGCCAGAATTACTTCTGCCATTTTTAGAGTAGACATGTATGCATGTTACCAAAATGTCAAAGGAGCTGATGAAAAAAGAGAATATAACACAAAATATGGGGCAGTTTACATCATATTTTCAAACTGTATTGGATGCACTTTTACTAGGAGCAAAGACTACATTTTTGGGATTATTTGTTTTCCTGAAATACATAAATGATGTTCTCGTACTGAAGTTGAGGACCACATCTTCAGCATAATAAATCAGATAGGTGTGGAAAAGACAAGAGAATTGCACTGGGGATCCTTTCTCAAGAATATATATATACATATATATATATTTGTATACATACACATATATATACCTATATACAAATATATATATATGTATATATGTGTGTAGATATATGTGTATGTATATAACTGCATTTTTAAAGACCAAATTCCTTTTTCTCTTCTATTAAAATCTTGTATTTATATCACTACTTTGTTTGTAAGCACAGTCTCTATATATGTAGTGTCCTATATAAATGCATTAAAGAGACCCCTTTGATCAGTGCAATTTGAGTTTACCCTGTTTACTTTTTCTTACCTGCGTTGTGCTTTGTAAACCATGGCTGTACCTCCTCTCTCTGAGGTAAAAGAGATCATGAGATCCTGATCAGCCTCTTTCTATACTGGGGAACAACTTCTTGTATAATTATCTGGTGCATTACCTAAACATGGAATCAGACATCAAGAGCAGCAGGCAAGGTTAGTCGAAGAATTGCTGGTGCATTTTATTCTTGGAGACTTTTTTGCCTGTAAAGCCTTTAAGTTTGGAAGAATGCACTAAGTTGGGTTAATATTCAAGCTAAATAAATGAAAACTTTGAGTATGTATCAGGTTCCAGCTGATTTTCAGTCAATGATATAGTTGATCTGATATTCTATCAGTATATACCTCAGGTTACAAAAACTGTCTCGTGAATTAGAAGAAGTGGTGTTTCTTGTATGATCTTATCTTCTATGTGTTCGATATATTCTATGACCCCTTTCCATTATACCATATTATCATGTCTCCAAATTTTAGGGGAAGTACAGGGTATAAGCTCTGACATGTGATGAGATCACCATAAACAATCTATCTCATTTTCCTTTTAGCTAATATTGAATTAGTGCTTTTGTATCCCTGCAAGAAGAAGGTGACATGCTTAATTTTTTTACAGAACTGTCCTTGGTTCTGGCCAGGCCAGAGTCAACCTCCCCAAGCAGCCAGGCCAGGTGAGCTGAGTTAGCCCAGGTTAGCTGAGTTAGGCCTAGCTGTTTCCCCATAAAAGGGCTGGTTGGGGACAGGTGGTCCTGGGTGCCTCCAGAGCAGTCTGAGTGTTGCTGAGATATTAGGTTGATCCTTATGTGTACAGCACTCTGTCATTGTTGTGTTGGTACATTATTCTGTATTATCACCAGTGTGAGTATAATTTGCTGCGGGTTGTAATTGTTCCCCCTTCATGGGTTTTTGTCAGTAAGCTGTCCTTATCTCAGCCCATGGATACTCTGTCTCTTTCTCCTCTGGGAGTGAGTGGATGGCATGTGGTGCTCAGCCACTGCTTAGGGTTGAACCACCACAAGAACTGGACTATGAAATTTTAAAATAAACCAAGTGTTAGAAAGCCTTTATAGAGCTGTCAATTATTTGCATGTACCTTGATAGGTATATTTATTACTGCTTTGTATTGATTTGAAAACTCTGTTTTTCAAAGTCAAGGCATGTATTCAGAGTTTTGGGATTGACATAGATATTGACTGCATGCTATCTAAGACTTGAAAATTTGTGAAGTATGCCCCCTTTACATACATAAGTACTTCCATAGCTAGGTTAACTAAACTAGTAAATAATTTTTAACTGCTAATGAGGGAAAGGATTATTTCTTCTGCAGGGCTTCTATATTACTATAACTAGATAAAAGATAATGTTATATTATTTTTAAAAGAACCTCTTCCAAATTATGCCCATCAACTATACTTATTTTATGAACTTATGGAAAAATATGAAGACTTTATTTTTCTTTGTCCTCAAGGATTTGTGTAAGACAATTGTCAAGGAAAAATGCTAGCTTACAGATGAAATAATACATTTAATATTTTGATGGTTGTATCCTCCACATGTCCTTATCTTCAAGCTTTAAGCTAGTTTAGTGGCATATAGTTTATTTACTGATAATGATGTTGAGTTGACTGTAAATTTTCTATGCAGGATTCTGCAGTTATTTGGAGAGTTCTCCATTACTGCCTTCCTTATCGATCCATTTCTGTAGAGAAAAAGCAGAACACATTGTATGAGACCCTATGCAGGGCTACTACTGCAACATCAGCACTCACTGCTGTGCTAAGTGGCATCTTGAATATCATTCTGCAGCAAATATGGTTCATTTGGAAACTCACTCACTTTACAACCTTGACTTCCTTGACTCTTTCCTCTGTAACCCTACCTTAACTTTAAGTGGTCTTAATTCTTTCCGGAGACTTTTTTGTAGTCCTTTGAAAACTAATATTGTCAGTTTCCTGTAACAAGACAGTTCAGTATGTCCGTGGCCAAGGGAGCTGTAGTGGGAATGTCTAGTCACTAGGGGACTGGCAAAGAAGTTGAGGATTAGGCCAAGATATGTCATCATGTTGCCATTTTTCTCAGCGCTCCCCTGAAAGAGACTATTGTAAGAAAAGGATAAAATAAATAGATGTGCCTACATGAAAAAAACATAATGTCCAAATGACATTTGTACACCTGTCTTTGAGAAGCATCTTTACAAAATGCTTAAATCTCCTCTCTATTATTATCTGAGATAGCTGCCAAGATTTTCTATGCAGACTGAATTTCACTTTCTGGTGCTCTGAACTGAAGTACAAGCCTGAATAAATTTCTGTGGCTTCCTCCCACACAAAGATTTGACTAACTTGTAGATACATGTCGAGTCTTATGTTCTCTTCACAGTGATTCTCATCTCCAATAGCAGCATACAACTTTGATTACTTGGGAATGAAATTTACTGACATGAGATATTTAAACATTTTTTTTGTGTATAGCTTAAGT
Source organism: Laterallus jamaicensis coturniculus (assembly GCA_022605575.1). Classification (NCBI taxonomy): domain Eukaryota; kingdom Metazoa; phylum Chordata; class Aves; order Gruiformes; family Rallidae; genus Laterallus; species Laterallus jamaicensis. The sequence continues at coordinate 3,835,212 of JAKCOX010000054.1, forward strand.
TACCAATAAAAAAAAAATTCAAAAGATATAATTTTCCAGAGCATTAAAAACTACTTATCATGATATTTTTGTGAGAGTCTGATTAATATTTTGTATTATTTACTCTCTCTTCAAAATGGAATATTTTCAGGACTTGCTAAACCACCATTTTGCCTTTGCCTGTAGTAGATTATAGAAGACAGATCTAATGCTCATATAGGTGTAAATTAGGAGTCATGTTGCAGGTGAGACTGTCACAGTTGTTCTACCTGTCTTACACGTTTTTTCTCTCAGCACATAGGCAAGCTTTTATTGTTAGGGAGATGTGCAGATTGGACCTATAACAAACCTGCAACATGCAGAAGCAGCACAGGCAAGGAGAGAAGGAGGCATAAAAAAGGAAATTGTTTTGGTTCTTTTGAATTAGGTTTATAAAGCTGTATTTTGAGACAGACGCTTTTGGATATTTGCACTGATTTGCCATCTGCATCATTTAAAGGCTAGTGCATAGCGGTCGGCACTTGGTGCACCCAGAATCCATCTTGTAGTTTCCTCAGCTGCATTCATATCAGAAAAAGAAACTGTATTTTAAAAAAGAGGACCAGGAACATAAATCTAATGTCCCTGCTACACTAACATACTTCCCTGTAAATCAGAATTCACTTGTGGAAGAGCATGTCACAGGGACCTCTCTTCAAATTTTAATTTTTTACCTCTTGAATAAACATATCGAAGTTGCACATACCTAAGGAGAATGTCCCTAGGAAGATAAATTTAATTTCTGTTCTATTTTAACTTCTTTGTGACATATTGCCATGTAACTGAAAGTGATTTGTTCCCCGTCAGAAGGCAGAAATTGATTATCTGGAGAAGAAAGTGAAGTATGTTTTGTGGGAATGCAGTGACACAGTATTAAAATGGGGTGTTTAGTTTCACTGTGACTAAAATAGTTTTCACATGCAGATGTTTCTGGGTATCTAGGCAGCAACCTTGTCATGGACTTGGGCACATGTAAGAATTTAGAAAACAGGTTTTTTTCTTAGAAAGAGATGCATTGTAGTGTACAGGCTGTAAATTACTGTATTAATATCACCACTAAATCTAGAAAAATCTTATTCTTTTTTTTTAAATTAATGTGGTTAGAAACTGAGTCAGCCACTTGGAATATTTCTTTCTCTTGGAATACAACAGCCTGTTAAAATATTATGGCCTGCCTGTGCTACGTATAAGGTCAGAGAAATTTTTAAAAGAATCTTCCTCTGGCCTTCAAATCCATACATCACATTGTCAGATACCATGTAAAAAACCTGTGGTGTTAACTTACACCAGAAGACTATCTCACACTGCAAGTATGTAGGATAAGAGGATAATACATGTGTTTAGTATCTGGAAAAACCATTAGGGAAGAAGAACTGAGAAGAAGGGATTATTGACTGCTTGAAGGGGAGTACAAGTGGATGGCATGACTAGGGCCTGTCATACTATGAAAATAGCAGGACTGCACAGCCTTTTTCTAGAAAAACAGATAAAACTCAGAGCATTGAAACTGCTGTAATTAATGAGCTGTTAAACATCTGTGGTGCATTTCAGCATCTCAGCACTGCCTAAAAGGTCAATGATCGTTATGATTGCTGAGAAGAAATCAGCCTAGAAAGTCTTGCCTTGGAAAGCTTTGTGGAAATGGTTTATATTTTTAAAACCTGAATGTTACTTTTCTATGTATTCTAACACATGAACAAACCCAGTCATACATGGGACCTTGAGGTGCCATTTACGATAGGAGGAAGTTTAAGAGCTTTATTTGGTAAACAGATTTTCAGACTTGTTTCACAAAGAGCTGCTAAGGCTGTAAAGGAAACATCTGATGCCTTGTAGTTTCCCTTACAAGACTGTAAAAGAAATGTTTAAAAGTGAACTTTTCACTTTTCTATTGGAAGTTGGTCTTTTCACTCTGCAGGCCTCTTTCTAAGACTCTTAGCTGCCATGCTACACGGCAGTGCCCATGTACATACCTGCATGTTAGTCTAGCTCAGCAGGGTGCACAGAGGAGCAAAGGAGGAGATTGAACTTGTTTGGGTTGATCTCCTTTGACAAAACAAGGCTAAAGTTACTGATTTTACAGTGATTACAGAGAAGGAAGGTTTACCCCCTATAGAAAGTAATGAGTTGAAGGGCTCTACTCATTCAATGCTGGTGACTACTGCGAAAGGCTGCTGAGAATTTTTTGCTTAATTCAACCACAGTTAGCCCTGGATCTGCCTTAAAAACATGGATTGTCACAGAAATCAAGAGAGAATAAATCAGAATATCCTGAGTTGGTAGGGGCCCATAAGAATCTTTGGGTCCAATTCCTGGCTTCCCACAGGGTCAGACATGCGAAAGCATGTGACTAAGTGCATCATCCAGATGCTTCTTGAGCTCAGCCAAGCTTGGTGATGTGACCGCTTCCCTGGGGACCCTGTTCCAGTGCCTGAGCACCCTTTCAGTGTAGAACCTCTTCCTAAGATCCAACCTAAACCTCCCCTGTCACAGCTTCATACTGTTCCATTGGGTTCTATTGCTGGTCACCAGAGGAGACCGGCATCTGACCTTTTGCTCTCTCTCATCATGAAGCCACAGACCCTTCACCATCCTTGTTGCCCTCCTCTGGACACACCAATAGTTTGTGACCCTCTTGTACTGTGACACACAAAACTGCACCCAGTACTAGAGGTGAGGCCGCAGCAGCACAGTGTAGAGTGGGGCAATCCCCTCCCTGGACTGGCTGGCAGTGCCATACTTGATGAACCCCAGGATGTGGTTGTCCCTTCTGGCTGCCTGGGCATACTGCTGGCTCATGTTTAGCTTGCTGTTGATCAAGACCCTTAAATCTCTCTCAGCATGGTTGGCCTCAAGCATCTGATCCCTCAGTCTGGAGGTGCAGCCAGGGTTACCCCTTCCCAGGTGCAGAATCCAGCACTTGTCCATGTTAAACTTCATGCTATTGGTGATTTCCCAGCTCTCTAATCTGTCCAGATCTCTCTGTAAGGCTTCTTCACTCTCCAACGGAGTCAACAGCTCCTCCCAATTGGGTGTCATCTGCAAATATACTTAAGAAACCCTCTTGTCCTGAGTCCAGGTTGTTTATGAAAAATGTGAAAAAGATCTGTGCCTAAAACGGAGCCCTGGGCCACCCCACTAGTGACTGGCCACCAGCCAGATGTAGCCCCATTTATTATCACCCTCTGGCCCCAACCCTTCAGGCTCAATTGCCCACCCAGTGCATTATGGCTTTTTCTAGTTTTTATGCTGAACATGTTGTCCAGCAAGATTCTGTGAGACACGGTATCAAAAGCCTTACTGAAATAAAAATGAACATCAACTGGTTTCCCTTGGTCAACCAGCTGGACGATGTTGTCATAAAAGGAAACAAGATTGGCAAGACAGGACCTTCCTCTTCTGAACCTGTACTGCCTGTGACCAAATAATAGTGATCTACCAATCTACCCAGTGGACTTAACTTAGCTTGTTCCAAAAGTGAGATGTTATCTTCACAGCATACATCTTAGTGAAACCATGAGAAGGTGCCAGTTATTTTGTTTCCCACTTGTAGCAACTGGAAGCTTGCTTGTCCATTGGCTTTGCTAGGATCCTAGGCAGACTTACTCATCCGAATAGAGGTTACCTCAGTTGATGGACACACCTCCAGGAGAGAAACAATCATAGATCAGTCATGATTTACAACCATGTTTTCTACTCAGAAGCTTGTGGGATGGGTCTGTAAATGAGGAACAAAAACGTTCAGACTTGGGAGTGCTCTGATTGAAGTCACATCCTTTTGCTTACACATGATTGCAGATGCATAAGGTACAATGTACTTTATTATCCCAAATGTTTGAAACTGTAAAATGGCTAGTGTTTCCCACTACATTAGATTTGTACCAATACCACCACCCATACCAGAAAGATGAAAACTAGGTTGGAGTGAACTTAAACTGTGGAGCATACTGACAACCACTTCCCATACTCCATCAGACCTCACTGCTGCTCATGAACATGGTTATGAAAACCTCTTGCAGGATGATCTTCCCCAAGATGGATCACCATAGAATTGGACTGGGCTCCATCCAGTTCACATCCAATCACATCCAACCCTGGCCACCCATCTCTCATTTTGTCACAGCTGTTCAAGACTGCTGGGACTCTCAGTCAGCTATGCTTAAACTACCTCCTGTATGGAGCAGCCTTATGGAGACCAAATGGCTTTTAAATGAAAAGACTATGTGGAAGAGGTATTGCTAGAAAGTAAAGTAGGATTCTCAACTTAAGTGGATAAAAGTTTAGCTGATGTTGTGTGACAGACTATAACTAGTGGGGGTTGACATGTACCTTTTTTGAAGCTGTGTCCCTTCAGAAAAAGAAGTCTTGCTTTTGGGCTTGATTCCAAGGAGCTTGGAGGCTTTCTGATTTGCAGCGAGCTGCCCAGTCCAGCATGTGGTCAGCAAACAGCCTGTCAAGTGCCTTTTCCCTACCCTCTGATACCAACCTGCTTGCTCCTGCTCTCAGCAGTTTATCTGCATGCACCACAGCCCCTCAACAGTATGCAGCGGCTCTTTTCCCTGATTGATCCTGCTTCATAGTTCTTTTCTACAAGCAGAATTGTTTCCTCTCCAGGGTACCCACATACTGAAAGCAATGTAGAACAGAGAACCTAACAAAACCATGAACAAACCCCACATTCTTTACGTTGTACCCTTATTCACTATTGGTATTTACATGTAACTTTATGTATTCATCCATTTTCATCTTAAAACCAAATATTGTTCCCCCCTTTCTCCAGCCTCCTCTTTTCAGATAGGAAAAAGGAAACCAACTCACCTTGCTCCGTTTAATCTCTTGCCCAAGAGTGTTTCTGTAGGAGGCCCGTAAGTTTTAGCAACTCATTTTCCTGGTTGGCAGGTGAAGAGGAGTTTGATCGACCTTCATTTGCAGCGTTAGATAAATACTTTTATGCAGTCATTCGAAAACACTGTGTTCTCTTAACAACTCCTCTGTCAAACAGAATTCACAGGCGGTAAATGAAAGTCTCTGCATTGTTGTGCGGCTGACATTTCAGTTGACTTTCACATGCCACGTTATGTTCTCCTCTGTCTAACTGTAATGTTCACATCACTGTTAAACTGAATTATTAGCTAGTGCAGAGGATGCTACTTGTTTTAGAGATCCTTCTTCTGAGAAGCAGAAGGTAGTGTCACCTCTCTGACTGTACACCACAAGTACTGTGTGAGATACCCATGAAGCACCAGATGTTTGGATATAAAATATATTTTCCTGGATGCGGGATTATAATTTTTGATCAGCTAAAATACCTAAAAATTTAGCATAAGTTTTTACTTGCCTCTGACAAGAATTGCCTACAGACCTCACCACTGTGATTTGTACAGTACTTAACCAAAGAAATAAATTCAGACTGAAATTCAGAAGTAATTTTGACAAGGAATGTTGATGTTTATGTTAAAAATAATAAGGATAATTGACTTAAGTTCTGTGAGAAGATGGCTGTGAAGAGCCAGGAATTCTCATTTCACTGAGAAATGGAGACATCTGCCAGGTGCCACTGAAGAAAGCAAGGTGATGGCAGCTTCCACTGACTATATCAATGACTGATAAAAACTGCTTCAAGTAAGAATTACAAGTCTTATGCCAAAAAGCTGAGGGAATGTTTATGGTTGCTGGGCTTGTAGCTGCCAACAAATCCCATGTCACATGAAGTCCAGTCTAAAACTGAGGGGGTCCAAACAGCCTGCACCTGTCATCAATTGACAGGGTACCCAAGTACCTCATCTGTGTTTAAATGCTTTCTTTCTCCTGTAGTGCAAAAGGCAATAGAACTAGAAAGAGATTATGTGAGCACTCTTGTGCTGGGAAGTTAGCATTGACGCATGACATTCTAGGTAAGTGATTTCAGTACCTCAGTTAGGCATTGAATCCCAATTGATGTGGGTTGTGGTTTGAAAATAAACACATTTAAAAAGTAAATAATTTTCAGCACTAGAAGTGGGTCAAGCAGACACTAATTAAAGTTTCTGAAAAGCAGCATTTTCCCTGCTCCTCACAGCAGGTCAGTGTTGTTGCTGGGATCTGTGCAGAAGAGAAAGCTTGGATTCCAGAGCTGTCATCACCCTCTTCTTTTCACAGTGGGTTTTAGCATGTTTAAATACTACTTTGAAATGGCATCTTCTTTGCTTAGTTATGAGATGAATAGCAGCACAAAACCCAACAGAACCACTGATTGTTTTGCTTTGTGGTGTTGCCACTGAACAACGTGTAAACACAGCCTTTTCAGGTTGTAACTAGATTTGATGTAATATCTGTTTATTTGTGTTGGATGTGTCACTGTCTGAGGTTTGTCTGCAGCAGGTGCTGTACAAACATATAAGAAAGCATGAACTCAAAGGTATTACTCTAGCTAAATGGGGGAGAGCAGAGAAACTCGTTTCTTACCTCTCAAGCTTAAGGCGCATCCCAGTAGATAGGCACCTTTGTTTTTTTGATCATGTTTCAAACCTAAGCCTAAGCAACACACTCTTGAAAGCACTGGTGAATAACTAAAGATTTAATCTGTGTTTGGAATTACATGTGCATGTAAGCACTATACTAGAGTTCTCTACCTCTTATAATTGCCCAGTTACCTCTGTGCTGTAAGTCCTTACAGCTGTGGTTATCCCTTGCTTCAGCTGGACAAAAAATAGACTTGACTGACAGACTGCAGACTGAGCAGACCTGCCTGGACATCTCCATCCTATCATGGCTGCCCAGACCATTACAGGTGATCTCAGAACCTGCTTCTTGAGCATTAGATACTGCAGTTTTCAGGAACATGTTTACTACCTGGTGCTGTCCTTTGAAAATAGGGATGTGTCATTACTGCTTGTGAAAATCTTTGAAATTATTTCAAGTTCTGCTACTAGAGGCCAAATGCCCACCAAAGCCTCTCTCTCACTCCCTTTTTCAGCTGAAAAGGGGAGGAAATATATATTGAGTGGCTTAGGATTCAAGATGAGGACAGGGAGAGATCATTCCGCAATTAGCGTCATGGGCAAAACAGACTAACACAGAATAAAGAAAACTAATTTATTACAACTACACTACACACACAGTTAAACCAGAACTGGGTAATGGGAAGTGTGGCCAGATCTTAAAGCACGTTCCCTCCACCCCTCCCTCTTAGCAGATTTCACTTTATTCATGATTTTACTCCTTTCTTCCTCCCTCAGCATGGAGCGGGGAAGGGCAGGGAGTGGGGGAATGGAGTTCTGGTCAGTTCCTCACAAGCTGCTTTCCTCCTCCAGATCTTAAACCAACTGCATAGGGTCTCATACAGTGTGTTCTGCTTTTTCTCTACAGAAATGGATCGATAAAGAAGGCAGTAATGGAGAACTCTCCAAATAACTGCAGAATCCTGCATAGAAAATTTACAGTTAACTCAACATCATTATCAGTAAATAAACTACATGCCACTAAACTAGCTTAAAGCTTGAAGATAAGGGCATGTGGAGGATAAAACTGTCAAAATATTAAATGTATTATTTAATCTGTAAACTAGCATTTTTTCCTTGACAGTTGTCTTATACAAATCCTTGAGGAAAAAAAAAAAAAAAAAGACTTCATATTTTTTCCAGAAGCTCATAAATGTATCAATACTCTCCCCCACCCCTCCCCTCTTAGCAGACTTGACTTTAGTCATAATATTGCTCCCTTCTTCCCCCTACATTGCAGCATGGGGAGGGGCAGAGAATGGGGAGTGGGGCTTTTTCAGTCAGTTCCTCCTGAGTTGTCTTCCTTCTTTGCTGGGGGCCGCATTCCACACCCTTTTCCCTCTGCTGCAACATGGGGTCCCACCCATGGGAGACAGTATCCATAAACTTCTCCAACGTGAGTTCATTCTTTTGGGGAGTTATCTCCTCACCAATTGTGTCAGCACAGCTCCCTTCCATGGGGTGTTGACCTTTGTGCCCAGACTGCTTCAGCCTGGTCCCCTACAGAGTCACAAGTCCCCCGGCAAACCTGGTCCGGCATGGGTTGGTCTCTCCACCAACTGTAGATGGGATCTCTGCTCCCTGTCATTATCTGTGGGCTGCTGGGGGACAGCCTGCTCCACCATGGTCTCCTCCATGGGCTGCATGGGATTCTCTCTCTCTGGAACCTAGAGCTCCTCATTCTTTGCGCCCCTCCTCCCCCCACCCCCCGCCCTCACTTCTTCCCTGGTCTTGGTGTCTGTAAGGGCAGCTCCTTACATCTCCTCACACCCTTCTCTGGTGGAAAAATGCAGCTGCTTGCATTTTTTTTTTCTCCTAAATATTATTCCCAGAGGCTCTGTGACCATTGCTGATTGGCTAAGCCATGGCCAGCAGAAACTCTGACCTTGAATTGGCTGATGTTTACTCTCCAGGGCCTGCAAAGAGCTTCTAGCTGTTTCTTGCAGGAGCCATCTCTGCAGCCCACGCACCCTTCTCCATTAAAATCCAGGTATACAAAACTGCAACACACAGCAGTATCCTCATAGTGTTTGAAATTTCATGCAAAAAGACCATTTCTTCCAACTATCTGCAGAAAGCATACTTATCCTCAAAATGTATAGAAAAATACTTTTCAGGTTTTAAGATATTTATTCCTCAGTCTTATGCCTCAGCTGGGGAACTCCAGTCTAGCAGCCTTCTCTTTTTGTGCATGAAAATTTTTTCTCTCAAGGATATTTTGTATAGTCCTGTTTTCATATTCTACTCTTCTTTTAGTGTGATTTTTGAGTACCAGAAATTCCACTTAGATGTGTTTCTTCATGGGTCAACCTACTTTTAGCTGATAAATGGTACAGGTACAAAGATGGTCAGGACGATGTTGAAAGTAACCCTTTCTGAATACATGTTAGAAAGTCCTCAGCCATATTCTGTACTGTTCTGAATTATTAGATTGTATGGTAAAAAGTCCTAAGCAAGGCTGAAATGGCCACCCTGAAGTGCTGGGTTCTGGTGGTCTTGGCCATGGTGTGTATCCATCAGGAGGCCTGCAGAAAAGGGATCCTGTGCTCCTCCTGGCCTGAGCTGCCTCTGACCCTTGGAAAGATGGAGCTCAAGACTCTCTGGCCTGAGTTAGATCAGTCTGTGGACTCAGTTCTCCCTTGGGTTTACAGTTCCTTTGTATGTGTGAGAACATGGAATGATAAAGCTCTGAAAAAGCCTGTTTCAGAGCAGGAGACAAGCCACTGTTTTATCTGATTCTGCCCAACTGGCTGTTAGATGTTTGTGTTTACAACTCACTTCATCTAGCACAGAAATCTGGAGGTGCTATGTACACTGACCCAGGTCAGGGTAGAACTATGCAGGAGAATGCACTTAACAGATCACTTAGTGACAGAAAATCTGCAGCACTCCTTTTATTTTTCCCACAGATTACATCTGGGTTTTTTCTAGCTGATGCCATTATTCCTATCTCTAAGAAAAATCACTTTTCCTGAATTGCTGCCAATTACAGTTAATCACTAGTTAATATTTTAATCACTGCAACAGCATTCATTCTACCCAAACCATCTCATTCAACAGTTGCTCGGACTATTATGATGTCTTAACACTCAGCAGACACTTTTAATTTATGGAAAGCTTTTCTCTGCCCTCAACAAAACTGTAATTTTTCTTTCCTCTTATCTATGTTAGTTATTATAATGCATTTTGCATTGAAAGGCTTTTTTGTGTGTGTGTTATTTTTCTTAATTCAACTGAACACACAATCATGCTATCAGCTATAAGTATCTTGAATCAAAACTTTTACAAAACTGCAGTGCAGCAATTATGCAAATAAGTGGACCGAACGATTTTAGCATTACAAAATTAGCATACTGTATTTAAGAATAAATAAAAAGTTATAATGGATTTTAAATATTTATGATAAGTTGTTTATCACAGAAAATCAGCACAGCACCAATTTCGTGTGTTATTTCCTCTACTAATTTTCTCTTGGCTTACAGCATGCTGTTCTGACTAAGAGATTTGAGACACGATCCTCAGCCAGTTTAAATTAGAGGAACCCTGCTGATTTTGATGAAGTTCTGTGGATTTACATCAGCCAAAAGTATGTACCTTTTCTACAACATGCTGTGAGAAAGGCTGACAGTGGTCTGGACTTTATGGAATAGGTTGTGCTTATTCCTTTACTGAAATCTCTTTTTTGACTTACGTTTTTCACTCAGGCAAAAATTAGCAATCCTTTTTTTTTTCTTTTTTTTTTTCACTCTGGAGAAGAGAAATCTTTGCTCAGATGCTACATTAAAGTCCTAGCCCTCCCCTGAGCAGGCTTGCTTTAACATGCCTCTTTCTGACACTTTCTCAGGCCTCCTCTCTGCTACACTGGAAGAAGACCCACCAAACAAACCTTCTTTCTTGCAGCCACTGCGAGGCCTTCAGCTACTGATTAAAGAAATAGATTCTGAGGCTTGTAAAAAAAAGTTAATTTACAATGATTAGCCTCCAACCTCTGGCTCTTGGATCAGGCCCTCAAAACACCTCTCAAACAGCTGCTCAGCATGTCCTTGGAAGATATTTCCAGGTGACCTCATCCTGGAGATCACCATATGCTCCTTTCTTGCTACTCCAGTCACTGCTTAGTAAAAGCAGATGAGGTTATCTGCTGCAAGTCATGGCAGTGGTATGGGCTGGACAGGTAAACACAGTCTGCCCCATTCAGGATGTAGGCAGCTATGTATCTTGATCAACTTAAAATGTAAATTACTAGCTAGAGGAGAATAGTATCACTGTGCTTACACTGCATCTTTCTGGATAATTCATATTCTCCAGTTTAAGTGAAAGGGTCAGAGGGAAAATCAGTGGTACATTCAAAGCTAGAAATTAGATCAAGGGCAGGTCTCCTCCAAATCTGGCTGCTTTTAATGTAGTCTAGATAATTTATTCCAGAAAGAAACAGCTATGACTTTTTACTTCCCACATTTGGCAACCCTTTCTACATCTCAGAAGTCCTTAAGAGAGCTCTTGGGGCTGCTCTTTCTCCTCAAGTATTAGACTCGGTATTTTTGCCCCCTGTGAATGAGTTCTCTGTTTCTATCCATGCTTCTTTAGTACTTAAATAGACTATGAAGTCAGAGCTCACCTAGAAAGCAATGGTTTTTAGTGAAACTTAAAAGGTAGCCTCAAGACACAATAAAGAAAGCAACAGACAGGTCCTCAGGATCCTAGTCTGATGGCAGCATGGAGACCCATCTTTATACCTTGTGCTCCTCTTCTGTGATAGGGAACACAATAGTTGCCATGGTAGATGTTGGGTGTGGGCCCCAGCTTGAAAGCATTGGAACCTTCAAACAGAGCTTTGTGTCAAACCTTTCTTGGGAAATTTTCTGGAAAACACTTGGTGATAAATACCTCCCTTCTCTCCCTTTTTGGATCTTGCTTTGGATATTCTAACTCTTGTCTCTGAATCTTGATTTTTGTAGTTTAGCTGGTTTTATAGTTTTCAATGCAGGCTAATGAACAAAATTGCTTTTTTCTTCTTTAGACTTCACATAACTCCATTTTGAGCAAGACAGCTCAGCTTGGCACCCCAGGGAGGGTGATGTTTTTTGTAATGGAGCTTCAGAAGAGAATCATAGAATCATAGAATGGTTAGGGTTGGAAGGGACCTTAAAGATCATAAAAATTCAACCCCCCTGCTATGGGCAGAGACACCTCTCACTAGACCAGGCTGCTAAGGTCCCATCCAACCTGGCCTTGAACACTTCCAGGGAAGGGGTAGCCACCACCACTTTCGTGTGCAACCAGTTCCAGTGCCTTACCACCCTTGCAGTGAAGAATTTCTTCCTACTATCCAAACTAAATCTACCCCCTTCCAAGTTAAAACCATTCCTCCATGCCCTTCTAAAAAGTCCCTCCCCAGCTTTCTTGTCACCACTTTCAGATACTGGAAGACCACTAAGAGATATTCCTGGAGCCTTCACTTCATGAGACTGAACAACTCCAACTCTCTCAGCCTATTTCATAGCAGAGGAGCTCCAGCCCTCTAATCATCTTCATGGCCCTCCTCTGGACCTGTTACAACAGTTCCATGCCCTTCTTATGTTGCAGACTCCAGAACTGGAAACAGTAGTTCTGGTGGGTGGGGTCTAACGAGAGAAGGGTAGTGGGGCAGAATCCCCTCTGACTACCTCCTGGCCACACTCCTTTTGATGCAGCCCAGGGTACAGTTGGCCTTCTGGGCTGCAGGAGCACACTGTCGTTCCTGTCAAGCTTCTCATCCACCATCACCCCCAAGTCCTTCTCTGCAGGGCTGCTCTCTATCACATCATCTCCCAGCCTGTCCTGTGATGAGGATTGCCCTGACCCAGTTGCAGGACCTTGCACTTGGTCTTGTTGAATCTCATGATTGTCACATGGGCTCACTTCTCCAGCTTCTGGAGATATGATCATAAGAATCAAAAGAAACTATTGTAGAAGGAGCCATTGAATTATACAGAGATTGGGAAGGTTGTTAACAATCTAATTTCTCGCCTATGTGTATCCTGATATTCATGGACCTAACTGATGGCAAACAGCTCTGCATGGTTCGCTGATTTAACAGATCCATGCCCCTGCTATTTATTTGTTACATACTTGTGGTTTGAACAGTAATGAAGTCTGACACATACTATGAAACAAAGCTTTAATGAGGCAACAGGAAAGATGAGCAACAGTGCATCCACACAACTTACCCAGTTAACGATAGCAAACACAGGATCACTAAGTGATGCCATAGCTTAAGCAGACTGTCAGAGACATTTGGTGTTCAGGTAATCTGGTTAAGCCTGGGGATGAGTGAGATGGTCACCCAGTCTGCGTCCTTCCAGTGCTAACAGCAGTGAATTTTGAAAATGAGATGAATCAACTTATCTGGGAAAGGACACAGTAAACTGCCAGATAGTCATAATATTGTAACTATTATGGAAATAAAACCACCTATGGTAGAAGAGATTGCTTGGATACATGTTAAGACTTCTGCTATTCTTTCCTATGGGTATTGCAATTAAAAACCTGCCTGAGCAGCTGTATTCTTGTTAGACATTGCTCAGCTAAAGAGAGATGGATTATTAAATTTAAGCCACTGAGATAAACTCAAGAGTCTTCTCAAGTCCTTTTTTTCTCTCCTGCAGCTAGCTCACTTGATTTCCTAATCTGGGTAGTGCAATAACAGATAACATGCTGCCCTACAGTGTGATCAGCTAGAGTTGTGCGAGTGCAGGAGAGCGTTCTGTTGCATTTGGTTTATTTCCCCTCTGCAACTCATTTCTAAGGCTTCCCTGGCAAAATCTGATTGTATATTTCACAAATTACCATGCTTATGAAGGACCTATCTCTGATATTTTCTGCCTCTGTTTTCTGTTTGCTTTTTCATAGGACAGTAGCAGGCACAAAGGAAAGAAAAACAGCAAGAGGTGTCAAAGTCCTTGCACAGAGAAAATAGAAACAGGAGGTCATCAGTTCTTTCCAAATCCAAAAGGTTGTGCCAAGACAGCATGATGTAGCCTCAAATTCATGTTAATAGAGCCCCACACTCACTATGTATGACACTGAAAGGAAGAGGGGATGACAGTCAAACTGACATTTTCATATTTTCAGTGGTGTGGCGTGATGTGTAAATTCCTTGGCAAGCTACATTGCTCACCCTCCTCTAACCTCTGCTAAAAAATTATTCTGAAGGAGATGCTGTCAAAAGCATCATCTTAATTTCTTTTGCCATCAAAGCAACCTCTGGAAGTCAAGCCAACAAAACAAAAAACCTCCTCCATCAACGCTCTAAAAAATCAGAGGTATGATTAAATCACTAGCACTCTGATTTGACATTTAGATATATTTATGGTCTTGGTGGCCACAAGGCCATGGCAGGCTTACTGCAAAACAGTGATGCCATAAAGTCTTTGGAAGAATGCTCTGCCTTACATACAAGAGTAGAGCCCTGGGGGCTAGTGCATGATACAGATGTGTGGATAGATGAAGACCTGCTGTGCTTGAGGCCTGTGACCTTGCTTTGGTGGACCTGGTTGTTTCATAGTCAACAGAAATTCAAAGTGCCCTGTGACTTCTTAGGAAGCCAAAGACTAGGCAAGCAAGTGGACGTGCGGATCTGACTGCATTGCAGTGGTCACCTTGCCATTGTTCTCAGGGGAAACAAACAGCAGCAGATATTTCAGTAGCTGAATCAGAGCAAATACTTTTAATTTGTTTGTTTGAAATTATCCTTAGTTAAAAGCAAGTTAAATGGCAGTGCTGTTTTCATACATGAGAAACAAGTAATTTCCTGGTGGAGAAAGCTGAGCAAGTGGTGTGCATTTCAGCCACAAAACTGTAAGTACTGAACCTTACAGCATGCACATTCAGAACATTAAAGATGAAGGTACTATCCTTAACTGACAAAGGTGTAAAATGCCACAGGAAGCTACAGTTTCCTGTACTTTAATGGGACAGTGCTGGGTGATGACATGAGAAACCATCAATAAGTGAATCACATAGTGGTTATTCAGGTAAATGATGATGATCTTACACTGACTCGATCCTAACACTGTGAAAAAAATGCTTTTCTTCTTTTTTTTCTTTTCTTTATTTTCTTTTTCTGTTGCTATCTAGCTCCAGCATGGAAAAAATGACAAGATGATTTGAAGGCTTTTTTTCTCTCTATCCCATCCTTTATAAGTTCTACCCAGAATTTATTCCAAGCTACTACAAGTGTACAGACACCTAAACATTCTGGTACTATGAACAGGACAAAGATTTCTAGACTGGGTGATACACACAATCAAAGCTTTGGGAAGTTTTTGAGCTAAAATTTCTTTCCAGCCCTTTTTATGAGTGAGAGCTGTATATGCAAATGCTGTTCCCAGATCCAATTTACAGCACTCACAGTTTCTGTAAGTGCTTGAATTTAATTTCAAAATGTGGTATTGTCTGTTAACATTTAAAATGCTGTGTACAAACATTAGTGCTAGGCAGCAGCTAAATCTCACAGTTACAATTATGCTCGAGCCATGTATGCTGTACGTACTTATATTTGACATTCATTCAATTGAATCTTGCAGAATGGAGACGAATGAACTTTTTTCTTATAGTCAATGGTGTCATAAAGCCCCAAAGAGAGGCTTGTGGAGTTCTGGTCTGTTCCCTATGCTAATTATGCATTCATGGCACAACATCTACAGGCTTCAAAGGCATATGTGGTGAATCTGTAATAACAATTTTATTAAATTTACTAATGCTTGCCACAACCAGCTCTTACTAATGCGAGAGAGCGAGTAGGAGTTCTGCATGCCATGTGCTCATTATTTAATAAGCAGGTTGAACAGTACACAGACTATGAATATTAATGAATTTCTAAATATAAAGATCACATTCTTTTGAAATACAACATACAGACACAATAATGCCAAGGATAAAACTGCAAAAAGTTGCTGAAAAGGATCAGCGTGACAGAAAGTGAGACTATTATAAGCAGAGGGTGATTTGCAATGATGGGAGTGTACCAAAGTACCATCAGGAAACAAAAATCAAGAGTGGCTCAGACAGATAAGGAGTTTTTGGGATGGAGAAAGGATAGTGGTGGGAGCCATGGCAATGACATAGATTAACACTGCATATGAAACTCACATAGAGCGGAGAAGTGGTGCATAGCTGCTTCTCTCCTAAATCATATAGAAGGGGGAGTGAGGTACAGTCATTGTGAAATGTCTTGTCATATGATACAGAATCTTGAGAAAGGCTGAAGTTTTCTTTTCATAATGCTAAAATGGTGCATTCAGGGTGCAATCAGACAGGCTTCTCATGAAAAGCAAGTACATTCTCATTTAAAAACAAAACATAAAACCCACACAAACCCACAGGAAAAGGACCCGTGCTCTTTCAAAAAGGAAGCTGATTTCCTGAGTCTGAGCATTTTTCTGAAGCCAAAGAAGTGTAAAAATTAAATTAAGGTGAGTTAGTCCTGTATAAAAGCAATATGGATGGACTTGAGTGGTTTCAGTGGGGTCTTTCTCGAAGAGGAGTTTCACATGTCTTGTCATGGGGAAAGACATCCACACATCTAGGAAGAAGTCAATTCTGTTAAGAGCTTAAGGGGACTATAGAGATAAAGACTGCTAGTGCCTTCATTTGGTGTAGAGTATGTTTGTACCTAAAAATGTGTAAAAAATAGAGGTACTGGGTCATAATTTTCCTGTAAAGTTCATTCAGGGAGGACACAGCAGCAATGAAATCCATCAAGCGCAGGAAAAGGTGTGATTTATAAAACAAAGCACCAACAAAGAAGAATCTTCTGCATAAATATGCTTCAGTTCTGGGTAAGAATGGCCTGAGTTTTGAGATGTCCAGATTGCATGGAAGCACTCTGTTGCTAAAACCATCAGTTAAGAAATGCAATGCACTGCTACCTTAACATGGATTTAAGCAGTAATAGAGAACTGTTGCAGTATTACAGTAGCACACAGTACTGTTTCTGATACTGAAGGCATATCCATAAGCCGTTGATCTTCTAAGCATCACATCTTCTTTTCTGGAAGATAAGTGTGCATAACCTCAAGCGGAGGAGCAGGTTGTATATTTGCAGGTGATAACAGCTTTAACTCTGTTAGCTGTGTGCTGGATGAAGGGCCTTTGATGTCTGTTTAGCTTCTGTTGTTTCTAATTGAGGAGTCAAATGATAATTTTATTTTTTCTCTAACAAACCCCCACTGGCTTCAAAGGATTTGTTACGCATGTAGAACAAAGATGGATGCAGTTACTTGGCAACCTCCAGCATGCTCATGGCAGAAACAGGGTATATTTTTTACAGTCTCTGAGCATGAAACCCTTGTTTCAGTTGGCCTTTGTGCTCCAACTTGCTCTGGCTCTCTGTGTTGTAAAATTACTTCTTTCATAGGCCTATGTGGCATATTTTTGAAAACAATCTCTTTATCTGTTTTCTTCATGGAAATGCAGTGCCACAGCTCCTTTCTCTTGGCCCAGAGGTATCACCTCTCTGAAGTCCATCTCAACTGGGATTTTTGAGCCAGTGATTCTCTCTTCTGTGCACATAGAACTTTTACAAGAGCTTTTCAAAGCTTGTTAGCTTTAGCTGGCTGGCATAAGAAATACACAGATCCCAGAAAAAATAGATGAACTCAAATTTGGCTTCGTAGACTTCCTAGAGTTCCTGTTCCATCAAAGTTTAAGGATATCAGGGTGGCCCTGGAATAGTGCTTCCCAGATGTCACCCACTGGAGCCCTGGGCACCATCTCTGTAGACCTTTGCTCAGCTGAGAACAGTGTGTGCTCTGGAAAGGACGGCGACAATTCCATGTGGACATGAGAACTGTGGCCATCTGGGAGATCATCCTGACTGGATGCCAGTAGCTGATGCCTCCATGGTGTGCATATTAGTGTACTCTAAAGTCACCTTCTGCTAGCATTGAGAACCTGATGGGCTGGACAGGGTCCCTGCAGAGGGGCAGTCTGGTTTTTCACTGTTCTTCTGTATCACATATGTCATGCAGTGTGCAACTGCCTGAATCAGGTAGGGTCAAGGAAACAGTTCACATATCTGGGGACAGGCACCAAGAATTGCCTCAAAACACCGCCCAGCATCAGCCAAAACCTCTTTTCACTCTCTGGGCCTTAAGCACACACTCAGTGAGAGTCCAGGCACAAATCAGGCTGGCCCAGGCTCTGCTGGTGCCTGGAGGTGAGTATCAAGTACTGCATACTCACAGTTCATTCCTTGGGTCTGTTGCAATGGTCCATACCAGTGGTGTTTGCCCTGGAAATGCTCTGACTGGACCGGCACTTGTGCCTCTGCAGTCTCCTCTGGGTCCTCCTGTAAAGCTCCTTTCCACTCCCTCCTCTAATTTTTTGTCTTCTGTTCAGTATTGGTGTTTTACACTAGCCATGAAGGAGTTGACTATGTTGTCCCTGAGTCCTATTAGGTCAGTCTAGTGTCTTCCTCTTGATTAAGGATTTTGCTCCTAGAATTCACTCTGTAGCTGCCAAATACAGTTGGTCCAAGGCTTTTGTCTGCATTGAGCACTCCTGCCTGTGTCTGTGTCCCCTTATCAGCACACTCTGTGAGGTGGTTCCCATGGCTGAAGCCAGACATTGGAGAGACACCAGAGAAGAGCAGAAGTGTCAGTACCAGGACAGAAAGGGACTGGCTGCCTGCTGAGGACATGTCTATCCCCAAAGCAGAGAAAAGTTGTTTTCCTCCATGGATGTGGATCTGCCTCCTCTTTGGCAATGATGACCAGCAAAGGAAGAGTTGGACAGTGGGGAAAGAACTGTCAGCATGTTAGGGATCAGTTAAAGGCTTCTGGATCAGCAGGTCCTCAGCACCCAGATCCCATCTCCCCACACTTGCCTTGGAAGGCACTAGGATGAATCCTTACACTTGATGGTCCTGGGACTTCATGGGGGCATCACATGATGAACTGACAAGTCAAACACTGGTTGGAAAGCATGGGAAAAAGGGTAGGATGGGAGATGAGATTGGCATGGCAAGTGCTACCCTAATTGGGGGACATAGATTATATATGCAGGAAATGTAAACTCATTAGGATACTAAAAAACCACTATTTTTTCTTTTATAATCTATATACTTACTAGAAAGTTATCTGTATTACCAAAACTACATCAGAGGATTGGAATGACAGCCTCAAACTTTTGCCTTAAAAACCTTTAAGTGAAAGGCTAATGGGCTTTTATCTTTCTTTTTCTTTTCTTCTTTTTTTTTTTAATGGAAGGTATTTTATTTTTTTTCCTTAACAGATAAAATTCATAAGTTTGTTTCTGATAAAACAACTGAACATGGAAATCAATTACAACAATGTGCTTTTAAGCTTTTATTTCTTAATTTAATAACTGACAATTCGGAAGGACACAGACAATAGGGCTGTAGCAGAACAGTGTTACAGTTAAAATTGATTTCTATGAAAAACAATTACAATATCTGTTGAAAATCAAGGAAGGGTTCATCTTTTGATCAGAACAGACTGCATTTTAAGAAAGTGTAACAAAATGAGGTGGTTCATAGCTTTCCTTTTTGAACAAGGAAAGAGGAGAATCCTTGTGTTAAGACAGGATCTGGAGGGATCATTTTATCACACTGAGAGAATAATTTTCCCATCAACATGTACATCTCTTATCCATCTTTCTGGCTTTTAATTCTTATACCATGAAGCCCATAAGAGCAAAATGCTTATTTTTTTTTTAATGCATACTCTCCTCCTGTTTGCAGTGGTTTGGGTTTCTGCTTCTCTGTGTTAAGCCTTACAGGACAAATTGATCTCTCAGATGTCTTTGTGTGCTGTTCTCTAAGGTGGCATGCACATTCCCTTCAGTTCTCATTGACTCCAACACGCACCTTCTAGCGTCTTGCATTGATGGTGGTCTTGAACAGCAACATGGACATATGATGGTTAAACTCGTTCCCAAGGACCAGTTGTTACTTTTAATTGTGCTGTACAGGCCTGCACCTCAGACATAGTTCCCAGTGGCTGCTGGACATGAAGCAATAACTGGCCATTGACTATCAAATGTGCTTCACTGACATTCACAGCAAATTCTTCTGGCTTCAGCGCTACAGTAGGAGCTGGGAATGGAGCAGTTCCGTGTGTTTGGCTCATGTATAAGCAAAGCAGTTTTGATTAAAAGATGAAGATCGGATTGGCCACAATTCAACATGATGAAAACAGAATAAACAGGGTATCAGGATGAATTTCCTATGATAAACATTAGCAGCAGAAATTTGAGAAGTGGATACTTGTTTGATTTACCTAATAAAGAGTGGAAGAACCTGTGGGAATACTAGATTTCTTTCAATAAACTTTGATTAGATAGTAGAAAATCTTGGGCCAATTTTTGATATCTTGTAGAAGGACCAAATGGAGATGTTTTAGTAGTAGTAGTTGAAGTAGTAGTAGTAGTCTGAGTGATTGGTATGACACTTGACAACCTGACAACTGATGTGTGGCTTGTGATAATTTTGGCACCTCTCATCTGTAATCAAAGGCAAAAAGACAATTTTTTATGGATTCTTTAGGAGATGAATCATGTTTTTCAAGCATTGCAAAGCCACTAATTAAATGAAGCATTGAGAAGTCTTCTAACGCAATATACCACTGAACTGCAACAGTCTAGCTGCTGTGCGTTTTTTCATGACAATTTTCTTTCATATACTGCCACTGCTTTGCAAGAGCATCTGTTCTACAGCTGTTGGAAATGCTCACTACAGGGCAAGCCACTGCTGTCACCACATTAACATCATCTTCTCGTGCACTTCGAGCAGCAGGGGTTGCATTTCTTAAAAAAAGGTTTTCTTTGTCTGGTGACAATGCCAATTGTCACATACCAACATACATAGAAAAATATCACTCCTCATGAAGGGATGGCTGAACCAGAAGTCCTTGGCTTTATAATCCTTAGGGAAATGGCAGAATCTCCATTTTGAAAGGTAACTTTTGTTATTGTATTATACAGAGAGTTAGAGGCTCAGCGGTTTTGATTACAGCTCAGAAAGAGAGTTCTTCTGTATTACTAGCCAACAACTATGCCTTTCCCAAGTCAGGCAACCCTCATCTGATATCGTTTAGCAAAATAGTGACAGCCTGTCAAACTCATGAAAGCTGGTAGAAGATTCCATAAGGCCCATTAAAATGCAATCTTTTGTGTAAATCAGAGGGCTGTATTGTCTCTAACCCTTTTGAATGGCATGACTGTTCTATATAAAAACAAGGTATTATCTGCAGTGCATTAGAATTGATGCACTGCACAGATACATCAAAGGTTGATAGCTTTTTAAGACGTTATTTGGTTTCAGTGATAGTAATACTTTACATAATGGATGTAATCTATTAGTCTTTGTACATACAGCAAAGAGCTCTCATAGCAAAAGTAATAGATTAAATTTATTATCTTTGTCTTCCTATAATAAAATAAGTGTGCTCTCCATCACTTGTGCTTTTGAGTTATATAAATAACAAAGTTATTGGAAAATAGCTCAGAAAAATATAACTTCCACTTAGGGACTGATGAGGTAAATAAGATCTTCCAGCTGGTGATTAGAGCTTTAACTAGCTGAATGTATCCCTTAGCTATTAATTAATAAACCAGCTCCTACAAACTCAAATAATTCAAAGTTACTTAGACAAGGTGCTAAGTATCAGTGTCATATATTTTTATGCAAGTTTTAAGTTCTTTTCTTTGCTGTCCAATGCTGAATTTTATTAAATTCTTTTGGTAATATATTTCCACTCACTTACTAGGGTTAAAACGTATTCTTCCAAGAACAGAGGCAAAGTAAGGCTTTCCATGGGAAATCTCCTGTATCTAGTAAAGAAGGAACTTAGACCAGAGTCTGCTGCTAAGACTGTAGACAGCAAGGTCAGGTCCTTTGCAGTAACTCTGTGTTTCTTAATCCAGTTGTTTCAGAATTATTCATGCTTTCCCATGATGAATTACTCACCTCTCCCACAGTCCAGATAGTACAGGAGATGAATAAAGCCCTTTTTTTATAGCATGTCATCTACAGGTATATATAGGAAGGTTTTATGGTGCAGAAAATTCACTGTGAGCATTCCCCCATGTCAGAATAACTCAGTCTTGGTGAATTGAGTTAAATAATTTGTAAATAGTGTGATTTCCCATTCCCTATTACCCTTTTCAAATACAAAAATGATAAATCCAGGCATTTCTTAAAATAAAAATTGTATGCCAAGATTTATTTATTTAATTATTTAAAGGTTATCGTGGTATCCAATATAGGACTACTAGCTGTGAGACAAGTCATCTATAGTGAATCTGTAAAAGTTTAAATATTCTCAAAAATTTATGAAAGTGATTGTGCTCTAGAAAATTTTGGATGCTTTTTAAAAGCTGTAGTGGTATTTCTCTGTTAAGTGTTACCTATCTATATATATATTACAATTTTTTATTGAAAAGATTAACTCTGGAGAGCACATTTGTTTTACTGTTTAGATCTTGGCTTTAATGTGGATTATTTTAACGTGTTTGTCAGTGATGAGATAGCATTTTTCTCTAACTGGTTATGATGGAGGAAACTAGTAATGTCTTCTACTGTAAAAACCGGAAATTACACATTAGATCCTGTGATATGGGAACAGGTTCCACCTCTTCAGAAAGTGTCAGGTAGTCCAAAAAATGTTACATGTTTAAAGCTCAAGGTAGAATCTTTCGAGGAAAACCCCTCAATGTTCTCAGTGCAGTGACTCTTTTTTTCATGCTACACTGAAGGCAGTACTGCAGCACAGTGCAGACTGTCAAGCAGATAAAAATTTAAAGGAAAACAGAAGAGTATGAAAAAAATCAGATTCATAGCTTAATCTAAAGTTAAATTTAGCCCACAGATTCATTTCATTTTACATTCTGCTGCAGAGGAGGGTACAAGTGTTGCAAGTCAGCCAAAACCTTTTGGAAGTGCCAAATGCAAATGCAGAAGGATAAGACAGATTTCAGGAGGCACAGAAGAACTCAGAATCAGCCCCTGTCTGCCTTTGCTCCCAGCAATCCAGCAGGATTTCCACCTGCTTCTTCCATTCCTGAGGTAGCAATAACAACTTCGCTTTCCCCTTTTAGTGAGCAGGGCCTTGGCTTAGAGGATAATGGGTTCATGGCAGATAAATCTTATTTCAGATGGTACCAGATAGCATAAGCAAAATTCTCTCTTGGCAAAAGTACCTACCTGTGGGAGATTGGGAACTGCAATAGTTTAGGTTATGACCTGTGTCCTTTTTCAAAGGTGACGTCTGCCCTAGACTTGGTGGGTCATGGCAAGCCTGAGGGGCTTGGGATAGCTTTCAAGCTCAATAAAATCTATTTTCCACCACCTCATTTTTCTAGTGCAGTTATAGTGAAGTTTGAATACTGGTGATTTCCTTAGAAACCATGTTTCAGATGTTGTCAGTATTGGTTGCCTTCCAAGTGATGCACAGCTTGTAAAATCTATCTTTCTGCTGTGATCTCCATGGTGCTGGTACGTGGCAGGTTTTTTTCTTCCAACATTAGCTTGATTGGTATCCCCATCAATTACCTGTACACGCTGTGCAAGTGAAAGTGAGGGAACAGCCTGACTGATACTTTGCATGGAGAATACATCCTAAAACACATCTGAATATATGAATATAACCTAGGTTTTCCTCTGTGTCTGAGAGCTCCATGCAATGATGGAGTGAAAGCTATTAGGTGAAAAATACCTGCTAGAGGCTTCTCTCTCTGGCTGTAATGATATATATTCTCAATGCAATAGTGGTGGGTCTGTGCAGATAACCTGTTATGAAGACTCAGCACTAAGGACCTCAGCTCTGGTGCTGAAAACATCTTAGTTTCTTCCACTACCCCTTGCAAAAAAAAGTGATCAGCTACAATAGGTAAAACAATGTAAATTTTCTTCACTTTTCTCAGTAAATTTTGCCACTCCATGGAATTATTTATTTGGGTTTCATTTTTGTATGATACACATCATGACATAAGCCCTAAAGTAACTTTTAAAATGACATTCAGGACAACTGTCTTGACAAACAAAGCACTTTTTTTTTTTCTCCCCCCTTTTTTCTCCCATTATATTAGCATATTTTGCTCAAGCATGAAGCTAATTTATAGACAAACCCGACTTGTCATGTGCTTCATGGATCATAACAGCAAGGCTGTTGAATTTCCCATCCATACCCATGATCATATATATTAAAATAAATTACAACACATTTTTTCTGGTTAACCTTGTCACCTTTTAAAAACAATATACATTTAATACTTGAAGTAAGAAAAGAACAAAACAAATATAACTCTTTTTTTGCACACACAAACATATACATATGAACTACATGTGCTTGCAAATAGATTTCATTAAGTGTGATGATATTTTAATATATATGCACTATGGCATTCCCTCCCCAAACTATGAGAGACTTGCTATCATATGTACTTGCCCAGAAGCCAACTTCCTAGTATATGGCTGTAAGCTCACCAGATAAGGGTTCTCATTTATTTCCTACTTATACAGTGCCCAGTGTAATGAAACCAAAGTGTCATTTGCTTTTAGATATCAAAATGGCATAAATGAATTCTTTAAGAAGCAATAATATTTTGTTTTCTGAAAGATCAAAATTATTAATGTGTACAAGTTGACAACAATCATAACAGCTGTCTTGAAATTTTAACCCGTTGCTCTTGGCTTATGTGTGAGGAGATAATGTTGTTGCCTTGCAAATACCACACACAGAAATAAGCAGACTTCGAGGTTACAGGTTTTCTTTTTCTTTTGTCTTTTTTTTTCTTGTTTTCCCAGAACCAAAATTTTCATATTCTCCAGCTCAGTTAGCCGTGCTAAATATTAAAGCAATCCAGAACAGAAGGTATGTCATAAGGTGAGAAATAATTAAAATATAAGTTCTGTATATTTTCCACTATAGCCCCCTTAGTAGGAAGCAAAAACCTTAGATTCTCTTATCAAATTTCTAGCATAACCAAGGAATAACAGAATGGTGTCCAGGGGATTTCTCCTGATTTATATTGCCTGACTAGAGTGGAAAATCTGTTTTCAGTCTCTTGCTTCAACATTTCTGTTTCGTGACAATTTTGGTACCAATTTGAATAATCAAATTATAAGGTGAAAGTCTGTTCTTTTGTACTCTTCTATGAGCTATTTGAATATGAAGGGTGAAGTATTCTTAAATTTAAGATGAAATAACAGGGAACATTTTCTTGACTATACCATCTCTTTCCTTGTACTGCTGAGGCTATAAATATAGATTTTTATTTCCAGCTGGCCTTACATCCAACCACCTGCTTCTAGTAAAAAACAAGCAACCCCCAAAAAAAAGACTCAGGCTCATTCAACCTCTAGATTGCTTTTGGCATGCAGCTTTCTCAGTAGCAAGAACCTCACGGAAATTGGTTTATTTTATTTTCAGGAGGAGGTTTGTTCAAGATTGTTTGTCTATTTTTATTTTTGGCTTGAAGAGGGTTTAAGATCCTGCTTTGAGATCTAGATTCCAAAAGCCATGTGAAAATGCAGTGAAACAACCAAATCCAAAGATCTTCATTTGGCATCAGAGTCATTTGAAAGTGAGAAGGGAAGAGGGCAGATCATAAAGAGATAAAGGAGCATGTATCACTGAACCAGCTGTCTGTGATTTTTCTAAACTGCCAAGGGAAATTTTCAGGTGATAGGAACAAAAATTCCAAGTAGCTGTCATTCATTGTTTCAGTGATTCTCCAGCAATCAGGCCCTTCGCCTTTTCCATATATGCCCCGTTAACTCCTCCAGGCGCAGATAACTTTGAAATTACTGGATGAAAATGTTTTTAGTTCCTCTTTCCTAGTTCTTTTTGGCATGAAATGCAATCACCTAGGCTAGTGAACCGAGGTCAGTGTTTTCCCACATATCTTATGGCAAAACTACGGATTAGCTGCAACAGACCGCAGTTCCTAAGATGCTGCAGCTGCTCCGGTTGTTTTATTTGAGAGGACAAGAGTTGCAGTTCAGTGAGGAGGAAGAACTTGGACATGTGTTCCTTTCCCTGTCACACCATGTCCATCCACATTGTAAGCCAAGAGGATGGGACTGGACAGAGCTGTTGTCATGCTAGCCCCAAGTATGCTAGGATTATTCAGGGCAAAAATAAAGACAATTAACAAACTGGCCATAATAAACTTCCCCTTTCTCACTTTTTGCAATGCTACATTGCTGGGGATAGAGGCAGAACAGACTGCAGCTTATTTACACAAATGTTACCCTCTTTGAAGAAAAATGAGAAAGGATTGTCTATTTTATTACCGATTAGTGGATCTTTTTATAACAAGATAAAGTAGGGGATGAGGCAAAATAAGTGTATGATTTCTTGGTTGTCTTTGCTAGAAGCTGTTGTTGTCCCTGGGCAGCCAGAACCTATTTGCTCTGGATTTTTGCTTAAGCTTTGACTTTTTATAAGTTAAATTGATTTTTTTTCTGGAAAAGTCTGATTTTAAAAACAGATATCTAGGTATCGTGTGGGAAAGTCTATTTCTACATACCCTTGATGTGATTCAGTCACAACATGGCCTACATTCCAAAGTTCCTCTGCACTATTTTTCCCTTTTATCAGAAGGTTTAGATAAGCCTTTCTATTAACTATTAATTCTGACTTCTAACTGTGTCTTATATGCTTCAACTACATTATATGGTATTGAGAGTGTAATGTGGCTTTTTTCCTAATTTTCTTTACAGTGGTATAACTGTGGCCATCATAAGTGATGCAGTACAATGGTGCAAGAAATAAGTAAAACAATACAGCTACCATTCATGTAAATTAAGGAAACCTTGAATGGCAATGTGAAAATAACATCAATTTAATTTTAGAAAAAAAAAAAAAAAGTTTAGGAAAAACGCCTAGTGACATCAGCTTGTATCAACACTTCCCTAGGGGCTCAGCCTCTCCTGGCTGATTTGAATTATATATGGAGCTGTTTAACCTGTTGGCACTGGAGCGTGTGTGAATGGTGAGGGAGAGGGGACAGAGGGTAAAAGCAGTCTCCTAGTCTGCCTCTAACAGCTGATGTTATGGATGAAGCATTTCTGAGAAGAATGATGCCAAGTTGACAAGAAAGGAAGAATGGAAAAGAAAACCAAACCAGCTCAAAACCTAAAAATAAGGCTAAGGTGGGGTGCCATTTAGTCTTAACCTGTCCTTATATCATTGCAAATTCTTTTCTTAATACATTGCTGCAGCGTCCTGTTAGACACAGTCGTGGGAAGTCTGAGCAGTTGTTCATCCATCCATTATGAAAGAGAAGTACTTGTCTGTGGAAGAGGAGTTCAGAACATAATTGCGGGAAGTTCAGTGCTGCTCTCAGAGGAATTACTGACAAGGATACTGTGGTACCTGCTTTCTCAAGCTGTTCTGCTGGTTTTGACATTTTCAGTTTTCTCCTTTTTCGACAGAGCTACTGCTACTCCTCAGGGTCATGTTGCACTGACTGCCAGCATGCAAGGCAGTCAGGATAAAAGTCAGAGGTGTGGGGAAAATCTCAATTCACTCTTTTTGTGGCAGGTATGCGTTGTCTACCTGTTTCTGAATATATAATAGGCAAGTCATGTGGGCCAGATGCCTCCTAATAGCCCAGTCATTTTTCTCTCCCACGGTAATATAAGCTGTGGTATCTTCTTGATCTCTAGCAGAGAGGAGAAGTGATGCCTTCAAGAGGCAGAGTAGACATTAATCTACTCTGTTCTTAAAACAATTGCTATAAAGGTGCTTATCTAGGTCTGACCCTGACACTGTATTCCTTATTCACCCAAAACAGCCACAGTGAGTGTATGTCCCTCAAATACTTATAAAGAAAACAATGTGGAGCAAGATAAAAGCTTGTCTCTGAGTCTTGCTGTCCTCACTTCTGCTAAGAGATGCCATATGCTTTGCCAAGTCCACGATGAAATAAGTAGGCTGCAAAAAGTAGAACATTGCTAGAGGCATGGAGCAAACACTAATTCTTAAAAACTGAATACTGACTGAACTCAAAGCAATACACACAATGTTGACAGCTCTGCAAGATGGTGCTCAGCAAGAGCAAGCAGTGATTTTCATCACCAGCACACATTTCACATAGGTAACTAAGCACATTACTGCTCAGAAATCCTTGCAGCGCACTAAAAATGCAATCACTTTTTAGAGTCATTCTAAGGGAATAGGGGAATTCAGCAATTCATAATTAATCCTAAAAGCACTTTTTTTTCCTAGCTTTTTTTGATATTTTTAAAATTGTGCCATTTCATACAAAGCAATCATTTGCAACTGCCTCGAATTCAGGAGAAATTTTGCTTCCAACATTTGTTTTAACATTTAACATGAAATGACTGCTGGGCCGATAGATTACTAGTTGAAAAAAAGGACAATTACAAGGGAAAGGCACATGCAAATGTCTTCAATGGGCAGTTCAGAAACACTTTTTTTTATCCCCATTTGCTTCTTTAACTGCCCACATTAAGGTACAGTAGAGTTTTGGACTTCAGTGCGGTGGTTATTGTATCAGCAAAAATAATTTCCCTGGTGTTAGAATTTAGTCAGGGGTTATTCCATTTTATTAATGTTTTACAAACTGTCTTAGAACAAAGAGGATTACTCTCAAGCATCTCCATAAACCTCTAGATATCTAGTTCAGAGCACAAAAATAAGGAAGCACGAAAACCCAACTCTAAACTAAAAACCAACTAAAGAGAAGAAAAGTCTCACAACCCTTGCATCCCATCAGTTTGGCAACCTAAAATGGAGCAGCAATGCAACCAAAGATCAGCCACTAGGAAGAGATTCTCAAAACTGCCTAGCCTCGGGTCCAACAGCTATGTTAGGGGTACACCTGGGGAGCACAGCTGGGTTTTACAACTTACAACACATTTTCCTTGATAGGAGTGGAAGATTGTTATCCTGCTGAGAAAATCTCTGCCAAAGATTGTGGATACTAATTTTAGAAGCACCTGCATCCCATTATAGGTCAGCCTGACTTTGGGTTTAAAGTGCTGAAATCTTAAGATTGGCCACAGGCTCCTAAATCACATTAATCTGAATGTTGTGTCTTATAATATTTTCATATTCATTTTGGTTAAACTTACACAGTCATCATTATCCTTACTCCAGGTTATGCCAATCATTTATAAATTGTATCTGTTATCGACCACTTAGGAACAAGCCTATGGCTCATAATTGCTGGAAAATTTAGAGTATCTTCCCATTGCTGAGAATTTAAAAATAAGAACAGTGGTATCAAGAATAAAGTTTCAGTTATGAGCCATTTGAGGATTTATTTAGTGGCATAAACAAAAAAAAAAGGTTACTTGTACTGAACTAACATCCCACTTCTCTCTTCTCTCTGTTAATAAAACTTCCTAAAACCTGGAAAAACTTGCCCCTCTTGCTCTAAGATACTGCCCCTGAAAGAAACAAAACCACATAGGTATTAAAATGGCATTAAGAATAGCTAAGTGATCTGTTCTTGGAAATTAGCTTTGCGTTTATGTGTTATCTACAAATATACAAGATGAGAATGACAGTGGCTAGAGGTTCATTATATCTGGCAGTATGTTAGCCTTTTTGCGGCTCTCATGTTTTGAACATTATTTTAGTGTTATAATCCCCATATTATGCATGGACAACCATAGTTTACTTGGCATTGGAGAGGAGTTCATTCCTAGTAGCAGAGTGTTTGTATGTTTGAATGGTATTTTAACTTGTATAAATAGTAAGATGACCATATTTTCAAAGGAATATGCAGAATGTACTATGTTCTTTCTTTTTGCCCAGTACACATTGACATTTTAAAAGTAGCTTTGAAATTAAAATCGGGGTAACAAGAACAGCTCTCTCTCTTCAAGGTAGAACTCAACTCCTCTATGCCAGCAATGTCTAGTGGGTTGCCTTCCCTGGGTGAGATCCAGGGCTATGTTACAGTAAACTGGTCCAGTGTGATATCACAGATATAAAAAATATTCCATTCTGTATCAAAACTAGGCACATGCCTTATATTTATATGAAGAGAAGATCAACAGAGCTGAGCGTTTTTGTCTCAACTATTCATCTCTGGCCTTCTACATGAGGAGAAAAATATCTTATGTCATTACTAATTGGTAACTACAAGAGTCTAATTTGGGTTTGATGGTGGTTAAAAGGAGGGTGACATCACACTTGGGTCAGTATTGGTGGATATCTAAAAGCACAACCTCTCATTTGTATTGCTTTAAAATGTACACAGTATAGATGTAGATTAAAAAAAAAACTACCAATTTTTTGTGGTGTTGAACCAACTAGAAGGGATGATGCAAGGTTTTACCAAATGAGATCTATAGATACAAATTTCACTGTAGAGTATGTTTTAGACAAATGTGTCTTTTTTAAGTATGTAAATCCTACACTGTAGGCTTTTTTTTTTTCTTTTTCTTTTTGTAGTGTTAGAAAATGTTGAACAATTGTCCATGAGCATGAGCCAGCGGTTCATTGCTGATATCCCCAGAATGCCAATATTTGCAATGCAAACAGTTAGTACAATTTACCAGTTCTATGAAAGGCCCTGACATATCTGCCTCAAGGTCTGGAGGCTCTGCTGTATAACCACAAATAGTCTTTCCATTTTCATGTAACCTTTTTATACAGTGACAGCTGCATTAAGCTGCTTCTGCCTAGCAATTCCACAAGCCAGGCTGGTTTAATTGGTTTTAATGCCACAGAAAAAGCACTGTTAGCAAAATACCATCAAATCATTTTCATATTGAACCTTCGTGGTCCAGAAACCTCCCCTTCAACCACAGCACCATTGTTTTTGCGAGGGACATATTCAAGGTCAATGCTGGTTTTGTGTTTGCCTTTCCCTCGGCTCCACACAAAAAGAAGGAGGAAACAAAATAAAACCACTCCAAGAAATGTGAAACAGCCCATAGCTGTGGACACCAATATTGTCTTAAGGTCCAGAGAGAAGGTGTTAGCATTAGTTCCATTGGAACTTGTGTCGTTGGAGTCTGTCATATACATAGGGGTCCTGTTGGCGTAAAGGAAACGGTCAGAAGTAAACCCTTTTACCGTAAGGGAGGCCGAATAGGTGTCATTCCCAGCTGCGTTACTTGCAATACAAACATAGATCCCAGTGTCTTGGTCTTGAGCAAATCGGATCTCCAGAGTGCCATCTCCCAGCACGGTGGCTCTTCCATTTGATTTAGTTGTGATCAGCCTCCGACGTGGGGTAACCCAGGATATGGTAGGCTGCGGATCACCATCAGCATTACACATCAACTGCACTGTCTGCCCTTCCTCCACTACCAGGTATTGCAACTTCTTGTCTTGTATCTTGGGCTTCTTACAGGTGAAGTAAAAGGAAAGAGCTGTACTGTGAAAGTCTTTGAATGACCTCTCTTTAACACTGTCTGGGCCAGCACACATAGGTGGCTGGCCTCCAAACTGCAAAGTGGGTTGCCTCTGTAAAATCCAGAGGAGACGGCAGTCACAGGCCAGAGGATTGTTGTTAATGCAGAGGACCTCAAGGCTTTTGGGGGAATGGAATACATTCTCTTCTAGGGTTTCTAGCAGGTTTTGGGACACATTAAGTACACGTAAGTATCGGAGCCCTTGGAAAGCGTGTGATTCAATGGTACGTAGCTGGGCCCCCACCATGTGGAGTTCCTGCAGACGCACTAAATCTGAAAGCATGCCTGCTTCAATGGTGCTGATAGGGTTGTAAGAGAGGTTTAGATTTGTCAGGTAAACCAGATGTTTAAAAGCAGAGTAAGGTACTGCAGACAGGTTAGTGTTCGTGATGGAGAGAGAAGTAAGGTTGAGACCATAAAGGCTGTTAGCAGGGAGCATGTCCAGGAGTGGCCAGGCATCTATCTCTAGGTCTTTCAGGCGAAAGAGTCTTTTAAAGGCATATGCAGGCAAAGCATTAATGTTGAGCTGTTTCAGGTGCAGACTGATGAGGTTGTGGAGGTGAGAAAGAGCTTCTGTTGGTACAGCTGTGAGGTTGCATCTCTCCAGGGTGAGCTGCTCCAGGCTAAGCAGTCCGCTAAAGGCCCTGTGTGATATATAAACCAAATCATTGTCCCCAACCTCCAGGGATTTTAGGTTATGCAGATCTTGGAACATGTAGTCCAGCAAAATGACAATCTTGTTTTCACTTATATCAAGCTTTGTTAAATTTGACAACCCCGTGAACACCCCAAGGGGGACCAGCTTCAGACGGTTTCCTTTCAGCCTCAGGGAGCGCAAGTTGAAAAGATTGTTAAAGGCTCCAGGCTCCACATTGGCGACTATATTGTCACTGAGGTCAATCTCCTCCAGCAAAGGGTATGATGTGAATTCCTCAGGGTTGACGCTCTTCAGTCGGTTCTTGCTGAGGTCCAAGATTTTGGTCTCAATGGGAATGCCCTCTGGGATGGACATCAGACGCCTTCGGTGACAGCTGACGGACTTGTTCTGTGCCGAGCATTCACAGCGGGCCGGGCAGCCTATGGTGGGGCCCATGAAAACTAGCAGCACAGCCAGACCCAGGAACGGCTGCCAGCATGATACAGCTGTGTGACGCATGACTCCACTGATCGGGTCTAACCCTCCGTCACGGGCCTATGGGGATGAAGATGGGAAAAGGGACAAGTTAGCTCTGCAGCAAAAGGAGACCTCTGCCAGTTTTACAATACCGTTTCAAGACAGGCACATGTGGTTTCATTGGAAACAAACCTATAAAACCCATTGTCAATGGGAAGGGCAACAAAAAAGCAGATTTTTTTCCTTCCCTATCATTGACTTGTCAAAGGGTCTTTTTTATCCAGCATTTCCCCTCCAGACATTCAGGAGACAAATAGCTTTTCCTGCTACGAACAGTAAAGGAGGTTAGGATTTATTCTTTTCTCACTCTCAGTGGGTCTCCTCACACAGAGATAAACACCATACACTCTCCAAATAAACCTAATCATGCTTGTGATAACTACAGCATCAGGCCTCTGTGAGGTGATAAGAAACTACACTTTTGCCTTTCCTATTCACATCAGTGTTTTAAGGAAAACCTTAATGATATATTATCTTCAAGAAAAGGAGTTCCTTGACAATGAAGAGATTCCTTTTAACATTTATTGCATACATTACAGCTATAAATAGATAGAGCATGTTCGCCCATACACAATGGCTCAAACGAGGAAGGAAGAACTAGTGCATTTCTGATTAGATTTTTTATTAAGAACAAATTGATTCTTTGCTTTTACTTCACAGAGAGATTTTATGTTAATTTTAGAACCAGAGACCTGAAAAAGATTTACAGAATATATCCCTGTACTTCCAAAACATGTAAACTAGCTCTGAGGGAGAGAAAAACAAGATAACATGTGCTGGCTGTGTTTGAGCAGCACAATGTCCAAATAAGCACAACAGATTTCATGGAAATCACAGTTAGTAAGAGATTTATTCATTCCAGCCTCCAGGTTAAAACCAAGGATACTAGAAGACAAGATAACTTGTATTAAATTAACTATCCTTCTTCCAAAGGCTGTACTTTACAGATTTAGTCACCAAAGGCAAGAGACCTTTTCAAGGGTAGCTACTAATTGCAGACACTCAATAACACTTTTCGAAAGAAGAAAAAGAAAAAAACTAATAATATAGGTGCTCATCAAAGGAAGATGAGTCTAAGACACTTGCAGAGTAAGGCACACTGCATGCAAGGACTATGAAAGTGTCTTAACTCCTGTGGTACAGACAACTTGATGAGGCTAAGTGGTAGTATTGGGAGTCAGGCTTCACAACATTAATAAACCTTATAAGGTCCCACAGGCCTTGTGTGGTCTTTTCCACACTGGTCAATTTGGGCTTGTTTTAGTGGTACTTGTAAAATTTACACAACTCCTGCCTGTCACTTCCTCTCAGGTCTCGACACATGACTGTTGCCCAGCCAGTCCTATCCATAATGACAACACTACCCAATGGCCAAGCATCCCCTTGCTTCACCTATATCTTCCAGCTTTGAGAATCATCTGGCTAGCACTTTAAAAGTTCTCAGCTGAAAATGGACTCTAGTTTTGTTTGTCTGTGGGCAGTCATGTGGACTACATCATAAAAGAAATACCCCCATATACAGAGAAAGGTTCAAAGACTTAGACAAACGCAGTATAACTAAATTTATGATGCAATCAGTTTTTTTCACAAATAAGCTGTTTGAATTACATAAAAAATAATATTGAGCAAACCCCAGACTGATAATCGAGAAACTCCCATCAGTAACTGCTGCAGCAACACTGGGATGTGGTAACTCACTAAATCATCCAGCCTGATAGAGGAGGGATTCCCATTCAGACTGTGAATGATCAGAAGGGCGGGGATCTAACCTGTGAGAAAAAGAGCAGATACTTGGATCTACTGATCTTATGGTATCACTAGCAATCCACAACAGAACTGTGTCGTTTGGATTTTAGGCATTAGCATTATTATATTTGAACTTAATAATACACAGCTGCTGTGCTTTGGCTGTCAGAAACTTGATTGGGCAAATAATAAATTCTCCTGGAGCTGCATATAACTTATGCTCTTTGACTGACCAAAAATGAATGGCACACATATTACTTCTCTCATAACTCTGTGGAAGAATCTCACTCTTGACTGCTATGGCTTCTTCTTTTCCACTCCGACACTTCTATGCAGAGACAATGAGGCAAATTGCATGCTGGTTTTGCAGTGTGGTCTGGGGACCTGGGTGAAGACTATTCTTTATTATACCATCTACAAAAGCACATTTCAACTCTGTCCTGGAAGGACAACCTGCTAAGAATCATTTAGCTTGCCCTTAAAGTTATAGTGTTTCAAGTAATTACTGCTAGTTATGCCCAGCTGTGACAAAGGTTTTCAGAGATAAACTTTACTTCATTAGGCACTAAGTTAAAACTGGAAATCTATAGGGGGTCCGTGCGTTAGGTGTTTAAAATGAATTCAGATCAAAGTAGTTTTGGGTGCTCTGATCGTTAGTTTCTGAGCTTGGTTTGTGAGATTAGCCTTTCATACTGATACTTCTAGCACTCAGGGAATTAATTTCCTACCTTACTTACCTAATGTATGAAAAACATAAAGTAAACAGGTTCAGTGGAAGACAAGCACCCCTGGACCGATCGTTTTAGATAGCAAAAATATGAAATGTTTTTTGGAGCCGTCCAAGCCACCTGGTAACTTAAACTTCTGAGAAGCATAAAGTAGAAGATGGACAGCATAAAATATAATAAAAGGTTTATTTACTGTGGCTAGAATGAAGAAAAGTACTGTTAATAAAACACTTCAAATAGTAACAGTTGCCTTCTGCAACATCATGTGCACACAGAAGACAATGGATTTGCACTTATCTATAGGCATGTGTGCATGTCTGTGTATGCACTCATAGGCAATCAAGATTCAGAACTGATATTTAAGCTGGAGTAAAATACATTTCTATAAGGAAAATTAATAAATTATATTAAATCACAATTAATCTCTAAAATTACAGCTGGTTAGCACAAAAATATAGTAAAGAAAAGAATAATTGTGATCTGTGTGTTTTAATATATTTCAATGCAAATGAGACTATGTAAAAATTTTTTTTGCAGAATTTCTGGGGTATTTATCACACTTTGGGAAGTGAAATATGTTAAGGGATTCCTTATTAAAAAGTAAAAATTAACTAACCACCTCCTCTTTGTCATCCTTGGCTTTGTTTCTGAAGTCCAAAGTCAAGAGTCAAGTTACTGTTGGCTGATACTCTTTGTTTTCAGCACAGGACCTCAGTCAAAGTTCAGTTATGCAATTAAGAAAGCTCATTAAAGTTATTAGTTAATAGTTCTGTGTGATCTCACCCAAACCAGTCATCTATACTGCTTTGAAATGCAAATGATTTTTTACAAAGTTCTGCAGCTTTTAATCTACCCGTAAATGCTTTACAGGAATATGTATGTACTAAAACCCCAATAGCTTTTAAATTGAAGAACGATAGTAATAAAGAAATAAAAAGCAACCCAATGCTCCCTCAGAATCCTGTGAAAATCTGAATATCACTAACTGATCTGTTTTTCCTGGTCTCTCCTGTGGTGCTGGACCAGATCAGATAAGAGCAAGGAGGGTGAGGAGTCCTTTGTGCTACACTGTACCAAGGTGGCAATGGTGAAGAAGCTTTGCCCAGGGGTTGAATGTGAACAGTCTGGTAAGATGACAGAGACAAACTGAGATGGTTTTAGGGACAGTCAAAAAGAAACATGAAAATATTAGACATTCAGTAATGTTCTTGCAAGTGACACACAATGCCACAGGGAGGATGAATGAAATCCTGACTTTGGCATTTTCTGATTAGACTACAGTCTTGACATTCCCACCATACAGTGTTTCAGGGTAAAAGCCAATGTGTAGCAAAGGCTTTGCTCACCAGGTCTTCTGCAAGCAAGTTAATAAAGCTGATTGTATGGATTGCAAGCTCCATCACAGGCCAAGTCAAGTTTGCCAATATGCTCTCCAAAGGAGGACTTTTGTTTAAATCCAATAATCTCAGAAATTATTCCAATGAACTATGGTGTACTAACTTCCCTGCCTCTTTAATCAACCCTCTTTTGCTTATGCAGAGTGATTAATTCCTCCCTCCCTCCACGGGTGTCTTAAACAACAAAATAATAGCTACCTATCTGCATTCCAATAATCAATAGATTGGAAGAAATCTTGAATACCAGCAGCAGCAGCAACAACAATAACCACCATCTGCCAACTGAGTCAAAAAGAAGTTTTGATTCAATTATTACGCAGTCCTGGGATCGGTCTCTACTACTATGTCATCAGGAAGAGCTTCAATGGCTAACACTAACTCAGAAACAACAGTCAAGTTGCCTTTGTTTTCAGAAGAAACAGTACTTGTTTCCAACAGTACTCCTTAGTACTTTTAAGACTGAGACGCAGATTGGTATCCCATTACAACAGACATGATATGGAAATTGAAACAAAAATAAAAACAAGAACCATGTAGCATTTTGAACAGCTTATACACGAGTATTATTGTAAAACTGGTTAAAATCTTTGTACCAAGTCTTTAAAAAAATAAGTGGGTATAGTTCTTACCCTAAATGCTTAGAGTGATTTTTGAATCAAAGTGAAAGCAACTAGTGTGCCAAACAATGAAAGTAAGAGAATCGTGATGATAATTCAAATTACCTGCATAGGTTTAGTAATCCACATCACCTAAAATTAAGCAAAGAAATGAAGCCACAAGCATCCTTTCTGTTTCTAACCAAGAGTTTTTAAGACTGGTTTTCTGATTTCTTCTAGTTGGCACAGAAAAAGTGAATATTGGGAAGGTAATAAACCTTAAGGATTATCTCACAAGAGATGTTTCATGCATAAATGACTGGAAAAGACAGTGGATATATCAGAAAGAATTGTAGACAGGATGACATTCCCACTGACATTGTTGGTAAGTTGAAGAGGAAGAGATTTACAAAAAGTTTATATGAACAATTATGTGAGGAACTGTAAAAGAAGTTTGGAGGTAAACTAAATTTCAGGATTTTTGCATATGTTAATGATATAAGGTGTCCATTTTGGGAAGGTAATATTACTATTGCACCCACACAAATAACTACCTGATAAAAATTGCAAAAATTTGCACAGAAAGAGCTTCTGAAAAAGAATTCTTAGTTGAATAAATTAATGAACTACTATGAATAGCACATCTTTTTTTGCCATCTATTCCTTCTGAATGCAGAAGCCAATTTTTGAAAGGCACAATTAAAAATTGCTTCTACTAAGTTGTTCACTTATCTAGTAAATAGTATTCATATTGTACTTGTGAAAAGTGGTGCCACTAATAGGTAAATATTCAGTGGCAAAGACAAGAATAGCACAAATACCATGACTATAGATGTGTTCATGACCTAAACAAGATCACAGAATTATTCAAGTTGGAAAAGATGTCCCACATAATGAAATAATGGACAAAGATACAGACACATCTCTTCAACACAGTGCAGTTTCTCAGCAGTTTGGACTACATTTTGTTGGGACTGCTTAGTATTGTAAGAGCACTAACTGTTGCAGCTAAACTCCATACCTGGACTTTATGTGAAGTATTTCTGCCTGGTAGTCTGCTGAGTGTGAGACTTAAAAAAATACGCATGTGATATTAAATAAGTTTACACTTTTATTAAGTTGATTTAACCCTATCTGATACTAAGCAAAAACGCATCAACCATCAAGTTCTGTTTCACCGATGCTTCTTACAAGATTCTAAGTTGTTCCAAACACTGACAAAGACTTATCACAGTGGAAGAAAGGTAAAGCTTTTATAGTGCAGGAGCAAAACTGTATGGCAACAAGGAAAGAGCTAAAGTTGTTGCTTTTAGGGTATGGAGCAATCACAAGAGGAAAAATCTCTATTTCAAAGAGGATCCTGTTATGTTCCACAGTGTATCTAGGCATATGAACCTTAGAAAACTTCTGCCATGAACAGGACAACGAACATTAAGATATGAAAGTATTAAACACTATACTTGCTTTTAATGTCTGCACTAATTAATGCAGTCTGAATAAATTAATTCAAAACTAAATCAGTTGGAAGGCTATCTGCCCTGATTAAAGAGAAGGAAGGAAAGTTTTCTATATGAAAAGATTATTTTCATCTTGAAAAATATGGTATTTCTTCTAAAACTGTCTGGGTATGGCAGTAAATGGGACACCCCTGTTGCCCGGACAGTACCTCCTATGTTGAAAAACAGGGATAGTATTCCCTTTGAAGTTTTAGCTCTAACATTCAGCTGCCTCTCAACTTCAATGAGTGAAGATCTTGAGGATGGAAAGCTACTGGAAAAAAAAAAAAACAGGAATCTGTTTTATATCTGGGCCAGTGTCAGACTTTTGAGGACTGGTG
The DNA here is from genome assembly GCA_022605575.1 of Laterallus jamaicensis coturniculus. NCBI lineage: Eukaryota > Metazoa > Chordata > Aves > Gruiformes > Rallidae > Laterallus > Laterallus jamaicensis. Next base: position 3,873,593 of record JAKCOX010000054.1, read on the forward strand.
TATTCAAGCATATTTTTTCTACCTGAATAAGCATGTTTGCATCTGTTCTGCTGTCTATCACCAAAACCCTACCAATCAGTGAAAACAAGGGGCATATTCACTGGGTGCAGACTTTATACCACCATATGTAAGGCCTTCAGAGCACGGCATGGAAGCAAGCTGCTAAGCTATCTAATGCTGCTCTCTGTAAATAGTAGTAATAGTCAGAGTCTGAAGAGACAGCATAGGAGCTACACTTTCTACATTAAAAATAAGCACAATAGAATAAACATGTTTCTACATCCTTGTTATAAGGCCTTCTGTTGATACAGTACTGTCAAATTCAGTTGCTATTCCAGCAGAAACTTGTGTCCAGTGCTCGGAGGTGACACATAGGAAAGAAGAGATGTATTTCATCTCATAGGTCAACATTAATAGGTTATGTAGGAAGAAATTGTGGGATAGACCCAGCCATAGCCACTTAATGGCTCAGATAAGGAATATACCCTAGGGACAGCTGTGCAAAGCTACTGTACTATGAATTAAAATAGAGTTGATCATAATGTATACACTTGAGAGAAAAAAAAAGTGAACTGCCTTGGGGATTTCCTGTTTGATAAAGCCGATCTTAAAATATACTTAGATTAAAAATCAGCCTGCAGGAGGGTCAAGGTAGGACATTCAGAAATAAGACCTGACATGTTGACAGGTGTACAAGACACAACAATTAATCTCTGTGTTAGTCATACCCATCCTTCATGAATGTTACTCCAGATATCTATTGCTGTGATCATGAACTGCACTAACGTACCATATTGAGAGAAAGACACAGAAAGTGGAAGATACAAAATACTTGAAGTTTTGTAGTCAGCTTTTTTCAGCTGGGTCAGAGTCATAACCAAGCCCTTCATTTGAGCCTGGACCACTGCAGAACGCCTGGTGTCAGAGCAGTCCTGTGGTTAGTTCCCAAGTGAACCAGTCAGAAAGGTGCTAACTGCTGCATGCTTCACAGTCAAACACTTTTTATATGTGAAACTCATTCTTCTGAGCATCTACTGTCACCTATTTACAGGAAATCTGCACCCATATTTGCTAGGGTCTCATTATTAACAACTTTCAAAGTGCTTGACAAACCTCGATGATAGAAATTGTTCCCTCATGGGTTTCGTGACTTCATATTTGTACATTTCTTTGGAAGTAAATCAGATTTCCTGAAAATCTGCACTTTGTTCAGTTAGTGTCGGATCTAATGAAGGCACTTTTTGTACTAGATACAGCCTTTGCTACTTGAATGAAATATGTTTGGTAAATATTTCCTTTAATTGTAAGTTAAAGACAAATAGTACTTTCACAATATTTCAAGCACACTTATTTTCCTGGTTAATCAGAAAAGAAGGGATTAAAAAGCACTTCTTTCCATATTGGCTGTATTCATATGAGTTGCCACACGAGGCCTAGTTACAGAGGTAATTGTGCATAGTTTTAATGATAGGTCAGCAAGACTTTTCTCTTGCCTTGTCTTGCTTTGCCTTGCCTTGCCTTGCCTTCCCTTCCCTTTCTTCCCAAGAAGGCAGTCTGTGTCTACTTAGTCCTGCTGCTTCCTAGAAATTGACATATCACACTCACAGTGGGTGTTGCTCTGTCCTGCAGTTCTTCCTGATCTATATGTGATTTCTAGAGACTGACACCTAGCTGGAGACACTTGGTCCTGACAGCAATGAGCTGGTACAAAGCTAAAAGCACTGTAACTGCTGCATTGTCCAGTTTCTTTTGCACCCACTATGAGCTCATCTCCTAACTTACTATCTCCTGGGAGACTCTCAACAGTTCTTCAGCTCTGCAAGTAATAGTAAACCTAAACTACACTCACATCACATTTGCAGTAGTTTTCTTCCTGGTTTAGATCTAGAAATTTCAGATTAAAGATGGAAATTTAGCTTACATCATAGTTTCTACTCTGGAGCTGTACAGTGTATCTCCAATAAATAATTTTTGTCCCTTAGGACATTTTTTACAGAGTTATATTTCATTAAAACAATAATATTCTATCAAGAAACAGTTTCAATGGACAGTTTTCAACTAGCTCTATGTTCCTACATACTAGCACACACAAACGTGCACGTATGCTTAGAAGTTTTTAAAGGAGAGCACTGTTTATACCATCTGTAATAATACACTAAGAATAACATACTTGTCCTTGTCCTAAATAAAATAAATCCTATAGTATCTTTCTGTTGCCAGAGCACTTTTAGAAGTCCTAATAAAAAAATTTAAAAAAAGAAAAAAGAATGTTTGATTCTGCATGGTTGCATCTATCTATAATGATGTTTCAAATTTACTACTAATTAAACCCTCATTAATATCAAAGATAATTATAAGAAACACAGATGAGACCGTATCAGTTGAAGCCTTAAAACTGAAGGCATCCGTGCTATCAACTGAAATTAATTTATAAGCTGCTGTATGTGCTGTGTGAAATACAGTTTTATACTACAGCAAGCATTGATATCCTTCTTGATGAAGGCTGTATGAAATATTTTGCTCTTTCAGTTAGTTTGTAGCCCTGAAATGCCACTTAGGCTAAACAGAAGCTGGAAAAAAATGAAGAAAAATTGAGAACTGAGAGAGAGTAATTGGTTGACTTTCAAAATCATTGCATATTTTAATTATTACTGGACATGGGAGCTGGGAAGAGGATGCAAATAAAAACGATGCATGAACAGGAGGTGTGTAGAGGACACTTTCCTGCATCTCCTCCAGTGGAAGATATCTTGCACATTTTTGCTGTTTCTGAGCAGACAGTACCATAAATGCAAACTCTGTGCAATTCTGAGGAAAAATAATAGAGGCATTCTTTTTACTTGTATCTTGAGAAGATGATACCTTCTGAATCTGGAAGTGAAGGGCTATCCACAAAACAAGGATGCTAGTAATTTCCCTCTGTTCTGAAATATATGACATGACTTTCTACAAAGTTCTTGCCAGTATATTATAATTAATTTAATTTTGAACAGTCTTATTTCTCATTCTGATGACAAACATAGCTAGAGTGATCTAGAATTCAAAAACAATCATAAGGGTAATGTTTATATATATGTGTATGTTTAAGGAAGATGTCAGTTATTTTGCAATTGAAATTTTCTTATCAGGTAGTTTCCCAACTAGGGATAATTACTATGATCATCCTTTCAGTCACAGATTCATAGAATATCTTGATTTAGAAGGGTCCCATAACTATTGAGTACAACTTGCTGGTCCCCACTGGGTTACCTGAAAGAGAACCATTGGCCTAAGAGCATTGTCCAGGCACACTTTGAACTCTGACAGACTTGGTGCCATGACCCAGGAGGCCCTTTGGACCCTCTTCCAGTGACCAGTGACTCTCCCAGTGAAGGATCTTTTTCTATAGTCCCTTCTTAATATCTCCTGATGCAGCTCCATTCCCTTTCCTTACGTTCTATTGCTAGTCACCAGAGAGAGGAGATCAGCACTTCTTCCTCTGCTGCCCCCTTGAGGAATATGGGGACTGCCATGAACGACGTCATCCCTCAGCCTCATCTTCAAACTGAACAGATCAAGTGACCTCAACTACACCTCCCACGTCTTGCCCTTGAGGCCTTTTACCATCTTGGTTGCTCTCTGGAAGCACTCTAATAGTCTCATGTCCTTATACTGAGGCACTCAAAACTTCACACAGGACTTGATCTGCAGCTGCATCAGTGCAGTGCAGAGTGGTACAATCATCTCCCTTGGCAAGCTAGCTATGATGTATTAGATGCATCCCAGGACTTGCTTGGCCCTTCTGGCTGTCAGGGAGCACTGTTGCCTCATATTCACCCTAACATAAACTCAAACCTCTAGATTTCTTTCTATGAGGCTGCTCTCCAGCCCCTTGTCCCTCAGTTTGTACCTACAACTGGGATTACCCCATCTCAGGTGGAGAATCTGGCACTGGCTTTTATTAATATACATATGGTGCTAATTGCCCATCTTTCTAGCCTATGCAGGTCTGTCAGGCATATCTATTATGAAGGGACTCCAGAGCTCCTCCTAGTTTAGTACTGTCTGAAAACTCTATGTATGTTTGATTGCTGTGTCCAGATTTATAAAAAAAAACAACCAACAACAAACACATTAAAGAATACTGGCCCTAAAAGTGAGCCCTGGGGAACCCCACTGGTGAATGATACCAGCCTGATGTAGCTCCATTTACCATAACCCTTTAAGCCTGACCCAACAGTCAATTGCTTACCCTATGTATTATGGACTTGACTAGCTGTGTGCTGGACATTTTGTCCAGATGTGCACTGTGAGAAACCTTTGTAAGCTTCAAAAACCCTGACATCTACTGGCGTCTTCCTTCAAGTGGAGTAAGACCTACCTAAGTAAATCAAACACAAGGATTACAAAAGAAGAGCTCTTTTCTCCCCTGGAATTTTATTTATTTTTTTGTGGGGGATATAATTAACTGGGAAATGAGCTATAGGACAGGCTCACCTCATAGCAAGTAACTTTCTATTTCCACTGGGATAGATGGCAGAAATCTATGCATGCTAGTATCTAAAGGTGTCTTTGAGCTGCTTTAGATACTTTGTGAGCCTCATCTTAGCTAATCAAACTTGATCTCAATGAGGTTGTAAAAGGTAATCAGATAAGATTTTATACTTGAAATGCACACACTAAGACTGCTCAAACAGATTGAATTCCATTGATCAGTAGCACAGAGGAACTTTGCTGCACATTGCCATAAATCTCACCAGAATTACTTCTAGTTAACTTCCCATATGGTATAAAATTGCCAGATGTGCAAATATTTATGGTTCAGGAGTTGATAAGTGGGATGATTAATAGAGAAAGCTAACAAAACCTGTAGAAAAACTGGGTTTTCACTTACCTGTGCTAGGGTTTTTTGTATATACCATATCAGTATTCATGACCTTTAACTGTTCACGTGTACTATGTAAGGAGAACCCATAACCTCAGAATATTTTGACTGTGCCCAAACTCCAGAGTCTTCAAAAAAATCTCTAGATCCAGGACCTGATATTGGTGTTTAAGGCTTCACCCAGAAAGATCATTCAAGATACTGTACTCAGTCTTTTTCTCACAGTTGCATCTCAGTCAAATTCAGCTTTTGAGCTTAAAAATGCAGAGGAACGATACTCAAACAGGAAAAACAGGGGCTACACGGGTTCCTCCAGTACCTCTGTTTTTTTGGCCAGCCAGATTTTAATTCAGCATATTTTACACAATTTACAGCCCAGCAAATCCTCTCTACAGAACTAATCCTTGATATCCGTGACAGAAATTAAAATCCATCTCCCTTTCTTCCACATAGAATCACAGGGGTTGGAAGGGCCCTCAAGAGATCATCGGATCCAACCCCCCTGCCAAAGCAGCCTCCCCAGCTCATACTGCACAGATAGGTGTCCAGACGGGTCTTGAATATCTCCAGAGAAGGAGACTCCACCACCTCCCTGGGCAGCCTGTCCCAGGGCTCTGTCACCCTCACTGTGAAAAAGCTTTTCCTCATGTTGGTGCGGAACTTCCTGTGTTCTAACTTGCAGCCATTGCCCCTTGACCTGTCTCCATTAACCACTGAAAAGGGGCTGGCTAATTTGCCCTGCATCCCATGCTTAAGATAATTGTAAACACCAATTAGGTCTCCCCTTAATCTTCTTTTATCCAGACTGAACAGTCCCAGCTTCTTCAGCCTCTCCTCATAGGGGAGATGCTCCAGGCCCTTAATCATCTTTGTAGCCCTTCTTTGGACTCTCTCAAGGAGATCCCTGTCCCTTTTACACCAGGGAGCCCAGAACTGGACACAACACTCCAAAAATTTCCAAATCTTTGTATACTTTTCCCTTTAATTTCCTGATTCTGCATCCAACTGTATCAAAAACACTGACATAAGCTCGCTTGGCTATTTCACTAGCTTCTTAAATGAAAGCAGGGTAGAAATGACCACTCCTCTGCTTGTTACCAAACCAGCTGGTATGGGAATAAAAAAAGTAGGAAATAAATACCTGGTAGACATTCAAGACAGGCATGCTCTCTCTATATCTGATTGTTCTGGGAAAAGCAAGACCAAGCATTGTGCAGAATTCAGAAGATTTACACCTTTTAATATTTTGTTTTTGAAAGGGGAAGGAGCAATAACTATTTGTCGCCTTACTGCATATAATTATAGACACACAGAACTGTGTTATAAATTCAAAGGAAATCAATACCATAGCCTGGCAAATGACACGAACTGTGAAAGGTGTTCAGTTTTTCTACAATATTGTCTTTCCTGGCTAAATAAAAATAAAAATGATTTGATGTTTTCCTCCTTTCCTAACTTCTTGCTTATAAGCAGTTATATAACATAATTGAATGGGTCCAATAATAATATAGCAATCATCCCAAACTTCATTTTCAGCCTCTTTCAAAACAGACAACACAATCTGTTGAGTGGCTGCAGTAACACTTCATTACATAATATTAAAAGGATAACCAATTCAGTTTCATCACCACAGACTCTAGGTATTCCTCTTCCTATGTACAGCAGCCTGAGGTCACTTTTTGGAAGGCAGCTGATGTGAAAACACACAGAAATGCTCATAGGTTATACTTTTACCTGTATATTTAATCTGTCTGGGATATAAATAAACATTGTAGCAACCTGTCCAGGTCTCTCACCAAGCAGTGACATTAGACATTACACTCAGACCCTTCTTTTTTGTGACTTTATGCCTTAGACCCCATGATAGAAAAACTGTATACTTCAGTTTAAGATGAGGGACAGAGGGGATCTGCTGAAAGTATATCCCCTTCTTCCTATGCACTCCTGTGATCAGACTTACTATTTCATGGAAAACACTTGGTTTTTCTCCTCCTTTTTCTTGGAGAGAGAGCTCTGAGTGTGTGAGTTCTGGATGAAACACATGAAGGTGTGGACCTCTTCAGCACTGCAAAGCATGAACTTGTGGTTTGGACAGACAGCCCTTGTAACCCCTTTGCCTCTTGCAGGAGAACGCCAGAAACCTGATGTGGTTCTCATGCAATCATGGATATGAGACCTCTTCTGGTGTGCTCAAGTCTACCTGGGCATGCTGTCGAATGGCAATCCCACTGCTGAATACAGGCACGGCTTGCTAACATAACATTACAATTTTTGAGTGAAGTTGAGTGTTTAGTCTCACAGGCTAGTTTCAATTCCAAGCTGTATCTTCTACTACATAAGAGCATGAAAAGGACCTTGTTCCCACAGCAGTTACAGCAACTTACCAGTGCTATCACTGGAAGCAGAAATGATGTGAAAGAAATTGCAATTAATTTCCTCAAGCAAGTATCTCTGCTAGCGGCTGCACACTAATGTAAAAAGTGTATGGCCCGACACATACTAAATAATAGTAAGATTTTACTCACTATCAGGCTTTCCCTAAGCCTGTAAGCTTTACTGCAGCTTTTCTGCATCTGGTATAGTCTCCTGCAGCTGTATGCAACTTCCTCTGGTAATTAAAGAAGACACAGAAACACATATCTCCCCCCCCCCCCCCCCCCGCCCACCTCCCCCCCAAATTATTTTAAATATTACCATCAGAACACTGGATTTTCTTTCCTTCCTTATTACATAAATTGACTTCAAATAAAAAGTACTCTCACTTCCACACAGGTTTCTGTACTCTCTAAAGCAGTAATATGCATAATACTTAAAATTAATGCAAAAAACAAATGAACTACTGAATGCAGCAGGATGACTCAGTCAGTCAAGTTAAGGATAACTGTTTGCTCTATAGATGATGTTTCTTTTTCAATATCTGTCTCTTTAACCTTCCTATAACTGTTTGGGTTTTTTTCCCATGATAGAAAATCTTTATTTTTTAATAGGGTCATTTAAACCTAATCCATTCTGCTAGGGAAAAAGAAAACCAAACATAAACCAACAGAACATGATGTGCCATCTTATCTTCAAACAGTCAGTATACTACAAAGCATACACCTAGGAGGTATAAACGAACAAACAAACAAACATCCCCAAAAAGGTGCACTTCACTAAGTGCATAGCTCCACTTAGTACAATGATAATACAATTTCTGATAAACTCTGAGCATCTATGCTTTTAGCTAAGCATCTGGGTCTCAGTTAGAGAAATCAAACACTTTTACAGATGTAATTTCAAAATGCTGAATGAGCGGAACTGTGAGTGCTAAAATATGGAAGAAAAGAAGAAAAAAAAAGAAAAAAGATAAAAAAAGAAAAAAGGGGAAAATTCAATATTATTTCAATTTTTTTTAGGATTACACGATAAATTTGTGATTTTAAGGGAGGGTCTGACTAGTGTGGTCTGAATGTCTACCATTGTTTATGCAGTGGGAGTGTGGGACAAGTTGGTAATCGTCAGTAGCATAAATGGTGGAGAATAAACAGCAGAGAATTACTGTGCTATCTGTGCTTGTATAAAGTAAAAGCTTCTTCTGTAGAAAACTGCTAGATGAGAATGGCACCGGCTAGATCTCAGTGCTGTGATTCAGAATTCTCTTTCCCAAGCTTCATTTTCAGTGTTTGGGAGCTCTGACAATCACTTGGATAAGGAAAACTGCACACTTCAATTATCTCCCAATGTCTGACAGAGAAGAACACAGAGTTAATAATGGGCATTATATCTATTTTTTGAATCAGTGATTCAGAATGCCTTATTCTGCATTCTGCTTGCAGGTTTTGGTGAACTGAATGTTCCCCAAAAGACTTAAGAAAACTATTGTATAAAGCCAAGAACCAGTAGGCAGTTAGCGACTATGTGGGATGTTTAATTAAAAATCAGATTACATAAAAATAAATATAATACTCTTATTGGGATGGGGTAAATTTTAGGTTTTTTTAAATAACCACTGTGGCATCTGATCAGGAGATCACCATGTACAAGCGAGTACTGGTAACAGTTCAGTTATTTCCCAAATTTCTGTGGATTAAACCTCATCATTAATAAAGAAAATTAATTATATCTCACTACAAAGCTATGAGCATAGTTTGTTCTTCGATACCAGTATCTCCATTTTCTTTTTAACACAAACACATTTTAAGTGAGTCACTTGGCTGCCAGTTCTGTTCACAGTTGGGAAATTTAATGCCTGAAAAGGTGAACCACAAGTCAATTAAGACAGTTGGTCAATATCTGCCTTGCTGTTTTAGTGAAAGGAAATTAAGATGGTAAATTTTCATTGGTTCTGTTCATTGGTATATATTTACTGTCAATAAAGAGGGAGGTTCTTTAAACACTGCTCTGTCTAACTTCGGTTAAACTGATTTTAATTGATTCTTGACACACATTGATATGTTTTCCTCTAAGAAATGCTCAGTATATCTAATTTATCTTATTTTCTTCATGGCAATTACATCTAAATAATTATGTGTAACCACTGGCTGTAAAGATCTCATGAACAAGAATTTATAAGATTAAGTTAGCAACAGGCAGGTGTTTGGAGAGTGCAACTTTGAGTTTGATCAACATTTTGCTGAATTTTGCAACTCACAGAAAATTATTTTAGGTAGTTGCAAAGTGTGCTGCTATCTGCTTATCACTCAAAGAAGCACACTGTCAGGACTCAATGACCATCCCTTGCCACTGGAAGGCAAAAGAAACAGCCCAACCCTTCTGTCTTACACACACATATAAAGAGGAGAAAATAAGCTGCAAATGCTCTTTATTTCCCTCTTCCTCCTCTGGGACTGAAAGAATATGTTCTGTTTGAGTATCTCTTCCTGTTTTCTAATATAACCTGCCATATGGAAGAAAGAAAAGAGAATGAATCACTGACTTCATATGGGGTAGAATGAAGGGGAAAAAGGCACAGAGAAGATAGGAAAGGCAATCTGAACACAGCCCTGAAATCCCCCCAAACAGTTCCAAACAGCAATTTGGCTAATGGCAGTAATTTGGAATGGCTGTGCATCCCTAAAAAAGCACAAGGGATGTGGGTGGAGAGTAGATTAAGCGTATCAGTCTCTGATCCACTTCCCACTGCCTGGCTAGCATGCATGTCCTCTGCATCCCTTCACACAATCTGGTGGTGCTGGTGGGAGGACCTTCTGGTCCAGAGCTTCTGCCGTATGGAGCAGCTTTCTGAAATGTGTCTGCTTCAGTGAGTCACCATTCCAAACTAGAGCTCTTCCTCCCTTTTAATGACTCTCCCTCTATTATTAACTTTTTAAGAATGCAAATGTTTTATTTAGCTATGGAAACCAACCACAATGCCATCTGAACAAACGAGCCTAGACAGCCAAGTTGTACTCAATTACATTTGAAGCGTGTTCAAACTCTATGCGACTGAGTGGCTTTTAGCACTCACATACTGTAAAAAGGCCTGATGATCACATTTAAGGAACAAGCTTGGTGTGACACAACAGCATCTACACAACAGCAACTGATTGGTGAGCATTGCCTCTACAAACTCTGAAACGATGGCCCAAAAGGAGCCTTGAAACTTTCCTAAGGTCTTGAAGAAGAAAAATTGTTTTTATTCTTGCCTTTCCTGCCAAGAAAAGCCACCTAGAAATTAACAACATTGGGACTAATATAAACAGAAAATATGTTGTTGCTGAAGAAATACCAAACCTATATAAATCCTATAACACAAATAATTGAAGCTTATATAATTGCTCTAGGAACTAAAAAAAAACACCCAAAAAACAAAACCCCAAACTTCTTGTGAGATTTACATTTCAAATCCATAGTCTCAGAACTGGGTGTGTGGGTTAAGATGGAAGTTGCTATTTCAATAATGCACAGACCTAAGCAGCAAGGTGCAAAAAATGTGCAAGCTACATTTTGAAAGTGACTTCTATTGCTAAGGAGCACTTTATAAATTAGACATTTATCTGAATTTACTCAAGCAGTTTTTATGATGTCTTTCTTTGTAGAAAAGCAAATCCTTACAGTCTCAGTTCACAAATGTTTTGGACAGTGTCCTGCCATGCCATCTGGGGCTAGCTAGTTGTTTAGGCAGAGCATTTGCCCTCAGTTCAAGATCTCTTTTTAGATGGGTATAAGTAGGTACTGCATTTGCTAGTCTGAGGTAAGATCAATAAAATTGATTAAGAATCTGTAACAGAGACCCAAAGAGCCAATCTTGCATGCTACCTCTTTAATTTCCCAAGGTGACATGCTGCTTTTTGTACTTATATGTGATTCATAACTTTTCTGGTAGAAGAGACAACTTTGCTCCCTTGTCTCAAATTTTAAATTATACTTGCACAATATGAAATGTGAAGTGTCTATGGCTGTCAGCTCCTGGAACTACGAGGACTTTACTAGAGACAATTTTAATTAAGGTAGCATTAGAGGTTAGCACTTCACACATGCCTATTTCATAGGCCTTTTCAGCTTTCCACTTTCCTGCCAGGTAATATTGGTATATAATTTATAAACTTTTTCTTCTATCATAATCTACTTGAAACATATTGTTAATATACCAACAGGAATACCTGTTCCCTACTATAAATTCCAGGAGCAATGCAAAAAACCTCAAACATATTTGAGTAACTGTTACATGACAAATTATTTGGAAAAATACACCTATATTTGCATGAAATTATATATGCCATTTGAGGAAATACTGAATACATCATTCTCAGCTCTGATTTACAACCTATTTCTCAAAACAGCTGCTATAATACTTGAAATATCGTTATCATTAACTTAGCAAGACACTGATGAATAAGTATTTCTATACACATAATAAGTCTGGTTCTCACTTGACTTCAAAGTCTCTTTACACTGCTGGTGACACTGAAAAGTTTTAAGGCAAATGGAAAAATGAGTGTAAAGCAAGCAAGTAAATGACTTCTTCAGGCTGAGGAGAAAGAAGTTTCAAAATGACTATGATATTGGGCTTTTTTTCTGCAGTTCAAATCCAACAAATTTAAGTTTTAATGCAAGAAGCCATTCACTATTTGACAATGATATCTAGAACAACTTTTGTTTCTCACATAGCACAGTAAAACCATAATAATCAATGATAACCTCAGCAAAAGGCAGATAAGTGGTGGAGTCGCCATTTCTGGGGGTATTTAAAAGATGGTTAAATGTGGTACTGAGGGACATGGTTTAGCAGTGGTTGTCAGCTTAGGGTGATGGTTGGGCTTGATGATCTAAAGGGCTCCTTCTAACCAAGACAATTCTACAATTCTAATACTTGTCTAAGAACTAGGAATACTATCAAGAAGTTCTTAACATTCTTAGTTCCTAACATTTCTAGAAGAATACACATTGCATTTTCTAAACCTTTATATTATTTTAATAAATATATAAAGCCCTCCTGCATAGTAGTGGCACAATAGCACACTAAACTTTCTTCATATTAAAAATTAAAATTGAGATAGGAGTAAAACTCACTTAATATGTAATAAGGGAAGCATATTCATTGCAATTTGAAAAATGCAGAGTTTTAACACTGTTTTGAATATATGAAGAGCACGAACTGAAAGTAGAAAATTTGTAACAATATTCTTCACAAGTGCTTACACTCAGGTGTCTTTTCAGAGCACCTTGCGGGAGAGACAAGGAACAGAGAGCCATTATTCAGGAGATAGGATAACATCTTTGTACATCATTACAATACTAGCCCTTTGGAGTAGTCTTTCTTTAATTCTTGCCATTGGTTATCTGATGATCCTATATGCAGTAAAACTGAATTGAGAATACAACCATGAAAAACAGCAAGGTTTGAGGTTCAATCAGAAGATCATTAATGTGAATAGCAAATTTTGAATGGATTTAAGAAAGTTTTGGATTAAAGCTGGGATAAAACCTCTCTCCCTTACACAGAACAGTGCACAAATCTTTAAGAAGCTGTATAACAAGACACTGTGACGCTGAGAAATTGCAAAGGAAATCATGTTCTTATGAGGACCAGTACAAGTCAATGATATTGAAACCTTTCCAGGGCAGGTCTATCCGGCTTTTTGAAAGCAGAAGATGCATATAATTTATTAAATTTATCAATAATTTACATATGTTGGAAGAAGATGATGCAGAGAGTCTGTGCTACATCAGCTGCTGAAGCCAGAGGAGGGAAAATCACAATTTACCAGTCGGTTGTCTGTGGAGACAGAGTTCACAACAAGGCTTGCCATCAGCTATGGTCTATATTATCTCTTGCCTTTCTGATCAATGAAATGATGGGAGGGTAACTTTTGTGGACTATTTCCTTTTCAAGAACTGTTCAAGAGGATGGCCTCAGACTTCTCTAAAATTGTGAATGACTGTGTATCATTAACGAATGTTAGACAGCAGCAAACCCCTAAAATATCAGTAGAGATAACTCTATGTGCTGAGAAAGACTGTTTGAATTCCATCCACATAGGATCTTGACAGGTCTTAACTAAGCCCTGTTCCAGAAGCATGGGTAAAGCTCCTGTTTCGGCTTTTTAATTGAAAAGCCTTGGAGTTTCGTTTGGGGTGTTTTTCCCTCTGCAATGTAATGCCATTTACTTTAAAGCTTTTGAATGAAGGCACCAACTCTCCTGCAATTGGATCCTAAACTCTCCACCACCAGGTTTGGCCCATCTATCTTGATGCCTTCCTGGCAATTCTTGAGGGCTTTTGCCAAAATGACTGCAATGCTGCTCCATGCTGGCAGCTACAATGGCTGCTGGTGCCTGTGAAGGTGGCTTTAAGCATGGGGTGCAGTTCCAGCCCTGCCAAATTCAAGCTTGCTCACATTTATCACTGGGACACTTCTGGTGGTGCTGCCACTAACAAATGAGATGTAATATTGGGCTAGATGGATTACTGTTTAATCTAGTATGGTTGCTTTTATCTGCTGCAGTACAAGGTGACCTTGCTTACTGAGTACGTACCAGTTTAAATTTCACCTAGAAGCTGACCTGTGGCTTTACAGGAGAAGCCTTTTATACATAAAGATTACTTGAGTATCATTTAAGTGTCTCACTTTTGTAAAGCATTATTGATTTAGCGGGAATTACTTAACCCCAGAAACCAAAAAATATGTGGTCATACATAATACATGTATGAAAAAAGAACACAGCTATGTGCATTACATTTGAAATGGTTAACCTTAAACAATAATAACCAGAGACACTTCCCTGCTTTAATACTGATAAAACAACACAGCTCATACACAGAATTCATTGTTTATTTCTGTGGACCCCAGTTATAGCAGTTGTACAATTGCAATAAGCCTCTCCCCTCCTCCAAAAGTGTCTCGATGGTGGAAGCATACATGTTGATTTTTTTCCCCTGCTTCATAAAGTGAGTAAAAAAAAGCAAAACAAAACAAAACAAAACAAAAACCCCACAACAAAAGAGAGATGGACTGTGGTGCAAAATGCTTTGAGATGTAATGCTGCATCAGAGCGGCTCTGAGATTCTCTTTTCACAGAGGCCCTTGTGAGCTCCTCAGCAAGCAGCAGGAGCAGCCAGCCATTCTGGTTCAACTGGCCAAAGCCACTAGGTGCCCCTGAAATACAATGGCTTCTCAAGTGGGCCTGAGGTGCAGACACATTTCATCAACCTGCCTAGAGGAAATACGGCACTGTCGAATCAGGCAACTGTTTTGCACAGCATCGTCTGCCCAGCTGTGCATCACTTCACTGAGCTGCCCGTTGCTTTTGCCTAGCAGCCCTTCAGGGATGTGGGGCCTGCAGGCAAGGTCAGCACTAGTCAAGTGAACTGATTCCTGTTCATTAAATAAATCAGGTATGTATGTCCTTGGCAAATGTTTTTGGTTTTTTTTTGGAGGCTGCAGGCTTTCTAAGACCACACAGTTTTCAGTCAAAAGACAGGAAGGTTTCTGTGGTGTTCATCTCACTGGGTATATCAAACTGAATAATGCAGCAATTACTGAAAAGGTCACAGATGCTTTTCTTCTAGTAATGGCTAAGTAACACAAATATATGAAGGGGACGCTTTTGCATCTGTGGTTTTTCTATGCTCTTCTTTTGAAACAACTGTCAAATATGATTTGACTTCAAACTCATTTTTGGGAAGGGGCAGGTTTTTTGGTATTCCAGATGTGGAGTTAGCTGTAAAATACTGTATGATGTTACTGTTAAAGAGCAAATTTACATGTTCAAATAAGATTTTTTTTGCTGGGCATTACTGGGAACAGTGCTCACCCATTGTTGCACTCTCTCCCTTTCAGAGGGGTCTCTTTATGTAACCACAAACAAAGAAACACTATGTTGTTTACTTTTTGAACACAGTGCTGCCAGTTTCATACAATAGCAGGTGCCTCTAACTTGCTTTTCATAAAACCAAATATTTTATTCACTGGTTGTATTTTGACCATTTTTGCCCTAGGAAAAAAACATCTTTTTTTCTTGAAGAAGGAAACAACTCAATCCACCACCAAAACACAAACCCCACCCCAAAAAGCAAAAAACGCACACCCTTCCCCCAAAACTTTGGCATTTTGACTGCTCTCCAAAATGTCTAGGCACAAGGGGGCCATATTAGAATTACAGTCTTGCTATATCCTTGGTCTGTGATCTGTGGTTTCTACAAGCTGGAGTGCTTCCCTCTGTGATGCATTGGTATCTCTTCCTGAAACAAGAGGCTTTATTTTGTGAGAATAATAAATTATGTGACACTGTGATAGAAATAGTTCTGCCAGAAAGATGAAGCTACAGAAAAGTATTGCAATGCAGCACAAAATAAAATAAAAAAAAAGAGCAAGGAACTTTTGGAAGTTTTGCTGAAAGTTTTCTTACTGGACATCTGAAAATGCATGTATGTTACTTATAAAGTGAACTATGTTCTTGAGATTTTTGTGGGGTTTTTTTCAAAAATACTGCAGTGGAAGGGGTTTTCTTTATTTATCCATCACTTATTTATTGTCATTTCAGATCTCTGATACCAGGCCTGGGAAGACTTTCTTCCTCATGAGTGATGATTCTCACTTATGTATTGCACTTAATCTACTGGAAAAATCACCCCATTTTCACTAATATAATCCCATTTTTCAGATTGAGTTTACTGAAAAAGTTCAGCATAAATTTTCCCAGCGCTTTCCCAAATAGGAAATCCCGTTAAATCTGCAAAGCAATGCAGTTTAATGCCCTGGCTATAAAAGCTAAAATCACTATAGATTTTTAATCACTAGCCTTTGTTGCCACCTCGGTGCTCTTTAATGCATGCACCATTGTGAATCACAATGAAGATTAGTGCTTAATAGATGCTGTCAGTTTTTCAATACTGACTTTGTGCAACAAATGTTTCTCAGGTAAAACAGGAAAATGGAAATATTTAAGAAATCACTATTATTTAAGAAAATTTTCAAACATTATCAAAGAAAACAAACAATAGAAAACACATTCTTTCAGCCTTATCTTGACCTTGATTTATTTAAGTTGCCAGAGCAAAGAAGAGGATACATTATCCATGCAGAGGTCTTATCATCTTTCTATAATGCAGAGAGAGGCTACTGATGAATCCTGAACAAAGCAGGTTGTCACCACAGCTTAACAAATGTTAACAGTTACCCAAAGACTACTATAATTCCTCCATCAGTAGACTAGACTGAAAAAGTCCACTTGCTACACATTTTTCTTCATACTTGCAAAGCTTTTCTTACTGTTAATTCCTTCTCCTCTTTGGGATGGACCAGAAATTAACACCATGCAAAACTGTATCACCTACTCTGGTTATCATTAACTTAGAGCTGTGGTCTGTTGGATTTATAACACAACATGCTTTTATGACATCATCCTTTGTTTAAATAGCTGCATCCAATGTATTATGATACAAACAAACAATCCGGAGCAACTTCCACTACCCTGGATGAAGATGTCCCCCAGTTTATTGTTGACATTGATGCATTGCTTATTCTAAGATTGGGAAGGATATTTTAACTGCAATGATACCAAATGCAACTAAAATCCAGGTCATATTATTTAAAAGGAATAATATAAGACAAAAAAGAATAGGATTAAACTTTAGCAGATGGGTTAGCACAGGGCCTTCCCATGCTATCAACATGCCATGCAGCCCAAAATCAACTACTGAAAAGGAGTGTCTCTGGGGATCAATTTTAATATTGCAGAGAAAACTGTTACTCTCAGTGCAGAGGAATTAGTTGCAAATATAGTTTTTAGAGCTTTTTCCTTCTGTTTCCTTTCTTTTGCTTTGCTGCTCCAGTCAGCATGCTTAAAGTACGACATGATTGACAGCCTCTTAGTGGTGCTGCATTTCAAAGATCAGGCAGACATCCATGGCTTTCACTGGAGCAGATCTGTGGGGAAGGTCCAAGCTACAGTGAAGCACAGGTCACTGACTGCAATCCTCCTGCAAGAATGAAGTTGCAGTCTATGAAGCAACAGGATGCAACAGAACAAAATAAGAAAGGGAACAAAAGAGAAGGGCGAGGACGGGGATGGATTAAAGCAAAACCATAGTAACAGAGGAGATACTGTGGCCAAAAAATAGAGGAGATAAGGGAAAAAGAAAGCTAGAGACAAAAGAAAGTCTGTTTTTCTAGAATGTTAAATGGTCAGAGGAGAAGGAAAGAGATTGAAGATGGAAGATTCTGAATTTTTCTGGGCTCAAGATGTAATTTATTTTATTACTCTGACCAAACTCTTCCTATTCTATACAACTCAATAATAATCTATACATAAATATAGCACCTAAGCTAAATTAAAGAAAAAAAAAAAGGGAAGAAGAATATTGCTTAAGAGCAGAGTTTTTATGGCAAAATCTATCATTCAGATAGAAGGAAAAAATTCGATAATCTGTTTCATTAAACAACAAATCTTTCCAAATTGGAAAAAAAATATGGGAGTTTCATAGCAGGATCACTGGCATGTGCAGAAAGGTTTTAAGGTGCAGACTGGGATTCAGGAAATACAGGCACGTACCTGGCCTCTGTTACTGATGCTCCACTTGGGTTTGAGTCATTGTCAGTTCCCGGTCTTGGGTCATTCTCAGTTCTTCAACACTCCTTTCCTCTCACCACTTTCCTCATTTGTGTAATTGATATGTAAGCCCTTTGGGAACTGACAGCCTCTTGCCAGGAGAGCCTGAACTACTGAGAGCCTTTTAGCTCTCAGCTAAGTGATAGCTGCTGCCTCTTCACAATCCTGTATCTCACATAAAAATTACTCTTGATTTCACTCTGCTCAGCACATTGTGTCATGCACCTGGCGATGGACTGTAAACTGGTACCGTGGTTCAGCATGAGTGCTGTACTGGCTGCACCTGTGCCAGTATCGTCAACTGCAGGCACAGAAATAGTATTGTGTTGCCAGCCTGTATGTTCTGTGGGATGACAAGCTCTGCCCAGGGTCTTCTCATGAAATGGGGCTGGGGATACTGGGTCTCCCCTTCCCTCATGTGCTGGGGATAGACCAGAGCTGCTGTGTCCATATGAAAGCTAGGGAAGGGATCCCTGAGAGCAGTGGGACGCAGGACAAGGAGACGCAGTTACTTTGTGCTCCAAGGTGGGGCTGAGCCCTCATGCAAGGGGCCATGGCTACTGGTTAATCGTGTATGACTTTAAGTTTGGGTTAACTAAGGAATAGCGAAAGAAAGATGCTCTTCTCATGCCCAGCCACTATAATTTCCAATAAAACTTCCATTCCCTGTACTTACACAACAACTATTTCTTTGGTATTATTGCAGTGAAATGCAAGTGTTGTTGCCATTTGCAAAACACAACATAAATATCTGAGTAATATTTCTGAACTAAAACCTTTTTTCTGTTGGTTTGTTTTTCCACCAAAGCCAGTGCTGCTTTTGTTTTTGCTGCATGTAATTCTATAAGGGTGCTTTTATTAAGACGAACCACACACACTCAGATGTTTCTTATCTTTGTGCCTTTGATCCTGTGAGAGTATGAAAGTTGCACTGCAGTTAGAATCGTTCTTACAGGAAAAATGAGGAATGCAGTATTTAGATTTTGTTTCCATTGAAATTTTTTCTCATTGTATCTCCACATGTTGTCATCAGCATTCCAGAGTCAAAGGGGGAAGGAGTTCAAAGGAGTGAGAAACAAGCCCATGGAAGGAGCTTATCAACCTCAGACACCATAGTTGAGCATATACAATATTTCCTCAACATCCACTTTCTATTAAAACCACTACGATTGATACACTGGACCCAGCTCTTAATATGACTTTTCTGGGGACCACAAACTTGGTGGCTTCAGAGTCACACCAAGAAGCCTGCTTCTGTTGATAAGCAATTATCACTGGGATGACAGGAGGGAAGATAAAGTCTTAGTCTGTAAGACAGGAAGACGGTACCATTCACCCCAGTGTTATCAGTATTTCAGGGTGGTTACTTCTGAGGAGCAAACACATGGGAAGTCAGATTGCTTGAACATATTTATCTAACACAATAAAGAGACCGAATGCAAATTAAATACATCCACAAAGAAAGGAATTCATTAGCACATTTTCATAAGCTTTAATAATAAAATTCCTCTGGACTTACTGAAAACAGAGTCAAGCTCCAGATTTGAAAATGGAGCTGGAGCAGCAATGCTCTGAGCACATGGAACAGAAGGTTAATAATAAGGATGGACAGAGATAAAAGTAACTGATCTATGTCTGTGAAGAAAAGTACTCATGGAAAATGAAATATTTTATAAACCTAATATTTGGAAAAGAACACCAAGCTAAAAAGTTTATAGAATAGTATTCAGAGATTTGGATTATAAAAAGCTATGTCAAACAATACAAATCCTCAACTTGGAAAACTAAGCAAGATGAAATTTAAATGTATATTTAATGCCTGAAAAGATGTTTTGCAAGATATTAGCACATATTCACTTTCTTCTTGTCTCAAATATTTCACTGTTCTGTATCTGAGTAATTTCTCCAATGAGAGGTCACAGTAGCTCTATATTGGATACACAACCACACTGTATGTTAAACCTCTGGTCTCTTCAGAATGAAAATACCTTAAGCTAATTTTAAACACCAGTCTCGGCCACCAAATAAATGAGTCAAAAAGCCCAAAACAAACTAAACCCCAAAAAGAAATTGGTTTCCTATATGTAACTTCAGAGATGGAGAAGTTCTACAACATTGTTCTGCTATGACATCATCCTACTTCTTCTGAGTAACAACATTAAGCATAATCACAACTGAGGCAGCAAGTCACCTCCAGCTATCTGGTGTGATCTGTGGATCTACTAACCTGCTAAAAGCAGTGATCAAGATACGCAAAATCCACATCTGCTGGTTTACATTTACAGCTATGGTACAGACATGTAGGGCTTCACTCTAGCCATCTTATTCCTTGAGAGAGTCCTTTCAGTAAGAATATTATGCTTAGTTGGTAAAACTGATTATACCTTTGATTGCAGTTGATGATTTGGTATAATCTAGCTAAACATATCTCGAGATGTACTGTCAGAAAATCTGCAGCTAAGGCAGCAGTTTCATATAAGCAAGGTCAGCAGAACTGAACAACCACAAGTATGTATAAGGACGTGTGAGCAAGGTAAGTCAGTACCCAGCATCCAATATCACTGTGACTGTCCCATATGATAGGCTTATCTTTACAAGTGTACCATTTAATACAAATCTGCTTCTCTGTCACTTTCATTCTTACAGTTTAGTTAGTTTTGCACTGCCAAGAATCAGAAATAAGCCCACAGAAGGTGCTGTATCTGCTATATAAACGAACACCGGATTTGTCAACGGGAGACTCAACTGTTAAAAATTTTCCAAATGTTTATCTTGAGCTTGGCCAAATTTGGAATTTTCAGTCTGGGAAAGTGTCTTGAGTATTGTATTAGGTGTTCACAAGGTCAACCTTTTGTGCTATGAGAAGCCTTCCCATGCCATCTTGAGATAAGAGAAGAACATACAGTTGTAATTACCTAGCAGTTAACTGGGGTATTATGAAGAAGGCGTCTTCTGTGAAACTCTACTTCTGCAATGGACCCAAACTCCAGAAATGGAAAAAGAGGAATGTGCTTTGCTCTAACGTTTGATATTCCCAGACATAGAGACCCAGTCACTCCAGGAATCATGGTCACCTCTCTATCCCCGCTAACATAAACACACACAGCCAAGACAAGATCTTCAAACACATGATCCTACCAGAAGATGTGAGAAGGAGGTATCAGTTTTGGTTGCCTGATATACAGGTGAATCTGAGCAGATTTAATTAACAGTACTGCTTATTCAAACTTTCTGATATAATTTCACTTATCCCTACTTTATTAGATCATACAAGAGTTTACTATATCAATACTTTAATGCTTTTTTCCCCATCCTTTCTTTCACACTCTCACATGCCCTTTCTGCTACTCTGCAATTAAGAGATGCTTCTGGTGTTCTGCTCAGAGCCCAGGTTGCAGATGTCAGGCTGAAAATGTCTGCATATACTGATTATGGATACAAAGGAGCGTACTGTCAGCTTACGTGAAATGATCAAAACCCACTGTACCCTACAGTTCTGTGCTGCTCACACTAGGTAGGAACTCTGCTTCTCTGTCATTTACTATCACAACAAAACACATTAAACCAGTATGTTATATTTTCTAAAAGAAATAATTTTACTTTGCAGGGATTCAAAACTCCAAAGAAAATATCTGTTACTATGTTCTAAACTTCATACAATAAAGTCCTATTCAATTTACCGCTGGTATCTTAGCATCTTTGTAGCCAATATATTAATGTCAGCAATCAGATCCATGAATATTTTTTGCATTTAATAGGTATAATTTCCATGAATCATTAATGGAATCAGTAGGAGGACATAATACGTATGCAAAAAAATGAGGTGGTGCCCTTCAGAGTCCTGGAGGGATTTCATCAGCACAAACCAGCCTGTTTCTTTACTCTACAAAGCCAGGGTTTTTCTCTGAATTATGCATTTCATAGAAATCTGTAATGCAACTCTGAGAGGCCACACTGGATTTTTGTTTCACGTTTTATGAGCAAAAAATAAAAATCAACTCTTAGCACAACAGAAAGCTAGATGTCTGGAAATAAAGCTGTTTCTTAGCCTCATACATATTGAGCAGTTTGGCTAGCGCAATCAATTCATGCCCCCCACCCTGATTTAATGCAAGGTGACTGGGTGAAAATGGTCGGGTTCTACTGGCTTTAGAAGACTGAAAAATTTAAAAACAATTTAGTTCATTTATGCTCTGAGAGTTTACTAGTGCTTCATCACAAAGAGAAAGGAGTAGGAATAATTCAATCATTTAGAGCTTCACTTAGGTTGTAAACTGTAAGCAAGTTTCAATACTTTGATTCTACTTGAGATCAATATTGACTTTAAATGGCAATGGCTCATGGACTACACTAAGCCTCTTCACATCGAGATTTGCAGAACACCTTCTTTTGGTCTGTGAGTCATAATCATATACATTTAAAATGCGAATGACTTGCTGTGGCTGAGTACCTTATCTAGTGATAACTGCAGGTAGTGGGCAAAGTTTTCTCTTCCCTTAACACTCCAAGGCAAGAAACAGCAGTAAAATCTTGCCTTTAATTATCCATGCATTTCTACTCTGTTTCCTGTCACCTGTAAAAACTCTCCTCTAATATCTGGCACTTCAAAAGAACTGCTATGCGTGTTATTTTCAAATCTTTCTCAACCCATTTGAGGAAGAAGAGTCTCTATGGATAGTTATTTTTCCTGGCTCACAGCGCCTCTGCTATGGGAAAGACATTTATCAGTTTCCTCTGATGCTTGGCATATATAGAAAAGGATTAAAAAGGCAATGCTGCCTATTCATGAACCAACTGCAATGTGGTGTATACAGTGAATCAGTACATACAACACCAATAGCTTTCATGTGAGCTGTGGCTGTATCTTGCAGGCTTTTATCCAGTACGTGTCTGGCCTAGAGCTGATTTGCAAGAGAATCTCACCACTGGCTTCTCAGACTGTACATTTTGCAGCAACTTCAAGAAAACAGTAAGTGGAAGCAAGCAAGAAAGTGTTTTTCCCATCATATTGACTGAAGCATTGTACATTGTTTTGAGGCATCTTTCTTGCCACATTAAAAGTACTCTATGTGATGTCCATCTCTACTACAGCTCAGCTAATGGTTTGCTTCCCTTCTTTGGTGCTTGATACCATGATTAGGCTTATATGTCAGCTGGGGCATACATACGTTCTTCACAAATGTCATACTTTACAGCATGAGTTTCCTTGTGCTCAGCCTGCAGCTGTTAGTCAAAATACTTTTCAAATTTACTCACTTTTGAGCACAGCACGGGGTTAGAAGTTCTGTGTTAAACTTGGGTTCCTCACTAAAAGAAGGTCATTGCATTGCTGGACTGGAAAATTGGAATTGATTAACTGAGGGAATTATTTATTTAAACATAAGTGGTTAGAATGCCCCTAACATGTTCTTGGAAAAGAAAGACCTTTACCACCAAAATATGTATTTCAAATTGTATCATAGGCATCTCAGGCATAGGTATCGCACTTTGAATAGAGCCAACATGATGCATGATGGTTGTGACATCTCAGAAAGCTGTGCCATGTAAGCAGAAATTTGGTGTATCTTGTAATTGTCTTAAAAGGTAGATTATCAGACGAATTAGTAGGTGGAATTCCACAGCAGGCTCAGCTCAGTAGTCATTTACAGGCATGTGAGAATTGGGATTAGAAGGATCTTTTCCAGTGATATCCCTATTGTTCTTACATAGTTGCACTTTTTATGATAGCAGTGCAGAAGAAAAAAAGATGTCTGAAGTAACTGCGATTGCATTATCATGCTAAAGCTCATTTCACTACAGCTTCCTGAACATGACCTTCCATTTTCCAAGACATACTAAAGCAATAAAGCTTAACAGGATTCTTACGAGTTGTCTAGGCCAAACAATCACTGAAACTATGAAGTTATGCCAAAAATTATTCTAGTGCCTGAATCTAGTAATAAATTAAATATTTATAAAAGTTATTAAATACCATATTGTAAACACAACAGTTTAAAAAACAAATCACAAGATATTTATTAATAAGACATTCAGGTTGCAAAGTTACCTGACAACTTCACACAAATATCTGCTCCGGATTTGTTGATTTTTTAAAGAAGACTCGTTAAATTAAGAATTCAATTCAAGCACAGGTATCAGACTACATTTAATGAATGAGATGGGAGTGAAATGGAGAAATTGGTGTACTCATAAGTCAGAATTCCAAAAAGAGAGGTGGTAAGAGTAGGAGACAGGGCACACCATGCAATTGATGTTAGGGGAGTTGTTTTTCCTTGTTATAAGGAAAATAAATCTACATTACATGAGTGTATATCACTACTTTATGGAAATAACAAAGTAGCACAAGTATGAGCTTCTGTTAACTGCTGTACACTGCTAAAAATGTATGTGTGCATGGTAGGGCAATTCTGTGAGTTGACTGTCACTGGAGGCCAGGTGCCCACCACAGCAGCTTTATCACCTCTCAGCCGGGCAGGGGATAAAAGATATAACAAAAGGCTCCTGGGTTGACCTATGGACAGGGCGACATCACTTGCCAGTTACTGTGATAGGCAAAACAAACTTAACCAAGGAAAATGAATCTAAGTTATTACTCAATCATAAAAAGATAGGATAAAACCAAATCTGAAGAACCCTGCCCCCACCCCTCCTTTCTTCCCAGGCTCAACTTTGCACTCCATTTCTCTGCTTATTACTCCCAACGGCACATAGGCATGAGGAATGGGGGTTGGGATCAGTTCATCACACATTGTTTCTGCTGCTCCTTCCTTCTCAGAGGGAGAACTCCTCACACTCTTCCCCTGCTCTAGCATGGGGTTGCTCCCACAGGAGACAATCCTCCACCAACTTCTCAAACATAAGTCCTTCCCATGTGCTTCAGTTCTTCACGAACTGCTCCAGCGCAGGTCCTCCATGGAGTCGCAAGACCCACCAGCAAACCTGCTCCAGCCTGGGCTCTAGTCTCCATGGGACCACAAGTCCGGCCAGGAGCATGCTCCATCACAGGTTTCCCATGGGCTGGCTGCATATGGAATCTCTGCTCCACAATCATTGTCTGTAGGCTGCAGGGGGACAGCCTGCAGCACCTGGAGCTACAAGCTCCAGGGGGCTTCAGGGGAATCTGTTCTCCAGCATCTGGAACACCTTCTCTCCCTCTGTTTTCACTGACCTTGGTGTCTGCAGAGTAGTTCCACTCACAGCCTCTCACTCCTCACTCTAGCTGAAATTCCAGCTGTTTTGTTGTGGGTTTTTTTCCCGCCTTCTTAATATGTTATCACAGAGGCGCTACCACCATCACTGCTGGGCTGGGACTTGGCCAGTTGTGGGTCTGTCTTGGAGCTGGCTGTCATTGGCGCTATTGGGCTTGGGGGGAAGCTTCTAGGAGCTTTTTGCAGAAGCCACCCTTACAGCCCCTCTGCTACCAAAACCTTGCCATGCAAACTCAACACAGCTGGTTTTCCAAGAAAAGATGAAATGTGCTAAAAAAAGAATAAATAGAAGAAAACATTGTAATAAGAACTTCCTAGGTCTTTGAGGTTTACTCAAATGCATAAAAAAGTATACATATAGAGACAATTCTTTAGATGGTCGGTTTTGTTGTACTTATTTTTCCTTGTGGATTTTGGAAGAAACATTGCTTATTTCTAACACCTGGGGTTTTTTCAATATGTCTTTTTAAAAAATCATATATGCAAACTGGAACAGGCCAGTGGATGCAGATGGTATACAATACAACAGGGAAGAAAAGAGATTTAATGGCAAAGAGAAGAATGCAAGATTGATTAATATCAATTTGGACAAAATTAGAATGACCTACAATTTCTGTTCAAACACATGTAGAACTGAACCTTCCAGAATTAAGCAGCCCTAGCAGTCGTGTTCAGTTTCTTGGTTTTTTAAATTCTGTTTATAAAAATACCTTGTAATTTTTTCTGACAGACCGCTGCTGCTTGTTAAGTGGATGGCTGCAGGTAACTGGTTCTCTGTGTACTACTTTGCAGGAGGAGATGAAGGCAGGGATTCTCGATGAGGTCACAAAGAGGAAACTTTTGTTATGAGTTAAAATAAATATACTATGAAGTGTAACTGGGTCTGCCCGGGAGAGGTCCTGAAACACTGTACATGATATGTATAAAAAGGAATAGGGCTTAAAGGTATTTCTTCCCTTTTAAAAAGTAGATCTTGAGATGCAGTCAGGAAACACTTGTGAAAACCTACAGAGAAAAGCAGAAAATACCACTAGGTAAAGCTGAAACTACCTTTGTAAAGGCCTTGTAATATATTTTTTCCTAATTTTCTAGTCTCAGTTCTTGGTAAGTGACGTGCCAGTGGGTGCACATGCACCTGGAAGCAGAAATTTATTATGAGGAATGTAAAACACAAAAATCTACTTTTTTTTTTCCCCTCCAGAACATATCCAGCAAAATAGGGCTTTTCATACAGCTTTTCTGGACAGTATATACTGTTAGAAGGGGATGCGGGTGATTGTCCTGACTCAAATTCTTTCCTTTTCCCTTTTGTTATTGTGACCTTTTGTGAAACTTGCAGCAGCAGGAGGTAAGAAGTAATAAAAATCAAGTGAGGGGATGATTTTTGAATTCTCAGTGCTCCTTTTAAGGTATTGTTCCATCAAGACTTATTGTCCCAGCTGCAGTTAAAATAATTACAGAGCAATTACAGTCTTATGAAGAAGAATGGTGTGATCTACTCAAAATGAGTAAGAGTGAGAAAGTAGTATTCCTTGGGACTGATAAAGCCACCTTATATGCATGTTCTCACCCTACAAAGACAATAAGAAATGTAGTATGTTTGACAGTTAAAAGTACCAGCCAGTGCTAAACATTTTCCATACACAGTGAGACAGAGGGTTCTTTCCTCAAAGGTGTGTCCTTCAAAATGAAAAGGCTGGTGTAGAGAATCAGTCAGACAGCTAAGAAATGTCATTTTCTTTTCCATCTTCCCATTTTATACTATTTAAATCCACAAAGTCGGCAGAGCAGTAAGATTTTTGAAGATATTTAAAGCCCCTCATGATTTAAGGGCTTATATTTGCAAGGATGGGTTCAGCACTTAGGAGGTGATCTCACATTGACCAGAAGGGGAAAAATGAAACAGAGAGTTTTCTGACTTTCATGAAGTCTTCAGTTCCTAAGTGCTGAATGATCTTTTGGAAATGGGATTACAGTTCATAAACTATTTGGTATACATTCACACTACCAGCTACAATGCAGTACTGAGATACTTAATCTGGCTATAGTAATGATAGAAGCACTGTTAAAAATAAGGGCAGACTTCTCAGTGCAACATTGCAGCTCATCAAGCAAATTTACCTTAGTCAGATAATGATTTTCATTGATTTTCAGCACTCCTTATTAAATGCAGTTGGCAATCTTGATCACCATAGATGTGAACTGATGTCTTGTTATTCAACCTGCAAATCACAGTTGCCCACCCACTGTGCATAAAGGAACATTCTCATGGAATATATGGGAAATATCATTTCTGCAGGGACTCAATGACATTTTACAGGTCTCTGATTAGTATTTAGCTGACTTTCTAAATATAGTAATCTCAGCATTAAACATACGAAATCCTAGATGAAGTCATGGTGATGCTTCTGTCGTGCATTGTATGCATAAAACCTAGCCCTTCCTCCTATCTCCTCCCTCCTGCTCTCCTGAAGGGTTTTTTAATCAGTTATACTTTGGATCATGATTTCTTTCCTCTTGAATATAGACTGGCATTGAATTCCTCTATGGTTGCATTTTAACACACCTCCGGACATCCTGCAGAACAGAAGCAAAACATAAGGAGAAACACCTAGGGCTGTAAATGTTTAAGTGACTTGGTGTCAAAGGTAACTGTGGTCCATTCTCAGCATGCTTCTTTTTTTTTTAGAAATGGATCATGCAGACACCCCAATAATTAAATAATTTACTTACTGAGGGTTACAGAAATTTCTAATGATGAAGACTGTGCACAATCAGCAGGCTGCACTCATTTGTTCTGCTGCTTAAAATCACCATTGTGAGAACATCATTGTTTATTATGGCTCACAGGCAGCAATCATTTTTCATAACATGAGGATTTTTTTCACTCATTTGCTTTCCTGTTTTGGGCTGATGAGAATAATCATCATGCAACAATTACTTGCACCTCTACAGATTATGCTCAACAATTCAGGTCACTGAATATATTCTATATACATTTGTTGTTGGGGTGCATGGTTGTTTGGTTTTTGATCCACTCTGGATTATCATCTTCTTTTCCCCTGTGCAGGGAACCCATATTAAAATCAACAAACTAAGATTGTCCAGGAGAAGGACATTTTTTCATTATCATTTGAAAGAATTCAGAATCTAAAGATGTAGAGGAAGGATTAGGTCAGGAACTATGACCTACCCACATGGACAGAAATCAGATAGCTAAATCCACTCGACACTGACTTGTTTTGTTAATTTATGTATGAATAATTTAAGCTACATCCCTTTTAACTGTTGGCAGATGAAAATACTCTATCAAACTTTTCTACAAATAGGTATAATAAAGACTAGATTCTTCAATGAACACATATTTCAATCTGCGAGTAGCAGCTGTCCATAAATACAGATCTCATTCTGGAAGGTTTGCACTTGATGTCCAATTCAGAATTTAAAATAATGATATATGAGCAATTTTTTTCTCAGCCAAAGATGCATGAGGTTGAAAAATACTTACTGAAACAATGATGATTTGAGAGCACAAGGGGGTCAAATGTGGGATGTTAGTATAAATTTTCTTCATAAATAGGCGAATTTACATAGAAAGAGTTGTTTCCTCGAGAAGATTTAGGGCTGGGTTGTCTGCCCTAGCCCACTGAGTGAATTCATTCTAAGAATTCAATATTCTATGGTAGGTGAGAATCATGAAGGCAGATGTCTGGGAGAAGGCAATAAGAACTTCACAGAGTACTCAAAACCATTCAATAGTTTTGACTATATTTTATTGGCTTTTTTCTTTTTTCTACTTTTCTTCTCATAGATGCAAAGAAGTTACAGAGTTACCATCTGTAGAAAAATTGGCAAAGCGCGTGATTTCAAGGCAAAGAGATTCAGGAATCAAGATTTCTAGGCAACAGGACATCATGGAAGGAGATACAGAAATGACAAAATGATTTATTAAGTCAAACCTGATTTTGTTGCAAAGCAGGAGTGGATGAAAGAACATCAAATAGAACTGTAAACATAGGTGCAAATCCAGCAATATATAAACTTGAAAGTATGGACAAAAGCTTTGCAAAATGAAAAAGTGTTTGAAAATAATGTGGGAATTACTTTTGATAGTGGCAATATTTTGCATTTACTGGACAATAACATCTGAGAAACTCAGAAGACCGACCAATTTGTGGTGAGAGAAAAGCCCTTTAGGCAGGAGGAGAAGAGTAAGTAAATAATGGTATTTAAGGGGAGGAAAGGAAGCAGGGCCCAGGCTAGTTTGAATGCATGGGAACAGCTGAGGACAGAAATCATAGAGACAGGTATCAGAACACATCTTTTCTGTAGTGGTGGTATTAAAACATTGATGACCAAGATAACTTAATTGTCACAAAGGAATATATAGAGACAGGAAATTACAATGAAATGGCAACAATGCAAAATAAATTTTTCGCTTAAACAGTGGCAAGGAACTAGTCTATTGAAAGCTTGCTTTTATAAGGCTGGATATAGATGGTATTTGTTAGGATCAAAGTGTGATTCAATGAAAGAAATCAATAACTACAGGAAGGGTACAAAGGGGAAATGCAGCAATCCTACTCAGATTGTAGAACTGCGGATTTACTATCTACACAAGCATGAAATGATACTTCTGTCAGTGAGTCTGACCCTAACATTGACTGTATTTATGGCATTTGTTCATTGATGACATCATAATTATTCAGATTTCAGGTAGCTCAATCATTTTGTAGAGACAGTAATTTTTTTTTATTCCCCTTTCTGCCAGAGCTGATTAGGCTTGTTGAGGGAGAGAAATAAATCGTCTTTTGTAATGCTCGCCTATTACTGTTTCATTGGAAAGATAATCAACTATCACAGAAAACCCATAAAAAGATTATATTAGTGTTTCTATTCTTAAATGATCGACAAAGTTATATCTTACTGTAATCCACCAGTCCCCTGTTCCCACAAAGGCAGGTGATGACAGAGAAGGAATAGAGAAGCTACTAAAACTCTGATGACCAAGGGCCAAATGATCTTGATGAGGGAATAGCATCCAGTAGGTTTTTCTGGCTTCTCTACAGCTTCTCAGCTGAAGATAGTGAAAATTCAAATATCAGTGCTGAAGGAATGAGGAGAAGCAATTTAATACTCTAGCAACATTGGACTATATTCATAATGTAATTAGTAACACTGGAAAATTAAATGAAGACTAGAAGGTGGCCATAATGGAAATGTCAGCAGAGTTTTCCTTTTTGGAATCAATGACATGTACTCACATGTTCTTTTCTTTTGGAGGAGGCTGTTTTCCCTTTTTGTCAGCAGTTCAACACTATGCTGGTTTTGGCTGGCATGGTTTTCTCCATAGGAGCTGATATAGGGCTGTGGTTTGGGTTTGTGCTGGAAGCAGGGTTGATAACACAGGGATGTTTTCATTCCTGCTGAGCAGGGCTTACACAGAGCCAAGGCCTTTTCCTCTTCTCACCCCACCCCATCAGCCAGTGGGCTGGGGGTGCACAAGGAGTTGGGTGGGGATACAGCCTGGACAGCTACCCCAACTAACCACAGGGATATCCCATACCATGCTTAGCATATAGAGGTGGGAGGAGAAGATAAAAGAAGGTGATGATGGCGTTTGTCTTCCCAAGTCGCTGTTAGGTGTGCTGGACCCCTGCTTTCCTGGGGATAGCTGAATACCTGCCCACCCATGGGAAGTGGGGAATGAAATCCTTGGTTTGCTTTGCTTCTTTGCATGGCTTTCAGTTTACCTATTAAACCATCTTTATCTCAACCCATGTTTTTTCTCAAACCACAATTTTTGTTCACTTTTCCCCATCCCACTGGGGCAGAATGAACGATTGGCTGTGTGGGACTTAGTTGCTAGCAGGGGTTAAACTATGGCAGCTGTTTTCATTGAAAAAAAAAAGGAAAACAACCCTCTCCTAAAGAAAAGCCTTTAGCTCTTCTGATAGTGGAACTTCAAATTATGTTAGAAGGAATTGGTGTCTTTTGATGAGCAGCATAAAACCCCAGAACCCAAAATGAGTGAACTCTTGAAAACAGGCAGTCAGTAGTATTCTTCTCTGAAAATTTCAAAATATACCTGTGCAGTGTAAACTTGTGATAACTTATGTATTATGACACAGACAACTTAAAAAAAATCAGACCTTGAAACAAGGATTTTAATGATACCATACTAAACCATACATTCAAACAACAGTGAGGATCAGCCCCTACCTTCACTAATCAGTGTACAGCAAATCCTTTCTTATTTGACGCCTTTGAATTTGTATGTGGTTATTTTTTAGCTAATTTCCTCAATGCAAAGCCCATGATAACTTTCTAATGTGTCAAATGGAGTTTAAATTTTCAAGCAATTAGGGACTGTTGTGCTCTTTTAATCATCAATATGCCCCTTCCATCCTCCAAATTCCAATGAAACAAAATTCTTAATGGTTTTCTTATCCCAGGAGCGGAATCAAGGCTTTACCAACACCTATCCTACATTAGATGAGATTATTTAGCTCAGAGCACTGTTACCATCAGAGCCGGGCAGGGAACTAACCTTCATTTACTGAATTATCTGAACTTATTTTCAGGTTCAGTTTCTCTCATACAACTCTCAAGTAGGGGTTATCTTCAAACTTCAGCACAAGTAATGTTAAAACACTGTGAGGTATTAGTTTTGTTACATATTTTGGGAGATTGTGCCCAATGTTTTAAGCATAAAGCATTCAATTAAATTTTTACTGCTCCATCATTATTTGTATTTTATACTTCCAAGGCTACAGACTCACATTTCCACAAACTAAAACAAATGGTGGGCAAATGCAATTTCTTTTATCTTCACTTTAGAGATGTTGGCACTGACACCAAGGTAAGATAAATGCTTCTTTCAAGGTCTTGAAAGAAAACTGCCTTTGAGCCAAGAAATCCATATTTTTGAAGTTTCAGCACAGTGTGCTAATCACAGGGAGCTCTTTTTTTATCATTAGGCAAATGCTGTTCTGCTCTTACTATTACTACTTCTTTGGTTTTCTGTAGAAAAGGCATGTTGAACAGCCCAAATCTTTAAAAACTTGTTGACACCTGTAAGCCTGGAACTCTTCTTTCACTTTACCGCAATTAAAAAAGAAAGAAAAGCACATGGTCATAGAACTGTGTTTAGTGAATTTGTCCCAAGAGAGTTTGTCTTTCTCTTCTGATTTACTCTTTCAGAGACATTCGTGCAGCTGGACTGAAGGAGTTTAATATGAGCTGGCAGTACTTATTTATAACATGGGCTTTGAACTGGTGAATTTTATGGAAAAAAATTTGAAGTGTTCCTTGAAATTTGATCCAAGAAATACTCTAAAAGGAGGTAACCTCAAGTAATCATAAGGCAAGTGTCTCCTTAACTATGAAGTAAGCCAACTGGGAAAATGAAAAGATCCTTCCCTCCCTCCCTTCCTCCCTTCCCCCCCTTCCCTCCTTCCTTCCCCCCTTCCCTCCTTCCTTCCCCCCTTCCTCCCTTCCTTCCCCCCTTCCCTCCTTCCCCCCTTCCATACCCCCTTCCCCCCTTCCTTACCCCCTTCCCCCCTCCCTTCCTTCCTTCCTTCCTTCCTTCCTTCCTTCCTTCCTTCCTTCCTTCCTTCCTTCCTTCCTTCCTTCCTTCCTTCCTTCCTTCCTTCCTTCCTTCCTTCCTTCCTTCCTTCCTTCCTTCCTTCCTTCCTTCCTTCCTTCCTTCCTTCCTTCCTTCCTTCCTTCCTTCCTTCCTTCCTTCCTTCCTTCCTTCCTTCCTTCCTTCCTTCCTTCCTTCCTTCCTTCCACCCTTCCACCCTTCCTTCCACCCTTCCTTCCTTCCTTCCTTCCACCCTTCCTTCCTTCCTTCCACCCTTCCTTCCTTCCTTCCACCTTTCCTTCCTTCCTTCCTTCCACCCTTCCTTCCTTCCTTCCTTCCACCCTTCCTTCCTTCCTTCCACCCTTCCTTCCTTCCTTCCACCCTTCCTTCCTTCCTTCCTTCCTTCCTTCCTTCCACCCTTCCTTCCTTCCACCCTTCCACCCTTCCTTCCACCCTTCCTTCCTTCCACCCTTCCACCCTTCCACCCTTCCTTCCACCCTTCCTTCCTCCCTTCCTTCCACCCTTCCTTCCACCCTTCCCCCCTTCCCCCCTTCCCGCCTTCCCCCCTTCCTCCTTTCCTCCCTTCCTTCCTCCCTCCCTTCCTCCCTTCCTCCCTTCCTCCCTTTTGGCAGTATTTAGAAAGCTTTTAAGCCACTTCAGACTCAGTTTTGAGACTGACAATGATGGTTCATTAGAAGACTTCAATGCAGCTGGAAACAGGACTTCTGAACATAGACAGAGGCAGTATATCACGTATACCTCTTTGACTGACTGCATTGTACAGTCATTTCCCGTTGGTCAGTTAGGCTATAGCAATGTTTTATCGTCCGATGTTCAGAGAATACACAATAGTGTGTTTATGTATTACAATAGCATATAGTTACAAAAAAAGCCTCAACATTTTTTACTGACTATTGATTACATCTATTCAGTAATATTTTTATAATTATGGAGACATTCACATAATTTGTTAATGCAGTGAAACGTATTCATATTTCTATTTTAATAGCTCTTTGTATGTTCTGAACTTCAAGACTGGGACTTGGTTCAAACGCCTTAGAATTATATATCTGTGGATTGTAATTCCAAAAGACTCAGCTATCTTAAAACATAACATAATATTTTCCATTTGTGATATTCCCTGAAATTCTCTTCAGTCCCTCAGCAGACAAGCAAGCAGCACCAATATAGTGTTGGGTAAGGCAGTTTACACTAAAATTACATCCAATAATGCAGCAGGACTGTGGACAGCATAGATTCAGATTTGATCACATTTTGAGCTTTGTTTGTTAAATAAAATAATTCACTCACACTTTCTGAGGTGTGACAGAGCACCCACAAAGGACCTTGCAGTAAACAAGGACAAATTACCCTCAGTGGAACTGAGAACAAGCCTGTCATGTACTCTGCTACAGTTTACCCGGTCAAGGATTTGCAGGGTTTCATCAGCTACAGCCACCTCACATTAAATGTCATTGATTCTAACAGCAAATTAATAATGTACTGATATTTTAATTACTTATATATAGGTAATTTAATTTATAGGTAACTTAATTCATAGGTAATAGCTATTTATAAAAATAGAGCAGGAAAAATGTCCCTTTTCTGAGCAATGAATTACTACTTTTAAGAACAGAGTTTGATTTAAAAGGTTTCAAGGCTTTTTTTCTTTTTATGTGTGCTTATGAGCACAGAATAGTATGTAGTAGCTATCATGAAAAGTGTTAGAGATTACTTTTTTCTGCTCAATTACAGCACTTCCCAAGTATTCTAAGCTGTTACCTCCTTGAAACTTCACTAGGCTGCTTTGAATGTTTTCTCAGTTATAGTTGGGTCTTGGAGGAGTTTTTTATTATTATAATGGCAGATTGATTCTTAAAAATTTAGCTTAATTTCTATCTTCAATAACTACACTATATTATTTTATATAAAGAATGGGAAGTAGTAATCCTGAAGCTGTAGAGCACAGTGACAGAAGCTTTCCTAAAGAAATGCTGCATTATTCTTACTGTTTAAAGCAACTTCTTACTGTTTAAAGCAACGGGTTGAACTGTTTGTCGAGAGCTTGTGGGTAAGAATTAAAAGGCAGGCCAGTTTGGGTGACATAGTCGTGGGCGTGTACTACAGGCCCCCTAATCAAGAGGAGCGGGTTGATAATGAATTTTATAAGCAATTGGAAGTAGCCTCAAGATCGCAGGCGCTGGTCCTTATGGGGGACTTCAACTACCCAGATATTTGCTGGGCAAGCAATACGGCCAGTCGTATGCAGTCCAGACAATTTCTGCAGTATATGGAAGACAACTTCCTGATACAGATAGTGCAGGAACCTACAAGGGGAGGGCGGGTGCTTGACCTTGTTTTTACTAACAAGGACGGGCTTGTTAGTGAAGTGAACGTCGGATGCAGCTTACGACAAAGCGACCATGAAATGGTCAAGTTCAAGATCCTGAGTGGAAGAGGCAAGCCAAAAAGTAGGATAGCTACCCTGAATTTTGGAAGAGCTAACTTTGATCTCCTCTGAAATCAAATAGGGGCTATCCCATGGGCTGCTCTGTTTGAAGGAATGGGAGCCTGCGAGTGCTGGCTAACATTCAAACAGCACTTCTTCCAGTCACAGAATAGGTGCATCCCTTTGAGTAAGACATCGGGAAAGAGAGGTAGAAGACCTGCGTGGATAAGCAGGGAACTTCTGAGTAAACTCAAAGGGAAGCAGAAGACCTATAAACTTTGGAAACAGGGTCTGAGATCATGGGAGGAATATAAGGATGTTGCCAGGGCCGGTAGGGATGCAACTAGGAGGGCTAAGGCCTGCTTAGAAATTAAGCTGGCAAGGGACATAAAGGACAATAAA
Source organism: Laterallus jamaicensis coturniculus (assembly GCA_022605575.1). NCBI lineage: Eukaryota > Metazoa > Chordata > Aves > Gruiformes > Rallidae > Laterallus > Laterallus jamaicensis. Next base: position 3,909,132 of record JAKCOX010000054.1, read on the forward strand.
AAGAGCTTTTTCAGGTATGTAAATAGTAAAAGGATGACCAGGGATAATGTAGGTCCCTTGTTGAATGAGGCGGGTGTCCTGGTAATGGGAGATGGTGAGAAGGTGGAGATACTTAATGCCTTCTTTGCCTCGGTCTTTACTCTGAAGGCTTCTCAGGACTCACAGATCCCAGATGTAAGTAGGAGTGGTTGGGGAACGAATGGCTCCCCTCTAGTAGAGGTAGGGGTGGTCCAGGAGCGACTCAAAGGAATGGATGCACACAAATCCATGGGCCCGGATGGGATACACCCACGTGTGCTGAGAGAGCTGGCGGAGGTGATTGCAGAGCCCCTCTCTATCATCTTTGATAGATCCTGGACTACAGGAGAAGTGCCTGAAGATTGGAGGATAGCCAATGTCACTCCAGTCTTTAAAAAAGGCAAGAAGGAGGATCCCAGTAACTATAGGCCAGTCAGCCTCACTTCTGTCCCTGGAAAGGTGATGGAACAGCTTGTTTTAGATGCCATCTCCAAACAACTGGAAGAGAAGAAGGTCATGAGGAATAGTCAGCATGGATTCACCAAGGGGAGATCGTGCTCGACAAATCTCATAGCCTTCTATGATGTCATTGCCAACTGGGTGGACGGAGGGAGAGTGGTGGATGGAGGGAGAGCATTGGATGTCATCTACCTTGACTTTAGCAAAGCTTTCGATACTGTCTCCCACAACATCCTGATAGAGAAGCTGAGGGCACAAGGGATAGACGAGTGGACAGTGAGGTGGGTTGAGAACTGGCTGTCAGACCGAGCTCAGAGGGTCGTGATCAGTGGAGTAGAATCTGAATGGAGGCCTGTGACTAGTGGTGTTCCCCAGGGCTCAGTGTTGGGTCCAGTCCTGTTTAATATCTTCATTGACAACCTTGATGAGGGAATAGCATCCACCCTCAGCAAGTACAAAGCTGGGAGGGGTAGCTGACACGCAGGAACACTGCGCTGCCATTCAGCGAGACCTGGACAGGCTGGAGAGCTGGGCAGGGAGAAACCTAATGAAAGTCAACAAGTGCAAGTGTAAAGTCTTGCACCTGGGGAGGAATAACTGACTGTATCAGTACAGGCTGGGGGATGACCTGTTGGAAAAGAGCTCTGTGGAGAAGGACCTGGGGGTCCTGGTTGATGACAGGTTGGCTATGAGCCAGCAGTGTGCCCTGGTGGCCAAGAGAGCCAATGGGATCCTGGGATGCGTCAGGAAGAGTGTGTCTAGCAGGTCGAAGGAAGTGATCCTCCCCCTCTACTCTGCCCTGGTCAGGCCTCACCTGGAATACTGTGTCCAGTTCTGGGCTCCCTGGTATAAAAAAGACAAGGACCTTCTGGAGAGAGTCCAGAGAAGGGCGACAAAGTTGATTAGGGGTCTGGAACATCTACCCTGTGAGGATAGGCTGAGTGAGCTGGGTCTGTTCAGCCGGGAAAAAAGAAGACTTAGGGGGGACCTAATTAGTGCTTACAAATATCTTAGACATGGGTGGCAGGGGGAATTGGCCAGCCCCTCTCAGTGGTCTGTGGAGACAGGACTAGGTGCAATGGCTGTAAGCTCGAGCATAGGAAGTTCCGCACCAACATGTGGAAGAACATTTTCACAGTGAGGGTGACAGAGCAGTGGAATAGTCTGCCCAGGGAGGTGGTGGAGTCTCCTTCTCTGGAGATATTCAAGTCTCGTCTGGACGCCTATTTATGTAATATGAGATAGGGAGCCTGCTTTGGCAGGGGGGTAGGACCCGATGATCTCTTGAGGTCCCTTCCAACCCCTAAGATTCTGTGATTCTGTGATTTTTATTAATTTAGTTGTCTGACAAGATTTATAATGCAGTAATTAATAGCAATAATTTATCTTTTTTTTTTTTTTTCTTTCCAGGCATTACTTGATGTATTAAATGAAACAATCTACTATTTCTCCCTTGAAAAAAACCCAAACAACCCACCACATTATCATGTGACAGACATTCTTAATTTTTATAGCAAGGTTTTAGGCAACTGTTGTAAAAAGATTGACATCCTACTCAGAGCAAAATTATTTGAGAAAAGTGAGGTTCTCACACTCCTGTGGAAATATGCTTCCTTATGTTTTCCTTTTCCCATGCATTCCTAATAAAACTAAAGCCCAACAGTCTTCTATAACCAAATAAGTGTCTACATATATATCCAAATTATGCTTATTTTCAGAGGATAGTACTTCATTAAGTGATATATCTGCATTTTCACAGGTGGCAAAACAAAAATATAAACGTCTGACCCCTTTAGTGGTTATTTCTGTATTTTTAAAAAGTTTTTTTGCCTTTAGTCTTAAAAATATAGAAAAACTTAATATGAACTCTGACATCTGTCACAATTATATATTTGGATAAAACACTTTCCTTCTGAAATTTAACAGTGAGGATACATGTAATATGTGTGCCTATGTACACATATATACACTACCTGCAGTGCTTTAAGAAGAATCACAACCACAGTTTTTGTACAGCCACCTAAGTATGCCTCTGCCATTCCATGTATCTCTTCACTAAAAGCTAGTTGCTTCCAGGATTTGGTTTGGAGCCAGAGATCCCACAAAGAAGCTCCTAAAATGTTTAGAAAGGCAGAAGGTAGAAAAAGCTATTAGATAATAATTGATAGTTTAAAAAAAAAATAAAGAATTTTCTCAAGGTATTTTTTAAGTAATTGCCCAATTTGGGGGTTTGATACTATCTGAAAGATTGAAGTGGTTATCTGGAGATTAGCCAGCAGCTACCAAAAACTAGAGGATATATCCAGGGGAGACGTGTGTGCTGTAATGAAAGAACACAGGCAAAATTTCATAATGACATAAGGGATAATAAGAACTGGCTGGAATTTTTTATTCATATAGGTTTGGGTTCTTTTAAGGTATCTTTCTGTACAGTACAACGCACTACTTTCCCTTTCTCTCACAATATGCTCAAACTAATCTCCTGCTTTAAGAAACACTAGTTTTACAGGGCCTGTACGCATGTTGAACCTGCACATTTCTTATTCACTCTTGCTCTTAAAGAAAAGCATGGTGTATGTGATGGCTTGTTACGGGGGAAAGATCAGCATTTCCTTAAAATCTGCAAATTTCATACCTGAGGTATTAAAATCGTCATTTCTTTACTTTTTAGTAGTGACATTTAAAAATTCAACCTTAAATTTATATATATAACAAAACCATTTCTACTTGATAACGGTAGGACCAAGAAAAAAGTTATTGAGAGCATGTGAGGAGACATTTCATGTTAAAGATGAATGGGTAACAGATGTGATACACAATCACAAATTTGGTGTGGAAAAAGTGCTCAGTTCTCTGATTTCTGTGATTCATAGTTTATACTTCATTACTATTTTTTTCTGTTTGCTTTTTCTTCATTTCTCAATTTCACTGGCTGTTTTACAGCATTTCACGGAATTACATAATGAAAACTAGCTTGTTAGAAAGAATCAAGAAAAGTCAGAAGGCTAAGGCTACACATATGACTTCTCTGACCAAGCAGAGATATGACTTCTTATGGCTGTGATATGCATAAAAATTTAGATAAAGCCTGATATGAGTGTTTGACATTGCCCAAAGAATATTGATATGCATGCATATGCTCAGAAGGTCCAACACTAAACAAAATACCTGCATTTATTTGCAGATAGTTAAGCCTGGAACAGGCTGCCTAGGGAGGTGGTTGAGTCACCTTCCCTGGATGTGTTTAAGGACAGGGTAGATGAGATACTTAGGGATATGGTTTAGTTTAGGACAGGAACGGTTGGACTTGATGATCTTTAAAGGTCTTTTCCAACCTTGTGATTCTGTGAAGATTTACTGCAAAGCTGCAATTTTTATTCTCTTATGGTGCCTCTTTCTCTCACATAATGTGTACACACCACATCTTCATCTCTAGGAAAAACTAGCGAGTTACACCCACAGTGCTTGGTAAACTGAAAAGATGCGCTAGTCATACACATAGGATGGTTGACTCTGAGACATACACAAATAAATTTGCTTGGGAATGAATGGATGGCTGTGTCCATTGACCTGCTGCTCTGCTAAAAATGTCATACGTGAAAGTTGAGACCTGAAGAAGGAAGACATCTTGCTGCTTTCTACCCTCTTGCTATTGCTTCTACTATTGCACTTACTAGCATGCACATATTCCTCAGGAACTATTAATCTATTTATAGTGCTCTCCTCCTGTGTTTTACCTACATCACCTCTCACAGTCTCTGCTACCACAATGGCATCTATTGGCACTACAACCTCCCCTCTGCATTTACCATATGTACCAGAACGAATACTTCCCAGCCTTTCCCCCTCTTCTTCTACTAGCAAGTATCACTACATGGTGAACTACTTTGTTTAAAACTGTGAAAATGGCACTATTTTAAAAATACTGCTGCTCATCATTCCAGGTAAGACTGGCTAGCTAAATATATGGCTCAGTAGAGATTAAAAAACAAAACCAAAAAAACAACCCAAACCAAAACAAAAAAACACAAAAAAGATGTGTGATTGTGTGTGTCTTTAGGGATATGTGTGTTTTTCTCCAGGAAAATTCTACATGAACATGTGCTTTTTTGTTTTCCCTGATGAGGTTTCAGAGCTCACTTGGGGAGCTCTGAGACTACCACAATTCTATACAAGTTGCTTATCCACCGACTCGAATGTCATTTGCATAGAGAGAGCAGGTCATCCCACACTGTTCTGTCTTCTTCTCTGAACAAATATTTGATGTGTATCACATATGTGGGGTACAGAAAACTTTGGGGGATTTGAGATTGGGCATATGGACTGTGAATTGCTAATTTCCAACCACATGTAGTAATGCCCATGTGTGAAATCAACTACCAACTGGCAGTAGTACACACGTGCATAAAGGCTTTTATGTTTAATAGAAACATTTACTGAACTCAACAAAATAACATGATAGGAAAAGTCATGGCTTCCCAACGTCTCACAAAAATCGTAGTGTTAAAAGTATAATCCAAGGGAGCTTGTGAAGCATAGCAGAGAACATAAAAGGAATGGGAGAATAAGCTTAGCTTTTTACTCAGTAGTGTCCACTGGGGGAAAAAACCCACAACTTTGTAGAAGAAATGCATGGGGGAATAAGCGCTAGTTATTATTTCATTTCCTTTTGAAGTCATCTTATTCTGCTGAGCTTCAGAGACTCAGAGCAGTAAAAACCGCCTTCAAAAATCTCATTTTTATGTAAGAAAATAGACAAGTTTTAATTTCTAATGTCATGCAACTTTGGGTGTTGTGGTTTTCAGAAATTGTTTTTCATAGACCTCTCTACTAAAAAGAAGGTGGAGGAAGCTCTTTTCATGCTTTTCTACCTCCTGATCATTTTTAATTTACTTATAAAATGTGGAAAAAAAAAAAACCCAGATCAAAGAGATTAATCTAATTTAAATGATGCTGGAAGAGTCCAGGAGCAATTTGCTGCTCATTAGGAAAGTTATCTACAAAGATCAAATAATAACACTGCAAATCCAAAGGGCAGCATGGTATATCAGTGTTGAACTTTGAGCTAAAGAGTTGGTTTTACCGAACTAACATAGCTCCGGCAGATGGAATGTAATCTCATCAAAAACAATCCACCCTCCCACTTTGTGGTCTGCAAAATCCCTTTGAGGAGCCATATGCTGCTGCTGCTCTTCCAGGATGCTATTTCCAGTGGCTGAAAGCAGCTCTGGGTGAGAAGCTTATCCTCTACATACCAGACTTCTTTTACATTGCTGCTCCCACTACAGAATGAAGTTCATAACCTGGTCTTTCTTTATGAGTAGGAAACTATCATTTGACCTTTTATTAAAGGCAAAATTGAATGCCCATTATTATTATTATTATTATTATTACTATTATTATTATTGAGACAAGATTACTGCTACAGCTGAGTGACATGGGGTAAGCACCAACCATGATGGAAACTGGCCAGTTAGGTCCTGGGTGACTGCATGAAGGACTCTTGATTAATGCAATCCTAGAATGAAGTGAAATGTGAAGAAATGCCCTCACCGATGAGGGTAGGTAGTGCAAAGCAACCAGTAGCAACAGCAGATGGTACTGGTACTGTAGTTACCCGAGGACAATACAGATCATATTCATTTGTACTCAGCAATGCTTCGCAGCTGTTAACGAAACACTCTTACATGTCATATGCATGGAAACTAGTGAGCAGTGGAGTCTGAATGAAAGGTGGTTTCACTCACAGTTCCTTGTCATGCCAAGACTGAATTGTATGTATGGACTGAATATGCAGGAGCAGAGATCACTGAGAGTTATACTTGCAGAAGAGCCCTGGGGAAGGGGCTGCATATACTGTAATTATACCACAGCTGCAGCTTTACTTACTGGATGCAGAAGGCTTGTAGATAACCAAAACTTCTCTCCTGCTTTATGTCTGTATCTGTCTCTCTCCTTCATTGTCTTCATTCTTTTTTAGTACTTATATAGGTACCCTGCAAGACTCTCCCAGGGAAGACTTTATCACAGCAGCTATGGATGTCTACTTTCATATAGGCCCCTCCTGAGCCATAGGTTTAGGTGAGCACCTCACGGTTTTGATTTAACAGGTTTGAAATTTTCCAGCCTTTGAAAGTCAGCAGAAGCTCAAAACATCTCAACTGCAGACCCAATCTGATTCTTTAATGTTTGTACTAGGCAGCCGGATGTATTCATAAGGTATGAATAATATCAGCATTATCAATTCTCTGCTGTTTGGATGTCTGTGTATTGGATGCACAGACATCCTTTGGTTTCAAGCAGAAAGTCTTCCACTTACATCAGTATACCATGGGAATTGGTATTCTGAATTCAGATAACACAGACCTTTCAGGACAACAGAGAAGACATTCAGCAACAAAGCTTCATGGACAGTTTTCATTAGTACCTTATATTTGGGCACAAACAGACCAAGCCAAAACACTGACTTTTCAATCCCACTCTGACTGAGCTGAGATGGTAGGAGGTCATCTCCAGAACATCTTCTGAGTTACAGAATAATCAAAATACCTCCAGAAATCTGTGTAGCTGTTCAGACTTGTAGGCAATTTTGTCTCACTGCTTCTCCTTTATGTCTCTTATGAAAAATCAACTGTTTTCTTAAGCTGAAGTTTTCATGTCATCCTTCCCTCCAAGGCATTGTGGCTTACATACTAGAAATAGTGAATCGTATTTTACAGACTTTAAAATTTCAAGAATATGGTCATTAAAATCAAGCATCTCTGAGCACTAATGTTTTGGTTAATTGAAACTCACTGACATGTAGTCCCTTAGGTCTCATGTGCTAAAAGTTCAGAAAAATTTACCATGCAGTGAATGCATTATTCCTTTAAAAAAACAGGATGAAAACAAAGACATTCCTGCTCTGAGCTTGCTGTCATGTTTAATCTAATAATGCTTTTCCCATTTGTGCTCTTGTGACGCCAGGTTGCTTCAGAAATAATTTATTTCAAGCTCTAGGATGCTGTTACTATATGTAAGGGACATCTCTTGGTAGGACAAGTGACTTATTCTATAATTCTTTAAAGTTAATTTGATCTCTATACTAATACATACACACAAATCCCACACATATACCTATACATATGCATAACCATATGCATAGACCTGTGCAAGTTTTCTTCGCATTCAGTTTTACATAAAAATCAAACTCAACATGGAACATTTTGAAGGAGAAACAGTTACACTCATTTTAACACCCACAACTTCATGTCATTTAAAAAAGAAAGCAAGATTGTAAAAAAACCATGAATAAGTAGGGAAATACGATTCAAGGTTACCAGAGTACCTCCTCCTTTTAGGTTTATGTGTTATACTTCTTTCCACAATGTTGACCACTCAGTAAACAGGAAGAATATGTTTCCTTAAAAATTATCTATTCTCTGGGATTTTTTAAACTTTAACTCTTTAGAGAAAGTGAATCTCTATAGACCTTGGTTGCCAACATACCCAAGGTTTGCTCACAACATAAGCAATTTTTCCACTAAATCTTTTTAATGGGTCTCATTAACAGAGGCCCAACATTCTTAGTGACTATTTAATTTATGAAGTGCTGTTCCTGTTGAAGCCGTCCACATCCATCTATTACAAATCCCTGATTAGATATAGAAGTTGGCTGCACTTCTACATCAATTTTTATTCCTGGTTTCTACTCCTTCCTTTATGCTTATACACGGCCAACCCCAGACTCCCTAAGGCTCATTCTGCCTTTATCATCTTGTCCAGTCTTATGCCCTTGGATCATCATTCCTTATCCTTATCTCAAAGTGGTCTTCTCAAGGAAAGAGAGTAACTTGAATTGGAGGGACAGCGCTGGGAGGCATTGTAAGGCTGATGGAGTTAGCTTGGCAACGTTTCATCCATATAGTTCTTGCCCAATGAGAATTATCCCTGGCATGTGTACATAGCAAACCACAGCTGAGTGTATTCTCTGTGCTAGCTGACGTAGGGAGAAAGCAATAATTAACAGTATTGGTGATTCAGTGCTCAAATTTGCTGGCTGGGAATATTTTATTTAACAATATAGACAGAGTATACTATATAAGCTTATAAATACACAGTGTTCTTGGCTTTGCTCACAACTGAGCATTACTTCCATTAGAATCTCTGCATATATTGGAACTTCCTTCTGATAGGAATTCTGCCTTGTATTTTTATCACTATTTTTTAGCTAAAACCACAAGAGACTTTGTCTTTAATGTACTCTTGTAGGTTTCTGTATGTTATGGAGAGACTGTAGATGACATAGCATAAATAAATAGAACTCATTTGTCCTGGTCTGGTGCTGTGAATTAACTTAAAATTTGTGGTTTAAAATTACACCGTTACAAGTGACTTCTAACAGGCCTGAGAGTGGGCAAATGATGTGGAAGAACTGAGAGGCCTCAGGCCAGAGTAAATGCAAAATCAAAGCAGTTATTCTGTTTCCCAGTTCTGTGCTAGGTATGAGACTGAAACTGGGAGCTCTGAATGTCAAATCAACGTGCAGCCATTCTTGTAAAACTTATTTGAGTTTCTTAATTCATATTTCTCACGATGAATTACTGTTACCACATTGAACCAGTTTACATGATTCATTTATAATTTCCAAGAATTTTAAGATGTCAGTTCTTTTCACTGCTATAATTTTTTTAAACCAGCAAACAACTTCTGAGAAGTTCAGCCTCCGCACACTCTCATATCAGGACTGTACCATCAATTTGTCTGCCCATTTCTATGACTAATTTGAAGTGACTTGCTGTCAGCTCTTCTCTGAGACAACTCAGAAAGAAAGGGGATCTAAGTGCTTCTTTTTCTCAGGAACACCTGGTTATTGGACTCTGGATCTTACTGTGTATTATAATCTTTCTACAGCACTTTGGTTTTTTGAATTGTAATAATTGATTCTGAAGAGACTATGCAGTTACTTATGTTGGGTTAGTGTGCGTGTGTGGGGTTGTTTGTTTTTTAAATGTCTAAACCTGGTGCATAGTAAAAAAAAAGGAAAATGTTTGGAATTAAAAATTTAATTCAAAGTTTGGCAATTATTCAAGAGAGAAAGGGGGGTCCACCTCACAACAAGAATAGCACTTGGTCAAAACTCTCTGTTTTCCAATACCAGTCTTTTTTGAAATTGCATTTTCTGTGACACATGGACACCAGCCCCAGCTTTCTATGGGATGCATATTTCACAGCAGTGGAAATTCAGATCTTTTCAGAGAATCAGAGCAGATATTTTTATGGGGATAGGTAGGTACCAAAGACATTAAATGGTGGAAAATTTTGTAGGGAAGCAGGGGGTGAACCTGCCTAGGGGGCTGAGGAGTGGTAGTGCAATCAGAAGAGAAGACCAAAAGGCACAAGTAGTCATATAAATGGGAAAACTGAAGAGTCATCTCTCTCCAAGGCTACTTCTTTATCCACCTGGCAGGTGGGTGAGGAGTGCAGAACCAGGGTAAAATATGACCCCAAGAACACATTTCTTAAGCATAGTTGGAAGACTGCTCCTCCAGTTTTCTATAGCATTTTCTAAACTGCAGCAAAATCCAAATAAATTAAGGGGTGTTACTGGGTTCCCATCAGTGAGGCAGTGTTTTGGTAAGCCAAACTCTGACTAGGTTCAAGTGGGGAGGGCGATGGAATCAAGCTTGATAGTCAAAACCCTGGGTGGTGAGCCAGTGAGATATCAGGCCTCTTGGAAACTGCAGTGCTGTGATGGATGGGCATAAACTCTTCAAAAGGAACATGTGAGGAAGCAGAGGTGGTGGGGTAGCCCTCTATGTTAGGATTGTCTTGACTGTCTGGAGTTTAATGATGGTGATAATAAGGTTGAATGTTTATGGGTTAGAATTAGGGGGAAAGTCAAGAAGACAGATACCCCGGTGGGAGTCTGTTATAGACCACCCAGCCAGGATAAAGAGGTAGACGAAACCTTCAGGCAGCTGGGAGTAGCATCGCAACTGCTGGTCCTTGTTCTCGTGGGTTACTTCAACCTACCAGATGTCTCCTGGACAGACAACATGGCAGAGAGGGCTGAATCTAGGAGGTTCTTGGAGTGTATGGGAGATAACTTCCTGACACGCCTGCTAAGTAAGGGAACTAGGGAAGGCACCCTGCTGGACCTGTTCACAAATAGAGAAGGACTTGTAGATGACGTAACGGTTAGAGTCTGTCTTGGGCACAGTGATCAGGAATTGATAGAGTTCTCGATTCTTAGGGAAGGAAGGAGAAGGGTTGCAAGAGCCACCACCCTGGACTTCTGGAGGGTGGACTTTGACCTCTTGAGGAGCCTAGGGGATAGATTCTCCTGGGAGGAAGTCCTGGAAGACAAAGGAGCTCAGGAAGGCTGGACCCTCCTCAAGAATGAGGTCTTGAAGGCTCAGAAGCAAGCCATTCCCCTGTGCTGAAAGTTGAGCCAGAGGGAAAAATGTCCTGCCAGACTGAACAGAGAGCTTTGGCTGGAACTCAGGAAGAAAAAGAGAGTTTATGATTGCTGGAAGAAGGGATAGGCAACCAAGGAGGACTACAGGGCTGAGGGGAGGTTATGCAGGGAGAAAATAAGGAGGGCCAAAGCCCAAATAGAGCTCAATCTGGCCAGTGCTGTAAAAGACAAGAAACATTTCTATAAATACATTAATAACAAAAGCAGGGCCATGGAGAATCTCCCACCTTTACTGGATACAGGGGGAAACACTGTGATAGAGAATAAAGAATAAGCTGAGGTACATAACGCCTTTTTTGTCTCAGTCTTTAGTAGTAAGACCAATTGATCTCCAGATACCCAGACCCCTGACTGGAAAGATGGGGACAGGAAGTGGACTGAATCCCCCATAATCCTAGGGGAATTGGTTAGTGACCTGCTCAGCTGCTTAGATTGGGTCTGGATGGGATACACCCACACATACTGAGGGAGCTGGCACAAGTGCTTGCCAAGCCACTTTCCCTTTCTTACCAGTAGTCCTGACTGACTGGGGTGGTTCTCCTGGACTTGAAGCTGGCACGTGTCACCCATCTACAAGAAGGGCCAGAAGGAGGACCCAGGGAACAAGAGGCCTGTCAACCTGACTTCTGTGCTGGGGAAGATGATGGAACAAATCATCTTGAGCACCATCATGAAACATATGCAGGACATTCAGGCAATCAGGCCTAGTCAGCATGGGTTTATCAAAGGCAGACCGTGCCCAATCAACCTGATTTCCTTCTATGACAAAGTGACCTGTTCAGTGGATGAGGGGAAGGCTGTGCATGTTGTTGACCTGAACTTCAGTTAAGCCTTTGACACTGTCTCCAACAGCATCCTCCTGGAAATACTAGCCGCTCATGGATTAGATTGGTATACTCTTCACTGGGTTAAAAACTGGCTGGACGCCTGGGCCAAAGAGTTGTGGTGAATGGAGCTAAATCCAGCTGGGGACAGGTCACAAGTGGCGTTCCCCAGGGCTCAGTGCTGAGGCTGGTCCTGTTTAACTTCTTCATTAATGAGCTGGATGAGGGGATCGAGTGCACCCTCTGTAAGTTTGCAGATGACACCAAATTGTGCGGGAGTGTCAATATGCTGAAAGGCAGGAAAGCTCTCCAGAGGGACCTGGACAGGCTAGATTGATGGACAGAGGCCAATTTTATGAGGTTTAACAAGGCTAAGTGCCAGATCCTGCATTTTGGTCCCAATAACCTCAGGCAGTTCTACAGACTTGGGGCAGAGTGGCTGGAGAGCTGCCTGGAGGAAAAGGACCTGGGAGTGTTAGTGGACAGCGGCTGAACAAGACCTGGCAGTGTGTCCATGTGGCCAAGAAGGCCAATGGCATCCTGGCCTGTATCAGGAATAGTGTGACCATCAAGAGTAGGGAAGTGACTGTTCCATTATACTCAGCTCAGAGGAGGCTGCACCTTGAGTACTGTGTCCAGTTTTTTGCCCCTCACTAGAAGAAGGACGTTGAAATGCTGAAGCATGTCCACCAATGAAGCTGGTGAAGAGTTTGGAGCACAAGTCCTGTGAGGAGCTGAAGAGGGAACCAGGGCTTTTTAGTCTTAAGAAAAGGAAGCTGAGAGGAGACCTTTTTGTGGAGAGTCACAACTGCCTGCAAGGAGTGTGTAGAGAGATGGAGGTTGGTCTCTTCTCTCAGGTAACAAGCAATAGGACCAGAGGAAATTATTTCAAATTGTACCAGGGGAGATTTCGGTTGGATATCAGGAAGAATCTGAAAGCGTAGTCAAGCATTGGAGCAGGCTGCCCAGGGAAGTAGTGGAGTCAACCATCCCTGGAGGTATTTAAAAGGCATTTAGATATTGTGCTTGGTCTAGAGGTGGACAGGTGAGGGTTAGACTGGGGTTCGACACGATGATCTTAAAGGTCTCTTCCAAACGAAGTGATTCTATTATTCTATGAACACTGGAATTTTTGCAGGGCCATTCACATTTTGCAGGTCCATGCACACTTCCATTGTGTGCATGGACGTTTCAGTTGTAAAAGGCAAGTACTTTAAAGAAAAAAAAAATGTTGGGGAAGAGAACTATTTCAATCATTAATTTTTAAAAGATGTAAAAGAACAGAGCACTTTGAATGATAGCAAGTGCACTTTGCAAGTGCAGAGAAGAATTACATGAGCAGTGCTTTGCCTCTTGAGATTATGAACAGGGCTAATAAAGGGCAGGCTCATTTGTCAGGAAATCGATTGTATGGGATCGCTAAAACTACTGCTCCCCTGTTATGTGTAGGACCAGGCAGCTGGCAGTTCACAAGCTAAGGCCTGCTTGCTTGCATGATTTGCAAGGCTCTTTTTCCCAAGTCTGGGAAATCCCTTCCCTGGGGTGCTGCACAGCTGGGACACAGCTTCTGCTTCCCTTCTCATGAGATTCCTCTCATACAACTGGCCCAATTTGAATCACACACTGGGAGGTAGCAGAGCCTGCACAAACTTTTGGTTTTCATAAAAGGCTTCAAGGGCAGCCTTGGTTGTCATTCCACTCTTTCCCTCTCTCCAAGGACACAAATTATCATTGCAGTGCACATGAAACTCTTTCAAGAAGGAAATCAGTACAACCTGGGTATGAAATGGGAGGGCTACATTAAGATGATTGAAAAAGTGAGCAGTTGTTACACTCAGATGAATCTGTATCCTTGAGATAACAAAATGGGCACTGAGAAACTGCAGTAATCAAGCCTTGAAATAAGACAAGTGCATTAACTGGCAGGTCTAAGTCTGTCTTACTGTGGCTGACAATCCTGTTTAGACAATGATGCCATTTATGACTTACAGATGGCTGTAACATCCCTTCAAAAATCTGAAAAAAACCCACCCTCAACAAAAACCCACACCAAAAACCTGCAGCACCCAAACTGTTCATGCAGGAAGAGAGGTTCAAACAAAAATTCTGTTCTTGCCTGTGTCACCTTCCCATTCCCATTCCCAATGATAATGCTGTGTTGTAGTGTGCAGCTGAATAAATTAAAATTTACTAGTTCTACAGTTCATATATGGTATAAATGGAAATGGCCTGTATGGTATTGCAAACATCAAGTTCAGACAGGCTTGTGGTTCAAAATATGGACAGAGGTTAAAGTAGTGGTACATGTTCATGTCTTCATCAAGCCCTTTCTACTATACCTTGAAGAGGGTCATTGTCCTACCTGTATTCTTCAAGACTCCAGCAGCTTTTATCTATAAACCTTTATGTATGCATTACATGTTTTGAGTGCAAGTTCCTTGAAAAGTTGTTGTATGTATGACTATGCTGTACTGGAGACAATTCACAGAATCACAGAATCACAGAACTGTAGGAGTTAGAAGGGACCTTGAGAGATCATTGGGTCCAACCCCCCTGCCAAAGCAGGCTCCCTAGCACATACTACACAGATAGGCATCCAGACGAGTCTTGAATATCTCCAGAGAAGGAGACTCCACCACCTCCCTGGGCAGCCTATTCCACTGCTCCGTCACCCTAACTGTGGAAAAGTTCCTCCGCATGTTGGTGCGGAACTTCCTATGCTCCAATTTGCAGCCATTGCCCCTTGTCCTGTCTCCACAGACCACTGAAAAGGGGCAGGCCAATTCCCCCTGCACCTCATACTTAAGATATTTATAAACATTGATTAGGTCCCCCCTCAGTCTTCTTTTCTCCAGGCTGAACAGACCCAGCTCACTCAGCCTTTCCTCATAGGGTAGATGTTCCAGGCCCTTACTCATCTTCATAGCCCTTCTCTGAACTCTCTCAAGGAGATCCCTGTCTTTTTATCCCAGGGAGCCCAGAACTGGACACAATACTTCAGGTGGGGCCTGACCAGGGCAGAGTAGAGGGGGAGGATCACCTCCTTTGATCTGCTGGCCACACTCTTCCTGATGCACCCCAGGATCCCATTGACCCTCTTAGCCACCAGTGCACACTGCTGGCTCATAGCCAACCTGACATCAACCAGGACCCCCAGGTCCTTCTCCACAGAGCTCTTCTCCAGCAGGTCACCCCCAGCCTGTACTGATACATGGGGTTGTTCCTCCCCAGGTGCAAGACTTTACACTTGCTTTTGTTGAATTTCATCTGGTTTCTCCCTGCCCAGCTTTCCAGGCTGTTCAGATCTCTCTGGATGGCAGCGCAGTGTTCCTGCGTGTCAGCCACCCCTCCCAGCTTTCTATCATCGGCGTACTTGCTGAGGGTGGATGCTATTCCCTCATCAAGGTTGTCAATGAAAATATCAAACAGATATTAAACACCGAGCCCTGGGGAATACCGATAGTCACAGGCCTCCATTCAGACTCTGCTCCACTGACCACGACCCTCTGAGCCCAGTGCGACAGCCAGTTCTCGACCCACCTCACTGTCCACTCATCTATCCCATGCTCTCTCAGCTTTTCTATCAGGATGTCATGGGAGACAGTATCGAAAACCTTGCTGAAGTCAAGGTAGATGACATTCACTGTTCTCCCTCCATCCACCCAGCCGGTGATGAGATCATAGAAGGCTTTGAGATTGGTCAAGCATGATCTTCTCTTGGTGAATCCATGCTGACTACTCCTCATGACCTTCTTCTCTTCCAGTTTCCTGGTGATGGCACCCAGAACAAGCTGTTCCATAACTTTTCCAGGGACAGAAGTGAGGCTGACTGGCCTATAGTTGCTAGGATCCTCCTTCTTGCCCTTTTTAAAGACTGGAGTGATATTGGCTATCCTCCAATCCTCAGGCACTTCTCCTGTTCTCCAAGACCGGTCGAAGTTGATAGAGAGGGGCTCCACAATCACTTCCACCAGCTCCCTCAGCACACGTGGATGCATCTCATCCAGGCCCATGGATTTGTGTGCATTAATCCCTTTGAGCCGCTCCTGGACCTCCCCTACCTCTACTAGAGGGAAACTTTTCATTCCCCAAACAC
The DNA here is from genome assembly GCA_022605575.1 of Laterallus jamaicensis coturniculus. Taxonomy (NCBI): domain Eukaryota; kingdom Metazoa; phylum Chordata; class Aves; order Gruiformes; family Rallidae; genus Laterallus; species Laterallus jamaicensis. Next base: position 3,924,988 of record JAKCOX010000054.1, read on the forward strand.
TCCTACTTTCATCCAGGATCTGTGGATCTCGAGGGGCCTTTGGAGTGAAGACTGAGGCAAAGAAGGCATTTAGTATCTCCACCTTGTCATGATCACCCGTTACCAGGACACCCGCCTTATTCAGCAAGGGACCTACATTATCCCTGGTCATCCTCTTACTATTCACATACCTGAAAAAACTCTTTTTATTGCCCTTTATGTCCCTTGCCAGTTTCATTTCCAGGTTGGCTTTAGCCTTCCTAGTCGCATCCCTACAGGCCCTGACAACATCCCTATATTCTTCCCAGGTGCTCAGACCCTGTTTCCACAGTTCATAAACCTTTTGCTTCCCCTTGAGTTTACTCATGAGCTTCCTGCTCATCCACGCAGGTCTTCTGCCTCTCTTTCCCAATTTCTTACTCAAAGGGATGCATCTGTCCTGTGCTTGGAAGAAGTGCTGTTTAAATGTTACCCAGCTCTCACAGGCTCCCTTTCCTTCTAACAGCATAGCCCATGGGATAGCTCCTAATAGGTTGCGGTGGAGATCAAAGTTAGCTCTTCCAAAATTCAGGGTAGCTATCCTGCTTTTTGGCTTGCTTCTTCCACCCAGGATTTTGAACTCTATCATTTTGTGGTCACTTTGTCCTAAGCTGTCCCTGACCTTCACCTCATCTTCATTTAGACTGGGAAGTATATCTGGTGACAGATTACAAATAATAATATTTTAATGAATGAATTATTTTAATTTTTTGAAAGATTAACACTGTATGCTATGTGGAGAAATGTACTACGGAATATTCAGTCATTCTCACTGATTAGCCTACTATTGTAGAGGGAAAGGTGTCATGGATTTTGAGGTTTTGCAAGTACTAGTGGTTTCCAAGCATGTGTTTTTGTCTGTAAGTCAGCTGTGGGGTACTATCCTGAAAGTGTAGTCTCTTTTGAATCCACTAATTCTTTTTCAAGATAAAAGAGAGCAACTACTAGGTAGAGAATCAATACGTAAAAAGGTCAGTCTGACACAAGTTGATTGTGGTATTTATAAAATATTTATAAAATATTTTATATTTGTCACTGTGTGCTGTAAGATGAAGCAAAAGACTGGTGTGGCTGAACATGGAACTTTTGCTGAGTCTCCAGGAGGGAAAGAGAGTGTACATCCAGTGGAAGAAGGGACAGGCATCTTGGGGAGAGTACAAGGAAACTGCTACCATATGCAGGGGAAAATCAGAAAGGCTAAAGCTCAGCATAAGCTCAATCTGGCCCCTGAGGTAAAAGCTAATAAAAAAATATTTCTACAAATATATTAACAGTAAGAGGAGGGGCAAGGAAAATCTCCTGCCTTTACTGGACCCGGTGGGTAACATAGCTACTGAGGATAAGGGTGGAGATTCTCAATGCCCTCTTCACCTCTGTCTTCAACAGTCAGACTGGTTATTCTCAGGGTAGTCAACCTTCTGATCTGGAAGACTGGGAGAGGGAGCAGAAAAAACCCCCACGATTCAATTTGAAACAGTTAGAGACCTACTATTCCATCTGGAGTGTCACAAGTCCATGGGGTCAGATGAGATTTACCCAAGGGTGTTGAAGGAGCTGGCAAATGTGATTGCCAAGTTGTTCTCCATTATCTATCAGAGGTCATGGGTTGGTACTGGAGAGGTACTAGATGACTGGGGACTTGCTAATGTGAGGTCCATCTATAAGAAGGGTCATAAAGAAGATCTGGGGAAGTACAGACCTGTTAGCCTGACCTTAGTGCCAGAGAAGATTAAGGAGCAAGTCATCGTGCAGGCAATCACCGAGCAAATATGTGACAACCGTAGGATCAGGTCCAGCCAGCATGGGTTCATGACAGGCAAGTCCTGTCTGACCAATGTCATCTCCTTCTGTGACCAGGTGATCCATCTGGTGGATGAAGGAAGGCTGTTGACATAGTCTGCCTCAACCTCAACAAAGCCTTTGACACAGTCTCACGCAGTATTCTTCTGGAGTAGCTAATGGCCCATGGCTTGGACAGGTACACTCTTTTCTGGGATAAAAACTGGCTGGATAGCTGGCCTGAATGGAGGTAAATCTAACTGGCAACTGGTCACAAATGGTGCTCTCCAGGGGTCGGTACTGGAGCCCATTGTCTTTAATATCTTTATTGGTGATTTGGATGAAGGAACTGAGTGCACCCTCAATAAATTTGCAGGTGACACCAAGTTGGGGGGAAATGTCTATCTGCCAGAGGGTAGGAAGTCCGTCCAGAGGGACTTGGACAGGTTGGATCAATAGGCAGAGACCAATGGGATGAAGTTCAACATGGCTAAGTGCCAGGTCCTGTACTTTGGTCATAACAACTCCAGACAATGTTACAGTCTTGAGGCAGGGTGACTGGAAAGCTGATAGAGGAAAAGGATCTGGGGTTGTTGGCTGACACTTCACTGAACATGAAACAGAAGTCTGCACAGGTGGCCATGAAGGCCAATGGCATGCTGGGTTGTACCAGGAATACTGTAGCCAGGAGGACCAGGAGTGATCATCCCTCTGTACTCAGCCCTGGTGAGGCTGCACCTCAACTCAGTTTTGGGCCCCTTGCTACAAGAATGATATTGAGGTCCTGGAGCATGTCCAGAGAAGGGCAACGAAGCTGGTGAAGGATGTGTATCACAAGTCTTAAAAGAAATGGCTGAGGGAACTGGGACTGTTTAGTTTGGAGAAGAGGATGCTCAGGGAAGACCTTATTGCTCTCTGCAACTACCTGAAAGGAAGTTGTGGTGAGCAGGGGGTCAGCCTCTTCTTGCAGAGAACTAGGGACAGGACAGAGGGACTGGCTGCAAGTTGCACCAGAGCAGAAACAGGTTAGAAATTAGGAGAAATTTCTTCCCAGAAAGAGTGGTTAGGTACTGGAACGGGTTGCCCACGGAGGTGGTGTTGTCCCTCAGGGTGTTAAAGGAAAGGTTAGACGAGGTACTTAGGGATGAGGTTTAGTAAGTATTATAGGTGGCAGGGGACAGTTGGACTAGATGGCCTTGGAGGTCTTTTCCAGCCTCTGTGATTCTATGATTCTATATGGTTTCCTGTATCCTTCCTCTGATTATTGCAGTCAACATTTTCAAGAATGACCAGACTTTCATAGTCATCTTCAGACAGGAAGAAGAATATGTATACTAATTTTAGTTTCAGAAGGTGCCAAGCTAGAATAAACCAAATGAAACTGCAAATTCTGAATTCATATTACAGTTTTTCGTTTCCTTGTTGTAACTCCTTCCTGAAGATCATTACAGCTTTGCTTAGTAAATAGTGCCAAAGAAATCACAAAATTCTTCAGCTTCCTAAGGAAATTTAGGTTGTCACAGAAGACTCATCATCTCTAAAATTTAACATTTTAAAGAACTCATCCATGACTATTACTCCTAAGCATTCTGTTACAAATAAACAATTATTTGTATGAGTGCTATAATTAAACACTGAACAAAACCAGTGTTTTGGGAAAATAAGAGGTTGCAAAATCTAGGGGTTTTTTTGCCTATCATCGCTGGCAGGTTTGCCTTATAGAATCTCTTTTAAACTTTCCTCCATGGACTGTTCTTCATTTAGATGTATTTTACAACATGGAACATTTTCAGACAGTATCTTCAGATACACCATTGATGCTCCTTTCAAATTTTATCTCTGATATCAGACTTCTGTATAAAAGGAATCCACTTCTGTGGAAAACTTTTGAAATAGCAAAACCTTCTGGCAAAGCTTCAGAGAAACTTAAAATATTTCCACAGTTGTTTGGATCATAGGAAGAGCCCTAGTCATTTGTTGGGCTTTTTTCCACCTATAGTTTCTATGACTCCATTGTATAAACAAGGCAATAAACATTTCCCACAGTGTTGGCTTTGCTCTCTTTTAATCCCAAAAATGCTCCCTGAAACCTGAGTAGATCAACACCATTATGCCCCATAGTGGAGTGAAACTGGATGATAATGAGCCTATATTAGTTTCCTTCCTGTAAGCAGTGCAGTCACATTAACACAGAGCTCTGTACGGACTAAAGAACTTCAGGTCACTTATATTTTGGCCTATAATGCACTGCAGGACACTGTGTATGTAATATCATTTTGGGTTTGGTGCAAAAATCATGCAGAAAGAAAAATAGGGTCGAGGCAAGAATGTGAGTTCCACGAGAACTTTGCAACACACAAATTAACGCCATCAGGCTTGACTCAGGAAATCCAGCTGCACTTAGCATTGATCAGTTGTCAAAACAGACTTTTTGTCTTCATCAACTTCATTGTGAGTGAAGGCTTCATTTAATGCTTTGTTGATTAGAGGTAGCCACGTTTCCAAACAATAATGTCTCTAAACGCAAAATTCTTAAAGCATCTGCAGTAAAAATAGATCCAACGCTCCTCAAAAGTAAATACATGTATACCCCAGACTACCTCAAGCATGGACAGAGGTTCCTTAGAAAGACAGTTCTATACACACTAAAAATGGAAATACAGAAATTCAGCTAAAATATTGTAAGAATGTCAACTAAAAACTGCAGATATATTAGCTTCTCACAAAGAACTCTCACAATGCAAATATTCACCCTTTTTTTCTCACAAATGTATTAAAAGCCACAGAACAGCCTTTAAATTGTTACTTTTTTCACCTTCATTGTCCTGAGCCAGCTGTGAGCCTCCATGTAAATTTTTAAGATTCTCTCTTTCCCCATCCTCCCTTTCTTCCCCTGTATTTGCTGCTCTTACACAACCGAATTTGCTGGGGTGTTACTGTTGCAGAAACACTCAGCATTAAAAGAAGTAGGAAAAAAAAAAAAAAAAATCAAATAAAAGGCCAGATCACTGACAGGAAAGAAGTAGTAGCAACAATGAAAAGAAATTGTAGAAGATGCAATCACCTTACCATTCATGTTGCCTCCCTGCTGTCCTTAGTGCTTTCTGAAGTGGACAGCAGTTAAGTGACAGCTTTTTTGTCTTTTAAGTGCTTTTGGCTGCAGGCACAGGCGTTTTCACAAGTGCTGCACATTTAACATTGTTCAGAAAACTATCTCTGTAAGAAATGAGACTAACTGAAAAGCAGTTGAAGTTTCCAGAGCCTTATGAGATCCTCTGTGGGCAACTCCTGGGCTGAGTCATGATGGGGAATAAAGATGCACACCCGTCTGTGTTGTCTCAGTATTATAAACCTCGTAAATGAGGGTTAGACGACCCCACTGGCTTCGAACAATATACCTGCAACACCTCTGCAGAGATGGTGAAAAATTCAAGTGGTCTTGCTTGCTAGCAAGATTTGGGCATATCTCATCAGTTTAATTAATCACTAGGGAAAACTGTACAATGCTGCTCTGATTATAAAGTAATGGGTCCATCAGGCACAATTAGAGCCCAGTTGAAACACTGTGGTTTGCTTGAAAACTGTTCAAGTAAACAATTGTGGGTCCTGGATGGGGCTCCTTCTTTAATTAGTCCATAGAGAACCAAGTATTAGCTTTTTCTCAACAAGGCATTTCCTAATATGTGATAGTGTTTTGCTCCTGCTTCAAGTCTTGCTGGTAATTAAAGGCAGATTTTCTTATAGGTATCCATTTCATCACCATATCACCCTCTTAGAAATGCTTCTCCCTATCACATGCCAAACTGCTGTGCCATTACATCATTCCCAAGGGTACCACACATGACATGATGTAACAGCATCAAGGAGAAAGAAGTGCTCACAGTGACATAATGTTCCAGAAAGCATGTCAAGAGAATTTACAGAAAAAGTTGCTCAGTTTCTCCACTGAAGTGGAGGGAGGTTTGGTGACAGTAAATTACATTCAACTTCTCTTAATTTTAGGTACTGACAAGTTCCTAGAAAAAAGAAGTATGTCTATTTGCTTGGAAAATCAGCATTACTAATAGATGTGTAACTACCTTTAATCTAGTATTAATATTTAGCTGTCTAATCTCAACTTTTTAATATAAAACAGGACTAACTAGTCCTATTAATTAGGAGTTGAAACTGCATTTGAATATAGTCCTACAAAGTATGTGGAAGAACAACCATACAAAACATGCAACTGGATCAGGCTCACTGGAAGCAGTGTTTGGTGCTTTTAATAGAGTACAGAAACGGTGTCCTCTGGTTTTAATTCTCTCTCTTCAGTTTTCACATATCAATCTGAACATTTACTAAGAGGTGAGCAAATTTTAACTTCTAATTTACACACATGCAAGCTGATGCACCATAAGGATGGCTGTTCCAACTCCCAGAGCAGGTCTGCTCTGGAAAATGCAAAATAACTCAATTCAAGCAAGTTATGGCTCCTCTGAACAAGAACTAGGCATAAATGGTGCTTCTCTCCTCATTTACAAATCAACTTAATGCATGTTTCTCTGATGGTGTGTTCTTGTACTGAAGTTAAACTTCTGGGGCAACTCAGAAGAGCTTGAGACCTACCCAAAGCTGACAGGAAGTTCATCCATGTCACATTGCTTTACTGCTTCTTATCCAACTAGCATTAAAACTGTTCACCCTACAAATGTGTAGCCTTCTAAAATAAGTGTTATAGTGCAGATGTAGTAGGCACCTGACTTGCCGAGAGTTGCAAGAAATTCACTTGGATATACAGACATCGTGACTTCTGTCAAGTTAGCATTTCTTACTTACTTAAAACTTAATCTCCCTAATGCTTGCCACAATATTAAGGTGAAACAAAAGGAAACCAAGTCATTGTTTCATTGTCACATTTCCAAATGCTGTTACTAGGGTTATATTTTGGTGGCTTTTTTGGTTCTGTTTAGGTTTTGTTGTGATTTGGTATTTTACAACCCTGTTAAAACTTTCCAAGCTCTAACAGCACTAGGAGTGATGTGAGGCTAGCCTAGAAAGTAGTGTCTGTCTCATGTGACAAGGAAGAAAGACATTCCAGGTGGTGCTTTATTTCTTTCAAGGTGGTAGACATCCCAACAGGCCAAAGTTTCCTCAAGCCTCTGCAGAGCCCTCTGTCACACTTATAAAAGAATAATTCTGGGCTCGTAAAGGTGAAAATACTGAGACACTTCCCTCTCCTTTGGCTGGCAGAGTGTTTGTGGAAAGCACCAAAAACTTGAAAGCTTATGTTGTACTTACTGTTACCTCAATGGCAAGACCACAGAATCACACAGAATTCACAGAATTGTAGTGGTTGGAAGAGACATCTAGAGATCATCGAGTTCAACACCCCTGCCAAAGCAGGTTCCTTAGGACACATCACACAGGTAGGTGCCCAGATGGGTCCTGAATATCTCCAGATAAGGAGACTCCACAACCCCCCTGGGCAGCCTGTCCCAGGGCTCTATCACCCTCACTGTGAGAAAGTAGTTCTACATATTGGTGCGGAACTTCCTGTGCTCCAACATGGAGCCATTGCCCCTTGTCCTGTCTCCACAGATAACTGAAAAGAGGCTGGCCATTTCTCCCTGTGTCCCGTGTTTCAGGTATTTATAAACATTAATAAGATCCCCTCTCAGTCTTCTTTTCTCAGGGCTGAACAGCCTCAGCTCACTCAGCCTTTCCTCATAGGGGAGATGCTCCAGGCCCTTAATCATCTTTGTGGCCCTCCTCTGGACCTTCTAGGAGATCCCTGTCTTTTTTATACCAGGGAGCCCAGAATACAGTATATACAGATATACCAATAAAAGCTATGCTTCTGACTTGTCAAGGCTGGACCCTATTCACAGGATGCCCCAGCACATCACATCCACCTACTTGTACAGACACAGTGCTTCTAGTTTCTGGAGCTATAAATCACTGTTCCTCTTTGTGCCTCAAGAATAATAATTTAAGACATAAAAGCAATCTACCTAATTAAATACAGATGCAAACTGGAGTCTCATATTTTCACTATGATAGTGCACTAAAATTCAGTTGAATAAGCTTTTTATAATCCTGGAAATTCTCAGACTGCATCCAGGTGAATAATCACACTAGACCTACGAATTTATTCAGTCCTTCTGAATTCCTTAAATAATTTGAAGTGTACTAGTGAAGTACAGTATAATTTCTTGCTGCTTTTCTTCAGTAGCACCTGAGATTGCTAAGTAGTGTAGTTTTTAACAGTGATCATGGAAACTGAATTTTCTGAGATTGATTATAAGCAATGGCAAATTGCATCATACAGCATCTTAAATTCTCATTGACGTACATATTCAGTTCTTTAATTTTGCAAATTCCTTCTTAATCAGAGCGAGCTATGGGAGTTTGGCTGAAAGTGACAAAACTGGCATTACTGAAGCTATTTTGTAAGCTACATGGTTTAAGCTGGTGTGCTCAGTCCAGCTACTGCTGAATCCTGCTGGGCAATTTCAGAAGAAAGGACTGTAAGTTGACAGATAGAGCTAAGCCCTGATGACTCAAGGGCCTATCACTCAAGAAAAGGAGCAGGCTGCTTGTTCTCTAGTAAGAGGACTTCTGGTGTAAGAGCTGTTAATCCTGCAGACTGCACCAAATGCAGACAAAAGAATCCCTTGAAAGGAAAAAAGAAAAAAACCCACCTTTTTGAATGCTCTTACATTTCTCAATAAGGAATGGGGGTTTTATTGTTTGTTTTGGGTTTTTTTTTTTGTGCCTGGAATTCTATGCAACGGCAGCGGCTACATCGTGCTGTGATATCTTATAACAAGGCCAACCAGGGAACGTTTTTCAGCAGCATTTCTCCCTCCCCTGAAGCTCTCTCATGCATCGTACTCTCCTGAGTTTTAAGCCGGAAATTAGGTTGGAAGAGCAGTAAGCCTGAGATATAATCATCTGAGTATCATAAACATCCCCATACTGTGTTCTCTGTGTGCAAAAATAAAAACCATTCCTTTGTCTTAGACACCCCCCAGTTTTTATAAGGAGTCTATTGATATCTAAGAAACAGAACCCCTTTGCTTTTATTGGCAAGATTTCTTACCCCCTGTGGTTGAATCTGTCTTCCCTAGAGCCATCAGAAGTGGTGTTGAAAATCTCCCATCTCCAGATTTGCTTTTGGGGATCCATTCCTGCAATCTCTTGCATCCTCAAAATGCTTGTCCCCAGTGTCAGGCAGCTTGCTATTGATACATCCTGAGTTTTAATGTGTTATTCATATTTCTCTGAGTTCATCAGTGTCTCAGCTTGTTATTCTCGCTGTTCCCCAGAATAATAGAGCTTAGTGAGGCAATTTGTGCTCAGCTTCTGCAGCGTGTGCCAGTAACATATTCTATTCAAAAATATTACAGAAAAAATAGCAACTATGTCTAATCACCTTTCCCCCAGAGATTTAAAGCACAATAACATTCTCTCTAACTGTACTCAGTTAACTGTTTTTTAAATAATACTTTCTACTGTAGAATTGCTCAGATGCTTCCTTCAAAGGAGCACTTTTCCCTCCTCACTTTGGCTTTAGCTCCTGAGGGAGACTCACTTGTGTTAATGTCTCACCAGTGCAAGTAAGGAATAATGCCTCTAAAGCCAGCACAGTCACAATGGAGTAAGATAGAAGAGCTTCAAGCCCTTAGCTTCATGCAATACACAAAGTTGCTGTTATCTGCACCCTGGTGATAAAACTGCAGTGCCTGCTTATACACCGACATAGCTGTGCACAGGATTGACTTTTCATGGACAAGAGGAAATTTCTGTGCAGTAAAATCTACACTATAAATTTAACCTTATGTTGAAAGTTGATTTAAAGTATTAAAATATTAAAATTAAACATTTTCTAGGGCTGGCTGCACAACCCAAATCAAACATCCAATTTTGCCAGATTTCAGTGCACAGGAGGAACAGAGTTTTCTCCCACTATATTGTCTGCTAAGCACAGTCTGCAGAGCTGCATTCATTCTCTCATGCATACATGAGATCAAGTATCATGAGGCATGAACAGAATAACAAATTAGATATCGTAAATTCTTCAGCCTCCATCTTTTACTAGGTAGCACCTCAAGTGCCAAAAAATGTTCATCAAAATTTATCATTTAGAGATATTTTCATCTTAGACTTTATGTAATAGGGGAGTAACAAATATTTAAAATACTAGAATTGACAGACATCTGACTCCATTATCCATGATACTAGAATCTTCCAGATTCTTCTAGCTATGTCTCATGAAAATGTAACAAAATGTATTCTAATTTTAAATTGAGAACTTAATAAAATGAATTGAATTCAGAAAAAAAAATTTTCTAAGTTAACATTGCCATTCAAAGAATTTAAGACTGCATCTCATTAAATAAATGACTAGAACAATACTATGCTTGTTTTATCCCATAGCTAATGCAATGTAGCCCTTGTTTATATTGCTTTATTTAAAGAGTACAATGCATTGACTTCCCTCAAAATTTTGTGGGTTGCACACAAGATAACGAGACAAACTGCATACAGTACATAGGTCCTGGATAAACTTTGCAGCTACTCTACCAAGTAAGTCCAAGTAAGCATTACAGTTTGCCATCTCTATACCATCCTCCAAAGCATGAAGTTATCTGACTATCTAACAAACATAGGCAGGTTTTATTTTTATGGTCTTGGTTTGCCATGCTACAGGTCTTTTGTTTAAATTGTCTAATAGGAAGCCTGTGGGTTGTTTTTTCTTTTGCAAAATGAAGCGGCTAATACTTTTCCTTGCACCCTCTTATGTTACAGTCTTAGGAGTTGTGATTTCTGTGAGATCATCTTCACTGAGGAACCATATGGGATACTGCAGACATGGAATACTCACAGAAGACTCAACTGCTTGACATCAATAGGTAGTTTTGTACTTTAAACATCTTTTCAAACCAAATCAACCTTTTCTCTGCAGATGAGTCTTGATCAAAATTATAATAAAATCAGCCTGACTTAGATGGTATACTCAGTATTCCTCATGCTCTTCCTCTACTTCATGAGGTCAGAGAAGCTTTTTTGGGTTTGTTCTTGCAAACCAGCTGCACTATGTTGAAAGAAACAGTGCATGTGCTAATCTTAACCTTCATTTAAAATATGCACATGAGAAATGGTTTTAATGCTCAGGAGGTGAAGTATTAACATTTGAAAGTAAAACAGAGGAGTAAAATCAGGTTTGAGTTCCTCCAGCCTAGCCAACAGAAATGGCTTCCTTGGGATTTTTCAGGACATGATAATACTTGCCCTCCTAGTTAGTTTCACACTGGTGTGGCAGAAAGGGTATGCTCAGGGTGCAGACTACACAAGTCCTTTCTGACAGCTTATTTGAGGATGAACTCTTATAGAAAAGAGAAATACGCAGCCAAGATCTGCTACATTTAGAGCTTCTTCTCTATTCCCATTATTCCATCATGTTTTCAGGGGCTGACAGCTTAGCCTTATGTGTAATTCCATTATGAACCTCTGTACACAAGGTGTAAGGCCAGGTTTACCCCACAAGGAGCAGAGAATTTCTAAAACACATTCTCCCGATCCTCCACTGTTTTTCTAGTGCACAAGCTCAGGAATGTATTTAATTCTGAAACCTGTTGCTTCAAAAGATGCCTGTGACTCTTCAAATGCCTCAGGAATGAGGATTTAAATGACGTGGTGCAGTTGTCATGGCCCTATAGGCTATACCACCAAAAATTATGTATGAGAAAGAAAACCTGTAAGATTTAATAATTAGACAGACTTGTAAATATATATTTTAATGACAAGCATACATTAATATGCTGGATATACAGATATGTTATAAATATTTTAGATTTTTATTCACATACAAAATTTACTCGTTCACCTCTGTAATTTACTAAACACCTTGAAGAATTTGGATCAGGACCCATCACAGGACACTTTTTCCTATGTCCTTGTGCTACTTTGTCAAAATAGGAAAGATTTCATAGCAATGAAACAAATCTGCTCCTGTGGACAGAGCAATATCCAAACAAACAGATGTTTTCTTGGAGACATATATATCTAGACTATGAAGATTTATTAAAAGAAAAAAGTAAATTTTCTTACTGAAATCATTTTCCCATTTCTTGATTAACTTCAAATAGAACCACTTTTCTTAAGCATGGGATGCAGGGCAAGTTAGCCAGCCCCTTTTCAGTGGTTAGCGGAGACAGGACAAAGGGCAATGGCTGCAGGTTAGAACACAGGAAGTTCCGCACCAACATGCAGAAAAGCTTTTTCACAGTGAGGGTGACAGAGCCCTGGGACAGGCTGCCCAGGGAGGTGGTGGAGTCTCCTTCTCTGGAGATAGTCAAGACCCGTCTGGACGCCTATTTGTGTAGTATGAGCTGGGGAGCTGCTTTGGCAGGGGGGTTGAATCCGATGATCTCTTGAGGTCCTTTCCAACCCCTACAATTCTGTGATTCTGTGATTCTGTGTGTGATTCTTATAAGTGAAGGAAGAAATATGAGATTCAACAAAAATATAAGATCATCTTTTTTTACGCCATGAGGAAGGCATTGAAGCTGGTGAAGGGGCTGGAGGTCCTTTGAGTAGTGCCTGTGAGTAGTGGCTGAGGACTCTGTGTTCATCTAGTTAGGAGAAAATGAGGGTGACATCATTGCTCTCTACTACTTTCTGAAGAGGGGACAGGGAGAGGGAGGTGCTGAGTTCTTCTCACTGGGAGCTAGTGACAGGACACATGGGAATGGTTCAAACCTGCACCAGGGGAAGTTCAGACTTGACATTAGGAAGCATTCCTTTACTGAGCAGGTCAAACACTGGAACAGGCTTCCTAGAGAGGTTGTTGATGCTCCAAAGCTGTAAATGTTCAAGAAACATTTGGATACTTCCCTTAAAGACATGCATTAACTTTTGGACAGCCTTGAAGTGGTAATGTAGCTGAGTAGGTTGTAGGTGCCTCCAAACTGAAATACTCTATTCTATATTACTTTAGTCTAGTCTATGTATACCTTCTAGTGTCATCAAATTTATATTTTAATTACTAATTACACGATTTTTCCTTTCACCAATTTTTATTTCATTTCCACTTTTACTTCATTTCCACTATCACTTTGATTACTCACAAAGCTACAAATATGAGCTCTTACACTAACTGATCATTAAAAATACAAATAGAGTTTAAAAGCAAAGTATACAGTGATGGGTAGTTTGTGCTTCACTTGTAATATGCACTGATATAAAACTGGATGTTCCAGATGGTGCAGAATTAAGTCCATATCCCATATTGAGACTGCCAGTATGACTTTGTTAGAGGTTGAGTTTCTAAGTAAGTTGAACTCTTGTGATATAGAGGAAGTGATTAGCAGATGTCCATGAAATGCAGGTGCATGTCATTCAGATGCACCAGACTGTACAACTGCCTTGGGGTCCTTTCCCTTCCAGACATTGCCAGATGCCTCATGGGACTCAAGTTTCTCTGTTGTACATGTCCCAGGAGTTTCCATCTAGAAGGTTTTGGTAAGTAACTTGCTTCACCAGGAATTATTGTAAGCCAAAACTAGACCACAGTGATTTTTTTTTATGTGGAAAGGAACACCATTAATTAATTATACCCTGAAACATGAAATATAGTATATAAGACTTCTGATGTTAGCTTAGAAGAGAGGAAAAAGAAAGAAAAAGAATACAAGGTACGGTGATACTTCCATTATAAAATCAACTTTCCCAAATGGGCTGCAGTTTTCAGAGCACAATGCAAGATTTCAAGATGATGTACTATGCTTTGCTCTTTTCTGATTAACAAAAATGTTTTCTTATTGTTTTTATTCTGGCAAAACCCCCACATTTTTTGGTTATTGTTGTTTTATGCCAGCAATTGTGTTTGTCTTTATGAAATTGATGATTTAAAAGAAAATAAAAGCTGCATTTCTATAATCATAGATGTCTAAAAATTCAATCAGAAGATAATTATAATAATAAAAGCTCTTTCAGATTCAATGAGTTACAACTGGTAGGATAATAATTGTTTCTGGAAAAATAAGGGTGTTTTTTTTCTCCCTTTCAGATGAGTAATGTGGTTTGGAAAGATTGTACTATCTATCTTTATTCAAGTCACAGGATGAGAATGAATTCAGTTTAACATAATTGACAGGCATCCTGAGGAAAGAGAGAAAAGAAATGAGATTTGTTCTTGGTCAGCCTGAATTACTTAGGTTTAATGGGATTGTGAACACATTTGAACTGTTCTCTCTTTTTGTGCTGTAAGTTATTTCTGGTAGACTTACCCTAACTTATACCTTAGTCCTGCTGTGGTAAAGAACATAATTGCATTTTGACTGAAGTGTGATGAAGAAAACAGAATATTAATTTTTTTCAAAAGATGACTGAAATATCCCCAGATGTTGTGGGGATACTCCACAGTGTCTTTAAATGAGATGGATTCCTGGACTCATAAATACTAAAGATGAATGTTTCATAGAATCGTAGAATGGTCTGTGTTGAAAGAGACCCCAGGGACCATAGAGTTCCAACTCCCCCTGCCTCAGGCAGGGCCATCAATGTCCAGGCATGATCTAGACAAGGTTGCCCAGGGCCCAATCCAACCTGGGCTTGTAAACCTCCAGGGATGGGGCGTTCACCACCTCTCTGGGCAGCCTATTCCAGCATCTTACCACTTTCTCTGTAAGGAACCTCCCACTAATACCTAATCTAAACCTTCCCTCCTTTAGCTTTAATTCATTCTCCCTTATCCTGTCATTGTCTACCCTTTTGATTCCCCACCTGTTTATATGCTCCCCTGGGCTTATTTTGGCTAGGGTAGAGTTAATTTTCTTCATTGTAGGTAGTTTGGGGCTGTAGTTTGGATTTGTGCTGGAAGCAGTGTTTCTAATACAGGGATATTTTCATTTCTGCTGAGCAGGGCTTACACACAGCCAAGGACTTTTCTGCTTCTCATCACACCAGTGAATAGGCTGGGGGTGCACAAGGAGTTGGGAGAGTACACAGCCGGGACAGATGACCAAAACTGACCAAAAGAATATTCCATACCATATGATGTCATGCCAGCATATAAGGGGCTGGGGGAAAAATAAGGAAAGGGCCACATTTGCAGCAATGACATTTGTCTTTCAAAGTCACCATTATGCATGATGGAGGCCTGCTTTCCTGGGGATGGCTGCCCATAGGAAGTGTGGAATGAATTCCTGGTTTTGCTTTGCATGCATGTATAGATTTTGCTTTACGTATTAAACTGTCTTTAACTCAACCCGTGAGTTCTCACACTTTTATTCTTCCAATTCTCTCCATTATCCCAGAATGGAGTGTGAACAAGCTGCTGTCCATCATGCTTAGCTGCTGGCTGGGACAAAACCACAGCAATGACATAGTGAAAATCTCTGGCACAGTGGCTTAAGCAACTGGGATGTGAGCAGGACCAGCTGTTCCACATTGTAACTATCTTAAAAGTAGTTACATACCAATAGTCCTCTATTATTTGATTCAGCTTTGTCTGCAGCAAGATATTAGATGGAATCAACGTGCCTCTGCACTTCAGCATGCTATCATGGTTTACCTTTATACTGTGTTTCAAAATGTCCATAAAATAAAAGGAATCTTTTTACTTCATGCTGTCTTCATCTTTAGTGAATTATAATTTCCTAGAATATCTCACAGCAGATACTGCAATATTCTCCCATGTTACTATTTTTTGTAGCGTAATACTACTCTCATATAAGAGATGAACCAGGATCCTACTCTGTTATGAACTAATGGAACACAGAACAAATAATTCCTTGACCTTCAGAATTAATGAAGTCTTGTGTCTATTAGTGTTTCATGTTTGAGTTTCCATGCGCATTCTTTGATGACTAGGAAAAAAAGTACTTACTATGAAGGTTCCTTTTTCCTGAAGGCTTTGTTAGGATCCTTTTTGTAGTTTATTTGTAGGAAATTAGTAGGAAATTACTACCTTTTGAGATACAAACCTCTGTCAAATTCGGCTACAACCAATGAGCTTGTTCAAACCGTTAGATCAACCCATAGCCACTTAGCATGGCTACTATAGCCTTCTGCATTTAAGAAATGAAATTATCACATCTACCTGATCCAAGGAGCATACAACATGAAAAAAATCACAGAAGACAGCACATGCCTTTGGTGAGTAAGGATGTTCAAAAAGACATCCCTGAAGAATTGGTCAGAGTCAGAAGCATGTGAGCATTGCCTCCTCTGAAATGCTGTCATGAGAATTACGGAGGAATTTGAAGGAAGATAATGAGGTTCTGCAGATATTCGTAGGATGACTCTAGAATAAAGGGGCAAACAATATCAAGCAGATTGATCAAGATCAAGGTGATGACTTAAGCTGAATTATCATCAAAAGTAAGTCAAACTTCGATATGAGCAGGCAGACCCTAGATTTGGGCTTTTTTCTTTATGTGGGTATCCATTCACATTGCATATAATCCGAGAAACAAGTACTGATTCTACAAATTAATTTGCTGCTGTCTTTAAATTAATGATGGTTACTGTTCTAAGGTTAATGAATTAATCTTTCAAAAATCCTGATTAAAAAGGAAACTTTCAGAATATTCAAATGTGAAATATAAAAATAAGTAAGTTTTTGTGAATAAATCCTTTGTTTTCAGGCATCACACATCTGCAGCAGATGCTAAACCCTTCTTTTAACATTTAATTTTGCAAAATACCGCACAACAAACTTAGGTGACTTAAAGCATTTTCAATGCATTTCCTGCATTGTTCAACCTCTAATATTAATATATAAGATGCCTTGATGAAAAGATTCTGGAAAAACTCCAGCATTTATGACTCCTAGAAGTCCCCAAAGACTTCAGTGGATGTTCAAAGTCTCAGAGACAGGGAGAAACACAACTCAGTAAGAATAAAAATAAGAATGAGAAAAAGATTAGGAAAAAGCATAACAAAAAAAATTGAAGTAAGCCTATTCATAAGATCGAGAAAGAAGGCATCTTTTTTCACCATTTGTAGCTAAGAATCAGAAATCATTATTTCTGTTTAAAGGTATTGGAAAGGCGTTGATCAGTTCAATGAAATTAAGGCACTGAAGAACCACTGCTAAGTCAGAAACATTATTTTATCTAGCTACTATAAATAGTAGAAGACCATTTCCAGGGAAAGGCTAAACTGTGCTTTTTTTATGGGATAGGCTTCTAAGTTTTTCTCTGCAAGTAAGGCATATGGCAATAGATGATTTTGTACTAATCATAGTACTTTATTCTTGTTTTCAATTTTTCCTTGCTGCTTTAATTGTTTAAAATCTTCCAGTTCCCAGTAGTAGAATGTATGAATTCCAGGGCTGGTATGCTGCCCTTTCAAACTCCACAGTAGTTTTATCATTCACTGCACTTGGAAAAGGATCCGTCCCTCTATGTGAGAACCACTGCATTTTAAAGTAGAGATTTAAAAATAAATTAAAAAAAAAAACCCTTCACAATCTCAAAACATATAAATTGCTTACTGCTAGCTGGGGGGAGGAGGGAGAACTCATTTCAGAAGTTGTTTGCTAAAAGGCATAAACTCAGAAACAGTCAGCCTTGATAACTCACTTATGTTTTCCACTGAATAAAATATTTTGACATTTTTTGTGGTTTAAATGAGAGCTGCTGAGAGCTGCTCACAGGCAATTCAAACTCTAGTCATTGTAGGCTGGCATGAATACATACCAGTACTTTCCCCTGTCAATTACCCTGTCAGACCAGCCTCCAGTTCACTCTGTTGGCGTGGAGATGGAGAGAGCAGCACAGACAGAAAGTGTGTGGGTCTTCCCACCCCTGGAGGGTTCTCCAGGATGTCCTGGTCCTTGCAAACAGTGGCTAGAGTAAATCACACTCTGCCTTCCCTCCTGCTCCTCAGACAGTGAGCAATGCTTGAGCCCTGAATTGGGATTGAGCCATGTCCTGAACTCACCTTCCAGTGCTGAAATATTATTATCTGTCCAAGTCTGCCTGTGTAAGGGAAACTATCACTTCAGTGCAAGACACCTTCAATCCATATGTGATACCCTGATGAGGTCTGCTAGTGCGTCCATATGCATCCACTTTTTCTAGGAACTCCATGTTTTCCAGGAATTCAACTTTTCCCACTGCTCCCACATTTAAGTTATGCAGGAACATCAGAGATGTGGAAAACATGCAGGACAAAGCACAGAGATAATGTTGTATAAATAATAAATATCCAAAGTTGGGATTTTTTTTTGCAAAAACAGTCAGTAAGAGAAATGGGGTAGTGTGCAGGAAGTGAGAAATAAAGGTAAAAATATGCAGAAGGAAGACTTCAATCAGAAAAGGAAAAAGAAAATACTATGGGGAAGCATGTAGGAAAGAATATACAGGAGAGAAAAGAAACAAAAAAAATGAAATGGGTGATAGGGAAAGGTCAACGGGGACAGGTAAAGCAAATAACTTCGGGATAGACTGAATTTAATTTCATTTACTCGAGATTTTAACTATTCTTTGGTAGTCTTCATAAATATATACTATGTGGCACTTTAAAGGCTACATCTGTCTTGTTAAGGAATGGAAGAGTTATAGCAAAGGAACAGGGTTGTTGAAGCAAACAAAATCAGTTCTGAGAGGTCAGAGAGTTTTCCAAAATGGTACAATATTATTATTACCTAGTGGGAAGTAGATTAAAGGATTGTAGTGTAAATTAACAACCCCAGTAGGTTGATACTATTAAAAAATACATGCTTTTCAGGAGAACTTTAGAGAGCAGAGAATGGCTGTTTTGACAGAACGGCTAAGGAGATTGTGGTAGGTAGAAGAAGAAAAGTCTGAGGATAAAAATTTCACAACAAGATGGAGGAACACAGTACTTTAGAGCTGTGAATGTGTGTCTTGCAGTGAAAGAAAACAAAGAATTTTGGCAGAGACTTTCAAGGTGAGGCAAGCAAATGGAGGGGTGAAATCGTCAATTTGCTGAGTGGATAGGAATGTGGGGAGGTAGGACGGTTGACACCCGTTGTTTCTGGACACAAGTATAAATCAGGAGAGGCGTGTCTGGAGATCAGTGCTGCAGAAAGGGATCTGGGGATGCTGTTTGGCTGCAGGCTCAGTAGGAGCAAGCAGTGTGCCGTGGCAGCCAAAAGAGCAAACTGCGTACTGGGGGACATCAAACACAGCATCGCCAGCTGGTAAAAAGAGGGGATTTTTCCAATGTATTTACTAATGGTACAACCTCAATTTGAATGCTGTATGCAGTGCTGAACCCCATGATTTAAGAAGGACAAGGATGGTCCTTGAATGTGTCCAGAGGAGAGCAACAAAGACAGTGAAAGGGCTGGAATCAATGTCCTGTGAAGTGTGAGGACCACCTGAAGACATGTGGCTTGTCTAGTTAGAGAAAATAAGGCTAAGGGATGACCTCATTGCTCTCTACAGCTTCCTGAGGAGGAGACATGGAAAGGGAGGTGCTGAGCTGTTCTTCCTGGGAGACAGTGACAGGACACATGGGAATGGCTCAAATCTGCACCAGGGGAGGTTCAGACTTGATAGCAGGAAAATATCTTTACCAAGTAGGTTGTCATACACTGGAACAGGCTTTGTAGAGAGGCCATCAATGTCCCAAGACTGTCAGTGTTCAAGAGGCATTTGGGCAATGCCTTTAGTCATATGCTTTAACTTCTGGTCAGCCCTGATGTGGTCAGGCAGTTGGACTAAATTACTGTTCTCCTCCCCTCCCCACTCCCTCCTCTCCCCCTCCTCTTCCTCCTCTTCCTCCTTCTCCTTGGCAACTCCTCTTTCTCCCACACATTTCCCTCTTTTTAATTTTTTTTCAAAAGCACCTTATCCTTGAGATGAAGACAAGCTTATTCATTCTCATTTAAACTGCCTAAAATTTCATCTCAATTTGGAAAAAAACCCACTTTTATTCACCCTAGACACAAGAAGACCCTAGCAGGACTCTGCATTAAACTGTTTTCAAATTGCAGAAAAAAATATTTTAGTTCCTAAGCTGCTGTTATTTCTGGAAAACGTGCTGAGCAGGACTCTACAGCCAAGAGGAAAGTACAAATTATGATATATATATATATATATATATATATGTATTTCGTCAACGCATCAGGATCAGAGATAATAAAATAATCCCTAGTTAGAAAGAAGACAAGTAGGCCATGTTAAGGTAGGAGCATTTATCTTGCTTTAAAACAGACGATGACAGGTAAGATGAAAGAAAAAGCCTAATTATTTTAATTAAAATATATGCACATATTTGAGTGCAAATAGAAACCATAAACTAAATCCTGCAGCTTAAATGTCAAATTTATAGGAGTATTTCTTTTGATTGTGCTTTTCCAAAGCAAGTTGCTTTCGATCCAGTGTCATAGCCAAAGTCTCTCAAAGGAACATCAAAGCAGATACATTTTTTTATAGCAACTATACACTTCAGCCTGAAAAGACTTGGGAGGTCTAACACACTAAAAGTTAACACAAAACTGCCAATAACTATGGTGTGCTTACGAGACAAAAGGAAGC
The DNA here is from genome assembly GCA_022605575.1 of Laterallus jamaicensis coturniculus. Classification (NCBI taxonomy): domain Eukaryota; kingdom Metazoa; phylum Chordata; class Aves; order Gruiformes; family Rallidae; genus Laterallus; species Laterallus jamaicensis. Next base: position 3,945,285 of record JAKCOX010000054.1, read on the forward strand.
CTTTTTAGTGCTCCTGCCATTCCTCAAGAAAGTAAGGATTCTTACAGGAAGGAACAAAGGGAAAAAGTCTTTATTACTCAATGACTTGGTCCTGTCTCAGAACTGAAAGGACGACAAAACAGTTTCAAGAAAGGTACCTTCTTAAACCTTTGTAGCTGTTTTGGAAATGAACATAGGTGCCCCCTAAGGCTTTCCTGGTTTAGAAACCGCATTCCCAATGCCCTGCATGATAAATATGTACCTGGCTCAGACCACCAGATTTTCTACTTGAATTCTTAGGGTCTTGTTGGAAAGCCAACATTGCTGACTGCAACATAGAAAAGAAATATCGAAACTAGCCCTGTGTAAGAAGCAGGGCAAATGGATGTATGCAGTAAGACCTCTTCACTTTTGTAGCCATCCTCACTGTTATGTTAGTCTGCTGTATAGGCACATGACCGTCTTGAAAGAGGTCATTTCAGTGCTTTTGGAAAGAGTCTATTCTCAATTGCTAGTATATTTTAAAAGTCATAGAAGAGAAGGGAAGAATAAAAGTGCAGAACTGAAGTGAAAACTCTCTTTCCACCATGTTGATATATGCTGAAGATGAATTGGTCATGATTAAAGGTGAAACAGTCCTTATCCCTACCAATTAATTATGTAGTTAATATAAATTAATCCTTATTTAATGAGGTCTGAGTCATTAGAATCAAGTTTGCATAGATACAGATAGATAGAGAGATAGGTATAATTGATGCTACAAAAGTGTAACTTTTCGTGTGAAATGAAGGTCAGAGCTAGACAGACACAGTTTTATTATTAAAGAGGTGCCAGACTCATTATTGATATATTGCTCAGGGTATTGCTGTGATAATTCCATAGTTGAGGCTCCTGGGGGGGTTGATTAAAAATGTAAATGATTGCTTTTCCTGCTTGGAGAGAATGACACACTGTACATGCCGTAAAAATTAAAGCAAAATAGGAATTATTGCTCACTTAGTACTCTGTCTTCTGCAGACAGTAACTCCTCCTTCAGACAGGCACAGAGTCTGTCCCATGGTCAAACACAGCTAAAGGGAAAAAGTAAATAAGTAAAAAGGTAGCAGGAGAGTGATGTCTTTCTTTCAGTCCTCAGAAAAGAATAATTATGAAGCATAGTTTATGTACAGTGGGAGAGAGGAAGACATGTGCCCCGGACTCAGAAAGCTACCCAAGTCTTCATGCAATTCTGTGTACAGAGCCCTTGTGGAATTAGTTAAAACAATTAATTTGGGTTGAAGTACTTCCAAGAGCAGGAGTTTTAGTATAAACTGCTATGAACAAAAGAGAGAGTAATACATTTCTTTAGCTAATTTACTGAGCCTAGTCATGAAGGTGCTTTGGCTGTGTTCACTTTGTGTTCTTCCATGAACTGAACTTCTCTGCCAATGTGTTGGAGTGAAGAATAGCAATACTTCATTGCATTCAAAGCAGAGGATTGGGATCTTGCTTTTGTGCCACAAACTGCATTTTGAATAGATGACATATTGTGGAAAGGTCTGGTTTTGGTTTGGCTGTTCACTAAATGCCAAAGAAAAAGAAATGGAGAAGATTACCTCTGGAAAGCAAATACTCTGTAAATTAGGTGTCTTGTCTCTTCAGATAGGGCATCTAACTGAGGTAGAAAGATCATTTCTTTTAAGACTTGAGCAGAAATAAGACTGAAGTCTTCCAGAGAAGACCTGATCATGTGTTTTGTTTTGTTTTGCTTTGCATTGTTTTGTTTTGTTTTTGTCACCAGAGAAAATGCATCACTTGTGGTTTATGCATACAAGCTAGAAAAAGTTCCAGAACTATACTCAAGATAAGAACTGATCATGGATCTTGAAAACAGAAAATTTGTTTTTTCTTAATGTAAAGATTTCCTTGAATCTCCCTCTGATAATCAAAATAAAGCTGAAAAGTAAAAGCTGCCAACTTCAGTCACAGGTGGCAACCTGTACGTGGATGTGATACTGCTGGTTGATGCACTTCTTTTGTTACTGTCATGGATAGGAAATAAAAGCACCTCTTGCTGTCATGTTTAGAAAAATCCAAACAAATTAGATTTAACTCAGCTTCAAAAAAAAGTTAATAATTTCCTTCAGCTAGTCTGCTTTTGAGCTATATCCAATGACCTAGAGAAACCAGAACAGTAGATAGATACACATTTGACCATGGTTATCTAACTGAGCAACTATCTAAATACAATGAGAAAAGAGTTCCAGGATGAATATGTGAGTGTGAGTTTGACATTAATTCTTTTCCTCCTAATTGCTGGGTTGTTGGTTTTTTTTGGTATGTGTGTACGTGAACCTTAAAGCACACAACTCACAACAGAACGAATCTGGAACGCACTATTTCACCATGAATTAAATGTATTGCACAGCACTTCAGTTATTAGATCGGCTTGAGATCAAGAGAATGCATGAACTAGTGAGAAAAAAGGCATGAAAAATTTTCCTTCACCCTTCCTGAACATTTAATTGTAGAAGTTGGGTTTTTCTTAATAATTAATTTAGAATTTTTTTTTCTTCTATTGTGGGGAAGTGGAAAGGAAAACAAGGAAGCACATAACTGTCTATACATTCTCCATCTCATTTAAGTGCAACTGTCAAAACATCACGAATATAACTTGCATTCAAACGTCTTACAATTACACAGTAGACCCCCACTATTCTATTCTGCTTATAGACCCAAAGTGGTTTCTTGAATAGCCCTTCCACTTGAGTTATTATCATTGTTAAAGAAAGAGGAAACAATCTTGACTGAAGAAAACAAAAAGTTAGAAATATCCAAAACACAGTTTGTTGAGAGTAATGGCAAAATTTGAGAGTGGAACTGAAATCACCCACCCTCCAGTATAATTAGCAAAATTAAAATTTTCAATGAAAAAATGATCTTTTTTATGCTTGAAATATATACTCAAAAACACTTGGCATAATGATGTAAAAGCCTTACAATTTACACTAGATTTTAAGAATATGTTTGTCTAGCTAATATCCAGGTTTTTTTATGTTCTGTCTTCTTAAAAAAAAAAAATAACAAAAAAAAATAACAGTAGTCTCTGCTTTGGATTCCTTCTGTCTGGAAAAGCTGCACAAGTTGTTAAAGCTTGTCATGGCCACCCTGCAAATCCTCTGGCCTAAACAGAGCTGAAAGCATACAATAGGCTGCAGAAGACTTTCTTCACTTTCAGAGTGGACTGGTGTGTCACTGCTAAAACAATCTATGAGAGTTTGTCTCTATTGCCTACTCAGGCATGGCATCAAGAACAGAAAAAGCAGTACAATCCTGCAAAAAAAAAGGAGTACAACATTATTACTTTCTAGCAGAATAAATCAACTCACCACTCATCTGTCTTGTTAAATTTTTGACCTCATCTCATCTCCCCGCTTCAATTTCCTTCATGACATTTTAGCCTTCTGTTCCTCTTCTTTTTCCCCTTTGTTCATGTGTTTCATTTTGAGACAGAGTCTCTTTTTGACCCTTGTAAAAAAAGCTAAGCCAAAAGTACTTCAGACAATACATTTGAGGAGAAAGGTGCCAGAATTAAAATGTTCACCATCACTGAAATTAAACATGATTTACTTATTCAACTCAGCAACTGAGAGGAACAATGCTATTCTGGACATTCATAACAAAGTCCTCTTCCAAGGAATCATGATGATTAAAGGTAATTTGAACATATTTTCCTATGGTAAATATATATGTGGGACACATATTTTTCTGCTTACATATGGGGTATAGATCCCTCTCATATCTTCAGGAAGCCAGTATAACTTATTTTATAGAAGCAATTATTTTTTTCCAGTCCCCAAATCTTTACATGTTTTCTCAACAAATGACATTCGATTTGCAGTCTTCTTACATAAGAGGAAACAATTACAGATACCCAATTACTATTTCAGGCACTGAAGTCTTAACTAGGAATCTGGTTCTGATAGAGTCTGCCCTAAGCCAAACTTCAAGGCACGCTGATATGAGATTAATGGAGACAAGATTTCACTCTCATTGGTAACAGAGAGACAACTGAAGAGCCAGGGGCACATTCATGGTTTATTTGAGATGGAGCTAGATAATTCAGATCTGAGTCTTGTAATTTGCTCTATATGCACTAAATCATAAGAACAATGTGCCTACTTATATAGTATAAAGAAACATAAAGCTGCCCAACCAACTTCTAAACAAGAGTTAGATAATGATCTGATAGGTTGGAGGCAGAAAATGTAAGGTAGTCAAAATGGCCCTCGGGTTAGTAAAGGGCATCTAATAACTGAGAGAGAGCTTAGAAAGAACTGAATACACATTTGCAAGCAGAATTAACCTTAAGAATGCACAATGGAAAAAAAGTTTGTTTTCAAAGTGGCAGCTAATTTGGGGGGGTTTGGTTCCAAAGTTCCCATCTCCAGGTGAAAGGGGTTATCCAGCATGGGACTAGGGGGGGGCCTGACAGTGCATCTCCAGCCCTGTTGTCATTCTGCCTCATTCAAAATCATTATTAGCACTGCCTTTTGATACAGGACTGAACTTCTCCATGCTGTGAAAAATGTAAAGAACTTTCTGCATTCCAGATTCAGTCTTCTCAAAGGTTTACTTTAATGAATGTCAAACCAGAATCACCCTCACTCTGTTGTGGACCCTCTTCACTGTCCTGGGGCAATGAAATACCCTAGCTGCAGACTGTTTGCAGAGCCCCCATGAAGCTTCTTATTGTTTGATTGCCAGGGGAGTCAAGTTGTTTCCTCATCCCACTTATTTTTAGTATGGCAGGTGTTATCCAACTGCATCATATAGATTTTTCTAATACTGTAGCCAGGAAAATATTGACTTCTGTTATTAGCTTAGGAGCTTCCTTATGGTGGAAGTGTAGAAACATTTGATTTCTAAGAGGTGTGAATAGAAGGAAGTAAGGAACAAACAAGCATCCAAAACTGAAAAAAACATGAAGTTCTGATCCTAATGGGGTCTCAGAACAAACATTTCTATCCTCTATAAAAACACATAAACCAACAAACAAACAAAAAACCCAACCCCAAAAACAACTGGATATCCTCTATTTTGATAGAAATAGAGCTGGTTTATCAGAGAGAATATTTCAGAAGAGTTTTGAGAGGTAACACAATACATTGTAAAGCAAAATAATTGAAGGGAGGGCATAATTAGTCTCCATATGTATCCTGATTTCCTTCTTCACTTTATGATACAACACAAATAAATTTACCAGTAACCATGTAATTTATCACTAGCCAACTACCAGCCCTAGTAAGTCCTCTAGTCGAGAAAGTTTTGCTACTCAGAAATGCTCCTCTCATCAAAAATTGGAGAACACGGCCAAAAGTCATCTGTCTTGATACAAGGGAGGTAAAATTCTACTTATAAAAGTGCTATTTGACTTTAAAATTGCTAATATTTTCTCTTGGTTGCCAAGACAGCCCTCAGGTATCTGTGGTCAGACTACTATGACTTCTTTCTTAAGCTTGCTAGCTTTACCTCAGTATTCTTTCCCCTCCATACTAAACATAAAAGTCTTGCAAGTCCTGAGGTGATATTTGTAGACTATACACTGCCTGGCACGTGTTTAAAGGAGACAATTCCACCTACCTTTGAAAAAATTAAATTAAATCTTTACAGGTTTGGAGGCAGAAGACTTTGGGCACTGAGGACTTTTACAGAAAAACAGCAAACTTAGATGCAGCTAATACCTTTCAGCTTCTTGTAGCTTGGATAGGCACATTTAAATCTAAATAAGAATTGTTGAATTAGTTTAAAAATATTTATGTCTAGAAACCTAAATGCCACCTTCTACCTCCCAAGAATTTCCTGAATTTGGAAAGGATATAAAGGTCCTTCGACTACACTCTCAAACAGCTATGTTGGAGCCTGATGGGCCATTTCTGTAAGGAGACAATGGCTGGCATTACAGTGGCAGCAAATGGATCTGAAGCATTGGGGGCCCTTAAAGTCTATAAACACTTCTTTCCTTTGGAAAAGTTCTGCAGAATATGAGAGGTATAACATTTTGTCCTTGAGGTGTGACTATCAAATGCTCCCCTCAGTCTATGTATTTTGGCTACTCCAGTAAATATTCAGATATCAAAATGAGACTGCATTTCCACAGTGCTTTAAATTCATATGATGGTATCTAAGTAGTAGTTCTGGTAATAGCTCCCTCATTATAAAGGGTAGATAGCGACAATACATAATGCATTTCTATTATGTAATTATACATCAAATAATTATAGTTATAAATATTTATTCCTTATTATTAAATATTGTAGCCTCATATCCATCCTCTTCAGTTAGTGTCACGAATTTCTCCTCTGCAAAAATTCAAAAAAGTAGGCAGTTTCTAGTCAAAAGAGTAAACAACCATCTTGACCCTCATTTTGCACATCCACCCACACACAGGTAGAAGCAATGCTGCCCAAATGGGAAACAAGTGTCCACTTACGATGCTAGACCTTGAATCAACATCATTGGAGATGTTAATGGAATTTTAGACCTGTGGTAAAAGAAATCCAAGGTGATACTACTGTTGTTGTTTTCTTTTTAAGCAGCAAGGATGAAAAGACAGGTTGTGAAGTAAGGCACTCAAACAAGTTAAATGATCCTTTGCTTTGAGACATGAATGCCTTGGCTGAAGAAGCAGCCACATGGACATTGCTGGCATTTGATCTTCCTCTGAACTCTGGAAAATAAGTAGTAATGGTTTCTAGGTTTCACTGTTTAAAGAAATCAGGTCAGTACACTCTGCAGAAACAATGCTTCTATTTTATACCTGTGAGTATATTTTTAAATGCAGAACATGTCCATTATCTCTGTCAGATTTGTAAACCACTTCTTAAAAGACTTTGAGAGACACGTCACTGTTTTGCTGAGATAACAAATTACTTTTGAGGAATCAGGCTTACAGTCTACTTTTTCTGATATACTTATTGTAATCAGTTCTCAAAGTTGGTATCAGGTACCGAAAACAGAGATGCATCTCTGATATGACATATTCTATACCATTCCAATTTGCACAACCATTGACACTCTGAAGCATATGACAAAAATTTTCATGTACACTTAAGCAGTTTCTCTTGCTCTAGGTACTGTTAGGCACTAATTCCTCTATACAAAGCTTCTTAATATTCACAATAGTTAGTTTGTGGCACTTCATCTTGTATAGACTTGCATTTGTCACCTTAAAATATTGACAATGCCATGATTTATTTATAAGAGTGGAGCGACATATTTTGAATCATTCCCTTTTTGTTTGTAACTTTTTAAATCCAGAAGGTTGGCAGATTAAATACATGTTTTCTTCTACAATACTTATTACTCAAATGGAGCATCCTGCAATACTTTGGTTATGAATTCAATTTGATGAAACACAAGCTGTGAGAGATTACAACTAGCCTTTAGACAGTGAAAATAAAACCAATTGTCTCCTTCCACCTCCTGATGCCCTCAATACAGGGTTTTTATACAAAACCTTGGATCAAAGATGCAGGAGAATGGCTGCTGTGAACACAGTATTTATACCCCTGTATACTACTCATACCCTAAAAATATTAATGTCTATATGTATACATAGCTTCTAATCTATAATTTTTAACTGCAAGAAGGTGACACATCTAGAATAACCATTGATATCATGCCTACCTATGACTTTTCACACACGCACCCCTACAGAACATTTCCTCTGAATTGTGAAAAGCCAGAGATGGTCGTTTTAAGAAATTCAGCAGAAATATTGTCACAGTTCTGAGTAGTTGGTTACTGGCAGAGGACAGGGCACTGAAAAGGTGGCTGCTGTAAGAAGCAGCCAGAAGCTCTCTGCAGGCCCCAGAAAATAAACATTGGCCGATTCAAGGCCAGAGTTGCTGCTGACCAAGGCCGAGCCAATTTGTGATAGTTACAGCGCCTCTGGGAATCCTATCTAGGATAAAAAAAACCTGCAAGCATCTGCATTTTGCCACCTTAGAAGGTTGGAGAAGTTTGTGAAGGACTGTCTCTTCTGAGTGGGACCCCATGGTGCAGCAGGGGAAGGGTGTGAGGAATGAATGCCTCTGCCCTTGGCCAAGAAGGAAAGAAACCAACTTGCAAGGAACTGACTGAAGCCCCCATTTTCCCAGTCCCTGCCCCTCCTTGTGCTGCAGTGGAGGGGAAGAAGGGAGCAAAATCATGACTAAAGTGAAGCCTGCTAAGAAGGGAGGGGCCATGGCTGGGGGGGAGGTAGAACTGTTTTAAGATCTGGAAAACAGCTCATGAAAAATGACTGAGAACCCCATTTCTCCAGTTCCCGCACCTCCAACCCTGTGCCAAAATGCAGGGCAAGAACAGAGCAAAATCATGACTACAGAGAAGTCTGCTAAGAAGGGAGGGGTGGGGAGAAGGTGCTTGACGATCTTGTCACACTTCTCATTATCTGACTCTGGTTTCACTGTGTATGTAGTGTAGTGTAATAAATTAGATAGTTTTCTTTCCTTCACTCTGTGTTGTGTCTGTTTTGCCCATGACATTGCTTATTGGATGATCTCTTCCTGTCCTTACCTTGATTCCTAGGCCTCTCTATACTGATTTTCCCTACGTCCAACTGAAAAGGGCAGTGATAGGCCAACTTTGGTGGTCATCTGGCCTTCAGCCAGGCCTAAACCAGCAGAAATATCAAGTATCAGCTTCCTTGTGCTGTATAGAGCTATGTAGCAAAACTAAAATACATTTGGCACTGGAAAAGGTGTTGCATGGCACAGCAGAGTTATATGCTGGAAATGTACCTAGCTGGGAATGAATTAAACTGTCCTGAGCATCATTCCTGTATTGCTAGACTGAATCTAACATCTGATCTACATAGTTTTTAAACCAGCTCAGTATCTTGTAATTCTTAGTATTTATAATCCCTAAAAATATAACAATAGACAGCAATGACACGTTTTTAGAAAGAAAAACATTTCTCTTCTGTTTCATTTAAAAAACAAAACAAAATAAAACAAGACCACAGTGACACTAATGTGAGTTAGGACAATGATAGTGCGTGGTCTGGGAAATCCAACTTCTAACAATTTTTTTTTGAGACAAATTCTGTGTGACTAAATCCTGACTGGAGAAAAATATTAAAGTTCCCCTCTGCAAAATATATCCTGTTTCTTAACAGTTCTTTATTTGGTCATAACCTTTTCTCAATTCATTCTTACAGGAAAAATATTTTGTTCTCATTTTCCCCAACAAATTGATGAAGAAATTTGTTTTCAGGATTGTTTTTGTTTCATGCTTTGTATCAGCAGTTATACCTCTTCACTGTCTACAAAGAAGGTAAATTATGCCTTGTTCAAACTGAGATGCTAAGTAATTTTCAATGTCTGAAAAAAGAGGCAAGCCTTGAAGTTCAAAAAAACAAAACAAAAAAAGCAACAGAGGCAACCGCAGCACTAGTGGGTGTGCTATAATCTACTGATCAACAAAAGGTAAAATTTAAAACACTGTAACAAATTGGACTAATAGTGTGAACAAAGATTAAGCCTAAATCCTTGTTTTTCTAAGTAAGATGCACTGCCAAAAAAGAAGCAAAGTAACTGATTGCGGCTTTCCTGCTGAAAATACAGTTAATTTCTGCTTTGGTGCAGTGTAATATCAATATATGCTGCAACTGGGAGCACTAGTGCGCATGCACTGTGCATCCGTAGTGATGCAAGGAGTACTTTTGCTGCACTCCTCCACCTCTGGCAGCTGCTTGCTGGACTCCTGCTGGCAGGAGGCTCTTCCCAACTGCTTGACATTGACTCTTATGGTTCAGTGGTAGTCAAGTCTTGGATGCTACATTCCTTAAATTCATGCTGGGTTGTAGATCCCTTTAGGGAGAGCACTCAGCTTTCATCATCTGAAGGGATGCTGTTTCTGCCTTTGGTCCTTGAAGGTGAATCATCTGAACTAGAGTTCTTTAGTGCTGAACTCAGAATAGCAAACTCATTCTCCATTTCTCATCTTCTGTCATTTTTAATTTATCAGTAAGATAGCAGATATTGTGAGTGCTCATGTGAAAGTTCGTGAGTTAAGCCTGAGGATTTCCAACGTCAAGAGAAAACATAATGCTGTTCTACTAAATCACCCAGGGAAGTCAACTGCAACTGCAGACCTCATTAACTGACCTAAGTTAAAGTTCTATGTTGCTTCCTTCAGCTAATTCACTAAGGTTCTTTGGAGATCAACTAATAAAATGTCAACCACAAAAGTAAAAGCAAAAATAAAACTACTTGATGCCCAGGCAGTTGTGGGTCTTCCTTTTAACACATCTTTAACCCATCCTTCTACAAATTACAACTTTTATACCAGTGTATACTCAACCATCTGCTCATTTGTTATACCAAGAAGTAAAAAAGAATGTCTGTCAAGCTTGCGTGCCTGTGTATGCATGTGTATACACAAAATAAAACATTCAGCTTGTAAACTGAAGTGGGGAATGGTTTTTCCAGACAGTTCCAGACAGAACACAAGCATAACATGAAGGTGCCTCTGTGTTCAGATCTGCTGCTTCCATCAACAGTGTCCAACTGGCAAACCAAAGAATAGGGCAGCTAGGAGGATGGCTGCCAGCTTTCATTAGCAGCCAGGGAATTAGCACAAAGCAAGGGGCAGCTGTTGGAGATAGGTGGCCTAGAGAAAAACAGGAGAAAAAATTAGTGGATGTATGATTTCTTTACCTGTCCTTTCTGGTGCTCATAACATGTCATTTCCTTTTGTTCACTTTCACTCACCCAAGCAATATGTGGTGCCTAAATAACCTGTATTTTTCTTAACAGCAATACTGTCAGGAAAAATTCCTTAGAAGATGATTTCAAGTTGAGTAAGAAAAGACAGTGGTGCATTATTTACACTTCAAATGCCATAAATACGAAAAATATTTCTCTATACATACCCATACTAATAGTAATAAAAAAAAGTATGGGGTAGATTATAAAAACACTAGAGTTCCATCTCTGTGTTAGCCAGATGACTCACTGAAACCTTATGAAGAAAATAAGTCAAGTGCTACTTTTCTGTTGTTCTGTTCCTAAGTTTTTGCTTTATTTTCTTTTTAAGATACTGTCATGATTAAAGTTTTCATAAGACCCAAGGGAAGCTCTGGCAATAAATTCTGAAAGGCTTCAATGGTCCAATAAGCATGATAATCCTTTGGCTTATGGGGAAATAAATGACTCATAGTCTCTTCCATAACTGAAGATCACCCTTGACCTAAGCTAGATTTTTTTGTTCTATCTAAAGAGCATTTATATTTATTTGGAAGAAACACATACAGAGAAAAATCATGAATAGTTACAGGATAAACACATGATAAAGATACCTGTCTTCATGGTCAGGAGAAATGGTATCCTACAGGATGCCAGGACTAATGTGGGTGATGGATTTTTCTTCTTTTTGTAAGATAAATAGCAATGGCAAGTAGCAATACAAATGATCCACATAAGCAGGGCTTTTTCAGAGTCCGCTCACTGATACAAAAAAAGTTTCAGTTCCAGCTGGCTGATGTGCACTTTGCTGAGCCTTGAACTCCAGGGAAATAAAGAAAGGAGAATGGAAGAAGAATTTGAGTGGCCTTCCCTCTGCTGAAGTGGCAGAGTCCATGAATCTACCTGGTGACATTAATGAAAAGCTGAGGCACTGCACAAGCCTGATCAATCACAGAAAATAGAACAGTCACATCTAAATCCAATTCCAGGGGCTGAGCTTTTACATTCCCCCAAAGTCTCTAATTGCCAGGACACTTATTCCTTCATTTGTGGTAAATGTTCCCTTGTGAAAATCCCTCTACCCATCAGCTGGCCCCTGGATGTCTAGCAAAATAGTACTGAATTGAGGTCTTCATAAATCCTAGCTGCTAAGGGTAATAACACAGGTCTTGTTTAATACATTTTGCCCATCACATCTCACAAATGTTATTTAACTTTGTTTACAAGGGCTATTTAAGTTTTGGACATGGCAGGGAACAGAAGGAATGCCTGCTTAATGTGCTTTGGCAGATGAAGATGGCTGGAGACAGCACAAACTGGGAAGTGGGAAAGGTGGAACCTTGTTTCTTAAGAGTAGCTGCCTTGGAGCACAAGAAGGAAATAAGCTATGCGATGGTAAATTGAAGGAGGACTTACTCCATCTCCTTTGACACCAGATTAAACTGGAGGTGAAGGGTACAAAAAAAAAAAGAAAAAGATCTTCACCATTTCACACAATGCCTTTATCTGATTCTGGCCCAGAACATCCATCTGCTACCAAATAAGTTATTGTATGCACACTAACACAAACATGGTTCTTAAGATATCTTGACTCTAACAGGTCTTCAGATAGAGATGTGAGAGTCACAGCTAGTGAGAGAGCTGCAAGCTCTGAAGTGAGACGCCCATCAGGAAAGTTGGGTTGACTCTGCTGGAACTTGAATTCCAGATCTGACATTGGAGATAAATATGGAATAATTACCATGGCATGAAGAGCATAGTGAATGATAATGGAACAGTTTTTATTAATGCTTGTTGAAATGCAAACTTCGGCATGTTTGTAGTGCCTTTTCTTTGCTTTCTTCAGACTTCTGAGCTCTCAGACCATTTTAGCATGAACAAACACAAGAGAACTGTAAGCTTCATTGCTCACATATTTGAAATATATATTTGATTTTAAAAGTTACTGTTCATTCTTTTTTGATATTGCTCCAATAATCTAATCAGAGGGAAAAAAATCAGTGAAACATGACTTTGGTAGCTAAAACTAATTATGAAAAAATAACACTAAAATTATGTGTATATAAAGAAAAACATGCACTGGAAATATATAAGAAGAATTAAGATGTAGGGATAAGAATACCATAACATATTTTTGGACAGTTAAATAGGACAAAACTGCTAAATAATTAATTAATGTTGCTACTTTCACATTATTATAGGGGAAAACAAGTGTCATTTCAATGTAGTAAAGGAGTAGGGTTATATTAGTAAGTTCTATGTTTATGGACACATGTACTTTTTTCTGACTTTTGGTTAGCAGCATAATTTAGATTTTAAAGGGCCAAAATTTAAAATACTGGCATCTCAGCTGTTGCTGCATTATTTTTCCTTACTGACCTGTTGCATCTGCCTTCAAAGACACCCTTCTCTCTGAGTAAAATGGCCAGGTTTAAGCATTCCCATACTACTAGAAGTGGAAATATTAATCCCAGACTGCTTCTGGAACTTAGAAAAAGATTTTAAATCTTGGACCTCATGTAATAAACTTGTTTATTTACTGAAATACAGGGAAGTCTGCATTGTTGCTCTTGAGTTTGTATGCACTGTCAAAAATTAGGATATAAACAAAACAGCTTTCAGTAAAGTATCAAAGTTATCAAAGTTTAAAGCATGAGAAAAATAAGAAATAAGGAACTGATGTAACTAAGGTTATATGAACATTATTTTTTCCATCTGAACTTTGTATTCTGTGTGCATTTGCAGTCCCAGAAAGCACAAGTGTCAGCTCCGCTCAACTCTTGAGATAAATGCTATTGGAAGTGTAAAAACCAGCTCAGCTTTATTATCAGGTGTCTATATGTGTTCAGAACAGGATTAACTGCTGCTGCTGTTATGTAGAAAAAAAAAATCTCATCCTCCTCCCTTCTGAAAATCCAAAACCCAAAACACAGACAAAGAAGCATATCAGAGTCTGTGAGAAGAATATTTTCTTAGAAGAATAAGGATCATGAAAGCTGAAAGAACCACTACAAACTGAGATTTCTGGAATCAGAAGCCACTAACAGGAAAAACATTAAAAAGAGATAACTAAAAAAAGGGTAATCGAAACCTCTTCAGGGCTAACCAGTCCCAGGGCTCTGTCATGTTATCATTCCTGTGAAAAGTGTACTGTGTGATTTTTATATTTGATCTTTTTTATAATCATCAAGCAATTGTTCTTAGTTTTCACCTCTGTTGTACCACAGCATGATGAATGTGTAACAGGAAACCGCTATATAGGGAGATATGATCACTAAAACCCTTCTTATACTGTGAAATGATACATGGAAAACCTACAGTAGCATATACCTCCGCTTTGCTGTGGCTTTGAGGAAAAACAGAAGCAGAAGATTTTCCCACCCTGCCTAGTTTTTTCAAAGAGCCAAGCCATGTGACAACCCCAGAAAACCAATCTAATTCTAAAAGGCTAGACTTTGATGTCCCTGATTAACAGTGCATCCATTTGGAGGAGGCTTGACAGCTAGATGACTGGAAAGATCCTTTCAGAGAAATAAACAGTTCATTTACAAATTACACTTCATTAGTTTGGAGATTAGCCCTGTTGCAGATGGTAAAATGTAACTAAAGTTGCATAATTTTGGTGGAAGTACCAGTAAAACTTAATTTTCCCTAAAATTACAAGTTTACAGATGAATGGCTCTCTCCACCTCTCAAACTACAAGAAAGTACTAAATTATTATAGTCTAGAGTATGCACACAAGTCTAATGGGACTGGGAGGCAAAGCAAAGAAACTCCAGTAACAAATGTATTTAGCTGTATAATTCATACATTTAAATGCACCCATTGTGTTTCTAGGCCTGTGTATGTGAAAGAACATTACTGCTAAAGTCGATGCCTCCTGACATGAGAGTAAATCTATGAAGATTCATCACAGAGGCTTTAGGGATGCAGAGATTCTGCTGCATAGAAATGACCAGACATTACTTTAACCCAACTGTTTCTGATCAAAACCAACTGTGCTCCTAAAATAAGAAGTTATTGAAAGGTATGTGGAATCACAGATAGAAAATTTTAAGAAATGATTTCTCAAGTAGAGGTCTCATTTAGCAGGCAATAATAAGAGATATGGAGAAAGGCATTAGAATGTTTTGGGAACCCTACCTTATTAATACCTGTCTAGCAGTTGTTTAATTATTAATACAGAGGTGGACAATTCCAATAAGAGAAAAAGACTTTCTTAGAAAACCATGGTTCGTAGCTGGCTTGCGAAAGCATTGCAAAGAGGGCTTTGAAATGAGGCCTTTCTATGAAAGAATAAACTGCATCATATTCTAGATTAGTTCTTTTACATTTTTTATGAGAAGCTTGAAAAACTACTTTTGCCCCAATTTCAAGGACGACCTTTTTTCCTCCTGTTCTGCTATTCTATATGGAATTCCTTATCAGAATTTTTTCTCTGTATCTGTGTAACTGTCTTTTCATTTCAGAATTACAAAGGCTTAATCTTCTCTTTAAGAATTCCATTGCCAACAGTCCTTTCTGTATTTCCTGCAAAGAGCACTAACAGATGCAAGCCTTCATACTGACCCTTCACTTTAGGAAAAGGAAAAGCATGTAGAAACTGGGGGCTCAGAACACTCATGACATACGACACACTAATAACTTATGACATGATAAATTATTAATAATGTTTCTCCATCACAGCAGCCATGATAATGTAAAGTAGGAGCAATATATCAACAACATAAGAATAATTTTCTTCTTTTTTTCTATCTTATTTTGCCAATATTATCAAATTTTTAGATTGATATTCAAATCAAATGATCTAAAATTACTCATTATGTTATGTATCTTCCATGTCAAGCAGGCAAAAGCCAAAGCAGTAAGCAATGCATAGTAGATGCAGAGTGGTTAACTGTAATTGCTGCATGACATCATGTTGATTCATGCTGACATTGCCATTGGTCAAGTGGTAACCTCAGAGTTCCTGAAATGAATGAACAGTGCCATACATGCTTGATGCACATAGCCCATTTGCTTTTAACAACACTGCTGTGGCAAGCAGAATAACAGGCAGATGCTTGGCACTGGCCAAGAGAGCCAATGGGATCCTGGGATGCATCAGGAAGAGTGTGTCCAGCAGGTCGAAGGAGGTGATCCTCCCCCTCTACTCTGCGTTGGTCAGGCCCCACCTGGAATACTGTGTCCAGTTCTGGGCTCCCTGGTATAGAAAAGACAGGGACCTTCTGGAGAGAGTCCAGAGAAGGGCGACAAAGATGATTAGAGGTCTGGAACATCTCCCCTATGAGGAAAGGCTGAGTGAGCTGGGTCTGTTCAGCCTGGAAAAAAGAAGACTGAGGGGGGACCTAATTAGTGTTTACAAGTATCTTAGACATGGGTGGCAGGGGGAATTAGCCAGCCCCTTTTCAGTGGTCAGTGGGGACAGGACTAGGGGCAATGGCTGTAAGCTGGAGAACAGGAAGTTCCGCACCAACATGCGGAAGAACTTTTTCACAGTGAGGGTGACGGAGCAGTGGAATAGGCTGCCCAGGGAGGTGGTGGAGTCTCCTTCTCTGGAGATATTCAAGTCTCGTCTGGACGCCTATCTATGTAATATGAGATAGGGAGCCTGCTTTGGCAGGGGGGTTGGACCCGAAGATCTCTTGAGGTCCCTTCCAACCCCTAAGATTCTGTGATTCTGTGATTCTGTGATTTAGGAAAAAAATCCCCACAAAAGAAAACAACATAGAAACTCAGGAAACCTCACCAGGGAGGGCTGATTCATTATGTCAACTCCTCAGAGGTTTCTTCAACAGATTTGGCAGGGTAGTGGCTTTCTAACATGACTCAGGTTGTCGAGTCAGTGATCAGCTGAATTGTGTCCTGTCAGTTCTAGCCATGCTTTAGGAAACTAGGACAGAGAATGGTCAGAGAATGGAGCAGGCATGAAGACCATAAGGGGAGCAAGTGATGAACTAAGAGTAAGCTACTCTTACTCTTAGTAACTATTCACACTGAATAAATGTGGCAGAATTTGTTTCTAGATGAAGAATAAATAAATTTTTTATCTGATACTTTTTTTTTCTTTTTTTTCCCTAGATACCAGCATATTTGGTTTTAGAAGCCTGAAGAACAACTTGCAAACAGAATTACTTTGGTGATCAATAAACTGAAAAACAGCTGCTAAAAATTACTATGTTGAAATACTTTTCAACTAGAAGAAAAAAAATGCAATGTATATGGAGAGGTAATTAAAACCAAAATTATTTGGAGGCTAATCTTTAGTGCAGTCAACTCAGCACCTATTGATCTATATATATGCAAAGATCATTAACAATGTAAATCATAATAGTTAAGTTCTAAGTCAACTTTAACAAATTTTTTGTTAGACATCATTTATTTCTTACTGTAGGCACTCCCCTTACCAGAATGTGCTAAATCACAAACAAACAAAAGCCCACAAAAAACCAAAACCAACAACAGCAAGACACCAAAAAGAAACCAAACTGGAAAAAAACTTAACCAACACAGCACAATGGGATAGCAGAATCTGGACTGGTCTGTGTATGTTGCTTGTGATCTGAATAGTAGCATATGGAAAAGTGTAATGGGACCTGGGCATCTGGTGTGTGAAAAATGAGGATAATTTATATTCCAAGGGAAGGAAAGGGAAGCAGAGCAATTCAGCAGAAAAGGTACATGTGGGAACTAATGGAATGTTGTAAACAAAGTAATGTCTCATATACCTTTAACTATTCAGCCTCCTATAATCTCTTTCTACTCTTTATCAAAACTAATCTCAGTTCTTTTCTCTACTCTTCCTGTTGCATCCAACATTCCAAGTAGTTTGCACTCAACATAAAAGTAAATTAGGTATTTATGGTATTATTAAATTTATTTCATAGCAAGAAAATAATTATCTAAAGATCATTTTGGGATCATGAAGTATTTGAGATAAAATATCTTCAGTTCAGATTAACTTGTTCTTGGCAGCTGAGAAATTAAGACAGGGTTGGGTTCAAGAATGAGAGAATAGATATTATAAGGAGATAAATTTTGAGAACATCCTTAGGCATTTTCAGTATATGCTCCTGAGATTACAGATACAGTTGAAATCTGAACCAAAACTAAATAAAAGAAAAATAATTAAAATTCTTCAAAGCGCTGACAACAGGTAAAGAAGACATCAGTGCAGATATACTATGACCTACAATAACTAACACACAGAAAGTTTCATCTGGAGTTCCTAGTGCTTTCCACTTTCGGTACTAGTCTGCCTAAATGCACAACATACTGTAAGAAAAGTTCACTCATTCCAGGTCAACTAGCAGAGCATACCTCTACTGGCTGGTCCAAATGGCATCATGCAGCTGAAGAAGGAATTTTGCATGAGATTCTCGAAACACTGAAGTAAAAGAACCTCAAAGAAGGCTCAACTTTATCTACCTTCTGACTCAGATTTAAGTACATCCGCAGTAGTATTTGGTAACCTAAACGTTTATTGAATTTTACAGATAATATAACAAATTTCATATTCCTTCTCTCGTCACACTGTTCACCTCGTATAAAAGCTGTATGTTTTAGCATGTGGACTTGACTGAACACATAATACTTGCAATGGGACATAATTCTGTTCTGTATATTTCATCACATCTGATTTACTTATTCAAACAATATTTCCATTCTTTTCAAATGTCCATGATTGCCCACAGTACAGATCTTAAAAACAGTCATTTCTAAGGTCATCACCACCCTTGGAAAATTCTCTTTACCCATGGAGAGCTCTATCTATATACAGCCATTAAAACTGGCAAAACATCAAAGGTAAAAGGGAGGAAACATTAGCTCTGGTTCACTCACTTAATCTACTGTGGCAAAAGATTATCTGTCAGAAGATGATGTGGACACATACCCTTCACTTGGGAAGGTAACCTTTTTTACTCTATGTGGGAAGCAATGTTCATTTCCTAATAGCAGTAAGTGATCACAGTCATTTTATTCCTAGAACTATTGCCATGCCCAAGGTGATAAATCACTCAGCTTCGTATATTATGATTCAAGGATTGCATTTGCTTGTATGTATCATATTTCATAGCTGAAATACAGTAGAACTGATGTTTTCCCTGCAGAGTAGTCCTTAATGCTTTGTAGAGCGCTTGACTTTCAGAGTTTTTGTTGATGTTACTGAAAGTATTGTGATGAAAGAGGCATCCCATGATACTGGAAGAATCAGTCACAAAAGATGAAAATTGAAGCTAAATGGAGGTTAAAGAATACAAAGCACAAAACTTGCATCCCCTACACTTACTAAGAGTTTTGTAGATTACAATGAAAATGAATGCTATTTTGTAATTAAATAGAATTTCTCTGTCTGGGGCATGTCAATTTTAAGTAAAATTAAAGTCCATAGAAAGCAGAGGGAATCCACTGGTAAGATTATTATCTTAGTATCTACTGCTTTCTTTTGCTGTGAAGGCAGGTCTCCAAATTGTCTGTGATTTGTGGCGCTCTAGGCTGATCCTTGCACAACAAGGAAGAAGCCAAAGGAACGCAGCAGAAAGAAACTGTGGAAGGGAAAAAAGTTTTCTTCCAAAGCATGATGTATGCGGAACAATTGAAATGAAGGCATATCAGGACATCATTTTGCTCGCTTACTCCAAAAATCATCTACTCTGTGGCTATGTAATGTACCAGTGGCAGTGGACTGGAGCTAAGTAAGAATGAGATGGCTGCAGTAGTAAAAGCTGCTTCACATTCCCACCTAACCTTGCCATATCTAACTCTGGTCCCAGAAGGTGATTTGAGTTCAGCAGCACTTTTCAGTGCATATTTAACATAAGAAAAAGTGCCGCATTTCTTAGGATTTGGCATTCAAAATCAGGAAACACATACTCTATAACAATTAGACAAACCACTAGTTTCCCTCATCTGGCAAAGGTTCAGAGACTCACAGAATGATGAGGATTGGAAGGGACCTTGGTTTTCATTCTCTGTCTCCGTTTTTTGTTGTTGTTGTTGTTTTCATGGGGTTGTTCTGGTTTTTTTTTTTTTTAGTTTTTGTGGGTGTTGTGGTTCTGCCGGAGCCGGGGACCACGCGTTCAGATTTCCCCCGGAGCGGGGGGGGGGGGAAAACCAAAGCATGAGCCCCGCAAGTTGGGATAAGGGTATTTTTACTGGAAATAACAGGGGAAGAACAGATAGCAATGAACAATACAACCTTTTGTTGAGATGAGCAGTTCAGATCGCGCACTCTCCGTAACGGACACCGCGCCGCAGCCCGCGTAAACTTCAGCCGCAACACAAAGGACCCGAGCTCGCGCCGCGAGTAAACAAAGCCCCGAGCCCAGAGCACACTGCCGCCCGGTCCCTGCTGTTCGCGCGCCAGCACTGCAACACCCCCTGCTTCTTATACTCGGCATGATGTAACTGGCATGGAATGATCCTATTGGTCAATTTGAGTTACTTGTCCTGAGCCCAGCAGGTTAGCCCCTTCCTGGCTGAAGCCCCTGGCTGAAACCAGGACAGTGGGGTTTTTTTAGCTTTTCACCACCATGGCATGAAAATTCCTGACCTACAGTAATGGTGAAAAGGAAGGAAAGAGTTTTCTACTCTTGCTAAAAGTCCATTGCAATAGAAAGTAAAGGACTTTCATTTCAACACTCCAAGGGTTTCACTTGCTATATCCTCAGTGACTAATGGCTGAAGTAAAATAGTCACATCTCTGTTATAAGAAGAACAGCAAATAGGAATGGATCAATTTCCTAGCTATGTTATAAACTGTATGATCTTGGATAAATAATTTAAGCTATTTGTGCTTCCACTATTTCTCTTGTGCTAAAACATTCAATGTATGCTATGTGGATAGCAGTTAGTTTTTTTTTCACAATTGACAAGTCTAGAGAAGGTTCTTAAATTGAAGGCTTAACAAAGTGCATCGTTACGAATTTGTTCCCAACACTGTAGTAAAACCCCAGCAGAAAATAAACTGGCTACACTACAGAGCATGTTTTGGTGGCACAGTCATGGATGGAAAATGGATTGATTAAAGGAATTTACATTACTTCTCCACAGGAAAAAACCTCTGTCAACAGATGGTCTTCTCCGGATTGGTAATCTATCCACACAGGGGGGTTCAGCACACTGGCAGCAGCTAACACGTATTTCTTCAGACCCCAAGCTAGCAAAGTAATGCTGGCTTAACTTTGCCATATAGAGAATTCTACTCATCAGAGTGATGAAATACCATGGAGGAAACTAATGCACTACACAATACCTCAGCACAGCAAGGACCTGGGGAGGTCCCTAGTCCAAATGCCTCCCCAGAGTAGGCTCAGCCATGGGGTCTGGAAGCCCATGAAGGATGCAGATGGCACTATCTCCCCATGCCCTAGCCCTGCTCCCTGGCTGTCCTTGTGGGTAAAAACCATTTTCTGAAATCTAGCCTGAATTTGTCCTGTTTTGGCATCTTTCAGTCTCCCACCAGGCACCACTGTGAAGAAACCATCCCCAACCCTGTGATCCACATTGGTATGTGTCAGGCTACAGTTAGATGCCTCAAAGCCACTTCTGCTCCCACTGAACCATCCCTGGACTCACAGCCTCTCTTATAAGTGAAGTGGTCCAACCCTGCTGTCCCTGTGACACCTCCTGAGCCCGCTCCCCTCCTCCCCCATTTTGTTGATGTTTTTCCTGCCCTCTGGCCAAAGTAGCACAGTTTATCCTTGGCCAACCCACACTGACAGTTTCCTATCATATTCTTCTCCCTCATATGATCAGAGATGTGCTCCATGTGTACTTGGTCCATGGTTTTTATAGGGCTGCAGTAAGGCTGTATTGTTTCCTTAATCTTTGGCACCTCTGCCAGCTCTCAGAGGGATAACATGTTTAAATGACACAATTAGTATATTTGGAAAAAATAGGTAAGTCTCTTCATTGGAATTGACAAAGCAGCAGCAAGCTTCAAGCTCAGAACAGGTGAAAAACAATGGGCCTAAGCTGAACCTAATTAAATTAATTAGTTGGACAAATGGAGAAAAAAAGGTAATTAGCACCACTGTGCTAGTAACATGCTTGACACAGGTTAATTATCCTTCTTGAGACGTACCATGGAGCACTGCAGTGATACAGCTATGTAGGTTTTCAGCATAACTTGAAAAGCTCTGCACAGTGGGGTCAGCGGTGCAGATGTGTAATGATTTCCTGGAGAACATGAGAGGAACATGGTGAACAACTTTATTGGCAGTGGAACGATGCATTTGTTCTTAAGATAGTTCAAACACATATAGAGTACAACAGGAACTAAGGTCCAAAAAACTGCTGTGATATGTATTTGTAATCTGACTGTGTCATCTGTTTTATAACACTGGGATTTTGCTATAATGAAGAACAACCCCCCCCCCCAACAGAAAAAAACATAACAGTGCTTTGATCACATTATTAATTCCTTACATGGTTCTATGTTCTATAAAATTGGTGTAGGAGTAACAGTGTCAACTTCTTCTCAGACCAACTTTCAACAGAAAAAATGCCTTAAATCAAAATTGAGTACAGGCCAAGTAACAGAGGGGAGAAATGCCAATCTGTAAATACTGTGTTTCTGTTTCTCCATTGTTTGGAGCATTGTCTGGCATTGGGACCTATTTATTAGGGTAAAGCTTGAAACAGAATATATATTAGTTTACTGTTATGAAGGAATGTTGCATTGCTTACAGTTTATTATGCCCTTGAGTGTCATAATGACTTTTTACCTGTATTAAATCCCTGAGTTTTTGTAATGAAATGCACGCTCTTGTGCCTTAATGAGCACTCAAACATAATTTACAATCAAACATTATGAATTTTCAATTGCTTCATTCCCCATTCACACATAACAGTTTCCAATGCACAACCCAACTTTATTTCTAGTGGATCAGTCACTCTGGCCTACCGGGTAAATTCTCCACTACAAAGGCTTAGTAGAGCCCTTTCCACTTGGAAGCAAAGGCAGGTCGAAATCATCTCTCTTAGCTGTGTAAGCTCTAGGGGTTCACTCTGGTTTTGATATTCCCTTATGCAACTATTACAAATAACAGATATCAATTTCACTTGAATACTAACAAGAAAGGTTTTTTACCACCTTCTCTGGGTGATGTGCCATCAGTAACACAGAAATTACTGTAGGCATTCTCTAAGCAGTTCCACCTAAATGAATCTTTCTGCAAGGTCAGAGTAAAGTTACCAGAAACCAAAGCTCTCTGTGAAGCCACATATATCCTTGATATTATGGAAAAAAATTCAGAGGAGATTGCCTAGAGCTGAAGCACCTCTAGCTGGCCACCTTGTCTTCCCTGGAGCCCAAGTGTAGTACTGGTGTTTGTTTTTAAAGAAGATCCTTATATTACAACAAAGGGGATGAAAACCCAGATATCTAGATATGGTTGAATGTTGCCAGCAGATAAAGGAGAAGAGAAAGAAATAGTGATTGAATGATGATTCCAAATATCCTCTTCAATAATTAGAAGCACTACTGCATTTTGATTAAGGTTTTCATGTTTCGCTTTCACTGTTTGGCACTGACATCAAGGGAGAGATTCTCATTGATTTAAAAAAGTAATATGATTCATATCAGCACTGAGGAAACTGTTTGTAACTACCATTTCCTTGTTTGTAATAGTGCAACTTAGTGCACTGCAAAAAAATATAAAATGCAGAACTAAAAACGGCAGAACTGATTAGTTGGACAGACTTGGATAAAGCTTGGATAGCAGAGAATAACCAAAAATCTCTTTTCTGAGTATCACTGTATCTAGTGATCCAAATTATACTTGGTTTAAGCTCTGTAAGAACTTTTTTTAACATAAAAGCTTCAGCACTTTAAAGCTTTTCTGTTGTTGATGGGTTTTGCTATATGTTTTCTGATTACCAGACATTCCTTTGAACATGTTTTATCCCAAGCTATGGTACTTTAGGCCATATATTAAAAATATCCTCTACCTGCACTGACAGAAATCAAAATCTCCCATAACTTATAATGTTTATACTTGTGAACTGCTACAGCTAGAAATATTTCCTGTTATTTCATTATAAAAAAGGAAAATCAAGTTATAGCTAAGTTGTACTACAGTGAATAAATTAGCAGTATTGGAGATGACTGATCAGATTCTCACCTGATTATTTTGTGCATGTGAAAAAGTTACATGTGGAATATAAGAGGAGTTATTTTATACCATTTTGAATAGCTATCTTGTTTCTTGTTATTTACCTAGCAATATATATCAAATGGGTTTTTTCAAATAGAATCAATTAATCTAAATGCTTCAAACAGCCACAGGGACATATTTATTCCAAAGAGTGAGTCCAAAATGACACAGCTAATGATTATGTCCTTGAAGGACTTAGGCTGCTTTTATGCATATGTAATTTGGTTACGATGGATTCATTAAGGAAAGGCTGAGATGTCCGTATTACCTGAAGCCTATTTAAAGAGAACATCTCTTTTACTAAATGGAGAGAGTATCTGAACTGAGAATCAGCAAGAGAGCTTATTTTTGTACATGGAAAGAATAGAAGGGTATCATAGAATAGCATGGGTTGGAAGGGACCCCAAGGATCATAGAGCTCCAACCCCCCTGCCACAGACAGGGCCACCAACCTCAGGCCTAGATCTACACAAGGTTGCTCAGGTCCCCATTCAACCTGGCCTTGAACACTTCCAGGGATGGGGCATCAACCACCTCTCTGGGCAGCCTGTTCCAAAAAACTTCCCCATAACATCTAATCTAAACCTTCCTTCCTTTAGTTTTAATCCATTCCCCTTTGTCCTGCCATTGGCTATCTTTTTAAAAAGTTGAATCGCCTCCTGCTTATAAGCTCCCTTCAGGTACTGGAAGGCTGCAATGAGGTCCCCCCACAGCCTTCTCTTCTCCACACTGAACAAACCCAGCTCCCTCAGCCTCTGTTTGTAGGGCAGGTGGTCCAGCCCTCTAATCATCTTCGTGGCCCTCCATTGAACCCTCTCCAACAGTTCCACATCTTTCTTGTATTGGGGGCCCCAGATCTGGACACAGGACTCCAGGTGGGGCCTCACGGTGGCAGAGTAGAGAGTGACAATCACCTCTCTGTCCCTGCTGGCCACCCCTCTTCTAATGGAGCCCAGGATACCATTGGCCTTGCGAGCTGCAACAGCACACTGCTGGCTCATGTTAAGTTTCTCATCCACCAGAATCCCTAAGTCCTTTTCAGCAGGGCTACTCTCAAGAAGCTCTTCTCCCAGTCTGTATCTGTGTCTGGGAATCTTCTGGCCCAAGTGCAACACTTTACACTTGTCAGTGTTGAACCTCATTAGGTTCACCCGGGCCCATTTTTCCAGCCTGTCAAGATCCCACTGTGTGGCTTCCTTTCCTTCTAGGGTGTCGTCCACACCACTCAGCTTGGTGTCATCCGCAAACTTGCTGAGGGTGCACTTGATTCCATCATCAATGTCATTGATAAAGATGTTGAAGAGAACTGGTCCCAAGACAGACCCCTGGGGGACACCGCTTTTCACTGGCCTCCACCTGGACATAGACCCATTGACCACCACCCTTTGGCTACGGTCTGTTAACCAGTTTCTTATCCACTGGATGGTCCACCCATCAAATCCACATCTCTCCAATTTAGAGATAAGGATGTGGTGGGGGACTGTGTCAAAGGCCTTGCACAAGTCCAGGTAGATGACATCGGTCGCCTTCCCTTTATCTACTGATGCTGTCACTCCATCATAGAAAATCACCAGATTGGTGAAGCACGACCTTCCCTTGGTGAAGCCATGCTGGCTGTCCCAGATCACATGCTCTTCCCTCATGTGCTCCAACATGTCATCCAGGAGGATCTGTTCCATGATCTTTCCAGGCACAGAGGTGAGGCTCACTGGCCTGTAATTCCCTGGCTCTTCCTTGCTCCCTTTCTTATAAACGGGAGTGACGTGACCTTTTTTCCAGTCCCCAGGGACCTCTCCTGACAGCGATGAGTTTTCAAATATGAAAAGGAGGAACGACTTAAAACAAAATTGGTAAGTATCAACATCTGGCTAAAGTGATCTCATGCAAGAAAATGACCATATAGAAAACTCCATGTTTTCTGAGTTTCCCAGACCAACCCATTTATTCATAAGCAGGTGTATCCACCAGGTCATTAAAATACACAGAATAAAAATTAATAGATTCTCCCATATGCTGTGTTTATCTCCAGTGTCTTCTAATATCTGTCAGATAAAGCAATGCCATAGATTTATGTAATTCTACAATTATTTTAACATTCTTTCAATGTGTAATATCCACCAAAAAGAGTCAAAGGAAACAATAAAGCTTTCAGACAGACATTCTGCAGAATGAACCAATAACAAGAGGATATAAATAAAAGAATATGAATCACGGAATCAGAAGGTTGGAAAAGACCTTGAAGATCAAGTCCAACCATTCCCATCCTAAGCTAAACCATATCCCTAAATACATTATCTCCCCTTTGTTTAAACACATCCAGAGAAGGTGACCCAGCCCTCTCCCTGGGCAGCCTGTACCAGGCCCCGACAACTCTTTCAGTAAAAAATTTTTTTCTAATATCTAATCTAAACCTGTCCTGGTGCAGCTTTGTGCCATTTCCCCTTGTCCAATCATCTGTCACCTAGATGAAGAGACCATCGCTCACCTCTTTACACCCTCCTGTCAGGTAGTTATAAGCAGTAATAAGGTTTCCTCTCAGCCTCCTCTTCTCCAGGCTAAACATCCCCAGCTCCGTCAGTCGCTCCTCATATGATTTGCCCTCCAGCCCCTTCACCAGCCTGGTTGCCTTTCTCTGGACTCGCTCAAGGACCTCAATGTCCTTCTTATGGTGAGGAGCCCAGAACTGGACACAGTACTTGAAGTGCAGCCTCACCAATGCTGAGTACAGGGGCGCAATCACCTCCCTAGACCTACTGGTCACACTATTTTTTATACAAGCCAGGATGCCATTGGCTTTCCTGGCTGCCTGGGCACACTGCTGACTCACATTTAGGCTGCAGTCAACCAACACCCCCAGGTCCTTCTCTGACTGACAGCTCTCCAGCCAGTAAATAATATGGATATATGACCTGTGATACAAATAAAGGAAAAATGTCCAAGAAACTAGTTTCTCAACCCACAGAAACTCACACTTAAGCTAATGGTTAGTAATGTGCCAAGATTGGGCTGAGACACTGCTGTAACATGTAGCTTAGCAGGTTCTCCAGGTACCAGTGTGTGGCTGCAGTGAGATCTGGTCATCAGAAAAGTCCAAGCTGTGGAGAGGTACTCCTCGATTCTTCAGATAAAGCTCTTGCACTGTAAGTCTGGCTTTCTTATATTAATCCTGCTTACAAAAGATTACAAAAAAGTAAGAACTTCTTGTCTGTTACCTACCACTGGAACAAGAGATTCCTGTATTAAGTAAGGCACAATTAATGGAGGAATTGGTTATACTCTTATTTTGCATTTTGTTTTTAGAAGTAAAAAATTCTGTAATTTTTAGTTCTGAACAATTTCTAAATGAAAAGTCATGTCTGACATATCATTATTCTATCTTATCATTTCCATCATGAAGAGCCAGCAAATTACCAAGGAAAGGCTAAGCTTGTGAAGAGCTGATATTATACTGTGTCCATTACAATTCGTTTCATGAAGGAAGGTGTAAGATATCCCACTGCTTTCCCCTTCTGCTCTGAGACTGTTGATGACTATTTCATGTTTTCATGGCTAATACTGTTGACATAATGATATTTGCACATGTACTAGAGCTCATATTTTAAATTAAAAATAGGTCCTGAGCATCAGGACGACTAGTACTCTCTGAATGTGAAAAATTATTTCTTGATTATAAGGTTTTAATCATGTATCTACCTGAAACATGACAGGAAATGCATAAATACTTTGTATCTCTTTCTCATTAAAATAAAAACTGCTACAAGAATTAAGCATGAGCAGTATGTACAGGAGCAATAGGGAGAAGAATAATTTCACACTTACTGTAGGCTGGTCATGAGCAGTTGAATACTTGCTGTTACCATCTCAAGTTTTCCCACAACAGCCGCACTAGGCAGTTAGACCAACAGATAGGGGCCAATAGCAGTGCTGTTCATATTACAGGTAAAATAAATAAATACACTAAATGTTTAGTCAATATGCTAGAAATAGGGGAAAAAACCCACCCAACAACTAAATTGAAGAACTTCAACTTAGCCTGTGAATTCAACACTAAATGAAGGCCATTCAGTCTAATGATTTTCCTCTTCTTTTTGATGATTTATTGCTCCCTTAGTGTAAGAATCACAGAATCACTAGGTTGGAAAAGACCTTTGAGATCATCAAGTCCAACTATTCCCATCCTCTACTAAACCATATCCCTGAGCACCTGATCTACCCGTCTTTTACCCAGACCCCTCTTCTCCAGACTAAACAACCCCAGTTCTCTCAACCACAACTCACAAGGTTTGCCCTCCAGCCCCTTCACCAGCCTGGTTGCCCTTCTCTGGACATGCTCCAGGACCTTTATGTCCTTCTTATAGTGAGAGGCCCAAAACTGAACACAGTACTTGAGGTGTGGCCTCACCAGTGCTTAGTACAGGGTCACAGTCACTTCCCTGGACCTGCTGGTCATGCTGTTTCTGATACATGCCACGATTCCATTGGTCTTCTTGGGCACCTGGGCACACTGCTGACTCATATTCAGTTGGCAGTCAACCAACACCCCCAGGTCCTTCTCTGCCAGGCAGCTTTCTAGCCACTCTTCCCCAAGCCTGTAGCGTCGCACAGGGGTTTTATGTCCCAAGTACAGGACTCCGCACTTGGCCTTGTTGAACCTCATCCCATAAAGTATACAAAATAAATGATACAGAGGTAAGATGAAGTGCAAAACTGACATTTCTATTTATTGGCAGCAGACCACTGTAGTACTTGTGGCAAGTAAGGTAAAAGTTAGTAAAGAACCCAAGTAAATTGGCACTTCCTCCTATCAGATTAACTTACTCTTTTCCAACAACGCTGAACGTATGTCATAGACAACTGTGTTTTGATTATGGTAAATCCACCTCATTACGTATTGCTAAATTCAATTAGAGAACAAAAACTTAGTTCATTCTGAACATTAGCTAGCAATAAATTTCAAATGAAAAAGGCATGTACAGAAATGCTGTGGTGGTGAATGGAGACAATAGCTCTGATTTACCTCAATTATTTAAGTATTTTGCTTCCTGTCTTTGCTACAACCCTCATATATCTTATTCTTAAAATTCTGTTGTGGAAAGCAAAAAAGTACAGTTTGTCTTCCTCTTAACTGTAGATTGAGAACAAAACTGAAATTTCTAATTTCAGCTACTAGCAATCATACTGGTTTTCTCTTATCTAGTGGCTCTCTTCCTACTCTAAAAATATTTATTGAAGAACTGAAAGGCAACTTCCCCATTTTGTTAAAGTAAAGGCCCTCTTCAACTAGCTTCCTCCACTGATTGAAATTGTTTTCCTGCTCTAACTTGCTACTTCTTTAACTGTTCAGCTTTGTATTATATGACAAGAATATTATTTTCTTAGAATGAAGACACATACATCTTCCTATTACGTGCATTACTGCCAGGATAAAAAGCAAAGGAAAATCACAAATAAATGAAAATCTTCTGTTTCATGGACTGAAATGCACAGCAGACTCCTGTAAAGACATTCTGTGAAAGGCATAACTGTACATACAGAGTATGTTTCCATTAGGTGCCTGGGGCTAGCTGCCTCAGGCCTTCGCTAAGCAGTCAAAAAAAGCATCCCTCATTTGGGAAACTCTCCCTGTATTCTCAGCTGAGATTCTGATCACTCTTCAGTCACCCTCTTGAAAGGCCATTTTTGCCTGTTATCTGTTTCGTATTCTTCTGAAGTTCACTCGCTTTGTGATTGGCATCTCACGCCTCCAACATCACTCCTACATCAAAAAGCTCTTAGCACTAGCCTAGCCAATTGCCATGGTCTCACCCTTCCACAAAAAGCAAAGTCTTTTCCCCCCTACTCAGTAACTCCTTTTCTCTCTTTAGCCTGCACTGCTGATTCTCAAAGGAGTTTAAAATCTAAAGACTTCAAAATGCCAGGAGAGGAGAAAGGAAAGCCTCCGTAGAAACAAAGTCTTCTGAAGTACTGGGGGATAAAATACTTGATCTTTGTTTCAATCCAAGCATTTATAACCATAAAGACGTTGTTTTTCTAAGACTGAAATAGTATAAAAAACACAGAGAAAATGAAACCCCAGCACTGGTTAATATTATGTTAGCAGCATTACTGAAAATGAGTGAGCCCGCATGAAGTCTAACAAACAAGCTGAAATGCAGAGCAAGCTAGCAGGCATTTACCTATGCGGACTCAGAGGTTTACTTAGACTCACAGGCAACTTTTAAAAGCATTTTAGAAGCACTCTAATAGCAGTGTGCATTTAGAAACCCCAGGACCAGATTTTTACCTTTTTGAATTTTAAATAACACATGGAACACTGGTTTACCAACCTGATTTCAACAAAGATGCTCCAAAATAAACAATGGCAGAATGAGACTCGAGTTTTGAAAAAATAATGAAAAATACAAGTATTTCAGGGCTGAGGACATCTGAAAATGCAGGATTGGTGGAAAATAAAACATAAGTTTCTGACAATCTGGCATATAATTTTGTTCAGAAATAGTGATTTCCATACAAATGCTTGTTAAATGGATTTATTTCTTAATGTCAGGAGTAGGTAGTGAAGTCTCCTCTCTGTCCCTTTTATCATCAAAAGACAACACAGAAAAAGCACTTGAGGGGAAGTTAGGCTATACAGCCTGAACAATCAGGGGCTCAGGCTGCGGTACTTGCCTTCTCAAGCCTGCTGTGCCTGTGCGATATGTTCCTCTGTCTACTCTCTGCCATCAGTGACAGCAATGTGGATGACAGACCATGCATCAAAGCCATGCCCTTTAGCTTTGGAGAATTCGGCCTTACTCAGCCTATTTAAGCATGGATTTTAGCATGCTGTACTATGTTTTTAGCATTCCTTGTAATCTTTGTCTACTGTATTTTGTTAGAAAAGATAAAGGCAATCAAGATGCCTTTATGTCAAACCCTTTTGTTAAGGTTGACTGTAAATAAGATGTAAAAGTGGATCAAATCGATTTCACATGTATACCAGGCAAGAGAAGAAAAAAACTCAATTCCCTTCCTGCAGTGAGTATCCGGACAAATATTCCTAAAATAATTCTGCAATATCTAAAATGTCTTCCATTTTCAGAAACAGAAGTGTGGAGGAGGGTGAACCACAAATTATTTGGGACAGAGTTCTTCCTTCAGAGGCTTTACAACTATGTAAGAATAATGAAGAGCAAATGTCTCTGCAAAGAGAAGAGTCACTCTGCAGTTTTGGAAAACTGCTGTAAAGAGATTAATTTTTAAAGAAAATCCATTATGAATTTGTAAAATAAAGCAGAGGAAAGGAATGTTTTTCCCCAGCTCTTTTATAAACCAAAAGGTAGAATGTAATTCTTTATTACATCTCAATTACTCATTGAAATAGCTATAGAAGCAACTTGTATTTCATACAATATTTCTAAAATGGCAGGAAATCTTAAAAAAGTCTTCATGATGTGACCATATCTTCGTATCATAGGTATATGAACCAAAATTTATTTGCTTTGGACATTTACAAAGAAATTCAGATATGTGTGTAATGCATTTTGCTCCATGTATTCTTGAAGTTAAACTATTTTTAGCTTCATTTCTATCACTTATGCTCCTTACTAACATTGCCAGTTAAGCTCTTCCTTGTAGACAAAGCTCCACTGAGCTAACTTAACTAAGACTTGTCTGATAAGTGAGCTCACTGCTGGCTATCCCGTATATAGCCCATTATTTTCTGCTAGGAACCAATAAATCAACAAAAGTAGGTATTTTCTCTGGGAGCTTGCTTAGAGTGGTGAAAAAGAAATCTTCAGTAAATCTTAATTACTTTTGGATTTTTATTTTTTATACTGATAGGATAAGAGAAATTAATTCTGACATTTGGAGAACTTCACAGGAAGTTATCTCCACACAGCCATCATTAAAAACAATAAATTGGATAGCCCTTACTTAGCAGAAAGTGATACACACTTGTGAGACTGGAACTTTGACAAACAAGCAAAACCATTTCACTGACAAATAGCTTTAGACAATGCATTTCATGAGGAGCTTTTAATTAAGTAGACTCCAAGGTTTATAGAACAGGGATGATATTACTGAAGTTCATTTTTGAATCAGTGTAGACTTGAATATAGTTCTAAGGGGATCTTATCATGGCATTTCTTATACACATGATTTCAACATAGATTTCTTTTTTTTTTTCCTTTGAATGAATAGTCAAAAGCCAGAGAACCCAGGCTATTCCTGGAATGAATTGACATTTTTTTAGGGGCTCCTTCTACAATAAGCTGTCTGACTGGGTGTCTACTGTATCTTAAAAAAAACCTGCTTAACATGACTTCAGTTTTGACGTTGACTTATAACTCTGCGGTACGTTCGAACAGATTTTAAATATTTTCTTACTTTCCAATGTCCTTGTGCCAAAACTTACAAATTACTGAATTATTACTGTGTGTATATATTTTATTAAAATACTAAATCTGCTAAAGAAATAATTTGGTGATACTCTGTTACTTCATATGAATTTGACACAGTGTGATTTGAAACAGAAAAGAATAGCCTAATTCTATGTTGAGAAAAAAATACTTATCTTTTTTTGTTTCTGCCAAGAAGGCTGTGAAAGCCAATTTATAAGCACAGAGGTGCTGGATGTTCCATCTTCAGGCAAGCATGAGAACAGCACAGAGAGGATGCGTGGAAGTTTACCAGTTTTAGATAAAGTTAGTTTTGGTATGATGTGTTTTACCTGGCTGATAGGAGGTCCTTCATCTTGCCACTTACTCAGCTGGGGAAATATTTTAACCTTCCTGGAAAATCAGTTAATAAGTAGCTAGGCCACCCCTCTTTCACAGGCAGATTGTGATAGCCTTTCCACCAGATGTTATGAGTGGTAATAGGTTTGCACTGTTTCAAATTCATTAAGGGTTGCTAAACACAGAAGGAGTATGTCCAACTCATGATCCTCGAATTGTACTTGGTTGGAGACTTGGAGCAAATACTCAGGAAAAGTATAGTATTATTCAATTTTTCATGAGATTAATTTATTGATCAGTGTCTTATCAACAAGTCAATTTATCTAATATGAAATCTGCAGGGTTCATAGAAGTTTACTCATATGAGTTCAAGACATTCTCTCTACTAGGTGAGATATTTGACAGAAGAATCTGACTCTTACCCTATGTGATTTAATTGCTTTTATAAATTTGGCAAGGTATTGATACCTTAATACTATAATACAATAGCTTCTATTGCAACCTATGTGTTTCATCAGAAATTAGACTCAGGCAATTTTTTATGGTGGGGTGGGGTGGTTTTTTGAGTTTTTTTATACTATGGAAATGTATTCTCCATGCTATTTTATTTCTGGAGATACTGGATTATCCAGAGTGAATTTTCTTTCTTCCTAGATTAAAAATACTTTATACAAGTTTGATATAATGCACTCAGTCCGCACATGCCGACCCACATGCAGAATTCTCTGCCTTCTTCAGGTATATACATTTGTAAATTAGCAATTTTACCTTCCAGTCTGAATATCTACATGTACAATGACCTATTTATGCATTTTGATTTGCAGAGTAATTCTTCAAAACCAGTTATGTTCTATTGAATGATAGGCAATAATAGCTTCACTTGCATCATAAAGCATAAAACTAGAAAATTATAAATTTTTTCATTACCGTAGAGAAAACAGCCTACAGGAAAAAGAAGAAGATATTTTCACTTGCTCCCCTAACAGCATTTCACAAAATATGTCTACAGATATGACCAGTAAAATGCTGTATTTATATATCATAGTTTCAGTTTCAAATATTTTACGCTTTATCTTTCTTCCTTCTAAACAGATAGATTCTAAATTTTGGGTCAAGACATGGCTCTGTTTTGCTTATTCCGCACCTTCCCCCAAAAAAATGTAACACAGGGAAAAAAAATCAAACTGATCTTGACTTGATAGGAAAAGCAGAAATTGCCATGAATGCATGCTAGTCATAAGATAGACAATAAGAAATAACTGTCCTCTGCCATTTTTCCAACAGTGAAACTACATGGAGAGATAAAAGAAATAATTACTTGAAGAGTAGCTACTCAGAAGGCATTTTTAATGATGTGTGGTTGTGTCACTAATTTCTAACTGCTGTCAGAATAAACGCTCTCTTTAAAATGGCTTTATTTACAGGGAATTTGTGCTTTTTAGTTTTTTCCTGAAGTAGGCATCAAATTAGAGGAAAATGGAGGGCAGTCATTGGAGACCAAGGAGTTTGAAAGGAAGTAAAGAAATTATTTCAAGATCTAGGTGGCTTAAGTTTCTTTCAGTTCCACTATGGAAAATTACTAATATACCATTCCTTCGATATAGATCTTGATCCAACACTACAGTTAAGAAGGGCATTTCTTTGTATTCACCTGTTTTGTTGCACAGTGGACAGAGGCACAGAGTGTTCCCTCCTCTCAGAGAAGGTATGAGCAATTCTTAATATGTGCATATGTGTAAGATTACGTTAGGTTGAGCCCACATTCTTTTGGTTTTGTACAAACATTCTTAGTACAGAGATAAGGTAGTTTGATGCCACAGGCAACCAAACAGTAAGAGTTATCTTACAGAGGAGAGGACCTTACTCGCTGATGTATAGAGAAAACCTGCGCCAGTCAATCTGTGGGGCAAGAGGCAGTATTCCTCCTCTCATTAGCCCACAAAATCATTTGTCAATCAATTGGTATAGAAATACTTACATACTTCAAAGTCCTATCTGAGAGAATGCCACCTGCTCATTTGTGTAAGATGTACAAGACCACATGTTTTAGGAGTTTGTGGGAGATCATCTCTAGGTGTGCAAGTCAAACCTGGACGATGAGCAATCTCAGAAAAACAGCCTTATGTAAATCTATCTTACATTTCTGAGAATGTCCAAAGGCATGGGGTAAATGTGCAAGTTATAAAAAGTATTCTACATGAAAGATTGTTTCTGCTTCCCCTACCATGCAATCTGTGTAGGCCCAGAGATCGCTTGTAATCATGTGGATTTTTCTCATGAGTTAATTCAAAAAACAATTAGTTCTAGCTTGCCATCAGTGAGGTCTTATTGTGGCAGAAAGGAAACTAAATGTTTTTCTCTTCCAGTAAGAACCAAACGTTCCCCCACAACACAAACAATACATTCAGAAGCAATCCCAGAAGTGAACTCTTTATTTGCTGCACTGTATCTTCTAACCAATTGCAGGTTTTCAGATAAAATGTTGTTTTTCAAGAGTCTGGCAATCATTTTAGTGCTACACAGTTACTTCTTGGAAGGCAGACTTCAAGTGAAGATGGAGGTCTAAAAACAAAATGTAAAAAATATTTCCTGCACTTGGGGGGACTGGATGAATAAAGGGAAACTTGAATACATACAGATAAACCTAAACTTATAAAAGCAGCTAAATCACTTCTTTCTTCCATGTTAATAAATTTTCCTAATTTTTTTAAAAAGAATTCCAGGGTTATCAGGTTTTATTTTTACCACTTTCACATGCTTACAGATGTAAGTACACAATAAAAGAGGAAATTCAGTGAAAAGACATAAAACAGAGGAAAAGCTGGATTTCTGAGAAATACAGCCGGTGAAACACAGTTTGCAGTTGTTGTCTACCCCCTTCCCTGACTGTAGAAACTCCAGTTATCACCGATAACCAGTTGCCACTACAACCTTCCAGTATTTGTCTGTCTTTCCATCCCTTCCTTGCCCCACATATCTAATATTTACTCCCATAGTCCTGAAGATTATGACTGAGGAATGCTTATCCTATACATCTCACTACAGTTGCACATGCACTGTGACAAGCAAAGCAGATGTTCATTAGGTTCAAGCTTTTGTTCCATGGAGCATCAAATTGGGACTATTCCATCTACCCATCTTTAACAAAATTTCAACAAAATGTGTAGAAATTTGAATCTGCCTGGCAGCATTTGATTCAAACTTATCAGCTCCAGGTTACTGGAGGAACAAAGGGGAGAACAAGCAATAAACTCTGGAAGATTGTTTCTTTAAGCACACAGCATTAGGGACACCAATGCACAGCATATACAGAGCAGTAGGTCATAAGGCAGCACCTCGCAAGCAGTTTAAGTGTGTTCAGACACTTCTTAAATGTCTATTACTATATGATGCACAGACCCAGCAATGTAGACACTAAACATATTGACTGTATTTTTTCTTAAAAACATCTATGAAGTGATATTATATGACATTTTTATAACACCAGATCATTGCACAGTAACAAACTGCTTCTTTCCTCAAACACTGGTCATCAGACCTGCCTCAGGTTTCCTCTTTTTTTTGGAGGGTCATAAATTTAAGAATTTTTTAAAATTTGAGTTTTCAATTCCCCAGATTGAGTTTTTTAACTAAATCTGTTGATATGAGGTTAACTGTAAGCACAAGGTCTTAATTGTGTAGATCTAGCATGGACCTGTTCTTTTCTGAGAACAGCAGATTTTATGATATACGATCATTCAAGTCATCTATTAAACATATTCTAGGGTGACATTGACTGCTGATGCAGTGCCTATTTGGCAAGAGGTTCCTCAATAATAGGAATAGATTGGTCTATTACAAACAAACCTCATTTCCCCGTCTCTTATCAGCAAAAGGCAAGAATAATTGTGACAAATGCTATTTTTAACTTCTAAATTTGGCAGAGGGGTACACTGCCTTATTCAATTTCAATGCCACATTTTATAAAATTTTGCTGGTTTGGGGGCTATGCATAGGCTATGTACTTCAGAGATCTGATGAGTGAATTTTTATTTAAACCTTGTAAGGTCAATAAAATATTGAAATGAAAAAAACCTCTAAAGGTCACAGCAGACAGCATTTCATTAAAAAAACTACCTATAAAAGTAGTAGAAGAAAAGCTCTATGTTCCACTACAGTAGAACCAGTGCCTATTTACCCTTGCTCTGACAATAACAGAGCTTACCAAAATTCCAGGATATTTCTGCTTGTGCAGTGAGTCTGTTTCATAAGTATTTGCCTTTGATTTATATTTTGATGAAATATCTTTTACTTTTGTCATAGATCTGCTTGGCTAGATGCTAAACTTCCCAATATCTAAAACAACTACATCAGTGTGCATCTACATAATATATTTAGGCTCTCCTGAGGGCAGTGAACACCTAAATAAGACCAACATTTTACTTACAATATAGCAATCAACCCAGCATGAAACTAGAAGTTTTTTAGAGTTTAAACAAATTTAGATTCCCCTGAAAAATTGTGTCACACAATATGCCACAGTTCCCAGTGCTCAGAGTGCACAGCACTCTCCTCTGTTTAGAAGTGAAGAATTTCAGCAGTGCGAGAGGACCACAGTGATCTTCCAAGAGCAGCTAAGGCATGCTCCATTTCATCAAGACCAATAGTCTATATAGCTTCTCAATGTGTATTTGACATTTCAGCCACAATAAACAAAATTCAGAACCTGGCTCAACTGGTTCTCAGGCTGCTACACTTACAAGACAGAGGCAACTGTGTCATAGCAAGGCAACTTGAGCTTTATGCATCTTTTTAAGCATCTTGTTGCCGTGCTTACAATATCAGCACAGTGCTTTCATGCTCACAGTTCACCCCAATCTAATCATACTCAGGCAATCTGCTACATAATACTCCTGGGGCTACCTCTGTTCCAGTCTTCCTCATTGTTCAAAATACCCTGTAGAGACGATTCCTCCAGGGAAAGTACAACATGGGAAAGAGAAGGAAGAAAATAATTTAGAACCTATACATACTGTTCTAGCTGAAATTAATAAGATGTGAGACATAATGTTCAGCTGCATATCCACAGGAGCTGCTTCTACTATGAAATTAAATTGAATCAATAAGCTATAACAGTCAAACAACTGCTAGGAAATAAACAGACAAGTTAATAATAGATCTAAGTGTCTTTCAGACCTTATGATTTCTTGAATATACCTTAAGATACCAAACAGAATGAGTTCTTCAGGTAAGAAGGAAGAACCTTTACAAGGACATCAATTTCATTCCTTGTTTTTTCAAGTTTCTTTTGAAATGAATTGTGGTTATCTTTTTTTGCCTCCCAAAGTTTCAAGCTAGAACTCAGTAAATTTAAATTGTTTTCCAAACTGTTCAAAAAAGAAGTTGCTGCTCCATAAGATATCATATCATCCTTGGCTTTACTTCTCAAGCTTTCAAGACAAAGGTGACTTCTTTAATGTATTAGTTTGATTGTCTACTTAGAATTACCAGATGTACTGTTGTGCATTACAGTGACTTTTATTTGTGTTCTCTCCTGCTTAAACTTCTTTGAGGGAAAGAA
Source organism: Laterallus jamaicensis coturniculus (assembly GCA_022605575.1). Classification (NCBI taxonomy): domain Eukaryota; kingdom Metazoa; phylum Chordata; class Aves; order Gruiformes; family Rallidae; genus Laterallus; species Laterallus jamaicensis. The sequence continues at coordinate 3,983,435 of JAKCOX010000054.1, forward strand.
GAATCCAAGCCCGAAGCTGGGAAATGGCAGTAAAGTGAGGAGCAGGTAGTAAAAAAAAATTATACCTCCAACAGATCAGAAAGAATTGTTTCTAGGGACAAAATACAAAGCCATTTGGATAGTTGTGAATTAACCAAATGCAAGGATCCACCTTGCAGGTAGGGGAAGAACTGATGTATAATCATTTATAATACCTATTCTGTCTGACATATTACCTATAAACTGTTTTTCATGTCAAAACTTAGCTAATACTTACCTTGTTACAGTAATGAAGTATGGTTTTATTTAATTTAAAGGACCTTCCCACTTTAGGGAGTTCCGCCTCAGGAAGTCTCAGCAGATTGTCCTCAAATTCTGCAGAACTTGCATTGGCCACAATGATTTTTAAAAACTTTGTTCTGAGGAAATAATTTCTACACAAAATATATTGATTTTTGCTTAGAAAAAGATTCTAATCAAACCTGAATGACTTGGTCCCTTTCTCAAGCTTAGGGTCACTTGTGTGGGTAGAGAAAAATAGGGGGAGCATAAAGAAGTGTAAGCAGACAGATATATGCCACCTTAATTTCATAAGAAAAAATTAAATTCTCTTAATTCTGAAAAGGATTTGCATAACATTGATGTATTTCATACTTCAGACTTAAGTTTTTGTAATATAATGTCATCTTTCCTCACGTTTCTTTCATTCCTTATAACTGGGTTGAAATAATTGAAAAGTATTCCTCCATGTTTCCCCCTTCCTCCTGCCCCAAAGGTAAAACTATTTAAATTGGTGAGGTATTCTTGCACGGTTATAAGACGTTTCTATTATCTCACAATATTTGATCTATGAACAGAGCAAGAAAATTCAAATGTAATTATCTTAGACTCTAAGGATTAAACCTTTGAATGTTGAGAGAATCTGTCTTCTCTTTTGGCTAGACCAGGCTATAACATTCTGTTTACAGAGAGACAAAATATGAAGCATCCACAGCCCTGCCATAGGAATTAAGGGAAAAATATTTGCAGCTTTTTTTCAGGTTTTCCAGCAACTCTGAAGCGTTAAAAAGGCCTTGACACATTTTAAAGAGAAACAGCTTTGCGTTTCTCTTAGGGTCATGTCCTCACTTATTTTTAAGAGAGATTATCCCCTACTAAAATCCTAAAAAGCTAACCTCCTCAGGATTTATATATATTCAATATGTATTTTCAATATTCAATTCTAAATAGATTAAATGAATTTACATTTGCTTAATCTACTGATGAAACTTAATTTTCTTCACCTCAGAAGAAAAGGAATAAATATGGCCTCACTGTCTTGAATACACTGTTGGAAGTTAGAATTGAAACAAATAGCATCTCCAGGAGTCTAAAGAGCTGAGCCATGAGTCCAGACTCTGCTGAAATACTAGTAGGAGACTGACATCAGTATCTCTGGCAGAAGAGCTGAAATACTATTCTATTTCTTTTGCTGGAAATAAGTACTAAACATACAGCAGAAATATGCTGTATCCTTTCATCTTCAGAAAATATGGGATTAATTATTTTCTCTCCCCCAGCCCAGATATTTAGAGAAAGCCTACTGTTGAATGCTTGTTAGAGGGTAGGGTAAAACATTCAACAAAACCAAATCAATTTGTACTACATATATATATATATATATATATATAAAGGACGTTCTCAGTTTACTTATTTACTTCTAATGCAGTTGGATGTGTATTACTTTTTTTTTTTCATGTTGAACTCTGATCTTGACAAATATCCTTCATTTAACCCCTCTCACAATTTCACTGCACTAAAATACTGCAGTTTCTACTTTTGTAGGAAGCAAAAATGTGAGTTGTCCCTATGTCTAGACTAGATATATCCCCTGGTTCTGGTGTGATGTACTTTTTTCTTGGGTGAAGAAATGGAAGTGTGACTCTGTATCTAGTTCGATGCAGTTAAAGTGTCGCTAAAAATAGTCTGTTACATTGATGAGATTAATGAAGAAAGGTACTGTCATGTAAAAAACTGAGTTTGCCTGCACAGCAGCTAGAGAGCTTCTGGTTTTGGATGTGTGGTGAGCAGATTCAGTATAGAAATCACTGAAGGCGAATAAATATGGAACAACAAGGCAGCATTTTTTTTTAACCATAAATACCTCAAGGATACATAATTCTTAAGTTTTAAAGTGAAAGTCAAATTTGAATGCTAGGCAGGAACTGTGCAGGTAGGGAAGGTGCAAAGAAGAAAGCACCAACATTTTTCTGGAGCAGATAAAGTGCAAAACTAACGCAGAGAGTCTTTATATACATCTAGGTGACTAAGCAACAGAAAACGAATTGGAGAAGTAAAGAAAAGCTGATGGACTGTGACATTTCTTCTGTTTATGTGTCTACTTCACTGACACTTGACAGTTATTAAAGTTGTCCTTGTGTTTGAGGGAGTCATTTCCAATTGCCCGTACATGTAAAAGCTTTCAAGAGAAATACAGTCTATCAGTCCAAGACTTCCACAATTTAAAGTTTTTCCTATTTAAACCCCTACTTTATACAAATTTTCCCAGGCAGCACAAGAGAACACACATTGAGTTGTTCTGACACTTTCTATTACAGCATCTCTCCTGACTTTTTCTTATGCCTCAGATGGTACATCTTTACATATTGACAATGAAAAACTGGCATAACATGGATTTCACATTTCAAAATAGATGATCTATTTACTTTCCTTTTGAAAGCATGTGCCTCATTTCAGGAGATTTCTTGTCAGTGGCAAAGACAAAGGTGCCTGTTCCAAAGTCAGTTGGGAGATAACATAAAGGATGAGGACTGACCTAAATGAAGAAATTACCGATATAATTCTGGAAAATCTGTAAAAACAAAACACAGAAGGCAGATGACACTTCAGAAACTACCTCACATTGAGGAAAACCCATTCAAAGAAGATGTCTGCCTTCTCACAAACCTATGCTATCATGTGGATAATAAGGTGTTAAGATTGGGCTCCAAGAGAAATTGATATTTATATGCCCTAAGGTACTTTCTGGCATAGAGTGAAAATTCATCTGGCTCTTCTCTCAGGCTGGATTTGTCCTACAGGCTCTCACATAACTCATGCTGGCTTAGAAGACTTTAGAAATGCAGCTGCCATTTTCTTCATTCAGAATTGAATTGACCTAGTCTAACAACTAAACTGTGTGTCGCTTCTTGTGCCTGCTGCTAGCCTGGAAAATGAAAGGTGTAGTCTCCATACATACTTTGTTTTCTACCAAATAACAAAATATTGTGACTTTAGCAACAAGAACAACAAACAGAAATAAAAAGTCCTGCAAACCCAAATCCTCCAACATCTCTCTCTACTGGCAGCAGTGAGTTGACCTTCTCACTTTAGGGAACCACACTATACTCATCTATTTTGAAACAATCCTATCTGAGCGTCAAGAATCAGATAATCTTCTGGGCGGCTGGACTGTTAAAATCTGCTGCCTGAGCCTCATTCCTGTCAGTACGATCAAGTGTTCTTGTGGGTCTGTAAATTTGTTTCCCACCTTTAAATTCAGCAGGCTCTCTGTGTAGAGAACAGAATGTACAAATGTACTTTGAAGCCCCTATCGACAGATCTGTTAATTAAATGTCAATCATAAGACCTTTTCAGCTACAATCTACCACTAAGCCTAGCAGAGTTTCCAGAGTTGGAACCTGGAATAAAACCACATCAAGGAACAATAAAAACCGCACACAATATTGCTTCAATAAAATTTTTCAAAAAGAATCTAATTTTCATAAGGAAATTAACATTCAATTTTCCAGCAACTGAAATCAGCAGGAGATTTTCCTTAAAAAGCCTAAGGAAGAACAGCACTATTCTCAGCATACTCATTCACCTTCCTCTCATCAGTATTTAGTTATGCAATACCTGGCAGCAAAAAGTCAAGAAGTCTATGTGCAAGATACAGGGTTTCATATGAACCAGGGAGCTGTAGTGCGGGAGTGATTAACTGACAAAATAGAAGGGCAGTGAGTGACAGTTTCCTGTGATTGCGTATCTGTGGGAAGGACGGCTATCACAGTGCATTTTTAAAGGTTAGAAAGAGCTGTGGGACAACAAAACTACAATTCAATCCTTTAAAATCCATTTGTACTGCTAAGGAGATTGTATTAGGAAATACATCAAAATGACCTCTTACTCTGATGATGTCATCCTCTAATTTGTCTTGATCTCTTGAAACAAAAGCAATTGATAAAATTTAAACCAAGTTTTCAGACCATAGCACTGAAGAAGTTCACATAAGAAAAATCGTATGGCTAAGCTTAGCAGTAAGAAGAAAAAGGCAAAGTAAGTGCTTGTATATGAAGTCAAAATACCAGAGAAACACTGCCCCTGCCCCGCCTTCAACCCATCTCCCCTCTTTGCATATCAGTGGGAGTAAAGAGCTCTTTTTATTCAAAGGATAATCAAGCTAAGATATAAACTTGAGAATGAATATCACATGGGAATTTGGAAGATACTTTCCCATATTTTGACCAGAATGTAAACGTAGTCTCAGGCTTATCTAACACCTTGAGTAAGGTCCCACTTCCTTTCACCAGCAGCACCAATGCAATTAACACAGGCTGTTAAACCATTCGTGGAAAGGAAAAGTGGGGGGAGTGGAACATATTAGTTCGATCAGTAGATTTATCTTTATATATTACAAATATGAAACAGCATCGGGTCACTCATTGGAGAGAGGCAGGGTGTTTTGCAGCAAGTTGAAGAGATATGTACATTGTCCTGAAAAATAGCTTTCTAAGTTTTCATACAGCTGTCATGTGTGATCTTCTTCCTTACATTTCTACTTTGCTAACTGCACTTACAGGGAAGCATTTAGAAAAAGGTAAGATGTAGTTCAGAGGGGTATAAAATAAATGTACATGAGCTATGATGGAATTAAGGATTAAAATCTGGCTTTAAACTAAAGGCACTACAAGACATTAGAAATCAGCCATTCAAGCATGCTTCATGACAAATCACAAGCTTTTGTTATATCTACATCAGCGTATGAAGTACTATAGCAGTATACAGTTATACAGGGAACTTCGTTACTTAAAGGACACTATCCTTAAATATAAACGATTCAAGTGAAAGAATGAAAAAGTGACCTCATGTGTGTGCAGGTCTTCACTGCTATGTCCCATTTGTTTCCAGGAAATTACAACTAATATGTCACACCACCTTACAATTTCGGTTCTTTTTATGACTGCTGTTAAATCTATGCTTATTGACTTAAAATCCTACGCACTTCTGCAATGTAGATCCAAAGAGGGCTTAAATGAGCATCATGTACATACACCAACAAGTCTGAAAATTTAGCCAAGGTGAAAAAGTTTAGTGTTTCCTATTGTGATCATCACCATGAGCTCTACACCCAACAGCAGGTATCTACAACTGCTTCTGCTTGGGAGGTAGACACAGTTTGTAGCCATTTGATCTGATTGATTTCCTCTGTGCAATGGAAAGTGGAACCAATCTTAAATAATTTTTCAAATGTTAAAAGCTTCTGGGTACCTCTCAATGTTTCCCACTGACCAAAATGCACTTTCCCAGAATAAATACCCAAGTGCTGCAACTTTCTGCCAAACTTCACCTAAAAGTTATAAAAGTCTGCTTAGTGATCTGTACATCTTACTCAAGAACCTGATGAAGCTTGTCCTGTGGTTTTCTGAATGAGAAAACCCTCGTAGATAGTGATGTTAATTTATTTTCAAGCTTTAAGAGAGAACTATACGTGTTACTGCTAGCCTATATATCTGTATAATACAACTTTGACCTTAGCCGAAAGGTGCTGTACGTACCATATCATGACATATTTCCATGCAACAAATCTTTAATCAGGGACGCAGCTTTCTGAGCATGGAGGCAGCTGCTTGTGTGTTAAATCACTACGTTCTACAGTGTTTTATAAGATGGCTTGCTTACTTTGGTTCCATTGTGCTGTGTTTTTCTAAAGGCCAGATGAAAAAATAATTTTTGAGGAATGTAATTCTTTTTCTTGTGCAATAAATGACCAACATTATATAACCATATCTTGATGATTGCAAAGTTTTGTAACCTGAAAATAATCAAATTCAGGAGTATGAAAGTGTGGTAATCAGTATGTAGGAGGATAGTGATTGTGAAGGGTGCATGTGTACATGCTTTTCACCTTTGTTGTGAGATTAGGGCTTTCAGAGACATTGAAAAATCTAGGAATCCTGAAGTATGCCTGACAAGAACTATATAGAGCCACACTTGGAGAAACTCATTAAGAATGTGCATTTGCATCTGAGGAAAACGGACTCATAAACTAATAAACAGATACACCTGAATAACATTAGTTATCTTGATGAGTGATCCGATCAATAAAGTAAATAACACAGAAAATTGCTGGGAAAACTAATGGATTATGCTAATGTGTTGGCACATCCTCTAGGATATGTATGCAAATCAGTAACAAAAACAGCTCTGTGGGTCTCCCTTCTGATATTAAACACTACTGCCACAAATGGTATTTTATATCATTAAAGGGAAATGGTTTTCTTGTGTTTGGTTTAATGTTTCATTTTTAACGTTTGGTTGGTCTGGTTACCCACTCTTCAGAAATCCTTGCAATGCCTGAATGCCAGGGAAAGACAAGAAATACTGCACAGCAAAGTCTCTGGCTTTCTCCAAGTATGCTGTTCATCACAGACTGGCATATGAAGTTCTCTATGTACAACAACAAATCCTTAGTTCAGAAAGCATTGCATACGGCAGGATGTTAAGTTGCCATATAGGTTGAAAATATAAATGTCAACATTATTTCCAAATGATTTATTATCTCCCTGGTTGTAAAAATAATAAACTACAGTTTGGGGATCACAATTTATGGATTACATTTTTCATTTGTAGACTGTGTTTTTGAACAGGTTTTAATACTGAATCCTACTACACATTTTTATGGGTTTTAGTCTAGACATTTCAAAAGTGATTAAGGACCCTAGAAATAAAGTCATATTTTTCAATTTATGTGAGTCCATATCGTAAGGGAAAAACTCAAAGTATTCTTTGCTAAATATCTTAGGCTAAATACCCAATGTTTAGCTGTTTATATAAGCCCATCCCAGGATTAAGTGATTTTATTTTCTTTCTTTTCTTTTGTGCATTAATGTAGAACTAGGCAAGTAGCCATCTTCTAAGAGGGCAGCAGGGGTGGATGCTGGAAAAATAAGTACAATGTACTTATGAGAGACATGTTGCATAATTTACATTTCCAAGATCAGATGTTTCCCTGCATGCATGCACTGGGTCTGGCTGAGCTGGAGTTCATTTTCCCTACAGCAGCCACACCGAGCTGCATACCGGTAGCCAGTAAGGTGCTGATAGCACCCCTGAGTTTGGCTACTGCTGAGTAGGGCTGGCATAGCACCAGGGCTGTCTCTCCGACATCCCCCTCAGCAGCGGGGAGGGAGTGGGCAAGATCTTGGGCCAAGGCAGCTGACCAAGCTGGCTAAAGGGATATTCCAGAACATATGATGTCTGCCCAGCATTAAAAGCTCAAAGAAAGGAGGAAGAAGAGGGGGCATTTGTTATTCATGATGTTTGTCTTCTGAAGCACCTGATCTGCGTACCAAAGCCTTGCTTCCTGGGAAGTGGCCTGTCATTGTCTGCTATTGGAAGTAGAGAATAATCCTTTGTTTTCCTTTGCTTCTGCTGGCGGCCTTTTGCTTTATTAAATTGCCTTTATCATGACCCAAGAGGTTTTTTCTATCTTATTTCCTCCCTTCCGTCTCCTTCTTAGGAAGGCAGTGATAGAACAGCTTGGTTGGCAGCTGGCATCCAGTCAAGGTCAGCCCACCACAGTGCACTTTATAATTCCTGCTCTATACATCAGCTAGGTATTATTCGCTATCTAAGCTCAAAAACCTAGCTTGCACACGTCACACCTTAGAATGGACAAAACATGGAGAGAAGCAGAAGGCACTACTCACTGGAAGGTATGTATTCAATTATAGCATGCACTTCGCTATAAGAACTCAGGTTTCCTATAGCAAAGTGAACGATGTAACAGACTGCTATTGACTTCTATTCACCTTCTAAGACACAACCTTATCTTTCTGAAATCAGCGCAAACCTGGAGTAACCCTAAACACTTCCTACTTCCCTCACTCAGTAAAGTAAAGCTTTCTGTAGAGAAAGCTTCTCCAGCCTTATGGTGAAGAAACACTATGAAGCAGCCTGGCACAGATCCTGGGCTTCATATAGGGAGGCTATCTTCCTATGCCCTACACATATACTGTCTGTTTTTTTCTTACACTTCCAGCCTCCAGGTTTTTTGTGACAAATTCAGTTTCCTATTAATAACTACCACAAAATCACAGCTCAGCTGGTAGCCCATCCGCTTGCAAAGTGACAACGGCAACCAACTAGAAGAGCCCTTTGTCTCTGTGCTTGAAGAAACCAGGCTTGTCCTGGCATGTTGGCAAGATGCTGTCTGCTCCAAAGACCTGGTCAGCCCCATCTGAAGACATCTGCAACATCACCTCAATGCGCTCTGACTCGACAGCTCCCATGACCAAGTCTCCCTTGGTTCACTGGCTTAGAAGCCTACTCAGCCAACATCTGCCCCAGCTCTGCCCGTATTTTCTGGAGTTGTCTCTGAACTGCTGACTTTCAATCAATACAATGCTCACTGCTAATCAATATATTTCCTTCAAATCTGTGGGACAGGGAATTTCTTCACAGCATCACTGTCTATCCTTAGATTTGAATGTTAAATTTATACTTAAAAAGCTCAACAAATGCAGATGGGGATCAGCATCAGTCTAACAAAACAACCTGCAGGTATCTCCTGGAATTTTAAGTTCCAAGTTTTGCAAATAGAATTTTTATTAATTTGAGCACAGTCAGAGCCACTTTAGCAGAGGTATTATTGTCTGAAAAAGGATACTTTGCTTCTCAACTAGTTGCAGTTCTGGTAGAATACACAGACGGATGTTGAAAGAGACACAATTATGCTTCAGGGAGAAATCAGCAAAATCAATTCTTCTTTCAAAGTCAGTAAAATTGAGAGGATTGATTTCGGATACAAAGCTCGGTATGACTCTGTCTGTTTGTTTTTCTTTCACAAAAAATGCTATATATGGGGACCTAATTTAAACTGCAGTCATTTGAATTACAGCATGGAGACAAAAAAGCATACTTGTTATCCAGCATACAAAATCCAGCTAATTTGAAGAAACAGATTTCAGCAGAAATGTTAAATTCTGCAGCGACTTTCTGATTTCAATTTGTCTTGTATTAAAATTCAAGTGCAGACCTCTTATAAATGCTTCCTCCTGATGTTAACTCACTGAACTGTTGTTCTAAATAATTTTTTGTATCTCTAATTTACAGGAGTTATTTGCTTGCCAAATTATTAAGCATACTATATGTAGATGTTTCTTCATTAGAAATACTTTCAAGAAAGAAATCTTCCTAGGCTTCTGATTGTCTTTCAATTTTAAGTTACTCTTTACATTCAGTACAACAGTGATGAAGAAACAGCTGTCCTTACCTTCAGAAGTATGTTCTATTTGTTAAGTGGGCAGGTTAAGACATGAAAGCCGGCGTTCAGTTGTTTGCTCGGCTAGAGCCGTCTTGCTTTTTCCTGGTAAATCAAATACACTGAATTATCAAAGACTAATTTTTTTTAAACTTTCAATAAAATCACTGAAAATTGCTACTCAATTTAATATTGATTAGCGTTCTGGATCTGGCTTCTATTTCTTTGTTTTTAGCCTCCCATGTATGAAATTAGGATAATAGAACTTCTCAATCTTGTAAGAGTATTGCGATTCTGTTGAAAATGGGAAGCACTCAGACACAGATGGCAATTTCAATACGTTCATTTGTTTTCGCCTTCATTTTACCATATCACCGTAACAATTCTTTTAATTTAGGCCATACAGAGCATGAAGAAGTAAGAAAATAAAACTAAGAAGCAGTAGAAAATTAGATAACAGAAATAAAAAGGAAACACCCTCACAGATACTAAATATTTTATACTGTTCTATGTTTTCACATGACAAACAACTGTGAATTTTCAACTATAATTTCATTCAACTAATGGATATATTATTGGTTATATAGCTTGTTTTCTAATTAATATACAGAAGATTCAGCATCCTCACAATAGGGATTCATGGCTGACCTCAGGTTTGTATAAACATTCTTTATTTAGAACAATGAGTCAAGTCTGTTTATTGCTTCTCATGAATTTCTCTCCCTGCTTTCCCCTTTCATCTTAAAATCATGCTTCCCAACCTCAAAACACTCCTCTAGGCATGAAGAATGAAGTGAAACTTTAAACAAGGAGAGGTCAGATCTAGATATAATAAGCATAAAAATGTATTTATAAGTCAAACAGCAGCTGTGTTGGGCACAAAGAACGGAAAGAATTATACGTACATTGAGGACAGCTATTTTGAGTATTTGAAAAGTCATGGTGAACAGATAAGAGAGGGTAAGTTAGTGAAACCTTAAACACTTGAAGGCATAAATACTCCGAGACTGAATGTATAAACCTAACCTTAATGTTTTTTATTACCTGCTAGGTGAATGTAGTGAATCAGAAGCCAAGAGGTTCAACGAAATAGAGAGAAATCAGCTTAGAGCTTTAAATAACTGGCTTTTCTCTTTATTTCAGTTGTGTGTGGCAAAGCCCTAAATGACAGTGGAGTTTTTGCAAGCATGTGGCATTCAATGTGCCACTGAGCTTTACTGCAGCTACTCCTTTACTTTTAACTCATTTAGTACATTTGTGTCTTACATGGTGCCAACTGAGAAGCATTTTCAGAGTCCAAAATATTATTTTAGTCATACTTCACTCTGCACGGGTGTGATGCTGTGTGACAGCAGAAATGCTCAGTGAACATCCCACAGCAAATATGACGGTTCATTTTGGGAAATTACAGTTCAGTTGCCTAGTTGAATATCTTCTGGAAACGAAGAAGATGGTAAAAGAAAGTTTTCTTCACATTTTGCTTACAACCAGTTATTCCTTCCAGTGATACATGTACACTGAATCTCAACAATCCGCATAGCTGAACTTGTCTGGCTGACAAGAGAAAGCTGGCCTCTTGTGACTGCTGTGTAGCATACAGTCTACAATCTCTCGTTTTTTTGGAAGATAGCATATTCTGTCTACATCTGTACAAATACCTACACACTCACACACATCTCTGTGTAGAAAATATATATAATTTATGCTAAAGTTCTCTTCTACTCCATTTTGAATTATGATGGTATGCACTGAGATGTTGCTGAGACATTCATTAGGTATCTCCTATACTGCACTCAATCCTACTCTGGACGTCTCAGTCTTTTCATACAGAACAATTCTTCAAAATGAAATGAGTGTTTGTGCCCGACATATCTCCTTCTCCTCAAGCTCATTTCTGGATGGACAGTTATAGAGAATTGCCATCCAGTTGTGCAGATGAATGGGGTTCCATTTTACTGGAGCTGTAAAGATATAAAGAGGTCAGGCTAAGCATGGTGCAGCGATTCATGCAAAGAAATAACATTACTGTGTTGCAGGAATGTACAGTTTTAAGCTTGAGGGACTCCAGGATTTGGAGTCTAGAAAGTTCAGTGGGCTTTTAATTATGCCCTGTGAGAAAAAAATCCTTTTACTGATTACTACTATGTCTCTTCACCCTAGCATTTCTTTAAACATCTGGTCTCTTTTGTAAGATGCTGCAGATACAGCTTGCAAGCATAGAAGTAAAATTACAGAGTCATAGAATACCCTGAGTTGGAAGGGATACATAAGGAACAATGAGTCGAACTCCTGACTCCACACAGGGCCAGACAAGTCAGAGCATGGGACTGAGTGTATCGTCCAGGCGCTTCTTGAACTCAGCCAAACTCAGTGCTGTGACCACTTCCCTGGGGAGCCAGTTTAAGTGTCTGACCACTCTCTCAATAAAGAACCTCTTCCTAATATACAACCTAAATCTCCCCTGTCTCAATCCCCTCTCTGAACCTGCTGTCAATGCAGTGCTAATGCACCCCAGGATACAGTTGTCCCTCCTGGCTGCCTGGGCACACGGCTGGCTCATGTTTAACTTGATATCAACCAAGACACCCAGATCCCTCTAAGCATGGCTGGGCTCCAGCATCTGATCTCCCAGTCTGGATGTGCAGCCGGGGTTGCCCCTTCCCAGGTGCAGAATCCGGCACTTGCACTTGTTAACCTTCATGCTGTTGGTGATTGCCCAGTTCTCTGATCTGTCTAGGTCTCTCTGCAAGGCTTCTCCACACTCAGTGGAGTCAACAGTTCCTCCCAATTGGGTGTTATCTGAAAATTTACTTAAGACACCCTCTAGTCCTTTGTCCAGATTGCTTATGAAAATGTTATAAAGAACTGGGCCTAAAATGGAGCCGCAGTGACTCTAGGGCTGCACTAATGACTGGCTGCCAGCCAGATCTAACCCGATTTATTGTCACCCTCTGAGCCCGGCTTGTCAGCCAAATGCCCACCCAATACTTTATGGTTTTGTCTAGTTGATGCTTTCCAGCAAGAGAGATGGTATCAAAAGCCTTACAGAAATACAAAACAATAACAACAACTGGTTTCCCTTGCTCATTCAGCTGGGTGACACTGTTGTAAAAGGAAATCTAAGGTGAGACTGACAGGCCTGTAACTACCAGGGTCTTACTTCTTATCCTTCTTGAAAACTGGGACGTTTGCCAGCTTCCAGTCAATAGGCACCCCTCCAGAATCCCAAGACCACTGAAAAATAATTGAGAGAGATCTTGCAATGATTATCACCCAGCCCTGATTACCCTGTGATGAATCCGATCAGGGCCCATGGACTTACATGGATCCAGATGGAGCAGCAAATCCCTCACAAGTTCAGGGTTCACTAGGAATTTATTAGTGTCACTGTCACGATCCTCCAACTTGAGACAACTGGAGTCCCAGAACATATCGAATTTGTTGAAGAAAGAGGCAAAGGTGGCGTTAAACATCTCTGCTTTGTCTATGTCTCTATTAGTAATGTGACCATTCCCATCATGTAATGGACTATCTGGTCCTCCTCTTGCTAATGTATTTGAAAAACCCCTTTTTATTGTCTGCCACAGTATTGGCCAACCTCAGCTATAACTGAACATTGGCAAAACAAACTTTTTCCCTACAACCTGTAACCCTTCCACGTTGCCTGACCTTGCTTCCATTGTCCATACACTTTCTTTTTCCCTCTAAACTCTGTAAGGTCTCCGTTCAGCCAAGCTAGCCTCCTGTCCCACCTGCTTTGTTTTCAAATTGCCTGTTCCTGTGCTTTTAGAAGGTGGCACTTAAAAAGCAACCAGCATTGATGGATCCCAATGCCTTCAAAAGCAGTTTCCTAGGGGACCTTTGACCAAGAATGCCATTTATCACTATCAGTTCTCTGTTTACGAGCAAGAGATCTAGGAGGACACCTTTGCTCATTGGCTCCCTTAACACATGAACAAGGAATTTATCATCCAGTTGCTTTTGGAATCTCCTAAACATATCATTTTAATTGTGTGGTGTTCCTAGTTAATGTATGGCAAGTTGAAGTCCCCCACAAGAGGCCAAGCCACTCTCCATGATATTTGAAAAGTCATGGTAGTCTGGTGTAGTCCCTAGTGACTGCAAGAGGGGAAACATCATGGCCATTTTTAAAAAGGGTAAGAAGGAAGGCCTCGGAAACTACTGCCCTGTCAGCCTCACCTCTTTGCCTGGGAAGATCATGGAACAAATCCTCCTAGAAGCTATGCTGAGGCATATGGAGGACGGGGATGTGATTCATGAGAGCCAGCATGCCTTTACTAGGGGCAAGTCCTGCCTGACCAATCTAGTGGCTTTCTACAATGCAATGACAGCAACAGCGGCCAAGGGAAGAACTACAGATGTTATCTATCATCTGGATTCCTGCTAAGCCTCTGACATGGTCACCCACAACATCCTTCTCTCCAAGTTGCACAGGTACGGATTTCATGGGTGGTTCAGTGGATAAGGAATTGGCTGGATGGTAGCAGCTAGAGTGTGGTGGTTGATGGCTGAATGTCCAGAGGGAGGACAGTGAGAAGTAGAGTTCCTCAAGGGTCTGTACTGGGGCCGGTATTGTTTAGTATCTTTCTTAATAGATACTGACAGTAGGATTGACTGCACCCTCAGAAAACTTGCTGATGACACCACGGTAATTCCTGGCAAATCTGATGAAATGGAGAGTTGTTAAATTAGTGAGGGACTGAGCAAAGTGTGTTCACAGTAGAAATCCTGCTTAACTAACAACTAGCTTGAGGAACCCTCTAACAAGTTGTTGATGCTTGTCCATTCATGGTCCTGTATTTCATTTCTGTCAAATTAGCCTCTGAATTTATGAATATTAAGATATGTGTGCATGTCTCATTGGGAATTCGACTTTGCACTTGCAACCCCCAGCCTCAGAGCTCTCAAATGTTCAGGCACCAGCTTGGTGCTTTTCCCAGCTCGGTTTTGGTTTTGCACTTTCTCTGAGTGGACGTGTGGCTCTTGGTCACACACAAGAACCCTACACATAACACTTAAAATCCTACAGATAGATAGTACTATTACTGAATCCAGTAAGACTGAACCTCAAATGAGATAACATGCCTAGCCCTCCTATTTGATATCTTTTGAAAGTTAATGGTCCATCTTATGTCTAAGGTACTGGATCATTACCCTGTTTGGGTGATAATGTTACAAGATTCTCAACAGAAAAAGTAAACTACATTATAAGTGGCCACCGAGCACTTCATTTCCTTCTAGTGGATATCTAACAACTATTTGCATAGGATTTATAACATTACCAAAGAGCAGGAAGAAAGGTTTTTATGATTAGTGTAGAAAACAGATGGAAGCGACAGAACTTCTGAAATACGATGGATATGAAGACTTCCTTGCCTGACACACTTCAGACTTTTACAGCAACTCTCTCTATAACACTTTATGTTTCAGTCAGTTACAGGAATAAGATATTTAAGTACCTGAAATTCCTGAGAATGTTTATCCTAAAAAGTACACATGCAATGGAAGCAGCAATAATATACTACATGACTTGCCTCAGATAAGGGATCTATAGAATTTGGATATCAGAAGTCTCCACACAATTAGTGTAGGAATTTTCTATTTAAAAAAAATGCATACTTTTTTTCCTTTTTTTAAAAAAAATGCTGATATGTCACAATATCTTTTAGATAAAAGAATCCATTTCCACTTCCATTCTATTTGTATGGGTTTACACTGTCAACCTGTTTCAACTTACATGGAAGAATTTACCCTGCAATAATTGCAGTTGGTAAACATTCAGTTTTCATTTTTTTCAGTCCTGGAAAACACAAAAAGTATCTTATGAAAATGAAACCTTCATGATGACTGGTAGCGTTTATGTTTTTTTCTCCCATACTTTAAGACAGAAAATAGGCTGATTTATTATTGCTTTTTTGAATGCCGCTTTAAGAATAAGTGGGAAAAAAATGTAAATTCCAATTTTGGAGATATAGAATCCTCATTTTCTCATTTTGGTGCCCTGATATGAGTAAAAAATTAAAAAAAAAAACAACCTAGAAGTAAATTAAGTAAATTAGACCAATAAAGAGCTAAGTTTTGTACAAATTCTAAGTTACATGGCTGTAGGCTGAAAGGAATAGAAAATTGTGGAAATTCTTAATAAATTTATTGAGAAATATTACTAATTGTTAATATGAAAATAGATAACAATGGTGGATGTCAACTTCTTACTTCATTGTAAGAACTTTTACTTCAGTGATGTCACTGAGTGAAATGTCTGCCACAATGAAAAATCACAGCACATTAAAAAAAAGCTACATTGTGATGATGCAAATGGAAGATTGAAGATCTATGTTGTATCTAAAAAATTAATCAAATCAAGCTTCTAAATCAATACGATGAATTTTTAATGAATATGTTAATCTTTAATGCACAAGCAATGTTAGACATATTTACCCATTACTTTTTTCCTTTATCCTAATGTTTATTCTAAGGTGAAAACTCGAAATCAGCCTGTGGTTTTATTCTAGTGAAGATTTCAATTCTTCAAACCTTACTCTTCCACTTTTACCTGCCAAAAACAGGCTAATTCATTCAATTTACCTACTCAGAAATATATAACAGCAGGAATACGCCAGAAATTTCATACAGACTTAGTTTTTGATGTTGTTTCCCCTCTCCCCTCCGCCCCGCCCCGCATAATTTCCATAAGCTTTTACTTAAAATTTTCAGGAAAAATAATAGCCAGGTTTAATTTGGCTAAAAGAATTCCTCCAAGGTTATTACTTAGAGAAACAAGATTGTTTTTCCCATGAATGATCACAGCTCAGAAAAACTGAAAAGAACTGAGTGATTTTCAGAGTAGCAGTGAGGGAGCAAGTATTTTCACTCTAAGTGGGAGGTAATGTCCATACTCAACATAATTGTCATTTGGAATTATATAATACACTGCTGAAAGTGAACTCTCCAAAGCAGACTAAAAAGCTTTTAGTCTGAAAGGAAGAAGACAGGCAGCTTTCACCAGAGAATAAACTGGGAAAATTAAATTTTTAGGAGGAGAAACACGGTCACTTGGGGTGAAAGAGTAGACAAACAAAATAAATTAATAAATTTGTAAATAAATAAAGCCACTGCTGGAAACAGCAAAACTGAATGAGGCTGAGGTCATTTTCATAAATTCATGGTTAGATCAACACTACTTTTTTCTTTGAGGTGGACTAAACATAGATGTACACTAGAGGCTGGGTTGATATGAGAAGTAGCTCAGTTTGAGGTATCCTCTTCTGAATGGAGCTATGCTGAGAGAGACCCTGCATGGTGTCCCCTCAGGCACATAAGGCATTGAGTTTCCCCTGTGTATGCAGGGATTTATTTCATCCATTATGCTCTTTATATATCATGAAGAAAAATATGGTTTTAAAATTTTAGCACTGCGTAGACCGGTCTTCAAATGAAACTCAAACAAAATAAATAAAAAAGGTCACAGTAGATTTTATGTGGATTTTGAGTGGATTGGTTGAGTGTGACATCCACAAATAAAATGTTTAATAGGAATAGGCTAATACAAGGCCTTTATGATTATGCTGAGCTCTGCAGCATATGTTTTATTGAGCATTAAGTTTATCTATCTCTTCTGCCCTCTTATTTATGGATTATATTTTTCTTTTCCTCTTTCATCAGATGTTCTTTCTGCTGCCATTTTAAGTTGCCTTGTAAAAATAAATTCATGAAGAAATATCTTGCTTCTAGGGGAAAAAGAAAAAAGATTTGGCTTCTCATGAGTTGGCTAAACATTTGTTACTCTTTCAAGGTCTAAAATTTTCAGGAAAAAAAGGAGGCAGTCTTCTCAGTTCTGTAAGAACATACATGATATTATTAGACAATCTAATAAAAAATAACAGGCCTATTAGAAAGGGGGTTTGGACAAGCTCACTGGGGAAGGCTGCACGAGAAATAAGATTGCTTTAAGACAAAAGGATATATTTCCGTTAGAAGGTCAGACTTCTTACTCATTTTCCTGAGAATTCTTAGAACAACACTGGACCATGTTGTCTGGAGAATTTACTGTTCTTATCTACATTGTTTTATTAGAGAATCTACTCTTTTGCGAAGTTATTTAGTTTCTCTGCTATACCTTACCCCTTTAAGTTGTTGCTCCCCAGAGAGTCAGCAGAACTCACTAATATAATATATGAAATATGAGACAATAATTTCCTGCTTTTTTTGTCTTTCAATGCTCAGTGATTCCGAATTAAAAGTGCAAATAAAATGTAAGAAATGAACTTTTTAATATTTTAATTTTAATTTACTTTTTTTGTTGTATTTCATGTTATATTTCGACATGTTTATATGTTGAAATGAACAGTAATGCTAATTTATGGTCTTAGAGGTATCTCTGGCAGTAAGTCCACCAAAATGTTATCATTTTTCAATAAGCATAGCTATAAAAATAATCATACTAAATAAATACAGTATAACAATTCTAAATTAACAATCACCCTCCGTAATTTTCCTATGACTTCGGCTGCTATTATCTTTTCTTATTTTCATAGAAGGAAATGTGCTATATTTCTCTTAAAAAAAATACGCTCACATGACAATTAGACTGTGCTATCTGAAGCTGTGACATAGTTATTAACATACCTTTCCTTCTTTCATTTCCAGGAAAATGTATATAACTAAGTGGAACAATAACTGATAAACAACGGATACAGTTCTAATGTTAAGTCTGAATCTGCATTGTGGGGTTTTTTCTTTGTAAAAGTAGGATGTGTCAAATTTCTGTAGGTTAAAAACAGCCAGTGTTCTTTCTCTCTGTCAAATAAAAACCTGGATGTTATTTAAGTTGACATGTCTCCTCTTCATCCAAATGAAACCAAGAATATTCAAATGTTACCAAGCAATCTGCCAGTGACTACCTCTATCTAAAAAACCCTATTTTGATGGGCAATGTAGTTCTTCATGAATATTTCTCTATGAATTTTTTTTTAATTGTTTTACACCATTTTTGAATTGCAGTGGTTTCCCACTGCAGTATAATACTGGGAATATTAAATAATTTTGGAATATCAATGGTAGACTTTAAGGTATGAATTGTCTCAAAATTATTTTCAATTTTTGATACTATTTCCAAATGCTACTAGCCACGGGTACAGAGAATTTGGAAGATCGAAGAACTAACTTTTAAATACTTGACAGTTTTTTGTAAGAAATAATTTGAAAAATACTGCATTTACAAAGAGAGTGTTACTGAAACCAAAATCCCCTATGCATGCCAGTGAAGAGACAGCACAGGTTATCACGATGCTCACTTCCAGCACACCAAAAGGCCTTCTAGTAACTTGCACATTAGACTCCTTATTTGTTTTATGCCTACAGAAGCAGTCTTCCAAGAAAAAATTGACATCATGATAGGGCCAGCATAATTTCCTTTTAAGTCATATGTTTTCATTAATATTCATTACTGTTAACTATCACTAGCATTCGAAGTACTTTCTATTCTAAATATACTGCATGCCATTTTCTACCTGTTTGTCTGTTCAGAGTTATCTCTTACAAATAATTTTGCTAGATATATTCATGTAGGCATATGTAACTTTATTTCCTATGCTACATCTGGAGGTGAAAACCTGGGTAAGATTTTAGCTCTATCACTTTCTGCCTTTCTCTGGATCTCATCTATGGTTTTAAGCACCTTTTTTGAACAATGAACATCAGTAATTTCCTCATTTACACTATATGCAAAGACAATAATACTTTCTTCCCATCTTGAGGTTTTCTACTTCACTTTTTTGTATTAGACATTTGAGTGATCAATGTCACGCTTCCCTGTAATTTCAGAAACATTATCACTTCGTTCACATGAATTTCTGCAAGAAAGACTGCCATTATTACTGTATTTATGGTGAAAATCAAGGCCCTGGGTATCCAGCCAGATACTGGAATGTATGCATCCTAGCAAAAGCCAAGTAAATGTTCATTAATCAGGTCTAAGAGTTGTGCTTTTTTGCTAAAAAAAGTGACACACTTCCTCACTGAAGCCAGTGGCAAAATTACAGTGGAATGCAGTGAAGCGAGGATTCTCCATTCACTTCTGGGAGCAGACTGATGGAACATGCAACAAAGAACGAATAAACAGCACACACAATCACAAATGAGTGCCTTTTCTTTTCCAAGGCATGTAATTGAACAAGTAGTTTTGGCCTCTTTTTAGAAGTCATGCTGCAGTAGGAGATTAGCCAGTGAGAGTGAAATACAACCAATAACTTTTATTTTTAAAAAATAATAAAATAAAATAAAGTTTTTATTTAGGACAATTGTTCCTTTGTTGCTTTCCCCAGTGTGTCCTTCACTCTAATTTAAGACTTACAGTTCATAGCATGTTAAAAGAAAATTATTACAGGACTTTACAATACCTGAGATCTGTAGGACAGAATGTGTTTTGTCACTGCATCATATACTAATTGCCTATATTTTATATGAATTTACCCCTACTAAAAAGATATTAATGAGTATTATAACAGGATAGAGAACTTCAGATACTAAAAAAATCTATTGATTATGTTGCATAGGATATTACAATGGCAATTGTGAGAACTATTTTACATCAGCCATTTGAGTTCTGATTCCCTTCCACAGTAAAACCTTGGTAGACCAAAATTTTAATAAATACTAAATATTTTGTAGCTTCTAATGAAAAAAAATAACAGCAATCCCAAATAATTTTTTAAAAATTCAAAATCCCACATAAAGAAACAAAACCACCAAAAGCAAGTAAATTTCTGATACTAAGCCACAAATGGATGTTTCCCTGGAATGACGTGCTATTAGAAAGGTCAGTTTTACAAGTATAGAGATGTAGTACCAATCTATTTTCATGCATCCTTAATAGGTTCTATTTTGTCTCCCATCTGGTGCTGAAGAAAAGTATTGATCGCCGAAAGGTGCTCTGGCTGTTTACTTGAAACATAGAAGCAATTTGGGACAACTTTTTTAGCTTATCAGACATAAATGAGCTACATGAAGTCTAGAGCCATGACACTGCAGGTGGGAATGGTTATATAAAGCATCATTATTTCACAGGTATGTCTACCCTAGTTGCTGCCCACTGACACAAGTAATGAATAAAGACATCTACCAACTTCTTCTGTGATTCTTTCAATGCAAAGTCAATTGTCTGACTCTCACCAACAGTGGACATCAAAAGATGGTTAGTTTTTCAAGTTACTCATATTTATTGATCTTCTGTCTAAAAAGCAACAACAGGTATAACATTGTTAGCCTGTAGATGAATTGTTCATGCTGCTCTGGAGAGTGAACGGTTTTCAAATAAGCACTGCTCCCAGGAAGCACACACTACATATGGTTTAATTTTAAAAGCTTCAACAGGTTTACACTGTCCTCATGCACAGCTTCACAGATGGATTTGTCTACAGTCATTGTGAATACAACAGTATCAGTCATCCTCCTCAGCAGTAGCTATGTGCTCACAGGTACAAGACCATGTAGAAGCAAGAAAACCTATTGTTCAGTCATTTAAGATAACCAAGGAACTGGTTCATGCATGAGAAATGCAAGTTCCTCACAGCAGACAAGCTGTTGACTTGCAGCTTAAAATCCTCAGAGCATTTGTTAAATAGAACACTTAACCAGAGAGTGAAAATAAAATTATCTTCTTCTTTCCCTCCTAACACTGATAATGACAGCAGGAATAGTCACTTGTAGTCCCATCATAGTGGCTTGCTAAACTTGCACCTTTGAGTAGTACAATCATGTTTCCAACAACACCTTTGAAATCATATCTGCAGGTACTCACTTCTGTGGTTTCACAAATTCTACTGTTTTTTTTCAGTTTTGGGTTGTGGTGGTTTTTTTGTTTGGTTTTTTTTTGTTTGTTTGAGGTTTTTTTGTTTGAGAGAGAGTTTTGCAAAGAAATTGAAAGGAAAGCAGTTTTAATCTGGTTCTACTCTTTGACAACCTAATATCAGCTCCAAACTATGCCTGCAGAAGTGACTTCAAACAGCAACTTCTTTGTAAGAACCAGTACACCAGTTTTGCTGAAATATGAAGCCCAAGCATGGTATAAAAGGTGCACATCTAATCGCTGCATCAAGCCACCTTCAATTGCCTTCTGAAAAGGAACAGAGGAGTCAGGGTATCCAGGAGCTTGGTGAAGCCTACAAAATGCACTTCAATTGGAACTGGACAGGAGCCTACAATGTGTGTAGCTCTGGGAAGAATTTTCCTGTGGGTGTGCTCATACTTGGGTCATGAGTTACCTACTGCCTCTGCAGTGATCATAAGCCAAATGCATGAAGAATGCGCAAGTGTTGAAGAACTGCAATGCTTTTTATAGTATATAACAAACATCAGGAAAGCTTGACTTCTCTACAACACCATTCCTCAATGCAGAGAGTGAAGACAAAAATCCCAGCTTTTGCTTTAGGTTCAATCATGAGAAACTCTTTGCCATCCCTAACTGTTTTCCCTAACTGAGATACACTGATTAAGCAAAATGAAGACCCTTGCTGTCTTGCTGCTTATGTCAATTTTGATTCAATGACACAGAAAACACTTCAGTTGCAAGTGCAAGAAGACACCAACATTAAGCAAGCAAAATCAATTTTATTGTGGGTTTGGTTGGTTTATTTTTTTAATTTTATTCTCAACAAAATGCAGGCCCACTGTCAACAACACCACCAAGATCAAAAATTTCTGTGGCATATTTCATTCTATTAACATTTTTTTTAAGGTTGATGATAGCTAAAATATTGGCATGTGCATTCATGTGCATAGATGTTGAAATATTTGTTAAAGAATCAATATTTCATATAATCATGGCTAAAATGCAGGTACCACAATTTAGTTCTTTAATTTAGAGGCATAAAATTTAAAATGGGAGCAAGGTAGTCTTAAAAACCCAAGAAATCAAGATAACTTTTCTTTCTTCAACCAAGATCATTCACTGTTCATCAGTATAGCATGAAGATTCTTTGCAGAGTTCTAGGAAGATTTTAAGGTCCATATTAATACAAAATCAGATCCAATGTCTAGTGATTGATATCTGACACCCTTTCAACCACACGGTAGAAGTAGAAATTTGACTAAGGTCAATGCTGTTTGAAATCTCTATCCCTGAACAAGGTTTGGAGTGAAAACTATAACGTTCCTCTGCCATCAAACCAGCAGGTGGTCTAGAAGGCTGTGGGGCTAATTAGATCAGGGTAGAACAGTGATTCAGAATATAAAAGAATCAAGTTCTGGAGACTTTCTAAAAAAGAGAGAACAGCGGTCCTGTTCTGTGAAGGCACTGAATCAAATCCCAATTTTTGAAGCAGCAGGTTTCCTCTAATGTTTAAACATATCTTCCAAAATAGTTAAAACAAAGTGAAGTCATAGCAGAGACAAGACTAGTGCAATACATAAAAAAACACAGACCATTCTCTATAGGTGTCCTAGGTTTGGCTGAGATGGAATTAATTTTCTTTTAAGCATGGTGCTGTGTTTTGGATTCAGTATGATAAATGTTGATAGCATACTGATGATTTTAATTGTTGCTGGGATGTTGTAGTGTCTACACTAAGTCCAGGACTATTCAGCTTCTCATGCCCTGCCAGGTACACAAGAAGTTGGGTGCACTCATCTGGGTTTGGCTGGCCCCCAAAGGGATATTCCCCCCATATAAAGTCATGCTCTGGGTATAACTGGGAGACACAAGAGCTGGGATTGTCGTTCAGAAACAGACTGGGCATCAGATTGTGTTATTTTCCTTTCACAAGCGGTAAGTGATTTTATTTGTGGATCACTTCCATTATTGCTGTTACGATTTCTATGATTCCTACAATTTGATACCCTACTGAACTGGTTTTATCTAAACCCATAAGGTTTTTCTTTCCATTCCTCCTTCCCATGCCCTTAAGGGGGAGGAGGTGGGGAACAAGTGGCTACGTGGTGCTCAGTTACCCACCCGGGATAAACCATGATGAGGAGAAACTTGGAAAATTCATTCTCCTTAACTCCCTTTCCAAAATTATCACCTTATGCTCCAGTTTCTTTCCTGCTCAGCATAAGATTGTAAATGATCCAAAAAGTGAGAAAAACAAACAACACACCAGCCTTCAAGAAGGGTAAAAGAAGGATCTAGGGAATTAAAGAGCGTTAGCTCAGCCCCACCTCAATTCCTGGGAAGGAGATGTCATGAATCCTCCTGCAGACACAGCTTCAAGGGACAAGGTGACTAGGAGCAACCAGAATGGATTTACCAAGGACAAACCCTGACTCACCAACCTAACTGCCTTCCACAGTGAGCAGACTGATACTTTGGGTGAGGGCATGGCACCACATGCAGTTTACTCTGACTTCAGCAAGGTTATATGCCAAACAAATCAACAAAGTGCCTTTGGTGGTTGATTTATTTTTTATCACTTTTGTGAACAATTCTTTTATTTTTATCAAGTAAAATAATAGTATAACATACATACTGTTGGATGAAGTCCAGAGAAGGGTCACAAAGACGATCAGAAGACAGGCTGAGAGAGTTGGGGTTGTTCAGCCTGGAGATGTGAAGGTCTGAGATAGACATAAGAGCATCTGTCCAGTACCTAAGGGATCCTAAAGAAAGCTGGAGAGGGACTGTTCACAAGGGCAGGTAGTGATAGGGAAAGGGGTAATGGGTTTAAACTAGAAGAAGCTAGATTTAAATTAGGTATTGGGAAGAAATTGTTTATTGTGCGGGTGGTGAGTCACTGGAAGAAGTTGCCCAGAGGGGCTGTAGATGCCCCCTCCTTGTCAGTGTTCAAGGAAAATCTTAAGTATGCCCTGGAGTGGCTGAGCCTTGTAATACAGCTACAAAAATTAAAGTTTATATATCTTCCTGTATAAAGTTTTCAGGTCTGTGATATCCAATCCCAAAGAGTTTGGGAACTGGTAGGGACGAAGTGTCCTAATATTTCTGCAGTTGCCTTGTAAGCTCTTCTTTAGACAAGGTACAGAGAAATGTGGGCTTCTATGATAACTCTTCAAGACTGCAGAAATTAATTAAAAGGTGGTTTTAAATATAAAGAAAAAATTAGCAATTTACTCTTGTCCAGACTGTTATTTCCTCAAGGGAAATGACCAATTGGTCCTGGCTCCTCTGCCTTTCTTCTATTCTTTAGGATTTTCCCTCTCCACTGCAGGACTGTCACAGGTCAAAGTGAAGCTAGAAGGGACTAGCAATCTCTTTTTTTTTTTCTTTTCTTTTTTTTTTTTTTTTTGGTAATTAGAACTTTTTTTTTTCCTTTAAACAATCACGGCACTAACCAAAGAGCATCACTAAATTAATGGACCATAAGTAACTTCCTGGATTGAAGTAGGTTGATTGAATAATCAAATTCTAAGGCCTAATGAAAATAATAAACCTTATTCAGTCTAACCCTGCAAAAGAGGAAAAAAACCCAAACCAAAACAAAAAAACAAGCCCACAATCTACTTAGAGTTTTTACTGGAGAATTTTTTTACATCAAATGCCTAATGAGATGGCAAGCACGCATGAATAATTATTTTTACTTACTGTTCCTATTAAAGAAAAGATGAGCTATAATTCCTTCAGTCAGAAATAAAAATTCTTCCCTGATCATTAACATTAAATTGGCTTTTTATTTCTTATTCAAAGAAAGCAGCACATTTAAATTGAGCTTCAAATAGGAAGAATAACTATCAGACTTTAATAAAATGAATGTTTTTCCCTCTCTTCTCTTTAGTTATTCTTAAAGGGTTTAATGGCTATGGTAGAAAAAATTCACCGTAGCAAAAAAACCCACAAAAAAATACACCAGTCTCAGAAATATAATGCTTTCAAGCCCCAGCTGGAAATATAGTTCCAATTTTTGTGTGATAACAGTAGCACTGTCAGCAAGTCCAAAATGTAGTGTTGAAGTTCAGAAGTCTCAGTACACTTTATAATATTTTGCTATGTGAAAAAGTTGCCCTGGTATTGAATAAGCTGGTTACTAAATCTCAGTATGGAGCAAATATTTGTGGAGAAGTACATGAATTTTGACATTAAGTGACTAAGGTGTCTTATTTTGTTGAGCTTGATGCCTTTAAAGTTGCACTTTAACCACCAGAGCAATGGGAAACTCTTTATTCTACTGTATCTCTTCTATAACTTCCTGTGGTGATTTTTTTTTTTGGAGGGGTCTAAGAAATGAAGCTTCCCAAAGGTTCTAACTCAGATAGAGCTGTAAAACAGATAAGCACTAAGAAAAAAGTTAGCATTCATTTTTTCAATAACATTGTAGCATATACTGTTTTGCTAAGAAAAAATAAAAGATATAATATTGCAGCCTTTCAACATTTAAAGGGGTCTTACTAGAAAAATGAATAAACTGTTTTTAGCAAGGCCTGTAGTGATAGAACAGTGGCTAACAGTTTTAACGTGAAAGAGGGTAGATTAGGATTGGATACAGACAACATATTTTTTAGGATAGGGGTGGTGTTCAACGCCTGCAGTGTTCAAGGCTGGAAGCTAGATGGGGCTTTAGGCAACCTGGCAGGGGCCTGGAACTGGATGGGCTCTGAGGTCCCTTCCAACACAAAACATTCTCTAATTCTATGATCTACTTTTTTTAATCTGAATAAAATTAACGTATGTTTCTCCTTTGAGGATGCAACATGGAGTGACAGCATTTTTTTTAGCTACTTTGACCTAAGAAGCTTTTTCATTCTTTCTTGCCCTAAACCAAGCATGTGCCAAATTCTTCTCCCTGTATTTTTCTTTCTTTTACATAAAAGTGTGGGAGGTTTTTAGGGTTTTTTTAATCAATTACTGTCACTAAAACTATTAAGTATTCTGTTACTAGAAATCTGTCCCTTTGGCTGAAAATGGAACCACATTTCTTTCATTTTGTGGTTATGCACAGGAAAAGTGACTCATGAGTATAACACTGCAGTGAAATTCTAGAGTAAAGAGCATAATGTCAGCCTGTCTTCAGGCAGAAGAGCTTGTAGAACCTTTCAGGTATTAGGTCAGGTATTCAGGTGATAGGTCTTCTGACAGAAAAGGCCAGCAGCTATGAACCTTCTCTGTAGCCTTTGATTTCCTATAAAACTCTGAAAGCTTAAACAGTTATTATACCAAGGCTCTCTATGGTTAGTGCTCGCTGGAGACTATTTCAGTTGAAATTATCTCTTGCATTGCTGTAGCACTATGAAAATTGCATTAATGCAACATAATTATCATCTCCACACTTACAAATTTGACTCTGTGTAATAGATGCACATCTGTTTTTTCTTTCCATCACAACTTCAGAACTGCCTAAAAACACTTTCAAAGCCTCCTTAGACCTTTCCTTTGATGCACTGCTTGCACAAAACACTAGCATCACTTAAGTACCGCTGAGATTGCTGCCTAGCGTATTGATCAGTACTACCTCACTGTCTTGTATTCCCCCAGCATGTCTGTTTCCAACTGCTCTCTCATCTTAAACATGGATTGTAAACACTATAGGAAAGAGAGTTCTTATTCTTTGCTTATATGCCACCTAGTATAAGAGAGTCCTGAACCATGGTCGAGCTATAATGATAGTACAAGTATATTAGATCAAAAAAGTATCAAAGTAAGACAAAGCAGAAACATTTCTGAAGCAGGCAATTATTTTTGCCTTATTTTTAAAGCTCTCATACTGCACAGACTCTGATTCTTTCATATCATCCAAGCAATATGCCTTTTCTCTTCTCCCCAACATCACATTTTCAGTTAGAATTATTATGTCTTAACAGTTATTACTGAGTATTTACACCTGCACAGAATTAGTTTTCCCAGAGCTAGCTCTGTACTTCCAATTACAATGGAAGAACACAACTAGAATTGCAGCTGTCTGTCAGTGAAATGAATACAGAAGAATTTTATGCTTCCTCTATTCCAGGATGACAATAGGTTGAGACCGTCTCACCACAGTGAAAATCTCCCTGAACAGTACTGAGGTAGCTATGGTGACCATAAGGAACTGCTAGAAAAACAGACACCACCAGAAAACACATTTCTAAGTCATGTTGCTGATATTAACCAAACCATAGCTCAATTTATGTCATGTGTCAGAGTGACTGTCACTGACACAAGAACCATGCAAATTTATGTCACCAAATACTCAGCTGTGATGCAGTGGTGATCTTTAGTAGACCCACATCATCTTTGTAATTTGAAAATACTTTTAAGTAGGAGATAAGATCTAGGTTTAGCCTCAAAAATAGGGTTAGCCTCTGCAGTAAAACAGATTTTTAGGGGAGAAAGTGGAAGGATGACAGATGCTAAATGATGCAAAAAAAAGACATTGTGGGAAGAGATTAAGGTATCAAAAGTATAGAATCACCTGATCTTTTTCACTAATACAATGAGCTTTTCCTAAAGAAAGCTGACCAAGCATAGTACAGCAGACAATCAATAAAGACAAAATTTGCACAATGTTGGATCTTATCTGTGAAAGTGACTAGATTAAAAATTCAAGAGCATATTTATTTTCACATGAAGGAAATTTAACTGTCCAGCATAGAAAACCAATCAACCAAACAAGAAATTATGAAAGATCAGGAGCTGCTGCAAGACTAGAGCTCTGTCTATACATGTGTGTGTGGTAAGGACTGAGCAACAGGCAAGAAAGTTGTGGGAAGGTGCCACTGCTTCAGTCACCATGGCTTCTGAGTCCTTGCACTTCCTTTTCCCTATAGCAGGAGGTAGCATAATGGGAGCCAGAATGAAAATATTCTAATTAAAGGGTAACAACCTATAGGAATATCTCTACAAGCTGTCCTTGGTTTTGATCACTACTTTCTCTTAAACATGCACCGTAAAATAATCTTAAGAAGTTTGCCTTCATTTGATTTCAATATGAAGCATACATAAGGATAATATGCTCCTATAGTCCATTAAAAGTATCTTCTAGGAATATTTTTTTTTCCAAGGGAAAAGCAGTCTGAGGAGATTAGCTTCCCTCTCACCAGAGAGTCTTGTTAGTGAAATATGAAAATAAATCAAATTTCTGCAGCATGATGAGAGCTGCGAGCTACAATATAGAACATAGAACATCTTTTTCAAACCCTTTTTCCATCCCATCTTTATTCTCCCTGAATTACCAACCACAAGAAAGCTTACACAATGAATATAAATCATATCCAGGAGGAATTTCTCTCTTTCCTAAAGGCTACGAGCAGATTCATACGTGTTGTTATTCTTCAAACAATGTGATGAATATTTTATAAGTTATGAAGCTCAGCATCTTCCATGAAAAAGACACCTAGGAAGGTCGAGACTCTGCCTCCCCTTTCCTCTGCCCTTCTTCACCCCCTCTTTAAAATTAACTTGTGCCCATGTGAGAACTGTGGTCATATATATCCCCAGGAAATCTATGCCTCATATGGCAATAATGCACAGTGTCACCTATGATTGTGCTACTTGAAAGTGCAGAGGGAAAATGTTTTCAATAGAATATTCAAGTGCTCCTGATATCCTTTATCCAAGGGGGGCCAAAGAGGATGGTGGCTAGTTTTGTCCCTGGTCAGAGAGTATTAATGTCAGAGGACTGAGAACTTGGGCAGGTGAAGTTTCAGATCACTGTTGAGAATGCTCATGAGATACGTTACACAACAGATTGCACAAATACCTGCTTGGAGTTCCCTGAAGTACTATTTTTTCCTCAGTGTTCAGACTATAGGTTTTTAACTCCCAGTCTAGATTTCACTCACAGGAAACTACTGAAGTTCATAAAACATAGATATTTCAGACCTGATTCTTCAGTACTAAGCAACTCATGCATGATTTATTCCTGTACAAAGCAGATGTAAGATAACAAGACTGAACTGATTGCGTTTTATACCTGCTTTTATCTGAGCATAAAAGGCTGCAT
This sequence comes from Laterallus jamaicensis coturniculus, assembly GCA_022605575.1. Lineage (NCBI taxonomy): Eukaryota > Metazoa > Chordata > Aves > Gruiformes > Rallidae > Laterallus > Laterallus jamaicensis. The sequence goes on from JAKCOX010000054.1 coordinate 4,012,820, forward strand.
AAACAGCAAAATGTGAAGCATCAGGCCCATTTTCTTAAATGAGTAGCAGAAATAACTCGTTTTCCAAAGCTCAGTCCATGCTGTCAGGGTGGAAGTCTAATCAACGCTGCACTGTGAGGACAATAATCCCTTTTTCACCCATGGCTGGTGGAATTTTCATGTTTGCAGAAGGTAAAATAAAGATAAAGCAAGAAACAAATACATTTCCTTTTAGTGCTTGCAAGAAAACAGATGACCTTCTTAGTGTAAAACAAGGTTCCCAGTTCAGACTTCTAGTTGTGTACAGGTGCCATATCACTGCTGATCTCAGGCAAATTAATGATGAACTCATGGAAGAAGTCTTTCAATCTGTGAGTGACAGGTCTTAGCTATATGAGTGGAGATCAGGGATGTTAATTAAGGTTCTCAGTCTCAAAGTTGCAGCCCCAGAGCAACTTTAATAATAAATGATACAATAGTCAGGCTAACAGGCCAGAAAAGAGACAGGATGGAAATCATAAGTGAACATGATTTACACTAGCATTACAAAGCAGGCTGCTATTTTTTTCTCAGATCCCTCCCAAGACTAAAAGTGCATTCCTGAGATACAAGTGACATAGCAGAGATAGGCCCTTTAGACATCCTTATCATGGCCCCTAGTCTTTCTCATTTTATGATTATTAACAGAGTTATTCTTAGCAGATCCTTAAGCCAATATGAACTTCCTAAGTTGAGTTCCATTCCAGAGATTTATTCTCAAAAGTACAATTCAAGTTGCAAGCAAGAACTTTCAAAAGATAAGGTTTGCTTCAGGGAGGAAAATGAGCATTTCTTGTTCCCATCTCTGGTTGCATTGTGCTACTGTATCAGAGACTTCTGAACATCTTGCTGATGAAATCAATAGGAATCCTTTATATTCTCTTAAAAAGGACAGAAAATCTGAATTCATATCCTTTCCTTTTCTCACTTGTCAGACACTCAAAATACAGTGACACTTAAAACTGCTGATACTCCTTGAAAGTTTTCATTCAAGAAAAGACATCCAACCTTCAGTCTCCTTGCATTTGACAGAGACCAAAGTAGAGAGGAACTAAGAGAAAGAAAAGGACTAGAAAAAGAGTAACGAGTCACTAAAAAATACTGCTTAATCTGATTTCTGGCTCCTCATACATCTCAGTCAACCGGAAATCACTCAGCAGTTCACAAGATTAAGGAGAAATTAGCTGGAGTTTTCTATTTTTCTGTCAAAAGAGATCAAAAATACATTCTGGAATAAGGCAGTAAATATTTTAAAAATTAATATACAAATTAGTTTTCTAGTCTTAAGTGTTTTTATTGTTCTAAATATGTATTGTGGCATAAGTGATTGAATGTAAAACCTCAGTTTCAGTGGGTAGAGCTATTAGACAAGAAGTTTAAATCTATTCATATTCTAATAGGGTCTAAGGTTGGTTTCTTGTTTTTAATCTGCTGCTTTTTTTTTAAACAGTAACTCATGTCTAACAGCAAAGAAAATCTGAAATTCAAGGCAATAAAAACCAAAATAAGATAGCATCTCTGTGGAGATGTAGATTATTATTACTGAAAAAAATGCATTAAAATAAATGAAGTAAATATGTACTTTAATTTTAGAAGCAAGTGGTGAGAACTCTTCAAAAACTTCAGTTTCATATACCCTGACAGGATCCCATTAGGTCATCCCAGTGGTACATCCAAGTCCACTGTTCTCTCTCTGTGGGTGGCTGCAGGAACTACAAACACAGATGGGTACTATCTGCAGCTGTGTTCTCATATTGTCCATAACCAGTGGTTCAGTACCTCCCAGCCTACTTCACTCTAGCTTTTTTAACGTATCTTGAGAGAAATGTGGCTTAATTCTTTCAAAGAGTATTTTAGTACTTTTTGGTGCTGCAAAGAGACTTTAACTATTTTCTTTAGGGGTTCTTTTGTTCTTACTTTGGTGTTAATTATTTTTCACTGTCATTTTTTTGGTACATCACATAAAATAAACAAACCTACAAAACCAACATGATGTTATGTTTTATATTATGTTTATATTGATTTTACAAGCTAGAAAAAATATTAAATTCTGCTACATGATCTCAACAGACACACAGGTGAGACTGACTGGTCTGTAATTTCCTGGGTCTTCCTTTTTCCCCTTTTTAAAAATGGAGGTTATATTTCCCCTTTTACAGTCAGTGGGGACTTCAGCAGACTGCCAGGACCTTTCAAATCTGATGGAGAGTGGCTTGGCCACTTTATCTGCCAGTTCCGTCAGGCAACATGGATGCACCTCATCAGGTCCCACATTCCTTAGGTGTTCTCAAACCTGATCTTCTCTTAAGGTGGAGAGATTATTTACAAGGAAAGAGGCTTGCTAATGCTTTCTAAACTTCTGGAATACCAGTCCCCAAAACAGCAATAAACAATCTGCAGTAACTTGTTGAAATATTTTCAGAAGTATTAACTCCCTCTTTGGAAGAGATTCAGCTGGCTTAAAGCCACTATTGTTCCTTAGACCTCACGGCAGAAAAAAGCTGTGCAAAGGGGCCGGTGGCAGATGGACTGATCAAACCTGGGCCTCACTGATCACACTTCTCTGTTGTTGTACAAACCAGCTCCTGTAAGCACATGAGAAAGCACAGGCAGGCCAAAGATCTTTTCAGATGTGAGAATTTGAAGGCATAGATGGCTTTATTGCCAGGTAATGACATATGGAGCTTTTTACCTCTAGATAACAGCATGAAATTGCTTGAGGTCAGCAATGGCTGAAAATTGTGACAATTAGATGGCTGCTTTGTGGCCTATAGGAAATGAATTGGTGGCCTCATTCCAGTTCTCTATCATAAAACAATTACAGCTAATGCTGATTGACATCTTTGATTGCAACCATAGCTGAGAGGCCAAGGCTGAATGAGCCTTGAAAATAAACTGCCCTTCAACCCAGAAAAGTCAATCCTCCAAGTCAGAGGTGAGGCACATGTTAGGCTGAGAAAAATGCACCTCTTTTTGCTCACTCTACAGATACTTTGCCTCTCCTACTAAATTCCAGAGCCTTCACTGCCTCCGCTTAAAATGAAATAGAAAATGCAAGTCCTCTGTGAAGGTTTAGGCAAGATTTATTACATATCACTCTTTACTGATTGCATTCCAGAAGCATGCAAGAATTCAGACAGTGAGGCCCTGTTGTGCTAAGTGCTCTGCAGATGCTGTGCCCGACAGTCCACTCTCCAAATTGCTTGCAATCAAAACTACCGGGACAGATGTGGGAGGCAAGAAGCACCATTACCAGTCTTTGACAGACAGGGTATGTGGCTCAGTGGGACAATGCAATAAATTGCACAAGATCGCACGGGTTGTGTGTGGCAGAAAGAAGACAAAACAGAGGATTAGGTCATGGCTGTAAAAGCAAGTTAAAGTCAAATAATTCTGGGTCATACAGGTATTTCTTACACATTTTGCTTGTGGTGCCATGGAAGCAGAACTGCATGAGTGTCCATGTGTTTCATGCCATCCTACCATTAGTGATGTGCAATGGAAATGATGCTGGTTTTGAGACTAAAATTAGATGTAAGAAAATAAAGTTCCTGCCCATTTGTAAATGGATATATCTTATACCAGACAGAAGATTTTACTTAGTAGATATTCTTGAATCCGACTGTGGTGGGTTGACCTTGGGTGGACATCAGGTGTCCACCAAGCTGCCCTTTCAAGTTAAAGGCAGTTTAATAATGAAAAATGAAAAATAAAAGGTTGCACACAGAAGCAAAGGAAAACAAAAGACTTACTCTCTACTTCCCATCAGCAGGTGATGCCCAGACACTTCCCAAGCAGGGCTTCAGTGTACAAACCAGTTGCTGCAGAAGACATGTGTAAAAAACCCTAAATGCCCACCACTTCCTCCCCTTCTCTGTCAGCTTCTTAATGCTGCATAGACACCACGTGTTATGGAATATCCCTTTCATCAGTTTGGGCAGCTGCCCTGGTGGTGGCCCTTCCCAAGATCTTGCCCACCCCAAGCATACTGGTGGTAGAAGAATTTTGGACATACATCCCTGATGCTGTCCCAGCAGTAGCCAAAATTCTGATGTCTTGCTTGCTACTAATCCAGACCACAGCATTATGAGGTCTGCTGTGGGGAAAATTAACTCCAGCTTAGCCAGACACAATACACTGATGAGAGATTACACATGTAGGAAAAGAAACCCCAAAATGCCTGTTCTTCGCTGTTTATTTCCCATCAGGAAGGAAAGTTTGCACTGGGTATGTAAAGTATTAGTAGCTGTAAACACACACATTGATTAGGATGTGAAAATCTCATGCTATTAAAACATCAAGTCATTAAAATATGGAGGAGATTGAGAAAGAACAGAATTGATATCTGTAGAGGCTCATGACTGTGTTGGTAACTGTAACAGCCCAGGATTCAGCTTTCTCACCCCCTTCTGACTCCAGTTATAATGCACAGGCTGTTTCACCACTTGTCCTAAGATACTGCAGTACAGCTTCAAGTCCTAAAAAAGGCATGCAAGCAGTAAAAATTCATGACACTGCTTTTCCAGTGGACTAAGCTGAAGCATTTCAAGCATAAGTCTTGAAATAACCCGAGGTAAACAAAGAAAGATCAAAGAAGCCTAGAGTAAAGCATGCTAATGCTCAGATGAAACATAAGCAACATGAAGTTACTTAAACTACCTCTTTTTTCCTCTTAAGACATGTCCTGTTTGGGAAGTTGAAACCAATGTATTCATTCCTTCATCCCTTGTTCCACTGTAGAAATACGCATGACTTACCCTTTCTTCACAAGTCACTCTGTTGAAAAATTTACAAGCTTGAACTCTCTCTTGATGGGCTACATTCACATCATTACAAAATAAAAATTTAGCACAAATGAGATTTGACCATTTATCAGCTGAGATGTGAAAAATTGGGCATGTAAAAACTTAGCCCATTTCAGTTGCAAAGTATAAGAGATTAGTTTAAATCATCTTCATAATTTACATAATATATGAACTCAGAAAAGGTATTGTTATATAATTAAATACAAAATAAATTGAGAGTGCTCTAGAAATCTTGCCAGGCTAATAGGATGATATATAACCAGTGATACCTATTTTTGGTACTGTTACAAGGAAAGAATGAAACCATTCCAACCCTTTTCTTCCTATGATTTCTGCTGCCACTCCCCATAGCATTTGAACAGGGGGGTCGAATCCTATTCTGTGATTCTTTCTACAACTTAAGGACTAGCTCAAAGAACCTTCAATAGTTTTGATGATTGATCCCTGATGAAAAGGAGAAATAGGAAAACCAGCTGGTTTTTACACAAATTCAAATAGATTAACAGTAGTTATTAGTGCATCATACGAACACCAAAACACAGAGAACAAACATTTAAGTTACTATCTTAAAGTGTCATTCAAATGTAATCACAAGACAAAAATCTCCAGGCTTAGAAATCATCCTTAGAATCTTGATAAAAGATGGCATAGAAGCAGGAACATCTCAGTCTTGACATTAAAAAATATCACAAATTTCAGAAAATAATGAACAAATCTCAATATGCAAAGAATATATTCTTACAGACTAAGGGCCAAACACCTAAAAACCTGTATGAATCCTATAGACTATTAACATAGGATATTCCTAATTCTTTGGAAAATTGATAATGAAGGAATCCTAACTCCAGCATTTCTCTTTGCTCTGAGTGGATCTTCTTAGAATGGATATTTTTAATAGTTCTTTTCATTCAGGGAACTAGTAGCTTCATTACAGTGTATTACTAAGATACCTAAAAGCTTCTAAACATATTATCTACAGTTTGAAAAAAGTTACCTTACTCTTTAAAAACATAGGTCAGCTAGGATTCTGCAGAAAATTAAATGAATTGCAAGGAATGAAGGTCCTTTAATTTTCCTGTTAAGGTCTCACTTATATCTAGATTATGTGAATCTCTGAAATTGTCAAACTCTAAGTATTATTAAAAAGTGAGAGCTGTATATAAAAAAAATCCATGTGTAAAATAAATTTAGTAAATCAGGCTTTTTTTCCTGTTATATATACAAAATTGAAGCAATATTACATTTTGTTGATGAAAAATGTATCATAACAGATAAATCCTTTACTTCAATCAAATCTTCATTAAAGAAGGACATAAACAGAAATATTTCTGTCACAATTCTACTTTATCTAGGTCAAAAGGGAAGCAAGTATCGATGCAGCGCTGACTGTATAATATACCCACTGACTATTAAGATATACACTGTTATCGACTAGAAATATAATTTTCCTTCTCTATGAAGAACTTACTGGGAAATCATTCCAACGCTAACATTACAGCAGTTTATACCTTTCTGTCAGTTAAGAAGTGCAAAAGTTGCATATCAATGAATATCAAATCAAATAAAACCCAAAACATTTCTTAGAGTATTGCTAGGGCTATTTCCTGCATGGCTTTGAAGATGCTGAACAATTGGTGAGGCTTATTATAAGTACCATGACTAGTTTCTCATAAGTCAAAGTAATTTGTATACCTGCTTGCTGATTAATTATGAAACATGGTTCAAAACCAGAAATGGAGTTCTGAGATACAAAGCTATCACAGGATGCATCCCACTGGGTGGAACAAGATATGAATTTATCTTATAAATTTTAAAAGTTCAAAAGACTGCATCAGTAGGCTACCTGGAGTTCACTGCAAAAGTTGCTATCCATTGCTAGCCTTGACATTTTACTTTTTTTGTTGTTGTTGTACTCTTATGAATAAGCTTTTTATTTGATAAACTAGTCCTTTTAATTGAAAGAAATGATGCCATACAATGTGCCCTTGTATTTCATACTCTTCTGGTAAGATGAAAACATAAAATAAAATTCTGGTAAGATTTCAGAAACTGTGAAAGACAATGCATCCTCTCCTTAGGCTTTATTTTGCAAGCTTGATAATCTTGACTCAGCCTTACATGGAATGTGTCATGAGATAATATATCCTGGGTAAGGCATACTTAATAAGCAAAACATAGGTAAATATAGCACATTTGTTATTGTGACAAAAATGACACATAGAACAGCAATAGATCATATGTTTTGGCTTCTACCCATTTAGGTGAACATTGGTAATAAATTAACCAAAAATCTCTAGTTCCGACATCAAAAAATATCTTCCACATACTTGTTTGGGGACTTCACAGAATTCTATTTCCAGACATTGGTGCATAGAAAAAGTCTATGACCTGCAAATATTTGAATGGTTCTCCTACTTATACACCAGGTTCTGACAGCTTTTTAGACCAAAAGAAGATTCTGTATGATCTTCTGCTTTGTATGAACAGCATACAAACCTGGAAGTTTAGCCTAAACTAAACAGATAAATACAAGAAACATCATAAATTAATTTTCAGATAAACTCTTGTATAACAATATCATTGATGTTCATGCATTTTAATCTAAGGCGCTGTGGGGAGAGATTCTCCTTTGGTTTTTCAAAGTTGTAAACTTAGGTGCATACAATTTAAAAAGTAACACATGGACAATTTGTGTAAATTCCCAGTTGAGGGATGTATAAACGATGTATTTGCTTAAGCAAATAGTCAACTAGTTTTTGACTAGGTCACATGCATGGATAAATACCTGGTTGTGCACAAAGGCTGTTTGTAGGCATATTAAGTGCATGATAATGTATGAATGCAATTGTTCACATTCAACTTTGAAAATATTTTTTAAACTGGCAACAATTATAATCTCGATTTTCATCCAAACTTGAATAGATTTAGCAGTGTAATCTACATGTGAGTTCAGCTCCTTGTAGCGGGTGTATGCTCCAGAACTGCTGCCTCAGTCTTCCCCAGCAATTGCTCTAGCCACTCCACCCAAGTCACAGAAGGCAAAGACAGAGACTGGGAAAATTAAGAACCACTCAGTGTAGGAGAAGATCAGGTCTGAGAATATTTAAGGAACCTGAAGGTGTAAAAATCCAGGCTTGTGCAAGTATGTTCCACTGTCCAACATGACATTCCTCTCTAATTGGAGAGATATGGATATGATGGATGGAGCACTTGGTGGATAAGGAATTTGTTGGATGGTTGTGGGCTCAATGCCCTAGTGGAGATCAGTGATGAATGACATTTCTCAGAGACTGGTATTGGAACAGGCACTATTTAACATCTTTGTTGGCAATGCAGACAGTGGGATTGAACGCACACTCCGCAAACCGGTAGTGCAGTCAACATAATGGAAGGAAGGGATGACATCCAGAGCAACCTTGACAAGCTTGAGAGGTGGGCCCATGTGAATCTCCTGAAATTCAGCAAGGCCAAGTGCAAGGTCCTGTACATGGGGCAATCCCAAGCACAACTACAGAGAATGGATTGAGAGCAAGCCTGAGGAGAAGGATTTGTAGGTGTTGGTTGATGTTCAACATGAGCAAGCAATGTGCACGTGCAGCCCAGAAAGCCAACTATATCTTGGGATGCATCAAAACCAGTGTGACCAGCAGGTTGAGGAAGGGGATTTTCCCCCTCTACTCCATCCTCATGAGGCATCACATGGAATGCTGTATCCAGCTCTGAGGTCCCCAGTATAATAAAGACCTGGAGCTGATGAACTAAGTCCAGAGGAGACTACAAAGATGATCAGAGGGCTGGATCACTTCTACTATGAACACAGGCAGAGAGAAATCAAAGCTCCAGAGAGATCTTATTGCAGCCTTCCAGTACCTGAAGGGGGCCTACAGGAAAGGTTGGGAAGGACTGTCTATCAGGGACTGTAGTGATAAGACAAAGAGTAATGGGCTTCAGATTAGAAATTAATCTTTCACTGCGAGGGTGGTGAGTCCCTGGCACAGGTTGCCCAAAGAAGCTGTGGCTTTACCCTTCCTGGCAATGTTCAAGGCCAGGTTGGATGAGGCTTTGGGCAACCTGGACTAGTAGAAGGTGTCCCTGCCCATGGAAGGGCGTTTGGAACTAAATGAGCTTTGTGGGCCCTTCCAACACAAACCACCATATGATTATATGATTACCTTCTGGTAGTCTGCTGCTAAGCAGCCCTTCCAATTTAATTGCAGCTGCTTATGAAATATTTATGAAGGTCACCAACACTGTCAGATACTAGACTAAAGTTTCTGAAAACATCATTGAAATATTATTTGAATAAAAAATAAAAATAATTGAATAAAATGTTGTTTGATATATGACATGTATAATGTCTTATGCACTAATGTCTTAGCATGTCTTAGAGATTTGATATCAGCATTCACAATTAAGAAGGATGCTTAATAATGTTCTTAGCTTGAATTAATAGGCGTTAACCAAATAATTTGAACTTTACTGTTGCATTATTGCATTATTTTTGCTTTTTACAGAAAGATATTTTCACTCAAAAAACTTCCTGAACGCAGAATTCGCAGAATAGTGTACATGAAAGTTCAGTTATCAAGTTACAGACGCTGAAAGGACATTTTAAAGGATGTTTTACTGTAGGACCATATATTAGTTTTCCCCTCCACCTCCTGCCTTTATTGGAGGAAGAATGGGTGGTTATTTTTTGACTTAGTCAGACAGCTCATCCGAAGTTGATAAAATGTATAATTTCTAATGCTCATTTAGAGACTTCTTAAAATACATACTATTTATTTGACAGACCATGAGATATTGTGTACATCTAGTTTAGGAGCTTTATATCTTGATGTACACGGACTGATAAATATGTTTTCTTTTCCAATCTGTTGAGAACTATCCCTAACTTGAGTAGCATCATCAAGCTTCATCACACTAAGATAGTCTCTTGTTCATTCTCATCTCATCACAGGATGAAGCTCTCCCTGTCTCAGATGTGTGCAACATGTGTGTTTCTTTACAATGTCACAACAGATCAGCCAATAAAAGGAGAAAAGCAAATTCTCATAAAACCCAAACTATAAAACCACGGAATTGTAAAGACAGAAAGTTCAAAGTGCCATTTCATTTCCACAAAATCCCCAGTCAATCTGATTACAACTTGGACCCTTGTTATGCAGAGAAATGTCCTTGAAAAAGAGTGGATTTTTTTAAAGGTGCCTGTGGTAGGGTTGAAATCTCATCAAACTAGAACACTCTGAGAGAAAGAAGAAATAAGAAGACACCTTTACATAAATCTATAGGAATCTACACACATTGCATGGCAAAAGGTTGAGAACTAGAAGGAATTACTCAAATAGTTTGGCACTTCTCTTAACACAGACATCTGTGGGTTTTGGTTGTTTGGGGTTTTTTTCCCTTTTCTTTGGTATTTATCTCTTTCTGTAAAGTGATGAACATTCAGAAAGGTTTACAGATTTCAAGAATACTTGAAAAATATGAAAAGGAGGTTTAGGTTCAGGGTCTTGATTATTAACTTGTTGAAGACTGGATATTTTCTGGTTTGTGACAGGTAAGACTTTACTAAGGAAGTCCTAGAGTCACACGACTCTAGCTCCCTTTATCAGCAACAGGATACTTGAGTTGACATACTCAGGGTCTCCCTACGCCTTTGTCCATGTATGTCATAGCTTTGCCTCAGCTTTTTGTACAATCCTCTATAATGAAACAATTTTCGTAACTTTCCCTAGGAGCTCATTTATTTTCATTAGGGAGTGTGTTGGTGTTAGGCACATTTGGCTTCCTTTCTTTGCCTGCTGAACTTGCTAGAGAATTGAAATTTAATGATTGATAAGGTGATAAAATGATAAATAGAAAGGATAAAACCTGAGAGATAAAAGCTGAGTAAGAGAATAAAGTTGGGAAGAAGTGACTGTTTTTAATTGAAACATAAATTTAAGGAACAGGATTATGAGATTTCATTTTAACAAATGCATATGGGGGTGAATTTTAAGAGGTGCAAATGCTACATATTGACTCATACTGGGCTGATATGGCCCATTGTGCAAAGCTGTACTTAAGTAATCTAATGGCAGTAAAGGCTCAATGGGTTGACAGTCTATAGTGCAAAGCAAAGGAGTGTGCATCAGGCACCCAGTTCTGATATGTAGCATTCTGGTTCAAGTAAGCACCACTTTATCCATCCCTTTTCATACAGGTGATGCTGATCAAGATGTATGAAATATATGTTTGTCTGTCCATCAGTTGCGTGGGTCTCCCAACAGAGCAGATAAGAGAAGGTCTGAGCTGTCTCTATAGCTCTTGGCAAAGCTGGGCTAGGGCTACACCACTTAATCTGCCTACTTTATACATTCAATGCCCACACTCCATGACAGTCAGTGGCAACTAGTGTGAGGAGATAATGTTCATGGTCAGAGATGACTCCTGACTTTCTGGTCCACATTTGTGGGGAGATGGGGACAGCTTCTTACTTGCTCAACACTTTCCTCAGACTGTGGAGTCCTCCTTTAACCTGCCACTTCTCTTAAAGACTTAATGGCAGTTTTCCATTTCTGTTACTCCTCCTCCTCCTCCTGTCCCTTTTCACACCCTTCCATGTCAGCATTCTCACCTATTCCCAGTTGGCAGGGATGCCACGGAGGGCACTTTGCACAATCCATTTCCTCACATCATAAGCTATAAGAAGCATAAAATTCTGTTAAAGGAATTCTGTTGGGAAGAAGAGAAGAAGAAATCATTCTCCATTTTCCAGCAAGCCAGTATGCTAGCTAATAGGATCAGTAAAGTATGAGTCCCATTCCCACTGTGTTTAGACAGGAAAAGCCACAGTTTCTTTTTCTCAGAGGTACATTAAAGAGTCTAAACCAGATTTAACTATTTAGCCATATTATCCCTATCAGAATTTAAAAAAAACCCCACCAAACACTAGTAAAATTAATCATCTAATCTCAAATGGAAAAGGAAAAAAATATAGAAATAAGTTTTCTTTCAGAAAATGTACAGAAAATGTATATAACTAGGGACTCAAAAATCTAAAGATCTGGCTTATAGTGCCTCAAGTTCATGAGATTAACAATATAATGAGAAATAAAATGAATGAGAATTCATTAGTTACCTTCTGATTCTTAAGGCTCAATTCTTTAAATACTTTTTTCTTCCACTGCAGAATACCTTAGACAAAAATTTACTTTATATTTTCAAGTATTTACATGGTTTAGGAACCTTTTACTCCCAAAGGACACTGGTCTCTTAATGAAATTGAGAAATCGCAAGTTAGATAGTAGATCATAAAAATTGTTTAACTTTCAAAACAAGGAAGTGGGCGGAGGAAAGAATCTAAGAGAAACAAAGTTCTAGTAATAACACTAAATCTGTGGTCTAAGTTCAAAATATGCCCATAAAATCATATGAGCAGTCAAATGTTTAATCAACCCATCCCTAAACTTCTAGTCATGCTGACTTCTCATTTCATAGTGCAAGTAGACTACTGTAAACAGCCTTGGACTGACTTGGAGTTATCAGTCTATTGCACATCCGTAGTAACCCTGAAGGAAGGACCTGGTATTATTATCAGTCACTTAAAGCTTCCAGATATAAAACATATATTTGTCTTCAGGCCTCTCTAGAGAGCACAGTGTAGTTAGCTAGTTTGCATATCAGGTTTAGCTTTGTTGTGAAAGGTAATCTTTCATAATATGAACTCATTGCCTTTTGGAAGGCTTTTAATTTTTCTTTAATAGTCGTGGAAATATTCTGAATTTTCCATGCATATCAGTATTATATTTAAATTTCTGTTATACAGAAACTTTAAAAGGTATACACTATTTGTTGAAAACAGAATAAGATATTCTGAGCTAGATTTCCTGGGATGTTTTTATAACCATATCATAAAAACCTAAAAAGAGCATTGAAACTTCCTGACAAAGACTATACCTCCCATACATAAGCAATTACCAAACTAAAACAAACAACTTTTCCCTGCAAAGAGTCCGCAAAAAGACAGTGAACCTGTAAAGAGCAGTTGCCTTATTTTTACTATTTAAGGAGTCAAATTAAGCTTCCATGCACTGAAAACAGTCTCTTACAAAAATATCTGAGTTGTGCGTTTGGTGGCTCAGGTTGCCCCTGCTCTCTCTCTGGCCCCTAAAAAAGCACTGGGATATGAAGTGTACAGTACCACTACGCAAAAGTTGAGAGGGAAATAAGATCTTTTGTAGACCATAGTAAAAAAAGGAGTTTTGCAAGTACCAACATTACTTTGATTAGCAAACATTTTGTATTGGCTAGCAATGTAACTTAAGACTCCTGCGAAAGGATGCCTCCAACAAACTGCAAAGCTCCCACTTTCCTGTCCACTTATTCATCCAGCAGAGTAACATGGAAAGCTACACAGTGGGAAACATGGTATATTCTTTGATACAAATGGGATGACAATGACAATGAGATGACAATGTAAAGATGTTTTAAATATACTTAGTTTTTACAGTACTGACTACAAAAGACTTCAAATCAGGGACAGCAGAAAGAAAATAATGTTACGTTTCTTTTGTAGCTTTCACATACCACACACTCCTAAAGCTTAGAAGTGTAATTAACAGAGTTACAACTGTTGACTTCTTTTTTACAGTGGATCCTTCAATTATGTGTTGTAATTTCTTTTAAAAATTGACTAAAAAACCCCCATAAATCTTGGTCTTATGGAGATAAAGATTCGGAAAGTATAAACAATCCTAATTCAATAATGACTCCAACTATACATGAGTATCATCAGAATCAAGTTATCATGAGAAATACAGTCTTATGAATGGGGTATTTTATCAGGCTGTAGGTTTTCTAGGAAAGTAATGTGAAACTAGAAACACAATTCATTTTTAGATGCCATTTTAAATGTTTCCTTTTTATCACCACACATCAGCATTAAAATTTCCCAGTTCCGTATCTCAAAGCTGAGCTGCAACACTGTGTTTGATGCAGTTAATCATCTTATTTCAGTCATTGGTCCACTCTTTTTTACTTTATTTTCTGAATTTTTCAAGGTTAAAAAGCAGTCTTTTATGTTGGTAATAATATTTTAAATAAACCTTTTTGTTAAATAACTCATTTTGAATTCAGAGGCCAATTCAGCTGCAGCACCACATAGCCAATAAAATTTACTTTTCCCACCTGTTATAAAAATAGTTCCTTGCAAGTATCTTTCGAAACAGGCAGAACACAATGGTAGTGCAGGCATGATAAAGAGATACCTGACCTGAATCTATCTGAGTGTAGTGCAAACCCATAAGTCTGAGAAGATTAATGTAGAGACTGCACTTACGCCTATGCTGACTTTTATCAACGAGATAAAAGTTGTCTGGAAGCTGCAGGGTACAGCCACCCAGACTTTGCTCTACTGTTTTGCGACCTAAACTGTATATATGTGTGGGCCAACTCACATCAGCATAAGCTTGGAATTTGTGCACCAGTATCTACTGGTGACCTAGGCATAGTCCAAGACAGTTTTGAACACAGGCCTAGTAAATAAAATATCACTCTTTATTGTTTACCATTTAAAACCAAAACCAACCAAACAAAGAAACCCCATGAAAATCTTAATCCTTAATAAACTGTAAGCATGAGGCTTAGATACCAGAAAATTGGATCTTAATTCAGTGGGAGACTTCACAACCTCCCTGGGCAGTCTGTCCCACTGCACTGTCACCCTCACAGTAAAGATGTTCCTTCTCATGTTTAGGTGGAATTTCTTGTATTCAACTTTATGCCCATTGCCTCTTGTCCTGCCACTGGGCACCACTGAAAAAATGACTGACCCCAACCTCCTGACACTCAGCCTTCAAGCATTTATAAGCATTGATAAGATTCAAAATTGCTGTATAGTTTCTAAAATTTTGGCTTGAAAAGAGAAAATCTATAGCAATATGTAGAAAAAAGTAACAAGCTGAGCCTGTTCACCCTCTCCATCCTCTCTTGTGAAACATCCATCAAAATAAGACCAGACAGGCCTAATTTTTTGGTCATCTTACACCACACTGGTATACATTAGACTAATTGGCTTCTACAGATTGCTCTAAGGCATGAGGTAGATTATTTAGACACCAAAACAGTGGTCTTAGCTGAAGATGAAAGGGTATTCTCAGGATCTAATAATAAAACAAAAAATGACACTTAAATAACTGAAATAAACATGCATTCAGGGCCAAACTTCATGCAGGTAACGGTCCTTTAATGTAACAGTGGCCACTAAATTTGTCTGCTAAGATATTTGTTTGCATTTTTCCATTGCTTTCACACTGGTGTAATGCTGCCATGTGTAGCAGAGATTCTTCTTGTTAACACAATGTAAGGGAAGTAAATTAGTTTCCCTTTGCCAAAAAACATGCTTTCTGTAAAGAAAACAACTTACTGCACAAAATAAAGAGCTTCTTAGAACTGAAATTGCAATGGTCATTTGCATTTGTGCTTGTGGAATACAGATCTTTTTTGGCAGTGAGAGAGGACTGTGCAAATGCTCCAGACTAATAAGCTGAAACAGGCATCTGCTTTAACACAATTTGGTACAATGTTCTTTGTGTTTACCTTCTGTTTGTAGATACATGACTAAAATTTTATTTCAACCTGATCTTTGCCATATCACACATACAGCAGCAAATTTTGGTTTCAAGCCATAACTAGTATTCTGAGATTATAATTAAGAGGAGAACCTGTTAGAAGATATATGATTTTTATAAACACCTTTAATTGAAATAGACCTAGAAACTGTCAATAAACAAAGTGGTTTTAGTAGACTTACCTGTCTAACACTTTTAAAAGTCCAATACTTCCTCTTTACCATACAAAGCTTTTAGCCACTGGGTGAAGTCAAAATAGAGCACTTGATCATGATAATCCAAACCTGTCATGGACAACAGCATCTCTCATGGCACCACACTCAAAATGCTCGAAACAAACCTGCAAGACAGAGACATTTTTATATTTTAATTGAAATATACTCAACCATATCCTCTGATGAGGAAACATAAACTCTTAACTGAGGAATAGATTAAGAGTGAGTGAGTGCACAGACATAATTATCACCTGCTAAATACCAAGACCAGAAACTGTGAAGATACCAGCTATGCTTAGTAAACGCAGCTCTGTTGTTCTTGCTGACCCATTAAAACACTCACGATTGATAAACAGTATTTATCTTTTTATTAAAAAAAGTAGATTTTTATACATAGACCTGCAAATCTTTTTTTCATATGAATTGTAAAAAGAAAGATCATATTCTGAATCAGAAAGAATCTTATAGGAGAAAGGACATAGAAAGGATGTGGTAAAATTATAGCTAGTTTTTCCATAAGGGCTTTGCTGAGTACCATCTCATGCAGCATCTTTATTAGAAAATACAACCTGCAAATGGATGCAATGTAATCCCACACCAAGCACGTGCTCTTATCTTTACTAGGGAAAAGGCATGCAGACAAGGATTTAGGTGGTAACATATTTCAACATGGATTTAATGCAGCCAGGGAAAATTACAATTTTATCTAGCATTCAGCTTCTGTATCCCTTTAAAGTTCCTTGAGAAAATTTTCTATCATTTATAAGTACCTTTTAGCAATTCAAGTGAATAATCTTGTTACAATCTCTAAACATGTTTTTTTTTACTTTTTGGAAGCCATGCATCCACCTCTTTCACTATCAAGATGACTAATTTAGTTGAGCAGAATTTATTTATCTTTGAAATCTTCAGGTCAATGCACAGATATCACAGGGAGCATCAGATGGTATCCATAGTATCATGGCCAGTTATCCTGAAGATACACTGATTTGGACTTTCCTTAAGAGTCTTAACCCATTGTTTCAGTCCCTGTTAAAATTTAAAGTGACTGAGTACTGCTCCTAAAAAGCATTAAGATTCTGGATGTTCCCTAGCTTTCCAACTGATAGGAATGTCTTGCTCTCAAGTATTGCACAAATTCTTTCAACAGACAGCAGGAAAATGTATACACAAAGGTGAATGCTAGTCTATACATCTGTATGCAAGATAAAAACACAATATTCTACCCAAATCCAGAAATACCCTAACTAAAATGCCTGTAGTTTTGTTATTTGGGTTTTTTTCTACATTTACAAATTATTCCATTACGGGGGTAATGGCTTCTTAAGAAATCAAGTTTGTTACATTGCAACAACTGAGCTAAAAACAATGGGTCAAAAGGGAACTTCCAAAGTCATTAGTGTTTTTTTTCTAGAAGTTAGATGAACAAAAGGTATTTCTAAAAAAAGATTGCACTTAGCCCAGTTTTAAAGTCAGAGTTGACTGCATCTAAGGCAGGATTCATCACTGTGAAAAAGAAGTTTCCAAATGTACAAAAGTTATCATAACTTCTATGACTTCAAATGGGAAGGCAACCAGAGTTTTAGGAATGTACCTAACTAAATCATCAGAAACTACAGTTATGGTCTCTCAACATACACCAGGTCAAACAAATGTAGGAAATATGAAAGATAAGTGGAATTGACTTTGAAAACCACCAAATAGCTTGCATTGAGACATTAATGGATTTTTTTTCATCCAATCCATTGCAAGCAGTTAGTTGTTTGATTGATGTACGGTTTTCAGTGATCAGATGCAGAACTGAATTTTAGTGAGAAAGAGGAAGGAACACACTAATGCATCTTGCAATAAATCTACTATCAAACTCAAAATACATGGACAATAGTGCTTTTTCATTGGTTCTGATTTCCATAGTGACACCTCTGATGGGGGCAGCAAGAAAGTTTTCCTTAGAAATATAGCATCATAGCCATGCAAAGGAATCTAAACAATAAGTAAAGCTTTTATGCTGGATATTTAAAGCTGGATATTTTACAGAAAGACAATTGAAAATTTTATTTAGTTGTTGCTGTAAAATTCTCAGAATATGTCAGACTGTATATGACCAAACTGAGACAACTTTGATCTTTAATGCAACTGAGAAAGACAGAAGATAATAGGATCAAGGGATAAATCAGCTGGATAAAGGTCAAGATCTATAGAATTTGCTAGTAACATATGCTAGTAGGGGACATTCCTGGGTCAGAATAAGTAAAAACAAGATAAGTGGAGGCAGAATATATGGACTTGGCTTTTAAGATTATAATATACACCTTATCTTGACCATTCAATTCTCTGAAGAAAAAGAAGACTCCTTAAAACTAGTAGTATTATTAGGAGTAGTAAAAATTGTGAAAGTTCCCCTGCTATACTGGGTTTTTTTAAAATTGGATAGTTAATTTCTTCATAGGAGCTGGTATGGGGCTATGACTTAGATTTCTGCTGGAAGCAGTGTTCATAACACAGAGATATTTTTGTTCCTGCTAAGCAGGGCTTACACAGAGCCAAGGCCTTTTCTGCTTCTGACACTACCTCACCCGTGATTGGGCTAGGGGTACACAAGGAGTTGGGAGGGGAAACAGCTGGGACAGCTGATCCCAACTGCTCAAAGGGATATCCCAGACCATATGATGTTATGTGCAGCATATAGAGCTCGGGGTAGGTAGAAGAAGGAAGGGGGGAATATTTGGAGTCATGGCATTTGTATTACTGAGTCAACATTATGCATTTTGGATCCCTGCTTTCCTGGGGATGTCTTAAACCTGTGTGCCTATGGGAAGCGATGAAAGGATTCGTTGATTTGCTTTGCTTTGCTCAACACTGATGATATCCACTGCTTGCCACTATTTTTTTGTGTCTGAGTATCCACACCAGAGCATTGGATCAGGGAAGTTTATAAATGCAATTTACACTGCTGCAAACAGAAAAATCAAATCACTTAGTCGATTATTTAGAAATTATTTTGTCACCTTCTGAGGAGTTCTGGTAGTAGACCCATTTGTGTCCATTATCTGTTTTACCCTCACATTTTTTTGGAAAAAGCTAATTGATTTTCAAGGATCACCATGTACAGGGTGATACACTGGCACTTACAGAAATCAAATAAAAGTGACATGAGGCCTCAATAGATATACTCCTGACTAAAAGTAAACATAAAAAGGAAGCGTAAAGGAGGTGGAAGCAAGGACACTGTCAAAGAATACAGAAATAGGGTTAGGACAGCCAGAGCCCATCTGCAGTTAAATCTATCAAGGGATGTGAAGGGTAATAAGAAAGGCTTCTACAAGTAGATCAGCAGTAAATGTAAGACTGGGGAAAGTGTGGGCCTACCTCCAAATGGGGAAGGAGCTCTCACCGCAAAGGAGACATAAAAGCATGACTTGGTGCCTTCTTCATCTCATTCTTCATAAATCCCAAACCTCTGAGACCAGAGGGAATATCTGGAGTAATGACCACCCTTGGTGGTGGAGGACTATGTTTGAACACATTTTTAAAAGCCTAACCATATAATTTTCCAAACCCATAAAGTGTAAAAGTTGGTAGGGAGTAGCCATCATAGCTTTATGAAGGGGAAACTGTGCCTAACAACCTGACAGAGTTTTATGATAAGATGATGAGCTTGGTGGATGAGAGTAGTGGATGCTGTTTACCACAACTGAATTAATTCCTGTAATATCCTCATGCACAAACTGGTTAAGAAAGAAACTTTATGAAGTTCAACAAAGGGAAGTGCAAAGCCCTGCTCCTGGGGAGGAATGACACTCTCAACATCAGTACATGGTGAGACTGACTAGCTGGGAAGCAACTCTGCAGGAAAGAACCATGAGTTCCTGGGAGACAAGCTGACCACAAGGTAGCACAGTGCCTACACTGCAAAGAAGGGGTGTTGCCTGCAGGTTGAGGGACATGATCCTTGCCCTCTGCTCAGACATGCTGAGACACAGTGGAGTGCTGGGATCAGCTCTGCGCTCTCCAGTATAAGAGACATGATCACACCAGACCAACTCCAGCACAGAGTCACAACGATGAAGGACTGGAGTGTCTCTCATAAGAGAAGTGTCTGACAGCTGGGACTGTTCATCTTGGAGAAAAAAAGACTTAGTAGGATCTTATCACTGTGTAGAAATACACCTCAGGAGGGATTGAAGAACGTGGAGTTAAATTCTTTCCAGTGGTGCCCAGTGGCACTCAGTGGTAAACCAGAGGCAAGAACCATAAAGTGAAATAAATGAAATTTTGTTTGAACGTAAGAAAACAGTTTTTATTGTGAGGTCAGTTGAGGACTGCAGTAGGTTTCCCAGGATACTATGGAGTCTTCATCACTGGAGATATTGCAAATCTATCTGTACATGGCCCTGAGAAAACTATTCTAGCTGATCATGCTTTGAGCAGGAACATTCAACTAGACTATCTCTAGAGATGCGTGTGCCATCCTCAACATTTCTGTGATTCTGTGAAATCTGATAAAATAGTTGAAAGAATGAAAATAATCATCGACAGCTTTTGCTTACTTCACATTACCTTAAGACAAATCAGTGTAATCTGGTTTATAATAGCATATTGTTTTATAGCAATAGAAGAAAGCTTATTTTCTCTCTAGCCTGCTAAGATAGTGTTTTTAGTGCAATATTAGCTGTGACTTTTGAAGTCACAGACATTCAGCAAAACTGGCATTTAAAAAAGGAATCTGCTCAAGAAAAACATGCCACTATATCTAACCCCCCCAAACCCTATTTAAGTAGAAAGGTTTAATATTTAACATTAATTTCATTCTCTACTTGTTCATTTTGATCATTACTGCAGTCCAATTTTTGAAAGTGAACTGAGGTAATAACACTGGAAAGACTGTAAAGCTAAAGTCTGGAGAATACTTTTAAAAGCACAGGCCCTCAGAACAAATGCCTAACAGTGTGCTACTTAATGGGAACTAGTAAAATCAAACAAGCAAACCGCTCACAACAAGCCTATACCTTCTGTAGCATTTTAACTATTGTGAAAATAAAACAAATGCTTTATGCTTTCTCCATCCAGGTATGTGTGACTGAAGCCAAGCCCAATTTCCACATCCTGAGAGGTTGTATGATACTACTGATGACAGCAGTCTGCCCTATCTGTGCTCCTCAGGAGCTTAGACTGATGGCCTGAAATCCTGCTCAGATTAAAGAATTACTCTTCTAATTGCAGTATTAGCTTTTTGCCAGTCCTGTTTTGCAATGCGATGACTATGCCTTGGTCTCAAAGAAGAAAGAAATGAGAGATGTGGGGAACTGCTCTTTTCTGGTTCTGTATAATCTATGGGGAGATAATTATCTCTCCCTCTTTCTTTTTTTTTTTTCTTTTTTTTTTCTTTCCAGTACTGCTAATGGAACAGGAAGGCAGTGTAAGAGGAGTTCCTTGCTGTACCACACCATATAAATGCATAGGACACTGACTGACCACCCAAGGGTTTAAATAAAGAGCACAGACAAAAGACAGGAAAACAGCTAGTAGTGAGCACAGATGCAATGAACATAGTATCAGTTATGATGACTTGCTTCAAATGTCGATACTGGATTTTCAGTCATTTCAGTGAGTTTGTGACAGAGGTGATTCTAGAGGTAGGAACAAATCAAAGAAATGAAAAGGTGCTAGAACAGAGAGTGGGAACTTTCAGGAAAAAAAAACAACAAACAAAATCCCAACACCCCAAATATAATTTGATGCTGCCATATGAATCTCTCCTTACACTTTTGGGGGACTTTTTGAAGCTACGGTGTAAAGTGAAACAAAATTTGATGCTGATACATATTCTGTGGTCACTATAGTATATGTATGCTTACAGACCAGTTTCTAACATCAAATGCAAAGGCCACTTGTTAACAAGTACCAACTGATTTAGTGGCATCATTTGGGTTTGAAGCCCTGGTTATTGGCTTGCAAGATTGATACCAGCTAATTGTTGCACGGCAGAATATGCACCCCTGAGAATAACATGACTGTTCCTTCCTCACAATCTGGTTGACCTTTGTCCTCCCAACACAAAAAGTTAATCAAATCCAACCCAACTAGATAATCACCCCTTAAGAACTGACTGTTACCAGAAGTTAAGAGAAGGTAAGAGCAGCATACCAACCAGTTAGAATTAATTAGGTAGCTATACTGTGTACAGGAAGCTTTCTTTTCTGACTGCCACTGCTGCATGTACAGCACTATGACTGTCCAACTTGGCTATTTTTACTGCTGCTTGGTTCACTGTCTGCTGGTGAAAGGGAATCATTGGATGTTTTTATGGGAGCTGATGTGGGGTGCATCGGAGGAGCTGTCAATTGCTCTGAACACCACCAGCAGCTCCAGTGGGTTATGAATGAAGAGTCTAACTTGCAGGCATGTAGAACTTTTGCTTCATGAACAGTTATGACATAGCCCTGTCCCATTGAAGCTACTGCATGAACAACAGCTCTGGACATGGACGTTTATTATTTCTGATGATGGGTCTACCAGAAGACTCCTGGCAATGTACATATAAAGAAGGAAGGAAATCTCTGACGGTAAATCTAGAATGGACTGGGGAGGGCAGGGACTCCTCATAGTCTTTTCAGAGTGGAAGTGTGTGAGGAAGCATACCTGCAGGATAACAGGTCAATATAGCAAACACTGAAGAATTCACTGATTAGTTCTCCAGCTGCATGCATGTGTACTTTTGAATCTCTCCAGCCTCTCATTCACAGTGCACAAGAAACCATAAACATGAATGAAGAGCACCATAAAATCCAACACTAAAAATGGAAAGGATATTTTTTCATTATAAAAATGGCTGCATTTGTACTTGTTATATAATTACTCAGTCTTTAAAATTCCATTTCTTCTTTAAAAAAAAAAAATTCTTTTGCCTTCCACAGTCTTTGATCTAGAGCCTCATTTTATATAAAATGCAAAGCTGAAGTTCTAAAATAATGATTTCCAGGAACTTGAGCTTTGAAACACATTCTGTCAAAACTACAGTTGAATAAGGAAAGGCTGAGTAAAATCATTCAAAGTTTGTACTACGTTTTGAAGCTTACTCCAAATCTACATTTGTGTGTGTGTGTGTGTGTGTACAGTATTGACACATTTTTTTGAAATACTGACCGAAAATGTTTATTTTCCACCCCTCTGAAAATCTAGTTCATGAATCTTTGGACTTGCTACTCTTGACATATGAGTTCACTGTAATTCAAGTCCTGTACTGCTGTTCTACTACACTGCTTTCTTTATTACAGTATAAATAGTATAACCATCTTGTTCATCTTAATTTATCAGGTTTAAGTGCTTAATTGAAAAATACACAGTTTATGGGGATCATCCAAGATATTTCCTTTCAGTTCAAGTCATTAAATTATCTGCATAGGAACCATCACATTGGTGATAACAATCAGAGTAACCTTGTCTCAACAACTGTTGCTTTATTGGCCAGCACAAAGAAAAGGTTTGTAGATGTGCATCATGAGTAATTTAAGTTAATTCTTCCCTAAAATGCCAGATCCTAACTTGTGCTATTCCCAAATCTCCTGAAATCTTCAGTTTATTAGATAACCCCTGAAGCTTACAAAGCTGATCTCATAGAGAATGTGTTCCCTAGGTAGCTAACTCAAAAATCAATCATATATTTCTGTTTTGATAAAATCACAGAAGCACACAGAGTCAAAGAATCATGGAATGTTAAGGGTTGGAAGGGACCTCAAACAATTATCTAGTCCTGTCAGAGCAGGATCACCTAGGGTAGGTCACACAGGAACATGTCCAGGTGGGTTCTGAATGTGTCCAGAGAAGGAGACTCCACAACCCCCCTGGGCAGCCTGTCCCAGTGCTCCATCACCCTCACTGTGAAAAAGTTCTGCATATTGGTGTGGAACATCCTGTGCTTCCTGTGCCATTGCCCCTTGTCCTGTCTCCACAGACAGCTGAAAAAAGGCTGGCTATTTCCTTCTGTTTCTCACACTAAACATTAATAAGATTACTTTTCAGTCTTGTTTTCTCAAGGCTGAGCGGCCCCAGTTCATTCAGCCTTTCTTTGTAGGGGAGATGCTTCAGGCCCTTAATCATCTTTGTGGCCCTCCGCACGACTCTTTCCAAGAGACCCCTGTCTTTTTTATACCAGGGAGCCCAAAACTGGACACAATAATCCGTGATCTAGACACAGGAATGAAATGTATGTTGAGTTTTCAGACAGTAGTAAACTAGGAGGACTTGTGGATTCCCTTGAGAATTGATAGGCCTGACAGATCTGTATAGGCTACAGAGCTGGGCAATCCTTATATTCACATGGAACTTCCTATGCTCCAGCTTGCACTTATTGCCCCTTGTCCTATCACTGGACAACACCGAGAAGAGCCTGACTCCATCTTCCTGACACTCACCCTTTAAATATTTATAGACATTAATAAGGACTCCTCTCAGTCTCCTCTTCTCCATGCTAAAGAGACCCAGCTCACTCAGCCTGCCCTCATAACGAAATTGTTCTAGTCCCTGTTGACCTTCAGGATCCCCAGGCACCTTTCCCCTATGCTGCTCTCCAACAGATTTCCCCAACCTACACTGGTACATGGTGTTGTTCATCTCCAGATGTAATCTCTACACTTGCCTATGTTATATTTCAATACATTTCTACCTGCCCAGCTCTCCAGCCTGTCTAGGTCTCTCTGGATGGCAGTGCAGCCTTAGGGGTGTCAGCCACCCCTCACAGTTTTATGTCATCTGCAAACTTGCTGACGGTACACTCTGTTTCCTCATCCAGGTTTTTTGATTAATGTACTGAATAGGAATGATCCCAACACTGCTCCCTGAGGGATTCCACTAGATACAGGCCTCCAGTTAGAATCTGTCCCTTTGACCACAACTCTCTTCTTTCCCTCAACCAGTTCACAGCTCACCTCACTACCTGATCCTCCAGACCACACTTCCTCATTTTAGCCACAAGGATGCTGTGAGAGACGGAGTCAAATGCTGAATTGAAATCAAGGTAAACCACACCTATTTCCCCACCATCATCTATCTACCTGCCTGTGTCCTCATAATAGGCTATCAGAGTGGCCAAACATGACTTCCCCTTGGTAAAACCATGCTGACTGCTCCTAATGACCTTCTTATACTTGATATGCCTAGAGACAGCACTGAGGATAAGTTGTTCCATCACCTTTCCAGTGATGGAAGTGAGGCTGACTGCTCTGTAGTTACCTGGGTCCTCCTTCTTCCCCTTTTTGAAGAGTGGAGTGACATTTGCTTTCCTCCAGTCCTCAGGCACCTCTCCTGTTTCCCAGGATTTAGCAAAGATGATGAATACTGACCTAGCAATGACTACTGCCTGGTCCCTCAGCATCTGTGGGTGCATCCCATCAGAACGAATGGATTTATGGATGTCCAGATTCCTTAACTTATCCCTAACCCAGTCCTCATCAACCAAAGCAACCTTCTCATTTATCCTGACTTCCTCTGGGTCCTCAGGGGCCTGGGGTTCCTGAGGACAGTCTCCAGCAGTATAGACAGAGACAAAGAAGTCATTCAGCAACTCTGCCTTTTTAGTACCTTAAGAATGAGAGATAAGTTCTGATTTTCCAATATAGCAAAATTACACATTTCCACTTAAGTCCATACTTGTGTGTGCAGATCAACACATTAACTTCTACTTCATTTTAAAGACTCTGGAACTTATCACACTTTCAACTGCACAAAAGAAAGGAAATTCAGGCAAATATTTCTAAATGCATTCCAACTCAACTTTCCAAATTTGAGAAAGGTAGTATTTAGAAAAAAACAAACAAACTAATATGTGCTGATTTGTATTAATTAGCTTGAAAGTATATCTGAACCAAATGTATTCATGCCAGGGAAGTATCATAGGATTTTCCTTTGTCTGTTGATAATGACCAAATATGTCCTTGAAACACAGTGATGCCACCAATGGAGTTGAGACAGCTTAGTGTCAGTTGCAGAACATGAGACACAAACCTAGCCTTGCTGAATCATGAAGCATCCAAAGTATGACTGCTCAGATGGTTCCAAACCTTGTCTGCCTGAACTGAAGACAGCAGAAGAAAGCCTAAATAAAACTCATGAGTTTGAATGTTTCTACCCAAAAGATTCAATGGCTTCCAGTAACTGAAATTGGGCGGTGGGGTAAAAAAAAGCGACTATGCTATTTGGCCCGTAGTAGACAGTTGTGGCAAGGATTGTCAGATTACAGTTGTAGTGTCTTCATGCTTCAAAGAATTCATATCAACTGAAAAAGCCACCTTTTTGCTGCAAAATCATCATTTCGCTAATTCTCTGAAAATCCAGCAAATCTGGTCAGGTTACAAGAGTTGTGTGCACATGCAGTAGAATGAAGGGGAAATTCAAATTGTAGCTGCTCAGCATTGGTAATTTGTAACCAAGAACAGCCTGGAATGGAGGGTAAGAAGGTCCAACTGTCGAAAGGGTTGAAGTGGCTAGACGCAGGAATGCCAGAGACAGAAGGATGCTCTGTGAGGAAAGAGTTCCCCTGTAATGAGACAGGAAATGCTGTGGTGTGATCTTGTAGCAATTCATCAGTTGTGGGACACGAGCACTCCGGGGCCACCTCGGGCAGAAGAGACCCAACGCGGGGCTGATGTGCCCATGGGGCTGATGCTTACGGGGTTGGTTCTGGTGCAAGTGTATATAAGGAATCAGCTCATGTCATCCCTTTCACCTCAAGGGATACAATAAAAATTTCCCAACAGGAGACTTGGAAGTTAATGATTTAGAACACAGATTCTGTCTGAAGAACTGACAGGACAGTAAACATGACCTTTCCACACATGGGGTGGGTTTATCTCACAGAAAGTTAAAGAATAAAAATGTTTTTTCTTTGATGATACAACTCCTGTTTTTTTCAGGCAAACTACAGGCCTCTCTTGGGATGTTCAGTTAATATTTATAAAAAATTTGGATTGAAATGCCTCATAGAAGAACAACATATCATATATACTCAGGAATGTATGTAGTATGTATCCTGTTGTATGTAACAGCAGGATAATATGAATTTCTTTTAACAATCTATAGGCCCTTCTTTTCCATTGAAAACAATAAAGAATTGCTCAGTCCATGCAAGCCTGCTGAATGATCTATAAAAATAAAATTTCCTTAACTGAAAACAATTAAGAATGTAATAAGGAAGGCATGGTTCTCACAATAACTAAAGGATAATTACTGAGCTTGTTTTGTGACAGATGAACAAAGACTTTGAAAGGAAATTTAATGACTGATTTCTTATCATATAGTTAGATGCCAAACAAGATCACATAATTACAGATGAATGAATTTCTACCCATATTTTATATATAATCATGTGTAGCATGCTGTTTTAAAAAGCAACAAAAAATAGAATATTGGGTACTTATTTCATGGAATAGCAGTGGGAATTTGCTTTCAACATGCAAGAGTGGGTACAGTCCTGCCGCTATACGAAGATGAAAATTATTCAGCCCAAATCAACTCATCTACATTTACAGGAAAATTTTGCAGGAAGTTAAAGCTTCACAGGACTTTTCACCAGGAATTTCCTTCATCACAGCCACAGAAGGAATGCCCTGTTGGCAGGGTGACCTATGGGAAAGTACATAACCAGCAGATCCCAATCCTGGTCACATCACATCCCTTCATAATGTCCTGCTTTAAAGAGTATTAGTTCTTTATTTTTCTCTACTCATACAACAGATTCCATCGGCTTCTTCATTCTTAGTGGTTTAGTGTCATTCTTCACTGACAGCTGGTTCTCATATTCTAAAGACCTTTGAAGTGATACCGTCATTCGTTTTATGCACATGGACAGTTTCTGACATGAGGCTTAGAACAATGCCACTAACATGCCACTACTAAATGGAAGAGGAAAAATGTTATTTTCATCTACCTCCACTCCTAAAAATATATATCTCTTGCCAAGAAAGTGACTATGTTTAGTCCATGCTATTCTATAGATGGATTTCTCCCGATGTAATTACAGCATTAATATGGAGAAGCCAAGACTTTCCTTAATGCATTCAGGGATAATATCAAGCAAGGTAATGGAAAATGACAGCAGTGAGCCTTATGTAGTACTGGAAAACAACATTAGCAGACAATGAAGCAAAGTAGAACCCATGAGGACAACAGTACAAATGCTGAAACCCACTCCTTTATCAAAACATAGTGTACCATTGTGAACACCTACAGAAAGGGAATTTTTTGAGGAGACAGAGACTGAAATTTTACTTAATTTCTCTGAAAGCGAAACATTGCCCCAGACAGAGTCACAGAATAGAGTACCAAAAAGGGAGCATGATGATTTCGTTTGTGCTGCCCAGTGCTAGAGTGACAGCTTTAGCAGAGTCAGCCATCTCACCTGCTCACCAGCACACTGATAGCAATGCATTCATGGATGATATGTGTGGAGTGTGAACACGTCATTTACCAACTACAAGCTTCTCCCTTTAGCCCTTCACAAACAGTCTCCAGGACCTTGCAGCAAAGTGTGAGTGGGAAGGGGTGTGCACGGGTGAAGGAGTTGCCCTAGGTAGGAAATTATTTGCTACCGTCCTGCTCTCAGTGTTATGGCCAAGATCTCATTGTTGGAATCAGATTTGTATGATGTTCTGCAGTGGGAATAGTTTCTGATGGGAGTTTGTTCTCTTCTTAGATTTTGAAAATAAAATAAAATAAAAAAAATCCAAGCCAATTTCTGGAACTTTTTCCTCACACAGTATTGCAGACAGCACAAGACCATTATGAATGACATTTGATATAAAGCCTTTTTCATAGTACTCCTTGGCTAACCTAGTTTTGAGAATGGTTTTATCAGAGTAATTTAACTGTATCTGAAACTACCTCATGGAACCAGAAATTTGGAGCTCAACAACAAATGAATTTCCATAAGGTATCGCATCCTGCATATCCTAAGATGAGGATGAAGAACCAGAAAATAAGTGTGTGGCCAAAAACGCAGTTAACAAAAGGTTATTTGAAGTGGCAAGTTATAACAATTCCCTACTGACCTTTAATTTACACCTTCTGCTAACACCTCACAGTAGGCAAGTTTAAACTGTTCAAAAGGAACTCACTGAACCTTTCTTGCCTCTAATATCACACCAGCATTCACCCCGTTTGGATTAGTTGCTGGCCAGTGTGACTGGAAAAAGTAAAATCTGCTACTTACCTTGCAAGCAAAAAGAGCTTTGTAGCTATCCCAATGCTCTCAAAGGGAGAAATTCCTGCTTCTTACTGATTTACATCATTCTAGAGTTAAGTTTGTTATCAGTAAAATTCCCAAGAACAGTTGTGTTTACGATATTCTTGCAATTCTATCTTTACAAGTGCTGTCAGAAACACATCCTGCTCACTTACACTGGAGCTTGATAGACACCAACACATATTTCAAGGGTGAGAAAACTACTAAATCTACCTGTGATGCGACTTTGTAATAAGCTTGTATCTCCTCATGCTGTGTAAAAAACCCACAACAAACAACTTGATGGATTAAAGTGCACTATGCTTGAGAGTTATTAAAGCAGGATAAAGACAATGCCCTCCAGCAGCTGGTTATGAGAACAACTATTTCAGCAGTGTGTATCAGCATGTGGTGGGTCTAATGTTCCAGTCCTCCCTCCTGAAGTACACACATAGCAATTATGCCAACAATAACTCTGCTGCTCTCAGGTTTTCTAGAAGCTGTAGTCACTAAAAATGGCTTAGAAAGAGCTAAGTTTCAAATTCCTTTCACAGCAAAGAATTCGACTAACGGATGAAAGGATTATCAGTGTCCTACCTGTGTTCCTTTAGACTGGGTTCAATCAGATATTATTAGCAAAATCATTAGCAGAGACTACCAGGGAACAATGACCCCATTCAACATAAATTTTTGATGTTCCATAGTTTGCTTTTCATTATACTTCTGAATCAGAACTAAAGCTGACTGAATATGCTTTTTTTTTCAAAGCAGAGCTGAGGTCTGTTTTAAGTACAAGCTGGAACTTTGCTTAGCTGGAATTGCTTATGGGTGTCAATCAACAGAATGATGGCTGGCCAACAGCTTCAGTGTAAGTAGTCTTAAGCAGTCTTACTCTAAATAGTTTTGCCGACTCATTTAGATCTGTCTCTCCACCACTTATGCCTCCAAATCAACATAAGAGGGATACGAATATGGGTTACTCACATCTCAGCAATTTTGCTTCTGCTCCTTTCTGGACAAACTCAGTACACTTGGATTACTCCTAATAATAGCTGACGAAAGAACAGGGATAAGAGTCCTAATACCATTTTATACCATAATTAGAGTACCTCCACTTAAGGCAGTTCAGACTAGCTGAAAATATGGCTAACAATGTTAATGTGAGGTATACTGAGAGCACAGAAGAAAAAGGAATACATATTTCCTGTCCTGATACCTTCCCTGTTTTACACACAACCATGAATGCACCCCTATTCCCCATCTTAAAAAAGATTTCTTATATCTGCAACTATTCCATTAATTAATGAGAATACAGACATGAGATTTTTCCTGGGAGGAGAAAGATAATATGAACATATATGATGAGAGGAAACACTGCAGCAGGCAAACTGAGCTAAAATCAGGCACCAAGCTATGGCATAGAGTTACCTTTATTTTTACTTACTGTCCACATCCTATGTTTAGTGTTACAGCATCCTTGCAAGAAATGAGCTATTTTACAAAGTGTTTTATTGAGCGCAGAATGAAATTACTGCATATGAAACTCAGTTCTCTTTCTTAAATAACAAGTTGCCTTACTGAGTTCCTGATAGCTTCTCATGTGATAAAATATTGGGTGCTGGTGCCCATGGGGAGAAGAAATCCCACCTAATTCCCAGATGTTCTCCTATTGAGGAAGACTTGGGGCAGGGGGATGTAAAAATTAAGGTGGTAGGCAGAGGAGAGGTCTTTGTGAATAGAAATGTTTTGTCTGATCTAGAAAAAGGAGCTGGGAAGATAATACCTTATTCTTTTGATTCTTGGAGTGGATCATATCGGGCTCTTTGGATGCAGCTTGCCATTAATTTAAATCCCAGGCAAATTAAAACTAGATCAATGTATCTTCCTCAGCCAATTCCAAACTAAGTAAAACTTCTGCAGGTATCAGAATCAGTCTTTGCATTTTCACCGTGCTTCAAATTCATACAATGTTATCTAAGTGAAAAATGGTATTTGAAAGGAAATTGTCTCATTTTGAATAATAAGCAGTCTCTACTTTCAGAAGAATTCATAGAACTAAACAGCCTCACATCCTGATAGTCCCAGAAGGAACTACTGCAATAATACCGCCCCTCCCCCAAACAACAACAACTACAAAAACCCCATATGCCTGCAGTAGCAACATATTGACCATAAGCCTAACTAATCAGATTGAAGTTTTCTGGCTTCCGTCAGCATATAACTTGAGAGGCATAGCAGTTTAGCATGAACAGTTAATTTAGGACAACTACAAAACAGAATACCGCGTTCAAACTTGCCCACACAGATACGTATTGACTTCTTAAGATTTTAAGTGAAAAGCCAAACATGCAATACCATTTAATTCTCACAAATTCAGATTTATTTGGATCTGCAAAACGAACTGCTTGCTGTGTAGAAATGAACTTTCGACACAAATGAGCACCAGGATGAGAGTGACTGGAAAGGACATCAAAACTGCAGCTGTATCTGGAAGCAGCTCAGCTATGTATCTTTTGCTTTAATGAGCTGAACAAATGATGCATAAAAATATAAGACAATAAATCAGGAAGACAACCAAATAAGGTGGGAGAAACCAGATGAAATTCAACAAAAGCAAGTGTAGTCTTGCACCTGGGGAGGAACAACTGCATGTATCAGTACAGGCTGGGGGATGACCTGCTGGAGAAGAGGTCTGTGGAGAAGGACCTGGGGGTCCTGGTAGATGACAGGATGGCCGTGAGCCAGCAGTATGCACTGGTGGCTCATAGCCAATGGGATCCTGGGGTGCATCAGGAGGAGTGTGGCCAGCAGGTCGAAGGAAGTGATCCTCCCCCTCTACTCTGCCCTGGTCAGGCCCCACCTGGAGTATTATGTCCAGTTCTGGGCTCCCTGGGATAAAAAAGGCAGGATCTCCTTGACAGAGTCCAGAGAAGGGCTACAAAGATGGTTAAGAGCCTGGAACATCTATCCTATGAGGAAAGGCTGAGAGAGCTGGGGCTGTTCAGCCTGGAGAAAAGAAGACTGAGGGGGACCTAATTAATGTTTATAAATATCTTAAGTATGGGGTGCAGGGGGAATTGGCCAGCCCCTTTTCTTTCATCAGTGGAGATAGCACAAGGGGCAATGGCTGCAGATTGGAGCACAGGAAGTTCCGCACCAACATGCAGAGGAACTTTTTCACAGTGAGGGTGACAGAGCCCTGGAATAGGCTGCCCAGGGAGGTGGTGGAGTCTCCTTCTCTGGAGATATTATAGACTCTTCTGGACGCCTATCTGTGTAGTATGAGCTAGGGAGCCTGCTTTGGCAGGGAGGTTGGACCTGATGATCTCTCGAGGTCCCTTCCAACCTCTACAGTTCTGTGATTCTGTGATTCTGTGAATAAAATAAAACCAGTCTCAAAACAGAATCAACCACATTGTAAACAGCTTAAGATTTCAATTTTAAATAAATGAGCTGTCAGAGAACATTGTGGATGGTGATGTACCAAAAGCAATAATCAATCAAAGTTCATTGCTATGTGCACCTAAAAAAGCATTGTGAATAACTTCTCAAACATTTTCAAGAGAAGACTGTATCAGTGAATACAGCTTCTGTTATTAACTGGCATTATTAGAAAACAATAATAATTAATTAAAATATACCCTCCTAATTAAAATTGCTGAACAGGGTTATACTTGTTATTGTTGAGCATTCTCTCCATCAAATCCTCTTCTCTCTTTTTAAGGGTCATATTCCTGTGTACATAATTAGATTATTTAGAAAGTAACTGCATATAATGGGGCTTCCAGGGAAGACTTATATTTTTCAGGAGGCAAAGATCAGAAGTGTACAAGTATAATTAAATTTCATTGTCTCTCAGAAGATAAATGTATTCTCCCACCACATTACATTGTTCCATCTTGCATGTGCTATCACTCCTACTATAACTCACAACAAAGGAATGTTATTAAATCCGTATTTATGCCCCAAATTCAAGATCACGTCTGTCCAAATATTAGTATTGTATAAGACAATCTCTTATTGTTTTGTATATATTGATTTTTATAAGATTCTAACACAATTTCAATTTGGTCAGAAGGTTCTGATAAAAGAAAATTAGATGAATTCTTATTGCACATTGTTATTCCTATTGTGTCAGTCATTATTGCTTTAAACCTACCTTAAATTTATGAGACAAATTAATTTTTTTGTTTGTTTTTAATCTGGCAAAAGCCTATTCCTTGAGTCGTGGTCTGTGCTTACTGCAGCCTCCTTATTAAAGAAGTCCAACACAGAAGGACTGCCTGTAGAAGATTAACATTGATTTCTACTAGGAAAGACAGAATAGCCTTGCTGTGGGTTGCCACCTTGCATCTGGTCCCCATTGAGGGCCACATCGGTGGAGGACCTGGAGGAAGGACACAACACCAAGGTGTGTCTGTGGGACCTTGCCAGGGGGCTTCCTCACCATCATGTCGGCTGCAGTAGAGCTGCAGGCCCAGGTACAGCTGGCGGTGCCATACTGGGGTGACCATGCTGCAGGTGCCCGCACGGCCCGGGAGGAGGTTTGCAACACCCAGCACTGGCAAGGGGAGGTGGCGTAGATGCAACTGTGTGTTTGTGCAGCCATGCATGTGCACATGTGCACTTGTGTAGGGTGGAATCGTATTGTCTTGGGATTTGCTACAGAACTATGCCTGGAAATTTGTAGGTGTTTACAAATGTTTTGTAAGTGTTTAGTATTGTGGAGTTTATGTTGCTGTTGCTAAATATCCCAAATGTTTAATTCACTGATTACCGCTTAATTATCTGCTGCTAACCATACACAGCTTTGATACTGATTGGATTTAAACCACTTCAGCAAAATATTTTTCCCTCAGATGCTATAATGAGGGTTTTTTCTACATGTTGGAATGACTTAAAACAAGAAGTCCACAGTACGAGTGTATATACTACCTTGACACAGCTTCATCATTACAAGTGAGCATATGGTTTGATTTCCAACTAGACACACTTGATGTGTTATTTCAGAGGCAGCTGCTTCACCCTTTGGAAACTGAGCGTAATGGTATTTCCCTGTCTCATGCAGTTGAAGGTCAGGTATGCAGTCCGTCAGTGACTGAATGATGCTCAAATTTTCACTGACAAAAGCCTTCAGCAGAATAATATCGCTAAATGTTTGGGTTTTTTTCCGCCATCTTCTTAGATCCTGTATACCATGTTTATAGGAGGTGTCTGCCCATGCCTACTAAGATACAATTTTAACCTGCTACTACATACAATGAAGTAAGCCTTCAGATTAATAATTATAATTACTAAAAGAACAGTAATTAATTTTGTCACTTTAAGCAAAACAGTCTTTGTTTTTACAGAAAGGTGCTTCTTTCTCTTTTTTATACTCTTTAAAAAAAAAAAAGGCATTCCTTTGATAGACATCTCTTTGAAACAAGCAGCTTAAACTTGCAAATCTATTTAGTGAGAAAGAACCTTATAGCTGTTATATATTGGTTCTATTATGCTTTTAAAAGGGTTGAAACAGATTATCATTTGCCTATGTTATTACTAATTACCAAAAAGCACTAAGTTGGAAATAAGGAATGTCTGCAATCTGATAACCAATAAGAAAAACAGGAACCTGGAAGAAAATTATTTGGGAGTCCAGCCTAAGGGAAAATACTGTAACATAAAAGATGCATCAGCAAAACTGGCAGCAATTCAGTTACAGGACAGCCTTTTAAAGGTATCACAGGAGAAGGTGTGATATCATTTAGACAACAGAACACAGCTGTCTGGAAAAACGATGAAAGCAAGAAGATTTTAGAAACTAATTCAAGTGGAAAAGAGAAAACAAAAAGAAGAAACATTGGAGAATAAAGCTACAAAACCCCCCCATTAAATGGCAAAATAAAATTGCACAATATGTCAATTTCCTTTCCTACAAAACCCCCCCATTAAATGGCAAAATAAAACTGCACAATATGTCAATTTCCTTTCCTCAGGTGATACAAAAGAGGTTAACATTGCTTAATAAAGCAAAGGGACTGCTTTGAGGTTTGGGTTTGGGTTTTTTTTTAATGTAGAAAAATATTGTTCTATATTGGAGTTGAATCTAACAGAGGAGATTTTTTGGCCAACCAGCTACTGTCCTTTGTGAAGAGAAAATTATTCCTGTTTCTTAAAACCAAAATAAGACTATAAAATGCTTTTATACCAGATAAAAGTTAGAAGTGGAATTGAATTATTTTATTTCTTATTTACTCATATTGTTTGACTTCTATTTTTAATGCAAATGGAATGACACGTCACTCTGAAGTCCTCAAGCATTCAAAGTCTACCTACTTTGTTAGAGACATTGAAGATACACTTATAGTTTGTCATATATTGTGATTATACAAGATTTCTCAACACAGACATACATTAAAAACCAAAACACAGTTAAATCATTGCCATTGGTGGTACAGAAGGCTTATCAGATTTGTGATAAGTTTTTTTAATAGGATTAGCCCATATAAACTATAGCAGCGTCAGCACTAGCATAGACTGGTCTACACTAGGTGGTTCATGTGCCTAACTAGATTGATACGTACTCCAACAACTCTGAAGGCACAATATACTATACAGGGAGCAAATTGAGTGACCATATTACAAAATGACATTTGGTTTATTGGCCATCATGGATCACGCTGAAGAAAATGAAATTAAGTTTACATTAATTACTTCCTATTTAAAGGGAAAAAAAATCATAATACTGGGACACTGTTTAATATGTATATTTGCTTCAACACAGCAATGATGTAGTGAGATTACAGATCATCATTATTTCTCTTAGGAATAATTTATACATGAAAAGAACTCAAGGTGATTATGTATTTTCAGATGACATCTGTACATTGGGAATACTTCAAGAACAATAATTCTGGGCGAGTTAAGAAGTAGAGGGCAACTAACTTCTAAATGACAGGTATTACATCTGGATACATCTATATCAAGTGGAAATTGAGATAAAAAAGCATATTTATTAGACGAGAGAGAGGGCAGGAAACAGAACTTGGTATTTTTCCTTTTCACCCCATTTAAACTAACTCCACGGGTAATCACTGTTGCTCTTTCAATTCTAGAGTCCTCAGTTTTTCCTTCAAGTACCGTGATTTGTCAGCCTTGTATCTTTTCCTTTCATCATGTTTTTCTAGAATTTGTGCAATGCTGACTTCTGTCTAACTCATGGCAGGCTTAGATATACCATAAGGTGAAATGAAACAGAAACAAAGAACATGCATGTTAATAAGGCTCTTAAGACACCAGGTGAGGACAGAAATATTTTTAAAATGAACTGCGATGGTAGAAAAAGAACATTTTCTTTCCCTTCAAATATTCTATTATAATTATCCTCTGGAACTTGCCGTCAAACACTATCTTTGAAATACCTTGGCTATTGAATCTTCTAAAAGCTGAGGCACTTACTCTGAATCTGGAGACACTGATAATCACAGAGGCTGAAACTGAGCCACTATAATGCTTTCTTCAACTCCCAGGGAAGAGGACATCAATTGCAATGATAATTGAAAGTCTTATTTTTGAATAAGCAGTTAAGTACTTCCTTGGTTCAAATTGACTTTGATTGCTGTTAAGTGAATTCATAAATGTCCTTAAACAGGAATGATTCACTGAACTGAAGCCCAGAAGAAGCACAATGTTGACACTGATAATGCCAAAGCAAAAAAACACATTGTTTGGTAATTTATGACAAATTATTTGTAGGTCACCAAAGATGACAAACTAGAGCCAAGCTTTCTTGATTCTCCAGTTCACATTTTAGATACATTTTCACTCACCAAGATAATTTGGGATGATTTTTTTATGCTACTGAAAAATTAACTTGAACATTTTATTTTCATCATTTTTCTTTTGAAAGAAGCATATTATAAAATCGCAGCAAATTCAGCTCAAAGAGAATCCAGAGGTGAAGAAGAAACATCTCTTATCCAGATTGAATTGTTAAGAGAGGAATTTAACCCTCATGAAGACACAGGCTAGTAGCTTCACCCTGACAACCCCGAAGTGTGACAGATAAGCAGTGGCCAAGAAGATAATAATGCATAGTGAAGAATGTGAGAGCAGACGCTTCAGCCTCCATTTGAACATAAAGTCTTTTTGCAACCATGTAGACTAAGTTAATATCTTATATTGTCTTGGTTAAAATAGTACAGGTAATAGCATGGCATGACTGTAGTTAGGAGAAGAAATAAAATAAAGATGAGGAGGAACTTGGATACTATGGTAACAGAGGTCTGACAGCTACCTAAGATAAGATAATACAGAAATATTGGCTGGCAGAAATAAAAACAGCAATAATATCTAGTATGATTAAGAAGAAAAAAGCTCAAGATGTTGTAGTGCCAAATACAAATACACTTCAAGGGTGCTATCTGGGCAATCATCTTCGCATTTACATACCTTTCCAACCTTGCTCTTACCTACAATTGTTACTAATTATTTGTGCCAGAGGGATACAAAACCCAAGCAAATATTGTGTAAAGCATGGGGTAGCCAAAGTATGCCATTTGGAGTAGACACAACAACAGGTTACTGTGAAGGAACCAAGGAAAAAAGAGATCAAGAGCGTTGAGAAGGTGGCCAGCAGCACAGCTGGGGAACAAGTGTCAGGGCAGGAGGAGGTAAGGGAAGGGAAGGCAAGGCAAGGCAAGGCAAGGCAAAAGGAGGGATAAGGAAAAAACAGGGGGAAGAAAAGGGAAGAGGGGGAAGGAGGGAGAGGAGAGGGGAGGGAAGGCAATTTCTCATGGCCAACTAGTTCCTGAGCAACTGTCCCTCCCAAAGGCCCACCCAACTCTTCATAGTTACACACTGTGCATGACAGCGCAACGCTTGGAATATCCTGTTGGTCAGATTGGGTCAGTTGTCTGTGGTGACCGGCAGAGAGCAACACGCAATTCAATATGAATTGTAGGTTAAGCCATTTATTAGGTGAAATCACACAGATTATATACCTTTTTTACTACCAACGTGGTAAGCTAAAAAACTGCTAATTGGTTACACACACTGTTCACACCATATTGATTGGTTAGTAATTATAACAAGCTCTGATAAACCTATCTTATAGCTAAACATCTTTAGTTTACCTTTAATACCTATCTACACACCTGCTGTTTTGACCATCTTGTTAGGGTTGGCTCCTAATATGTTCTGTTACTCCCAAACACCTTCCCATAACTGCTTCTTGGTTTAGGGTGGCCTGTACCCCTATCAGCAAGGCCGCTGTGTTTTGAGAATGTGATTATTAAGATCCTCTCTGCATGAGTAACTTTTCCTGTCTCATGGGAAGAGAAGAATATTGTCAGGGCTTATGTCTTGGGAGAAGAGAGCTAGGCTGCTGGCAGGCCGGCTGTCTTCCCAACAGTTGTCCTGTCTGTGTTTCCTCCCAGATTTTTTTATATTTCCAGCCTTCTCAGTCAGTAAAGCATGAGAAACTGAGCAGTTCTTGACTTAATGTAAGCACTACTACTTTGTAACAACCAAAACATCTGGGTATTAGCAACTTTATTCTCATCCTAAATCCAAACCACAGCATTATATTAGCTACTACAAAGAAAACTAACTCTATCCCAGCTGAAACCAGGAGATTCCTGAGTCTTTGCTTTGACTACATTGATCATATTTGCTTTTGAGGTATTATTGAACTATAAAGTGATATTTAGTGTTACAAGCAGGTTTTGAGAAGAAAATCAAAACACCTCAGGTAAGTGGTTTCTGGTGGCTTAAGGTGTCAGGAGGATTCAGTTCTGCATACTTTTCCATTTGTTTTAAATCCTCTAATATTATGGGAAAACAGTCTACTAGCCTCATTACTACAGAAGAGAAGTTTTATTAACTTGGATTAAAGTTGTTATGATATCTGAACATGAAGAATGAAGTGGTGATTGCATTAACAATTCTCAGTTGGTTAGAAGTGGTGGATTATGGTTATAAATCTTGGCTTTGATTATATCTGCATAGTAAAGTGCAAGGGAGTCTACAGCATTCTGAACATCTGAAATGGGGATCCTTTCATGAAGAAAGAATTAGTCGTAAAAAGTCCAAGCTCATAAACTAGTGGCATTTACATGCCAATGGCATTTATATGCCAATGGCATTTATATGCCAGTGGCACTTATAAGCCAGATATATTAAAGCCTTTGGAAACCTAGAGGTTCAGGGAGACACTGAGACACTTATATAGATGCCAAACAACCCCTTAAGTAACTGTTTTCCCTTTATTTCAATGGAGGGTAGTCACCTAATTGGTTTTGAAAACAAATACACTCATTCTCCTCCCTGTTCCTGAAGACCTTCCCCTCTCTCAAAAAGACAGCCTTTAAAAATGTGCTCCCTTGAGCTTCTGGTACCATTGGAGGAAGAGGCTGGCAGACTTGCAGATAATTTTTCCTTTCCTAGGTGTTCATGGGAAGCTGTGCTTTGACTCTGCAAATATATTCTCATTTTCTTCCTTTAATAAGCATGCTCACATGGATTTAACGGTAGTAAGAACAAAAGGGAAACTGACAAATATATCTATTTTAAAATGTTCTTGGAGTATATAAAACCAATTTAGTTGCTTCTGCATATAACAGAAACTGGCTTTATGTACTGTGAGCATGGAAGCCATGAACTGAGCTCTAAACTTGGCTTAGAGCTGTGTTTTGCCTAGTGATCAGCGCAGTAAACAAGATAACTCAGTCCATTCCCTGTACCTCCTATCCCAAACAACAGAGGATTTAAGTTGCTATGCTTCTTGAAAGGGCATATAACACTTTAAATCTGGTTATTGGGGAAACAGCATCTTTACCTACAGATGGTAAGAAAAATGTTGCCTAAGACTACTTTGAGACAAGGACTCTAATTCTGCTTGCCAAGCATTAAGGTAGAGGACTTTACCAACATACTTGGTATAGTTGTGTTGTCAATGTAGAAAACTGTCCCCGGAGAACTGGTTTATGATACTGCTGTGATCATGGATGATTTGTTTGTCTTCATGCTCTGCACATCTGTGCATTATCTGCCATCAGGCCTGTGGCTGGAAGGAAAACCTTAAGCATCTTCTCAGTACTGCAGATGTGGATTGTAAAATGCCAATTATTTTAAGGACAAGGAAGTTAACTGTTCTCAGTGATTCAGAGGCAGACTGTTACTGCAGTTCATGGAAAGTCAGCTCTGTTTCCATTAACACTGACACAGAAGAGAGATGCTTCACTGGAATTCAAAAGAACTGACAACTCTTCACTAGAAGCAACACATAGAAAAGACACATCTAAATCCAAATTAATTTAAGCCTGTCTTCATTTCAGTGATATTCAGTTCAAGACTAAAAGATGCATTTCCTAGGTCAATCAGTATTCTAATTCAATGATTGTCTAGCAAATTTTTTTGTATAGACTACCTTGTTTATTTTTTAAACATAGCTGAATTGATAGGCAATTTGGCTACTTTTCAGAACCTCATAGATTAAGTAACTACAGATGCATATTTCAGTCAACATTATAAGTACCTTCTCTTTTTTTTTTAAGGGACATTTGAAAATCATCTATTTCCACCACCCTGCCATGGGCAGGGATACCCTCCACTAGCCCAGGTTGTCCAAAGCCCCATCCAACCTGGTCTTAAACACTGCCAGGCAGAGGGCATCCAAAATTTCTCTGGTAAAAAAAAAATAATTCTTTATGTCCTCTCTAAATGTACCCCCGTTCAGTTTAAAACTATTGCCCTTTGTCCTGTCAGATTTTTTGTAAGCCTTGTTTATATATTGGAAGGCTGCTATAAGGTCTCTCCAAAACCTTCTCTTCTTCAGGCTAAACAAGCCCAACTTTCTTGGCCTATCATTGTAGGAGAGGTGCTCAGGCCTTCTGATCATTATTATGGCCCTCCTCTAGACTCTCTTCAACAGCTCCATGCCTTTCTTGTACTTGGGCCCCAGAACTAGATGTAGGTAGGGTCTCATGAGAGCAGAGTAGAGGTGGAGAATGAACTCCCTTGAGCTGCTTGTCACACTTCCTTTTGCACAGCCTAGGATATGATTGCTTTTCTGGGTTGTAAGCACACTGCTGGCTGTGTAGTAAATTCAGGAGGACCAACAAAATTAAGCAAGCAATAATACATTTTTAAAACAGGATTTTCTCATTTAAGTTATCTCAATGGCACTTATAACACTAACTGATGTTAAGAGTAGCTGATATATGCCAGTTTCAGTTAGACATGATTTGGCGTTACTGCTGAAGGATATGGGAAATAAGATATTTTTATACTTATTTTCAGAGAAATAATGAAGGAAAGAGTAACAGAAGGCTAACCAGGGAAGATGCTACTAAGCATGGGTTAATACCACCACATCAAAGAGTTAAAACTGGTTGCCAATTAACATCCAAAGAGATAAAGGCAATTAGGAAAACTATGAAGTGAGCTGCATTACATGTTAGCTTGTTTTACAGTAGGAAGATAGTCACAATTGGAGACACTTCTGCACTACATAAAGTATTTTCTGATTACTAATTCTCATTAATGACAGAGCATGACTCATTACTCTATGTTCTTAACAAAGTAGCAGTCAGAAGTCTCCTTCATCCTTGGCTCGGAGGTTACTTTGGTTGCAAGATGCATAAAAACTGAGGGCTGCCCACAGTAGAGAGATTTTCTTCCCATTAATTACACTTTCAAGAAAAGTAGAGAATGTTTTAAAATGTTGATGAAATAGACTATCAAATATTGAAACAATTAGTAATCAAACTACTAAAGAATAAAATGCTTAATTTGAACCAGTATTGAAGGCTTGGATGCTTATCTTAAGTTTACTTATTCTCATGTAAATTTTCTGCTTCTGCAAATTTCCTGAAATTTCAAGGAATTCAACTTCATAAGGAATTTATTTTGATTCTTAACTGTTCTCCAGCTTGTGATTAAATCATAATACAAGGAACATGCATGTGGCGGCTCCTGAATAAAACTCTCCAATACCAGTAAAGAACTGCAGAAAACTGAGGCCTTCACTGAAAAATGCACCAAAGCACATACCATATGAAGTTATCCACGCTGCAAAACTGTAAATTAGGTTAATTCACACTTGGCTGTTAACTGTTTATTTGCACCAAGACGTCTTTGTTTAAATTTTATTTTCCATATTCATATTTTATATGAATTTTTAATAGAAAATGTAGGTAACCTTCTATATGTTTCAAGAATGAACCTAAACGAGTGAATATAACTGGAACAGAATTAACATTAATGGAATTTGTACTCCTTTTAACTCTGAAAAAAATCAGTTTCCAACAGACATTGCTATGCTGGCCAGTTCAGGGTATTGAGTACACTGCCATCCTTGAAAAGTCTTTTTTGGACATAAATCTCCTTCAGAACACTTTCAACTACTGTATGGTAAGTAAGATGTTCCTATCCATTCAGGCTGCAAAGAGGATGCAGAACTTTATTTGCATGCAAAGTACTGCGGGCTTATAAATTTATTGACAAGGAGAAGTGGAGATGGAAAACTAGAAATCAGCTGTGCAGCTTGCTAGGACAATCAGAGAAGACTCTAGGTGATTTTGCTTGAGCTAGTTAATCAGTCCTATAGTCACCCTGCTGAACAGTTAATCACAAATACATACCGACTTCTTACTGCAAACCTCCACAATTAACTTCTTAATGATCTGAGAAAAGGTTTTGTAGATCAATTCTTGAAACAAGCTGCTTAACCACAGATTCCACTATGTGTTCCAGTCTCTATAACAGCAAAGTCCCAAGGAAGACTCAGAAAGTTACCATTTATGCTGAAGGAGCAGAAAATAGAGAGTGCCCCTGTTTTACTGCACAGAGCTACAGCCTGAGGAATGGCAGGATCATCAGTTTTGGAAAGAGGTTACTTGGAGATGGTACCGTGGAAAGGATATGTGCATTTACAGAGATTTCATTCACAGTAACTGAGCATGGCATTGAGTGAGAAAATCCATCTTCCACTTTTTCATTAAGGTCCTTACAAGGACTTGTACATACCAGTAACAATGAATCTATGGAGCCTTGGAAATTAGGGTTGGCAGAAAGTGATAAAAAGGAACATGGTGATTACTACATGAATAGTGAGCAAAGCCCAAGGAAATTACAGTGCCATTTATAGCCTTTAGTTAGACACTCAGTCACTTGCAGTACTTGGGAAAAGATATTGATTCTGCACTAGCGTAGGGGATTACTGATAACAGTAGCATGGATCTACACAAAATCTAACAGGCCAACCACTCCCTGAAATTCCTATCAGTGTAAATCCTCCTTTCTAAATCCTCTCAGGACATGTGATCTACTAGACAATCTGACTCACCGTGGGATGTTTTATACTTGAATTCAGAACAGATTGTGTGATTTGAGAAATGACCACAGCAAAATGACACTGCTAGAGGAACAGATACACAATTTCCAAGCACACTTGCTTTGAAACTGTCCTGTAGAAGCCAGAATCCTGTCTTTTTAGCTCAGCATTAATCCATGAATTTTTACAGTTGCTAAAGACTGCAATGTTCTGGAACTGCATTTATTTACTCACTCCTGCTTAATGAGCTCTCTTTTCTCTTTAAAACTGAACTCACGTCTCCAGATAAATAGAGGTAACACAATGTTGCAAGAATTTAGGTGTTAAATCATGAACAGTGCACAGAAAGATGGTGACTTTCTAGCAAAAAGGTTTTACAGAAAAGCTGACTACATATTAAAACTGTGTGAACACATATTAAAATAGTGAAGGAAGCCATCTAGGCTACCAGCTCCAGGCCAGCTATAATGAATGAATTAGGGAGACAGAAAGAAGTTACTTCGGAAAGCAAAGCATAGCCATTGCTGTCAGTCAACCACATGTGGAACAAGACAGAAGCTTGTCACTAACTACCATGAGTAACAGGAACAGAGATTAGGAAGAAGAGAGATTCAAGTGAAGGAGAAACACTCATGAAATGAAGAAAGCAGGGAGGGATCATGATGGGTAAAAAATGTCTGGAGAAAAGAGCATCAAGCAAGGCTAAGGTGTCTGGAAGATACAAGCATTTGGGGCTAGGTGAAGGCTGAGGTTAGAAAAGACCCTGAGAGCAGACAGACAGACTAAGTAGAAGGAGTGGGAAAAAAGAAAGAACGAACAACCTGATTCCCTAGAAGAAATTGCAGAAGCTTCACTCAAAGTATACAATTTACTGATGTCTAACTTTTTTTTTTTTTTTTTCATGCCCAACTATGATTATTCCAACCAGAAGATGAATGTGGTCACATTTGGGTAGCCTGGAGTACGAGTTATTTCTCTTAAAGTACACCTCACAGAAGACCGAGACACAAGCACTGCTAGAGAGGTGTTTAAAATCTGCATAATAACTCAAGATAATTGTCCAGCTAGGAACACAGACCATACAAGAACTGGAATTCAGGTACTAAATAGCTGTCCATGGACCCTTTGCAAAACATCACATCAAGGAGGATATTAGCCCTCAAAGACCCACCTTACAACACTCTGCTAAAATAGATTCAGGCCATCACAAACTACTATTGTTCTGAAAATTGAAAAGAAAAAAAATAAATTAAAAAATCTAACTTACATCACCTCTGTGAGCTTTATACCCTATGGGAAGAATTTATGGTGCATTACTTTCTAGAACTATATTAAAATAAGTACCAATAAACTACAAGAACAGTGTGAAAAATGAATAACCTCACCTACCTGCTTCAAGCACTTGAAACAGATTAAATAAAAAAGAACACTGCATCCATATATATCAGTATCTTAGAGTGTGGGCAGATAATCTATTACCAGGCAAAACATTCCTATAATTCTCTTGAGGGTGCTGTCCCTGCCACTACCTTCACATCTTATAATGCCATGAGTGCAAAAATAAATATTGACATTACCTGTAACATTTCTGTTCTGTGCTTTCATGACCTTCTGTACGTAGACTGAATACTTAGATAATTCTTTCTACTTGTGCTAAAACTTCTTTCGGAAAAAA
This sequence comes from Laterallus jamaicensis coturniculus, assembly GCA_022605575.1. Lineage (NCBI taxonomy): Eukaryota > Metazoa > Chordata > Aves > Gruiformes > Rallidae > Laterallus > Laterallus jamaicensis. The sequence continues at coordinate 4,057,679 of JAKCOX010000054.1, forward strand.
ACACTGCCATTAATGTGCAGCAAATAACATTTATTCCCCAATGAAATGCTAATGAACAGAAGAATTCAGAGAAATAGTAATAATTAAATTAAAAACCAAACTAAACTGAAAAGAACAAGAACAACAAAAAATGAATTCAGTAAGTAAAAATTAACATGCAGAAAATGTTGCTGCTCAAAAGTGAAATGAAGTTCACAAAGTTTGTTTATATTGGCAGTCCTTACAGATGCAAGATGCTGAAACCAGAAAATGTACAGAAGGAATGCATATAGACACTTATACTCAGTGCATATAGACACCTTTCATAATGTCTTTAAAAAGCAGTAAAAATTGACTGTAAAATTATAAAACCAGCAATTATCATCCATCTCTTTTAGCACAATGAACAAAAAAATAAATGGATCAAAAAGGGACCAAAAAAAAGATACAAGATTTGAACTTAAAAATATAGTACTTCAATGATGTACTAATGTATTCACAGGCTATTTTTATTTCAAATTCTCAGCAAAACTTTTCATTATCAGAAAATTTGTTTTTCCCAGTTCTAGCAATTTTAATTGCAATTGTTACACCTCAAAATGAAAAAAAAATACTGAAGCAATGCGAATCAACAGTTTCCTCTCATCACTATGAGAATGCAGTATCTTGGAGAATGACCACATCCCTTTGGGTTATTTATGGTATGGCAGTTACCCCTCAATTCTGATGTTACTCATTTCCAAACTATATACCTATGACAAACGCAAGTGTAAAAAACCACAGCTGTCTCATGAAGAAAATCTACATAGAAACACACATATAGATACATACACTTGGAAACACATATGTATTGGCTGAATTTAAAATGGCATAAAATAAATTAATTGTCTGTCACAGGGTAGATCTGAAGAATCACAGAATCACAGAATCTTAGGGGTTGGAAGGGACCTCAAGAGATCATCGGGTCCAACCCCCTGCCAAAGCAGGCTTCCTAGCTTGTACTACACAAATAGGCGTCCAGACGGGTCTTGAATATCTCCAGAGAAGGAGACTCCACCACCTCCCTGGGCAGCCTATTCCAGGGCTCTGTCACCCTCACTGTGAAAACGTTCTTCCGCATGTTGGTGCGGAACTTCCTGTGCTCCAGCTTACAGCCATTGCGCCTTGTCCTGTCCCCACTGACCACTGAAAAGGGGCAGGCCAATTCCCCCTGCCACCCATGTCTAAGATATTTATAAACACTAATTAGGTCCCCCTCAGTCTTCTTTTCTCCAGACTGAACAGACCCAGCTCACTCAGCCTTTCCTCATAGGGGAGATGTTCCAGACCCCTAATCAACTTTATCGCCCTTCTCTGGACTCTCTCCAGAAGGTCTCTGTCTTTTTTATACCAGGGAGCCCAGAACTGGACACAGTATTCCAGGTGGGGCCTGACCAGGGCAGAGCAGAGGGGGAGGATCACTTCCTTCGACCTGCTGGCCACACTCTTCCTGATGCACCCCAGGATCCCATTGGCTCTCTTGGCCACCAGGGCACACTGCTGGCTCATAGCCAACCTGTCATCAACCAGGACCCCCAGGTCCTTCTCCACAGAGCTCTTCTCCAACAGGCCATACCCCAGCCTGTACTGATACAGTCAGTTATTCCTCCCCATGTGCAAGACTTTACACTTGCTTTTGTTGAATTTCATCTGGTTTCTCCCTGCCCAGCTCTCCAGTCTGTCCAGGTCTCGCTGGATGGCAGCGCAGTGTTCCTGCATGTCAGCCACTCCTCTCAGCTTTGTATTATCGGCGTACTTGCTGAGGGTGGATGCTATTCCCTCATCAAGGTCATTAATGAAGATATTAAACAGGACCGGACCCAACACCGAGCCCTGAGGAACACCACTAGTCACAGGCCTCCATTCAGATTCTACTCCACTGATCACGACCCTCTGAGCTCGGTCTGACAGCCAGTTCTCAACCCACCTCACTGTCCAATGAATGAATCATTTGAGACAACCAGGCATCTTTTCTACTGTTTCATAAATAACAGATAATTTAATGACACCCTTCTCCACTGGAAAGTTTTTTTTCTCAAAGTAACTTAGTTTTTATTAGTAGAACCAGGAATGTTGTTTTCAGCTCTGCCACTGCCTTTCACACATATCCTCTAGCACATCGTTACACTTTCCTTTGTGGCTCGGTTCATTGAACTGCAAAATGGTGTAACAATACCTGTGTTGCAGCTAATTGATACTCTCACATGGCAAGACAACCACAGATGAGAAGCATTATCTAGGAATGTCCTAGGTAGCCAGTTGCAAGTCAAGGTGCAGCAAGAGGTTTAAGGCTGCCTGACCTCATAAACATTAACTGTTACAGCCAAAGCCATCTAATTATATGATGATAGATTACAGGAAGGCACTTTTGAAAGAATATGCATCACGAACCACATACTTATCTTCTACTGGAAGATACACATGAAAACAAAGTAGATTTTACACTAACTGTGCTACAGATAATGTATGATATGAAGGGTAATAAATACCAGGACATAAGGCCACACTAGAGTGGCAGATAAGTTTGGGTAGTATTTGTGAACCTTTTTAACTAACTTATATTTACTTTAAATTACTTTTTCTCCCAGTTTCAAAGTGTCCTAAGCTAGAGCAGAGATATAATTAATGTCCTTAGATCTTTCCTACATTGCACAAAAAGCATGAGGAGTTTTATTGAATATTATACAGTCTACATGTTTTAAAGTGTATTTTTACCAAATAAAGCACAAATAGCAGATACTTGCACTCCTATATGTCCACCCAAGAAGCACACATTACTGCCACATTTATCTAGAATCATGGAATCATTTTGATTGGAAAAGACCCTTAAGATCATCAAGTCTAACCATTAACCTAACACTGCAAAGATCACCACTAAACTGTACTTAAGCACCATGCCTGCATTCTTTGGACACACTCCAGCACATCAATATCCTTATTATAATGAGGGGCCTAAAACTCATGATGTGACGTTGCCAGTGACAAGCGCAGGCAATGAACACTGCCCTAGTCCTGCTCGCCAAACTTCCTGACACAAGTGAAGATGCTGTTGGCTTCCTTGGACACCTGGGCACATTGCTGGCTCACGTTCAGCTGCTGCCAACAATACCACCATGTCCTTTTTCACCAGGCAGCTTTCCAACCACTCACTCCTCAGTATAAAACACTTGAAAGGAAAAGAAATTTCAGAATTAAAATCTTGCTTTAGTATTTTAATATTTCTGTTAATTTTCCTATAAAGTTTTTTGTGAGGTTTTATAAAAAACTAGAGTTGTAATGCAATTTGTGCAAACTGTCCAGCTACCTCTTTTGAGTTACCCAGGTGACTAGCTGTAAAAGTGAAAATTAATGTAGGAAGAAGGGTTCCATGTGTCATATATAAATCATAAAAAACACTGTAGTATCCATAAAAAGTAGCTGTTCTCCAATAAACAGGTTCTTTTAAGCTGTGCTTGTATTGATTTAAGACTAAATCAACAACATAGACTAAATGGAGTTTATCTCAGAACATTTTAATTCTGGGTATATGCACAGTATCATAAATTAAATAACTTCCCTGTTTTGTGAGGGAGATGTTGCGGTTTGGAAGGACAGTCAAGTCGGTCAGCACAGCACTGCAGGGCTGCAGGCTTCCCTCTATTTCTACTCAAGTACGCAAGACCTCTCTTAGGGTCTTTTCTGTTCCAGGACTCTTCCAGAGTTAGTCCTGGCTAGATCAGTTAAAGGATTAGGTAGAAAATACTACATTCTGACCTGTTCATTTTTTTACTCCTTAAATCTGACTCTACACCTTTGGAATGGAGACCTGAGACCTAACTAATGGACACTAATGTTGATTGGTTAGGTAACAGATCTGCCCTAAAAGATACCCAACCAACAAAACCCCCAAATTGAGGCAGTATAAATAAATTTAAAGAAAAAAGCATTTCATCTGAAGATAGTGCCTTGTAATGGAAAAAAGTTCCACATTTCCTGTGAAAGAATTTATTCCAAAGCCTTTAAGTAGTGGATTTCAATTTTTAATTTTTAGAAGTCCATTTAACATCAATGTTTAATGCATCTCAAAAATTTATATATTAATAGAGTTTAATAAAGAGAATTTGTCAAGTTATATTATACTCAAAATTCAGCATTCAAAAATTTAATATAACTTCCTCCTTAAGACCATTGTTAGACAGATGTAGTTCTAAACAAACAGTTCCTAAATCACAGAAGTATAGATTAATCACTCTGTGATTTAGTTTTAAGAATTTTCATTTTCATTTCTTTAAAGTAAATATTGCACTTTGGAGCTATTTAAATGAGTTATATTGATTTAACTCAGCAGTGACCTTCACAAGGATTTCTTTCAATGCCTTGAAATAATGAGATGAATCAGTGATTTGGGGATTCTTTAGTGCTGGATATTCCAATGATTTTTATTTTTTTTTTCATGATCTGATTTCACCTTTATGAACTTTTATTGTAATTTCCACTAAACTTGCTACTTTCTACTACATATAGATCTAGACCCAGGATGAATAACTGTTGAAGAAATTAAAAATTGTGAGATGACCTTTATTTTTTGTAATTGACTTTTCTCTACGGTGAAAGGAAATAAAGAGCTATAGTATCTTTTTCCATTAGATCTATATTGTCAGCACATAAAATACCATCACAGACTGGTGGGCTCAGGACTCTGGCCCATCTGTAGAAGCATTTCTAGTTCTAGGAGAAGAGCACGTTTGATCAAATTCGTATTTCCAACCATGTTCAGAAACCACTATTTTTTGAATGCTTTTTTTTTTTTAGGAGATACGTGAAAAATCATAGAAAATCTAATTTATTTCAAGGCTTTTATAGTAAATTTTCATTTAATTCGCTAAGTCAACGCATAATTTCAACAATATTTGTTCATCCTTCATTATCAGCAAAAGAAAACTATTGATACTGATCAAGGAATCTGGACTAACATATTCTTGTCTCAAGTAAATTCTTAAGGTCAGTGTTTCCTGATTATCAGGCTATGCTTTCAAGTATTCCAAGGAATATGTTTCTTTGATATTGCTTATTCCATTATTATTCTTTCCTCAAAATAAGTTTTCTTAATGTTGAAAAAAAAAAAGGAAAATACTTATCTCATTACAGCTTTTACAAGGAATACAGCCATCTGCAAGCTGAAGATATGCAGAAAACTAAAGTAACATAGTAGTGGTAGCTTTTATATGATTGGAGAAATTAACAAAACTGGTTCATGTCATGTGCAAAACACTTGCAGGAATGGGACAAAATCAGAAAATTTTAAAAACCCACAAAACCCAACAATTACTTTAGTGCATAATGGAACATGGAGATTAGGAACAATTTCAACAATGGTAAGAACCATTACTATCCAGCACAAATCCAAAGGAGTTCAGATGACTTTAAATATTAGCTCTGGCTTTGCGCTACAAACAGTACTGGGTGCAAACAGTACACCAGGATCTTAAATCAAAGTGTCCTGAATGTCTTTGATAAAAGAGAAGCAGGTTGAATTTGTGATTAAAGAACTACCGGCTAAATAGACAAATAAATGATTAATAATTTTTAATAAAAATAATATTAACAATAATAATAAAAATCCGTTTCCTAGGTGACATACTTATCAGGCATTTTGTCCTTTTAATAACAAGGTACTTACAAGCAATGTGGCAACTAGGCCTCAAAAATCCACTGCAGATAGGTCTAGGTCCTCAAGGGCAAACTATACAACTGACCATAAAATCAACATTGTTTTTATCAAGGTTATAATTATCATGATGAGTAGTGTAATAAAACCTAATTTTTCTAGTGGAGAGTCTCATTATCATAGTATTTACTTGGACAGATTCTGCAAAAAATTATGCAGCCATGGTTAAGCCCAATTCATATCAGGAATAATTCAATATGACAAGCTATAGATTAAAAATGTCAAGGATGAATTTATCAATGTATTATTGAAATGTGATGACATCCTTTCTTCTGCCAATCCTTAAAGAAAAAAGGAAAGATTTAAACAAAATTGATACAACTGTAAATTGATAGAAAAATAGTATAGTTTCCTACTAATGTATGGAATAGTGTAGCAGATGATATGCTGAGCCATTTTGATGCTTTTGATGTTACTGATTCCTGTGCTCCCACTCCTTTGTTACTTTCGTATTGATCTTATATGTGGTTTCAGAAGGAAGGAGGGAAGGAGGAGGGGAAGAGGAGGGGGAGGAGAGGGGAAGAGGAGGGGGAAGGGAAGAGGAGGGGGAAGGGGAAGGGGAAGGGGAAGGGGAAGGGGAAGGGGAAGGGGAAGGGGAAGGGGAAGGGGAAGGGGAAGGGGAAGGGGAAGGGGAAGGGGAAGGGGAAGGGGAAGGGGAAGGGGAAGGGGAAGGGGAAGGGGAGGGAAGGGAATTCCCCAAGAAAAAAAAGCAAGAAAGGTTCAAGCTGAAATTTTCAGATGACCTAACCAGTCCTCAGGGAGTTTTCCTTCTCTGATTGCATTGCTGATGTAATATCCCTGCTGTAAAGAGAACATGCTGAGCATACAGTTAGCATTATAACATGTTCAATTTGGTAATTAGATTGTTCCCAGATGTGCTGGCATTCTCATTGCATTTCTCATATTGTTCTTCTATTTGTCTCCTGAAGTTTGTAATGCAGCACATACCATTGCAGTAAAGTCCCTTCTAACCAAAACTGTAAGATTTATTGCTTCCAAGAAATAGAGAAGATTGTCTGCTGATTCTAAAACACAGACAGACATATAGTCTTTGGTCATAATTATTAATAAAAATTTCAGCAATGTCTTTATTTATACTAATTCAAATGGACTTGCAGGACAGTATTTGAAACTGTTCCAATAAGAAACAGCTGTGAAAGATCTTTTAAAACAGTTTACAAACAGTCTATAAACCTGGAGCTGTAGGTTGATACTTAATCATACACAACCATTCCCACGTGGCAATGATATGTTGATTGAAAATAGTTTAAAAAAAAAAATGAATATTTGTATAAATCTTGGAAGTATTGACTAGGTGACATCACTGCTGCTACATGATTTTGAAATTCATGTTTATTGACTGCTAACTGCACTTAGTATTTGCTTTCGAACACTTTCTGTGCATAGTTTGTTGCAGGAAGCCATGCACCAAAAATAACAGGCTTTGTCTTACAAAGTGTTAAAACTTTCTCATTCTGATCCAAGAAGGCTGGTAAGTACACAAAAGTGTTTATAAATTCAATTGGACTACCCATTTACTTTCTTGGAAGAAAAAACAACTAACAAAGAAAAAAAAAAGTAGTTTCTTAGTTGACAAAAAATACATCATCACTAAATTATTTTACATCATTGGTATATAATAACTAACAGGTGACTCTCTCTATACAGCATGTATATATTCTCTCTAGTTCTCAAGGGAAAATAATTAGAAGTCATGACTGTCCATAAAAGAGGACAGTTTTATAACAACAAACTCCTTCATATTGCTGGACCAGTATTTACACACCAGAAGTTATGCTCTTACTATGGTACTACAATGTAAGTTTTCAGACTAGTTGTCCTGGGTTCAGTTAGGATAGAGTTAATTTTCACCAGCAGGTGGGAAGGTACACAGCCAGGACAGGTGACCCAAACTAACCAGACGAGCTATTCCATACCATATGGTGTCATCCTAAGTACAAAAAGGGGTGCACAGTGGGGAAGGGGTACACAGCTTCAGGATGTGTGGTTTGGGGACAGTCAGGTTTTGGGATGACTCTGAGCTGTATGGCCAGAGTTGTGCAGTTTGGTGAGACTTGTCCATCACCAGTTTTGCATATTTTGCTATAAAGTCCTGTTGTTATTTCTCCCTCCCTGTACTGTCCCCGAAAACTGCCCTTATCCCAACCTCATCGTGGTGGGGAGTGAGCCAGTGGCTGTGTAGTGCTCAGTTGCCAGCTGGGGCTGAACCACAACTTTAGTCTGTAAGAAACATGCACTGGACTTTGTCATAATTAACTTACTGAGTTCTAGAGATTAGTGGACTTTTTGGGTGAACTGGATGTTGTCTATGTCTGTTTTTATAGATACTCTTCTAAACATTTCCAAATGCCTGACTCACTCTGGCTTCCTCCTACTCGAGCCTCTACGCCCATCAGCTGGAGGCAAGTCATAGAAACATAGAACCATAGACCAGACCCTCAGGTTGGAAGGAACCTCAAAAGACTATCTGGCCCAGCCTTTCACAGGAAAAGAAACCTGAATGAGATCTCTATTTTCCCAAATCTTATCTTTTCTAATGCTGAATAGTGACCCTTCAACAGTGTCATGGCATCTGAACTCATTCCATGAGGGCACAGAAATTTATTGTTCAGAATATTGATCATATAAAGCTTTCTAATCCAGAATTGTACGTTCTCATAATCAAACAAGGTCTGCCCAAAATTTACAGGGTGATTTCTTGATGCTTTTGGTGTCTTTAAACCTAATCTTTGAATAAATATTATTTGGGTTCTTGATGGAAATGGAAATGGAGAATAGAAACTTGATTGGTAGCCTTAGCTCTCAGAATTAGTAGAATAGGAACCATGCTTTCTTTCTCTATTCTACTGGATCCAAGTAATGGAGAGAAATAAAAGCCAACACTTGTTTCTAGCATAGTGAAGTCTGCATAGGAATGGCCTGGTGTGATCTGGTTTGGTGTAGTAAGGAAGATGAAAGGGGTCCATGAACCTGGAATTCCTTTGTGAGGGAAACATTAAGCAAGGGGGGAAAAAAAGACCAACTTAATAAAAAATGCAAAATAAACATATATTTATGTAAAGTTCATTGATGGAAACCTCCAGATTATAGCACATGTGAGATGAACAACCAAATTTGCTTTTACTAATTCAACTTTTTAAAGCAATTAAAAATATTAGGTATATATATTTATATATATTCACATCTGTTACGCAAACATTGAAGTATTTATCATCAGTACCAGCTTACTAGAGAAACATACACCCTTAGCAACCAAGAAGATCTTGTGTTTAATGAAACAGCACAATCTGTTACACATTTTACTGCAGAGCATCATTAATAAAATACCACTGCACTGGCCCTTCTGGGAACACAAGTCTGACAGCAGTAGTTAATTGCCTTCAAGAGGAACACAAGTAGCCTTACAGAGAGTGCAGCAACTTTTTCTGAAACCAAATGCGCTAGGCTGTAACAGGGTAAGGACTGAACAAGACACAGGCATCATTTCACTCTTTCACTGACCACCTTACCAGTTACTCTTCACCAAAGACATTTTAATGCATATTGTGTATCTTTCTTACCATTCTACTGTTGATACATTTATGCCAGAAACAGAATTCAGAGATAAAGATCATGGTTACCTAAACTTATCCTGCTGAACCTCTGTGCATTGATGTGTTTATGGACAGAGAAGTTTGAAATCCTAATAATAAAATCCAAAGTAAGGGGAAGCTTATTGCCCTTTAATGGATAAACAAAGATATAAAAAAGAAAGATGTACTTTCACAGCAAACATAATACACATTTCTTTCACAGTGTATATACCGCATTTACAGAAAGGGAACAAAATCCCACATTCAGGCTGACCTAAAATTGACATTACTTCTAAAACCAGCACAAGCAGGAGACAATTTAATAGGCTTTGGGACAAAGCAATTGAGACCAGTCAGTCTCAACTGACCTAACAGAACCTTATGAGGCATATGAACTTTTCTAGTGCTGACTCTTATTTCCAGAAATTTAGACGAGCAGAGTTTGTTCCAGTTAACTAGTTTCACAACGCTGTACCTAAGAAATGTATCTGTGGTTTTATAAAAATAAATTTTCATTTACACAAAGCAAAACACACCAGGAAACAGGTGCCCCATTTGAGCACAGAACTGGTCAAGTGGTGAATTCTTGCTGTGATTGCTACCATGTCCTACAGCCTATGAAATACCTAGTTATTTCTTCTATGAAGATTAACCTGGCATTGCTTTACTCATGCATAGTGTAATCACAACGTCACTATGAAGGACAGACCTTTGACATACTGTCCCTGTGTTTGTGCAAATCTAACAAGTGGAACACTCACCAGCTTCTGTGATGACGTGATTGGCAAGGTGTTTAGGGACAGCAGTGGATGTTGCATGCCTTGACTTCAAGCAGGCCTCGACATGATCACACATAGATTTGTGGACACAGGGAGATCTAGGCTAGGTATGGATATGAAGAGCTGAGGGAAAAGTGACTGGTTAATAGTAGCATCCCTCAGGGATCGCTAATGAGTCCAATATAGTTTAGTGCCTTCATCACCTGCGTGATGGGACAGAAGACACTGACAGCAAGCATCTGGGGGACATCAGGTTGAGGACAACGGACAGTGTACTGGAGGACAGCACTGTTAGTTTGAGAATTTTGGATAGGGTGGAGTAATGGCCTGAAGCAAACTTCATGGAGTTACCCAAAGCCTTGGGGTATCAGCCCTGCAGCAGGACAGGCTAGGGCTGACCAAGCAGAAGTAGTTCTGCGGAAAAGGCCTTAGGGGCAGTAGGTTCCCAGGAGGCAGCAGTTTACCTGGGCTGCAAAGCAGCCCTTACAACTGGGACTTCACCTGCACAGGTACATAGCAGGGTCAGGTGCTGATCCTGCCCCACTGCTTAGCATCTGTGAGCCCATGATGAGTGCAAGGTCCAGGTGTGAGCTCCTGGAATAGAACAGATTCCGATGTACACTAGTGAGTTCAGTGGATGGTCATCACGATGATCAGGGCTGGAGCAGGTGCATGAGAGATCTGGGTTTCTTCAGCACTAAGAAAGAGGTTAAACTGATATTCTGCTGTTGGCTACAACCACCTGATGAGTAATGGACAGGTGTAAAAAAGATGAAGCCAGAGTCTTCTCAGAAATTCATAGCGATAGGATGAGAGGCAACAAGCACCACTTGGAACCTGGGAAATTAGGGCTCAATATAATGGAAAATTCCTTTGATTACTATGAGGGTTGTCATACACCTGAACAGGATATCTGTGGAAGTTGTGGCATCTTCAAGCATGGAACCTTCAAACGCTGAACCTGCTTTGAGCAGGAGGGTGGGCTAGATGAGCTCCAGCAGCTACATCCAGTCTCATTTATTCTGCAATTATATTAAATCAGTAATTAGTTGGTAGTTTCTTTTGACCAGCTCAGTCCTGGGAATATGTAGAAAACGCAGCAGGGGTTTTTGCTGCTGTTCATGTGAATAGCACGTATCAAAGTATAGTCTTTTTTTTTAAATATTCATAAAGTACCCTCCTTCTACATAGAAAAGGATAAAATATCAAATACTCTTGCAACCTTACTCACCTTTCAGTTTTGTCTAATGTATTCAGGTATATTTGATGCCTGTTGTTAATGCCCTCTGCATGATTCATGCCAGAAAATGTGTTTGCTGTCCTTGTCAGAGTATTATGGATTTGGACCATGGTGTATCAAGGGCAGGACGGGTATTAAAAAATACGATGAAAATTATCAGCTGTCCACTTGTGTCTTTACACTATACTTCGCTAGTAAGAATATAACTCTTGTTTTCAGTCTATCTCTTAATATCATTTTTTGAGAGAACGAATGGCTTGCATGCTTCTATGACAGGCATGGTACATGATATCTGCACGAAAGTCATTCTGTGGAATCACTGTATTCTATTGAGTGTCTTCTCAAAGTCAAAAAACCCCAAAGACCCAAGCTATTACAAAGTGCTTGCAAAGATGACTGACTTATTTCAGCAGTACGTACCTTAGGTTCTACTTCAGCAGATGTTACTGAAAGATACCATTACCAGATCTCCTTCACCAATGTCACTGTAGATATGACAGGAAAAAGAAGAGCATGTGTATCTCTTATCAGTTCACAGCGAATGGTGCACAGTACTTCAGAAATTCTCCTTTGTGCTTCATCAGTGTGTGCCAGTTAATGTGGGCAGAGAGAAAAAAGGAGTCGGCTTTGAGAAAGCTTAAGTGGGTAACAAATGTGACTCACATACGACTAGCCCTTCTTATGCCAGTAGTTCCAAAGTTCCAAATCCCTTGATATTCATAGAATGAAAACTCAAATAAAGTAAAATGACATAATCACCAGCAGAGCCATCCGTCAGCTAAATCCTACTTTCATCAGTTTTATTATAACACCATATAGTATTTTAAATGGGTTTATACTGTCCAACTACTTTCTTAAGTTTTCAGCTAATATCGATTATGCTGTCATTAATGACCCAGAGTCCTTGATTACTTATTTATTTCTAGAAAAGAAAAATGGGAAGATGACCAGAAGAACACATTAGGACCAGAAAGTCTGCTGTTTACTTGATCGTGTTACTTCTGTTGGCTTGAAGACTCTATGTGGAGCAAGGAAGGATACTCTATTATTGATTAGCACAAATATATACCCAAAGCCCTTTGCTCTTATGTTCTGTATTCCATACAAACCAAATGCCAGATTGTTCATTATATTTGTTTAGCAAAAGCATACTGCTCACAACTTTGCGTTGCAAAAATAAGCTTAACCTTTCCCTTCTCTATGTTCTTCACTGTATCACCCTCCCTCTTCTCCTGACTTCGTCTCTTAGATATCTGAAAAGATTTAATTAACATTTTTAATGGTCTCATGAGAGACAATGAAACTCAACCATCCATCAACATTCTTCTTTCAGTCTTCGTGGGAAAAGAGGACAGCGATATACAGAGAGATCTCTGTGAGTTAACTCTTGCTTTCCAGATTAATACACTAAGATCCAAAAGAAAGCCCCGCTAATCTAAGAAGTGCACTGCAGCAAAGGAATTATAGGAAATGAGAAACAGACAATGTATACTCACAGAAGTTAACCAAGCTGGCCTGATCTCTGCTGAAAGTATAGCCATTGCTATGCAGAGTTCAGCACAAGACATCAATTATTTTTGTAAGGGTTCTGCAACTTGCTCTGTTCTCTGTACAGTTACACACACATGCACCAGATGTTTCAAAGTCTTCATAAATTCATAATTGGAATGGTAAAACTACTGTATGTCCACATCCTGAGATCAGACTTCTTAAAATGCTGGGCATATCTTCAACAGATAGAAGGCCAATACAGCTGACACAGTTTTGATATTCTAACTCTGCTGCAATATATTTTTGACACATATATGTTTTTAATAAAACATATTGTCTTGGGAAGACACTTCACTTCAAAGAGACCATTTGAATCAGAGCTTAGATGGATGTTTGGTGTATTCACTCTACACAAGAAATCAGTTGCATGCTAATAATTTCAAAAAAGAATGCAGCGCTTGCTTATTGTCTGCCATTGCATTGTCTAAACTTCAAGACTCAGACATACTTGTTAGTGTAAATTCCTATATCATGAGAGATTTTGAGCACCAGGCCATTTTGCCTTTTAACAGTGATGACGACATTTAGACTTGTACTATGATCAAACTAAACTCATGTGAAACTGGCATAGTCTCCCATTCGATTTGAGAGTACTTAGTTTCAACAGTGCGCATTGCTTTTGAGGCTCCTGAGGTTATATTTTTTCTGTAGTTGGGCTTATACAATGTAATCACAGAAGTTGGAAGGCACCTACAAGGGTCACTGAGTCAAACTTCCTGCTCCCCACAGGACTACCTAAAACTGATCCATATGGCTAACATTGTCATCCAGACACTCCTTGAACTCTGACAGACTTGGTGTTGAGTCCACTGCCCTGGGGAGCTTGTACCAGTGACTGACCACCCCCTCAGCAAGAAATTTTTTCTTAATGGCCCCTGACACTGCTCCATGCACCTACCCTTCCACTGACCACCTTGAGAAATATGTAGATTTCTATGAGGTCACACCTCAATATTCCCTTCTCCAGGCTGAACAAACTGTGAACTCAGCTGCTTTTTGCTAAGTCTTGCCTTCGAGGCCTTTCACCATCTTGGTCACCTTCCTCTGCACACTCTCTAATAGTCTGATGTCCTTCTTATTCTGAGGCAGCTAAAACTGCAGTTAGGATTCAAGGTGAGGCTGAAACACTGTGGTGGGAGAATCACTTCCCTCAGCAAGCTAGCTGGGATGTTCTGGATACACCCCAGAACTTGCATGATCCTTTTGGCTGCCAGGATCCACTGTTGACTCATATTCAAACTGCCATAAAACCAAACCCACAGATCTCTTTCCATGAGGCTGCTCTACAGCATCTTGTGTCCCATTGAGCACCAATTCTGCATAACAAGGATTGCTCTGTCCCAGGTGGAGAATCCAACACTTGCTTTTGTTAATATTCATACCATTGTTGATAGCCCAGCTCTGTAGCCTATACAGTTCTGTCTGTCAGGTCTGATTCTCAAGGGAATACGTAACTCCTAGTTTACTACTGTCCGGAAACTCAACATACATTTCATTCCTCTGTCCAGATCATGGAGTATTATGTCCAGTTCTGGACTCCCTGGTATAAAAAAGACAGGGATCTCCTAGAGAAAGTCCAGCGGAGGGTCCAGATCATGGAGTATTATGTCCAGTTCTGGACTCCCTGGTATAAAAAAGACAGGGATCTCCTAGAGAAAGCCCAGCGGAGGGTCACAAAGATGATTAAGGGCCTGGAGCATCTCCCCTACATGGAAAGGCTGAATGAACTGGGGCTTTTCAGCCTTGAGAAAAGAAGATTGAGAGGAGATCTTATTAATGTTTATAAATATCTGAAGTGTGGGAGACAAAGAAATAGCCAGCCTCTTTTCAGCTGTCTGTGGAGACAGAACTAGGGGCAATGGCTCCAATTTGGAACATAGGAAATTCTGCACCAACATGTGGAAGAACTTTTTCACAGAAAGGATGACAGAGTCCTGGGACAGGCTGCCCTGGTCCCTTCCAACCCCTATGGTTCTGTGATCATTTATAAAAACATTAATGATCACTGACCCAAAAAGTGAACCCTGGGGAACGCTGCTGGTGACTTTCACAAGCCTGATACAGCTTCATTTACTGTAACTCGCTGAGCACAATGCATCAACTAATTGGTCATCTAACGTATAATGGACTTCTCTAGCCATGTGTTAGACACCTCTTCCAGAAGGATACTGCCAGGGACAATTGCAAAACATTTGCACCACCCTTACTGGATTCACTTGGCCATCTGGATGGGTGACTTTGACATAAACAGAAATTAAGTTAGTTGAGCAGGACATTCTCTCCATGAGCCTGTGCTGGGTATGACCATATACATGTAGAAGAATACTTGCTATACTTTTATTCTATGCAACACTTCTCATACCAGAGGTATGATTATCACATTTGCCAGTGGATATTTAATTTCTCTTATGCTGAAAATACTCTATAATTCTTTGTAATAGAGATTGTATTACAAGAGACAATCATACAATGAGCTAAAGAGCAAATATTGAAAAAGCCTGTGGACTCATAGATTCACAAATTTGTAGGGGTTGGAAGGGACCTCTAGAGATCAGGATTACCTAGAGCATGTTGCATAGGACAGCATCCAGACGGGTCTTGAATTTCTCCAGAGAAGGAGACTCCACAACCTCTCTGGGAAGCCTGTCCCAGTGCTTGGTCACCCTTACAATAAAGTTTTTTCTTATATGGAGATGGAACTTCCTGTGTTCCATCTGTTCCATGTGTTCCAGTTTGTGCCCTTTGTGTCTTGTGCTGTCACTGAGCACCAGAAAAACCAAAGAAATAAAAAAGAAATTATTCATCATTGTTACACATGAGGCAGCTATGCCATGGACTTTGCAACATTTTTACTGCTAAGAAGAAATTAGAATATTAAAAAGTTGATTATGAATTGGCAAAAGGCACATTAACATTTTGAAATCTTAGAGCATTTTTTTAAATCCTTTTGAGCTCAGGAGCCTCTTGCAATATATATATATATTTAAAAGCTTTTCTTGCCATCGTGTGTATACATGACTTAGAAGTGTAATTCAGTTTCTTCTGTGGAAACCATGAGAAATGCGAATTGCTAAGTATTCAGGATGTGTCTTGCTGGTAGGAAAATACAGTAAATAATCAAGATATTTCCTAATAACACCATATGCACACTTTCAGTGCTAGCACAGCAGCAGAGTCTTACTTCCAAGAAATTTTGCAAATCCCAGATTTCTTAGATCTGTTTCAGAACTGGTTAAAGGGAATCTAGGATAAAGGAAACTTAAAGTTTGTTCACTGACATATCCCAAATATCTAGAGGCTACATTCAAAGACAGTGAATGTCTTTATTTTGGTAAAGATAATAAATACAAAATTTGGTGGTAAAAGTTTTATCATGACTGATTCTTCCCCCTCTGTGACTTTGAAAAGCTAACTGACCCAAACTGACCACAGTGATATCCCACGCTATATGGTGTCACGATGAGCATATAGAGATGGAGGAAGAAGAAGGAAAGAAAGAGGAATGTTTGGAGTGATGGCATTTGTCTTCCCAAGGACCATTACATGCATTTGAGTCCTGCTTTCATGGGGATGGTTTGACTCCTGCCTGTTTATGGGAAGTATAGAATAAATTCCTGGTTTTGCCTTGCTTGCGCATATGGCTTTCAGTTTACGTATTAAACCTTTTACCTGAAGTCATGAGAGTTCTCACTTTCACTCTAGTGATTCTCTCCTCCATCCCACCAGGAAAGAGTGAGTGATCGTGTTTGGTTTAGTTGCTGACTTGAGGTTAAACCACAACACATAACTACAATTTTTATGGACTATTTTAGCAATTTATCAACTCCAATATAACTTAAGATCATTTCATAGGCTATACCCGTGGGGAAAGAAGAATATACTGAAATAATAACTACTAATTGCAAAAAAATGCTCACTATTTGTTTAAATGTAAACCTGCAATCAAGCCTGCAGATGTCAATGGGAACATTTGCATGCACAAAGCTAATCTGCTGCTAAATTAGCTAGTTGAGTCAGCATTTAGTGCTGAAATTCCACTAGGATTCACACCCCATAAAGAATATATGGCTTACTGCATATATTCAGGATAATAAGGTGTTGGTTTTGGTGGTTTTTTTCATGCAGTTCTTTCAGGAAGTGATCAGAAATACTCCTGGATCAAGCATCTACTGGCAGGTTTGGTAACTGGCACTTTAAGGAACACTAGCATTCAAGGTGACTGAAAGATGTCAACACAGCTGTGTGTGGGGAAACATCTGTTCTCTAAGTATCTATCAGCATACTGGAATGATCTGTCTCCCCACACCTGGAAGAACGCCTGCATAACGAAAAGTTGTAGTCCAGCTGCAGACTGTGTGTAAGGTACTGGAAGTATGCCTTACTAATTGCCAACAGAACCGACCCCCCCTCTCTTCTCTCACCTTACCAAGCCTCATTCCTAAGACACTACATCACCACCGGTCAAGACCCAGGCTTCTGAGAAACTATCAGCACACATCGGGAGCCATTGTTCCACTATCAGGAACACAGACATTTGCACATTGGTCATCCACCCTGGAGCATTCCCACAGGCCAGGTGGAAGCTTGTAGTGAGACAAAGGAGCTATATCCCTATAAAAAGAGGTGCAGGGAAGACTCATTCTCTTTCTTCACGCTTCATCTTCATCATGGAGGGACAAAGAAGGAAATGCTCTCCCATCCCATCGGACCCAGAGAATACTCTGCCATCAGACGGAATGCCGTAGCCTAGTGGTGGTAGATATAGCCTCCCCTCAACCCTCTTCCTTTTTCCCCACTCTCTTTCTATCTCTCTTTTCATCCCCGTTTTCTCTTTCTTCCCTCCCTTTCTCTGCACACTTCTTTCCAAATAAAACAACCTCCACCTTGACTCCGTTTCGAGTCTCAATTCTCTTGTCTGAGAATTTAATTAAGAACTTATCACGATAAAACACCTAGTGATTGGACATCACTCAGGGGTTAAGCACAGCCGCCCCCAGCCACCCAGAGTGATCTGAGGTTCGGTTGGAACGCAAGGGGGTTTAGCCTCTGCCAAACTAAAGTCTTGTCTAGGTTGTGGATCGTGACACTGTGTACGCTCTGGAAATACAGGAAGCTCTATGAGACAGTGAAAACACCACAAAAAGATTTGTTTTCCTCTGTCATTTAGACAAAGGAAATGCAGAAAGGTTACTGTATATCCCAAACACTGCCCTTCAGGGTTTAAAACAGGAGAGCAGTTTCCACTGGCTGCTGTGAGCTTTCTTCATGGAATCAATCTGGCTTTTTTGTTTTCAAGCCTCAACTTGCTTGAATGATCAAGTTATCAAAACAGAGAATGTTGCAGCATTCTCTGAAACCATGTTTTCTTCCGATTTATGTGCAGGTGACAATTTCACAGTGAATATTAAAAATGTCAAATTACTGACATTAAGGGGGGGTGTTAGGAAAAAGTATAGGCACTCTGCACATAAATTATTTAATTTTTACATTTTTCAATGTTTCATGGCACACCTAGCAAGGAAGCATTTTTTTCCAGCATTTCAGCGTCAGTGAGATCTCATTCCTATTACTGATCCTTATTTAATCTTTCCCTTTTCCTTTAATTATGACAACTTTCTTGTGATAATGTGATAATTCTTCTACTGTTTAGTTTGTCCTCTTTTTCTACGATTTTTTTCTACTAAATCGTCCCACTGAATCCAGAATATGAGGCATCACTTAATGTCTTTTCTTCAAAACCCCGAATGTGAAGAAGTCCCAAAAGGAAGAAGGTAATTGTCAACAGAAAAGTTCTCATAAGGCATATTTCTTCCAGACTGTTACAAGTCAAGTCCTTATAATATCAGGTTTATTTCATGTCATGTAATAATTTCTGGGTATTGCACAGTGAAAGAGCATGACATGTTTCCAGTGCTCATCCATCACAGCTTTCTACCATAGCTTGGAGATAGAAATCCTGCATCCTTACAATGAACCGGCTTTCCCACAATGATGTGGGGCAGGAATATTGAAAGTGATGCTGACTGCTGCTGTGATGACAGTTTTGTTTAGTTAGCAGAGTCTATGGATATATTACCAAATGTCCTGTCAATGATGGTGGCTCTGTGACTCTGAACTCCTCATTTGCACTATTTAAGTTTCTGTGTCATTTCTATTGCCTCTAAGTCACTTAGCTGCCCTTTTAACAACATGCATTGCCAAGAAAATATGCCTTACAAAGGCCAAGAGAACTCAGGCTTCTTTCCACCAGAGACAAAGAAAACCAAAATTAGCAACAGTAATTTTAACGATATTTTAGAGTTCAAAGAAGGGTATCATTTTTCTTAGAACAATAAGAATACTTTCTTACTCGTACCCCACTAGGAGCAAATAGTACATGGGAGGTAAGATTTACTGTTGCATTATGAAAAGACACATATTACATTAGGAATCTTTTTTTGTCTGTTGCATACAAACACAACACTATCTGTTGGAAAAGGCAGAAACTGTTTCTGCAGACGTTTCATGGGAATTAGCCTTCTGATAATATGAGTGGGAGATTTGTAACCTGTTGCCAGCACCTACCAATTTACTGACAAGTGCCTATTAATTCGCATCCCATAGCATTGAGTGTGAAATCACAGAATGAAATTGTTAGTGTAGGATGGAAATAAGGGGTATGAAAACATTTCTATTTCAGGAAATCTTAATTTCAAGGTTAAAAAAACCCCCTATAATTGATTTTGATTAATCACCATGTGTACTAAAAGTCTGGTTTTTTCTATTAGTCCACAATTATTTTTCTGTGTATGCAAAATTTTAAACAGGGTGAATTTACTCACTGTTTTCATAAATGCACTCTCGACAGTATTCAGAGGCTCAGAAAGAGAAAAGGAAGGCTTTCTCAGTCTTTTACCAAGTCCACCATTCTGTATCTTAAAGCATGAGAATGTCATTTAGTCCAATAAGTAACTGACATTAATGTAAAATTTTTGCATCAGCTTGGCATACAACAGATATTCTGATCGAAAATAAATATTTTTTCCTGATTTAAACAAAAATAAATATGAAAAGTGCATCTATCTTTCACAATGATTAAAAATGCAATATTTTCATAGATAGAAACACTTTCTGTCTAGCCTCAATAAATCAATGCCTTTTAAAAAATGCAATTAAATTTTGCAAAGAAAATTACCACTAACCTTAAAAGCAGAATTTGTAGTTTTATTTTATTAAAGTTAAGATTTTACAGCCATTTCAAAACCATGCTTAATCTTACCTCTGTCTTTATAGTAGTTTATTGTTTATTAGATTTATACAGTTCCTCTACAATATTATATGGAATATAAGCAGACTTTATACAGGAAAAGAGTTATTTACAGGTGTGACTTTTGTTATGAGTGGTTGTATCATGTCATCATTAA
This sequence comes from Laterallus jamaicensis coturniculus, assembly GCA_022605575.1. Lineage (NCBI taxonomy): Eukaryota > Metazoa > Chordata > Aves > Gruiformes > Rallidae > Laterallus > Laterallus jamaicensis. The sequence continues at coordinate 4,077,970 of JAKCOX010000054.1, forward strand.
TAATATAAACGGAATATTTTTTTTCCTATAATTGACTCTTGATCTTACAGATCTTTGTAGCAGAGTCTAAATGTTTTCAGGGATATCTCAGCCTGCAGCATGCTAAAAAGTGCAGAGCAAGTAAAATGAAAAATATTACTAATTACATCATAATTAATTATTAATAATGGAATAATAATAACAGTAATAATAATAATAATAGGAAGAAGAAGAAGTGGTGAAAATCCCAGTCTCGCAGCAGTTAGTGAGAGTTTAGCCTCTGGATTCAGTGGGACAACTGATGTCACATCTGTGGTTGATACTCGAAATCCAAGAAGGCGTTTGAGCAGTGGGAAGAAGGGCTATTCTGAAAGTTATGTGGAATAGTCTCTGTGATAAAATGGGATTGCTATTTTTTTTCTTTTTTAGCTAAAGCTTTGAAGCGTCTTTCCTGCTAATAAATTCCTATGCCATGCCTTCTCCCTTTTTTTTTTTTCATTTGTAATTTTCACATGACATTTCTGGAAGTTTCTAAGTTAATTGTACTTTTTCCTCAGTTCAGATTCAGAAATGTATAACCATCTTCAGTTTAACTGATCGAATGACCTTTACTTCCCAAGGAATACTTTCACAGATTGTTCTGAACTTTTGAAATTATTCTTGCCTATACAAAAAAAAACTGGGAGGAGGCAACAAGTGCTTTGAGAAGTAGTAAAACAAGAGAAATGTCAAGTACCAAATCAATTTTTTTCATATAGAGAGACTTTTCAAGATCACATTTTCAGTGCACACTGTTGCTATTTGTTCATTCTGTGAAATACCACAGAATATGAAGTAGAAAACAAAAGAAGCAACAACACAATTCAAGTTTTCAGCTATGTTATGGCTTTTTGCAAAACCATTCTTCTACCTATGAATGTGTTCACTAATTATGAGCAAATTTTTTAAAAGAGCACCAAATGTGCAAGTTCCCAAATAACTATTAAATTCAAAGATCTTAATTAACAGCATATTAAACAAAACCAAGAAATTAAATTTCGCATTTAGCTCAAACTTATATAACATTGCCGTAACACATGACTTTTACTCCTCTTTAAAAATGCATAGCACCATCTTAAACAAGATTAGCTCAAGACTCAATTCTTTTTCTTTACTATTATTTTTGTTTCGCAGTAAACAGCAAGACTAGGTGCATATTGAGAGGAATATTGCTATACAAGTAAAAATGACTGTACCTTGGAAGCATACCACATTTAAATATTTGTAATGTGTTTGAAATTGTGATCGATGTGTAATGCGTGAGAGTTGTTATTGCTCAATAGCTGTGAATGCATTATCTGATATAACTATGTGATATAGATCATTCAGTCTCTTCTATTCTATTCTTCTATCATATAGCATATTGTGTCATATACTTTGGAAAGAGTATTATTCAAGGTTATAATAGACAGACTTTTCAGTATACTGAAATGCAGAATAATCATTATATTAATGTATTGCCAATACATCTATGTATCTATCTATGTATCTATGTATCTATGTATCTATCTATCTATCTATCTATCTATCTATCTATCTATCTATCTATCTATCTATCTATCTATCTTTCTTTCTTGTTTCATATCTTGGAAGTCTTACCTCTATATATGTCACCTCCCTCTCCAAAAATAAATAAACTAAAAAAAGAAAATCATAAAACTTGGATTTTTAGGACTGGCAAGCTAGTAGTTTTTGTAAATGTTAAAACAAAACAAGACTGAACTGTCACAAACCACAATTTCCATAAGCTGTTATGTAACAATTACTAATAATGGCCGGTACAGACAGCACTTTTCAACTTCTCAATATTATTAATCAGACATCTTTTTAAATGTGATGAATCCAATGTGATGAATAAAACTGCAGGGTTTTTTCAACTTTTTTTTTTTGTTTGTTTAAAGCTCAGAGTAGAAAATAGAACAGAGTTGCTGAGCATGTGTAAAGAGGCAGTTTCAATCTGTAATTCTGATACAACAGGAAAATTTGGAAATGAGGGAGAGCCAGAATCCTACATTCAAATACAAACAAAACTCTGTAGATGTCCCAGACAATCAGTGTGCAATTTGCAGATTTAGAGAAAAAAAATCAAAAAGCTTGAACCACTTTTTCCTTATGCAGAATGCCTTATAGATTCCTCTCACCATGTAAGATGTATTTTAAGCTTGTAAAATACTGAAATAATTTGCTCTCTAATTTCTGGACTGCTTTCCTGGACCAGACTAAAACTTGAACATCTACTAATGGTACATTATTTGTAAGAAGAGCCTAACATTAATAAATTTTAATAAAAAGGTCAGTGAACTTTAAAAAAACCCCCAGTTTTACTTAGGTAAACCAAACAATATTCTGGAATTTTAAAAAAAAACCAACCCTTTAAAATAAACTTTATGGTCACAGGTTCTGCTGAATTGATTTTAATCAGAAAAAAAAAGAAAGAAAAAAATGCTATACGCCCTCATTTCCATATTTCCACTGTTTATTTCCATCTTGTTTTCTGTAGTTCCCGGATGCAAATCTAGCAAACAAGTTTTACTACAGCAGTGTATTACAAATGAGAATTAAACCAACTATGTCACATCACAATCCTGCTTGCTACATGCATAAAGTCACAAAAAAGAAAAACAACTATTTTTTAATGTGAGAAAAATTAAGCTGTTCCATTATGCTGCACTGCAGAGTAATTATATGCAAAAATTAAACCTAGGCTGCAAAAAGGAAAGGAACAAATAGAGTTAAAAGACATTTCAAATCTTCCTGGTTTCAATATGAGGAGGTTGTGAACAGAAAATAAGGAATCCTTAAATATTTACAAGCTAAATGGCAGATACTTCATAGTCCTAATAGTTCATATTACATACTTTAAATGAGATATTTTAATAAATATTATATTTCACAGAAAAGTTAATTTTTACTAAGAACAGTAAATCTTACAACATGGCTCTGTTATTCAGTTGCATAAAAAGAGGCACAATCAGTTGTGCATCAGAGACAAGACTTACAAGGAAAATAGCCATGATATCAAATCTGGAGGCATAATGTACTCAGACCGTATCTGGAAAGCAGAGTTGAAATGTGCAACGAATACGTCAATAGACTATTTTTCATAAACCATCTAACACCTTATATATTTTTTGCTTTGTACTATTTATGAAGGCCTATGTGTCAAAATTTAAATTACAAATTAAAGATGTGAAGAGAAGACAAGCAGAAAATAATGATCTGCATACACATTTGAATCTCATCTGATATATTATTATGCCTTCATTCATCTCCTTGAAGGAATGCTGGTGTAATTAAAACAGCTGATGACAGTGAAGAGGGCTACTAAACTCTTCTATAAGGTTATGATGCAAGGTGCTGTAGTTTTTCATTTTCCACATGAAAACACATCTATAATCAGTACACTAACTGAATGCTAACTGGTTTACAGTTGGAATTCAGAGAGAAGCCCACATGAAAATAAAAGGCACTGAACTGAACCTTCTAGTTGAAGTTGTCTCTTGTAAATGGTTCATCTAACAAGTTTGTACTGGATTAAAAAAGAAGCTCACAAATCAAATAAAATCAAAACAAGCAAAACAAAACAAAACAAAAACCAAAAATAAAAAACCAAACAAAAATAACAGCAGCCTTCATTTCAGCATGGCAGTCTTAAAGCCCACAGGCATTCTGGTCTGATGCCTTCCCTCTACTGTCTTTCACTTTATTATGTATTATAAGAGAAATCAGTGGACTACCTCTACCAAATAGTTTTAAGCTGTGCATCATTTAAATTATCAGCAAAAAAAAATCAATGTTATCATTAAGTTTCATCAAGAAGATACAAAAAGTGAGAGCAATTATTTTATTTTACCTAAACTTCCCTGATGTCACTGTGAAGTTACCCCGAACCCTGTTGAAGTCATGCTCTTATAACTATTTTTAATGCATTTTTTAAATATTAAATATATTCCCTAGCCAGTCTCTGCTTCTACCGTAAGTTTGATGGAACTCAAGACATCTTATCATAGTTAAAATTCAATCCACCTTCAATCCACCTTCATCTTCATGTTTTATCTAAAGTCTCACCATTTAGTGACCAGGGTGGAAATACTTCCATTTCTCTGACTTCTAAAGGACTAAACACACTTTGGCCCCTGAATTGTTTACAAGGCTGTTCACTGAACTTGTCTGAGTACCTGTTGGTACTGGGATTGTCTGCAACACCAGAAATAGAAATGGACATTCAAGAATCAGTTATAACTTTTTTCAAACTGACTGACAATAGTGAGAAGGTTATAAACAAAGGAGACTGGGTGAGAGTGTCTTAGAAACACAGTCACAACAGAACTAGACAGACATCATCTGCCTGTTGCAAAACAAGATACTTTGTATTGTCCACTTGTCTGTCATTTCAGGTGTTATCACTTCTCCTGTCAGTCTTATGGTCAGGCAAATCCAACCATCTGCATGTGGGAAAAAACTGGTTTCTTCAATTATTTTCCCTGTAGACTACTAAGGATCTATTTTTGCCACCTGGATTTAATTTTTGCTCTTCTTGCCCACTCTGTAGGTGGATTTTTGTAGCATTGTCTCATTTCTTTGTTCTCAATGACATCTGAAATTTCACCTCAGGCAGGCAACATTATATAAATGCAATTGGATTAAATTAAACTTTTTCTTGATGCTTCCTAAGGCCATTCATCCATTTCCAACAATAATTAAATTGAGCACTTTATATAAAAATTATCCATGAAAGAGAAAATCTGAAATGGAAAGGGCACCAGAATAATCTGCTTGCTCTTTTTACATGGAAACCACAACCACCAAATCCAATATAAAAGGGCAGCTCCAAGAAGCCCAAACATTGATAAAATTGACCTAACAGGCAAGTCCTTCTTTATATAGCGCATGCAGAATTATCTGGCACTAAACACAGTAAAATGGTGTAAACTCAAAGCCTTTTCTGATTTATCTTTGTAATGAAAAATAAAACTGTTGCATTACTCCAAGAAGAAGAGATGGCTGGACTGCAAAATTATGGGTTTACACTTTTCAGAAAGACTTCAATCCTTACTGTCCATGAAACTTTACAGATCATGTACCATTTTTAGTCCACAGACTCAAGAAATCAACGATAACACTTATGAAGTTTACAAGTACTAATACCAGCCAACCAGCATGCAAGTCCCAAAGGGAAACTGTGTTTTATTATGCACACTTTCAGAGAATAGAAGGGCAGAGTGTATACTGAAACAGATTCTTTCAGAAATTCATTTGACAATTGCGACAATCTTGCTATGGCCTAATTTGCATGCCATTTGTTTATATTTGACTGCAAACCCAAAATAATTATACTGTGTGATAATCTTGCTGGCCTACTGACACAGTCAAGAGGACTTGAAAATTCCCGGCATAGATTGTAGCAGAAAAAGCTGAACAGTTCTACACATTCACCATAAATTCCACCTTTTATGAACCAGTGCAGTACTATGAAAATACTCAGACTACAACATGCTTCAAAATACCAAACATCACAGCAATTTGGAAAGATGGGGAAATCGCAGATGTTCTACTATGTAGTTAGTACTAGAAATAACATCTTAAATTTATGAAACACCTGTGAAAGACCGTTTTTTATGAATCATAACTGGAAATTTTATTCAAATTTAAGAACATTCAGCAGCAAAAGAAAAAACAAACCCCAAAGAATTAGTCTCAAGATTTAAAACCACATTTTTGTGGTAATGTTTTCCTCAATGAGAATGCACATTATTAAATGCAGTACTTTAAATAAGTCAAAATCACTGTTCCCCTCTTTTATGAGAACTGAGACTTCCATGACCATGCATGTTTTAATGAAACATTTGAAAATGATTTTCTTTAATGAAATAGTAATAAATTGACTTAATGCAAAAAGCTGAATCGCATACAGATGTCCATTGACAAAAAATACAACCTTCGGGTATTCATATCCGGAGACAAATACAGGAAGTCCTTAAAAATGCACAGGTTCAGAAATATAGACAATCCCTCTGACTTCAGTGATTATCTGGGTAAGTGGACTTTAATGGCTTGGAGTTATGGTAACAGAATGTTAGGGTAATATTCTCTGAAAACTAACAGAAAAATATACTCACAACTAATTTATATTAATTTGGTGCCAATTCTGATGACTGCACGGGTTTCTTATGCTAAATTATGTCCCAACAAACCTATGCTTCATAAAATATTCAGATTTTTTTAGGCACCTCATACTTGCCATATGCCATAATTGTTCTTTAATGCCCCTCCACCCCCCCTTTTTTTTTTTTTTTTCTCTTTCCCAATTTATTTTTAAGGAAAGGGACCTTGTCTACTTAGAAATCTATGTATTGCAACTTATGCTGCTATTGGTCAAGAGTGGCACTTACAGACTTTTCCAGCTCGTGTTACTCATGATATGCAATAGATGACCTCACGTGCACTAATGTCGTTTCACCTTTAGAACTAATGAAGAAGAGCTTAAGTGCTTTCAAAACTCAATCCTTATTTTTGCTACATTCATAGTCACGTAAATCATAGGTGTTTAATAGATAGACATACATATTTTAAGCATATTAGATGAACTTCTAAAACATTGGGATTATGGTGTTGGGCTTTAATTGAAATGATTTTCATTTCTGCAACTGAATATTGCAGATAAGCAAAGCTAACTTTAGCTTGACTGTGCCTACCGTTTATAAAGTGAATGCCCTTCAGATCAATCAGACTATCATAGATGAAAACACCTGCAGATCTAAGCTATATTTTCTTTGTCTAGAATACAGAAAGTATTAATACAGAAAAAACCCACGATTTGAACTAGAAAGAACTAATCAGTTCAGTGGCAGAAAGGCTGCTCATCGGATCACAGCTTAACTGCACATCCTCCACATTGAACATGTCTTTTCCATTGTTTACTTTTATTATTTGGGTTTTTAAAATTTTATTTTTAGTTTATAACAATACCTCTAAAGAATGAAAAACATCTCAGACTAAAACCTGATGCATAAGCTGAGACAGGCATGCAAAAATAGACTCCTAATCAGACAAAAATCAACAAACTCAAAACCAAAACAAAAATGCTTGCAAAAAAGACTTCTTACTTCTGACCTATCTCAATTCATAATTTCAATGAGAAATGTTATTAGAGCAATATTTTATTATTCTGTTAATCAAATAGCATTAAAAAGGAAAGAAAAAAACAAAGAAACTTTAGGAAACAACTTCAGCAACAAATATGGCCCTGACTCTAAGAGAAATGAAGCTATGAAGTTGTAACAGGTAAACAGGTAGGACATTACTAAGTCACAAGACTTAGTTTCCACACACAGCATTTTAAGCCCTGCTGCCTAGATGTCTCCATCAATTACTGAAGTTGCACTGCAGTCTGTTATAATAAAGAAGGAATGCAGTGGTGATAGGACAAGAGGATTCACCTGAAACACACTTTTCACAAGGGAGAAGAAGAGAAAGTATAAATGAGAAAAGAGCTTCAGGCCCTGAGATTTATTAATAACATTAGTAGCAGCAAGGGAAAGCCAAGCATTTAAGTTTTGAGCCAAGATTCCTTTTTAACTTAGAGGTCTAATTTTAGATGCTGTCATCCTCCTAAGTGTCCCTATTTGAAAAATTAATTTGTATTTGTTGACCCTTCATAAATCTGAAAAAGAAGCTAGCCAGAATGCCAAAAGATACCTGTGATTAATAGCAAATGTCATACTCTGTAGTCTATTATTTCAGGTAAAATATGGAGATAACAAAACGTTTCTGTATCTTACTATGGAAGCTGAGAACATCCTGCCATACTCTGAGAATGTGAAATCAGTGCTTTTGGTCACTAAAGGGTTTTGCCAAAATATTTTTGCCAAATTCTGTAATAAATCGCTACAGATGCAGTAGACATTCTGCCTGGGCTTCATAAGAAGTTTTGTGTCATTTAGGATGTAAGAATTAAAGGTCACAAAACTTCCTGTTGTTTTAGAAGAGGATATAGTGTCAATAATTTGTATATACTACCCATAGAGCAAGAGAAAAGAGTCTGTAAGTGCTATCTTTTCATCTAAGATGGTGTTATAAATAATACTAATCTGAAAGTGATTCCGAAATGGTTTTTGGATGGATAAATGGATAAAAAAGAAATCTTTTAAAATGTTATGCAAAAAACACCCTGGTATTCACTGGGGTTGGGGAAGGCAAAAACTGTCCTCTTTTTTACCTGTATTAAACTTTTCTGAGTCAGTCTGTAAACTCCTGACAATCTCTAAACAATTCTAATCAGTGCTAGAACACTGAGTAAGCCAAACATAATATTTCTTCCTAGATGCTCAACAGAGCTTCTATATTTCCTGAAGGAACAACAGTCACATTACTTTCAAACAAATATTTCTTAAACATTTGCAGTGCCGGAAAGCTGGTGATTGTGGGGGCTTTTTGTTTGGGTTTGTTGTTGGTTTGTTGTTTGGTTTTGGTATTTTTCTAGGGTTTGTTTTGGTTTGTTTGTTGGGTTTTTTTCTGGTGTACTCTGCTTAGTGATATAACATTGTTCATACTCTCCAACTTATAAAAAAAAGTGAGCATGGGTACCCCAATATTGGCAGCATGATAAAAAAATGAAAAAATATGCCTGTCCTTAAGATCCTGAATATCAATAAATAGATGATTCGTTGCAAGCCATTTTTTCCTCATTGTAGCAAGTGAAAAGCCTCCTTAAATCTGTAGCCAAAGAGGAATTTGTTCAAAAGACTAACTGAATACTTATTTCCAATCTTCACTCTTTCTAGAAGATGGAGTATAACAGAGGGTTGTTACCTGCTCATCACACAGTCCAAGTGTTAATCACTACTAGTATTATGACTCAGGTGGCAGTCTTGGGATCCAGGGGATATATAATTCAGCACAAAAATAATATTTTTAAAAAAAAAAAAACAGAAAATAATTATAGTGAGATTGCAGAGGATGTCAAATTTCAGTGTTCTCTGAATACATACCAGCAGTACAATAACTTTAAAAAAACCAACAAACAAACTGTGAAACTACTGAATGTTCATACTTAAATGTTAATACTTTGACATGCTAAGATCCAGAGCAGGATTCATTTTTGAAAGTGCAGCAAATATTTAATATGCACAAAGCCTTTGGTGTTTTACAGCCATACATTATTTTAAACAGAACTAACCCATATTCAGTAGAGTGCAGAGGTAAGACACAAAGTTACATTTGTATGTCTTAAGAACTTGGGAGTATTTTGATTGAAATTTCAGATCTAACTGTACTGCCTTACAATGAAATGGCAATGCAAACCATCATGATAGACCAGGCAGGAAAAGTCTGAAAAATATTTAAAGTCTTTAATTTAAAGCAGGGGAAAAAAAAAGCTATAATCCTCCCATGGGGTTGTACTTTTTTTTTTTCCTTCCCCTCACCTCCCCCCCCCTTTTTTTTTTTTCTCTACAGTGATTTAATGAATTCTAATGAAATTACATGCTGATGAAAAACTCTCAAAGGATGTCACCCATTTACTTCAGATACAACTCTAACTTTGGATTTGAAATTCATAATAATACATAATTAGAGGCAAACACCCTTTGTTTTGGTTTTCTAACAATCAATGGGCAGAGAAGAAATGGACTCTGATCAACTTCCTAAAGACACATCATCACCCTGAAGAGCAGCTGGTCCTGCAAAAAAACAAATATACATGCATTCACAGTGCAGTATGTTTATATATGCTTTAGACATCTGTAGATTCATGTGGAGTGGTATACTATTTCCAATGAATATTTTGATTTTATTAATTCTATTTGTTTCTTCTCTATGAATTTTACTGATGAAAAAAAAATTCTGCTGTATCTTGGTAGGCTGCAGATAAATTTTTAATTTGACAACAGCTGCATAGCCTTAAAAGACAAATTTACATACTGAAACAAAGCAGACCAGAGAGAAGGAATATATTCAGTAGCTTTCACATTACTGGAAATGTCTATTTTATGTCTTACTATCCGTATTTATTGCCACTTGTGACACATTAGCCATAATTATTACACATTATCTGCCTAGTCCTGCATTAACTAAATGAATTGTTTTGCTTTTAGGTATAGCATATTTATAATTTTGATTATGATACAGTCCATTAGAAAGGAAAAAGTGGTTGGTGAGAGGGTGAATTAGATTAAAAAAAAAGAAGAAAAAAAAAAGTTTACTTGGAATGTCCTGAAATGAAGTAGCAGGAATAAGGCTAAATGTCTGGAGCCAGGACACATGAAGGAAGGCAAAGAAGTGAGATCAGGGGATAAGAAAAAGTGAAAGCAGAGGACATAGAAGAGCTCACAAATTGCAGTTTTAATATAGTTCATTGGGAATGCTTAGAAAAGGCTCAGATAGCCTGCTGAATGCCTCTCTGGTACCTGACACACATTGATGACCAGCAGCATAAGGGACTTCAAGAATCTGACACGTGCTAAAAACAGTCCTTATCTTACCTGCACCTTCTCAGAGTGTCCCTCTAGAGGAAAATGCTGAATTAACTAGGCAGAAGTATCCTGTGGCCTAAATCCTATGCACAAACAAATGAGGGGGCCCTTACCAGTGTATGCACTTTCCTTTTTGCAGGATTGCCTTGTCCACACAGATATATAGGCTCTCTTCCAACCCTGAGATTGTCATCTCTTCCCTTCCTTCACTTTTTGGTTACATTTAAACAGTAGCCCTGCTGGTTTATTCACATGGATTGTAAACACATGTTTCCTGCTCTTGCTCTGAGGTTAAGCCATCCTTAGTCTTCCCCTTACTATGTCACTGGGTCAATTCAATGTAAACAAAGAACTCCAAGGGTTTTTTTTTTACAACAGAAGGTCAAGGGCCAGTGCAACAATATTTGTGCTATTAAAAGCATTTTCAGGGGTGTTAGAATTTTTTTTTTTATCTTAACAGAAAAAATACCTGCTACTTCCTGCAGCTTATAAAACAAAAAGAGAACCTCACAGAAATTCCTCACTAAACCAGTATTGGATTTAGCACTTCATAGTGTTTCATCCAAGCCACCTCTCTTCTCTGTCTGGAGTAGTTATTGCAAAAATTCTCCGTTTTCTTTTTTGATTAAATTTAGCCTAGGCAAACATCTTATTGTATCAGCAGTGCAGCTTTTTAATGCAATATCATGGCAAAACATTGGCTTATGAAGGTAGTATTTTGGCTAGTAATGGTGAGATTGTTTATCATGAAGATGGAAAAATATTTGGTTTTGCAAATATATTAGAAGATGCTTCTTGCCTCCTCCACAAACTAAAAAGTAACTTTAATGAAAATGTTTTAATGTATAGCTCTTTTGAATAATAATCTCAACCTACTGATATATTAAGCACGCTAAATTATGAAGTGCAAACTTAAATCTTCACTGTTGTCAGCAATTGTCTTCAATATTGCCATCTTGCCATCCAGAGAGCTAATTTATGCATTATTGTTGAGAATAAAATGTTTTTCCTGTCAGGTAGAATCAAAAGGATCAACATTGTGTACAGGTTTGGTATTACAGCTTCATTTTCCTTTGTACTATTTCTACATTTTATTTTATTTTGTTGTACGAATGGTTGCTGGAGGCATAGATTTTGATTAATAACATAACTCAGTTAAGCATTCTCTTTGAAAAGAATTAGCTATCTAGGCAGGGTACAACAAAGCATATTTCAACAAGAATATTTTACAAGGCAAATTACAAAGAGGACCATAATTACTGATTTTGAGCAGTGTTTCTCAGGATTTCCTCTAGGTAAGGAGAAATCTGCTGGGAAAGTTTTTGTAGCATGTACTTATGAACTGATAACCCTGCTCCTCTGAAGGAACAGTAAATCACCTTTAAACTCAGTTCATAGACCATGCAGCATATATCTATGCCTCAAACAAAAAAAACCCAAACTTTGTAATGTAACGGTCTCTCAGGACTTTGTATTTCTTTCTATATACAAATGATTTCTAGTAGCACAAGGAAGGCACTGTCTTAGAATTACATAAAATCTATAGAGGGTCGTCTTTTAAAGGATTTTTTAATTTGGCATTAGTATTTAAAAGCCATTGAAGCTTAAAGCAATTATGGTTGTGTTTGGTAACTGTAAAATAAAATATAATAGTAAAACAGAAGTTACATGAGATATGCATTTATGCACTTGTTAAGTGCAGAGATCAGATTGTGGACCATAACTTACCACTGCATAGGTCAAGACTTGCTTCTTTTCCTGGTACTGAACAGCTAGTTGGCATAGTGAACCTTATCTCGTGATGGTTCTTTTTATTACAAAGCATACTCTTAGTAATAAAGATATCAGAATTGATAGCAAAAATATTTTGCAATTACACACTAAAAAGTTTTTTACTAAGAAAATCAGCTTTATAAAATGTAAAAAGCACAGTAAAACCTGGGGTGTTCTGCTCCCTTAGTGGGATATGTTTCTCAGAACTTAATTAAAGGGTTATGACTTCTTTTCCAAAAGAAAGCCGAACACTGGCTGAAATTTAGCTATATGGTGAAGAATATGAAGAATGTAAGAAGGTTTAAACAGACCCCTGCAAAATATGGAGAAATTCTTGAAAGTAAAACACAAGTTTATCTGACGCAGACCAGCGTTCACAGTGTTTACTTGGAGGAAGAAATCAACAAGTGTGGCTCAGAGAATTTACTAAACTCTTCTCCCTACAGATAGAACCAAATAATGGTAGAACCAGGAACACTGCATGAACTGGAAAGCATACTGGGGTTTTACCATAAAGACGATGATTGCTATATTTCTGGACTGTTAATGCTTGAGGTTTCCTCCTCCACTGTTTTGTCCTCTGTTAAAAGTTCCAGGAGATCTAGCTCACTGTCCTATCATGTGAACATCATAAAATCTCTCTTCACAAAGGGTCACAGATTGAACAAAGATGCCAGAAGTTGACATGGGTAATACTTAGTAACAAAGTATCTACATGATGTCCCAAACCTAAAAATCTTTTATGGCAGTAGGAGAACAATACAGTTCCTATGACATCGGGGAAGGGAATGCTGACATGTCTGTTTTGGTAAGTTATGGCTACAGAACAAGTTCAACAGTTCCATAATATTTTTAAGCAGAGGAGAATGGATAAATGCTGTTAAATAACTTAAGCAAAATTTTTCATTTGCTTGCTTCCAAGATGTTAAAATTTAAGAGGTTTCTAGTAGGTTTAATGCAAAGCTAATGCATTAAAGAGGCATTAAAGAGTAACCACATACTAAAGGCACACTACATGTTGTTTAACTGCAGACTTTCCTTTCTCCATTTCTCAGCACCTTTGTAACATTTTTACCAGTCTAGTCTTCATTCTCTTTTCATCTGTATTCTGTTTTACTTCCTTTTGCTACAACCCTGGCCCTATTTTCTGAGCTCCTGTTCTCCCTGTCTTTCATGACTCCTCCACCCACCCACACCTACTGTTTGCAAAGCATCTCAAAAACACCTTTTCATCCCTCAACTAAATTAGCAGATCAGAGAGAAATCTGGCCCCCACTGATTTTATAATACTTTGTCTGCCACAAAGATCACTCAAAGATATCTAGGGAAAACTAATATGAGGAATCAAATCTGAAAAAGAGAAGAATCTGAGAAATCAGGGGATTCCTCAGTTTACTTTTAAAGCATCTGAAAATATTAAAAATGCCAGAGAAATGCACAATAAAACAAAGGATCAAAACCAGCTAACCTAAATTGGCTTATTTTCTCTTGTCATATTGAAACTGATAACCCATAGTAGCTGAGAAAACGAACACTCCTAGATATATCTTCGGCAAGTTAATATGCAGAAGTACAACATCCTAAGAGACGGGTCTTGCAGGTGTTATATTGAACTAACATAATGCTGTGAACAGAACATGCATCTTTACTCCAGAGTTAAACACCATTCAGTTTTCCTATCTGGTAATAACAGAAGATCTTGAACATGAAGGGAACTATCTGATTCCAGCTCTGCAATACTGCTTCCTGTGAAACTAAGTTAGAAGAAATACATTCATATAGTTAGTATGGTAAGAGTGAAGTAGACTTATTTGCTCTTTTCAGCTAAGGAAATTAGACACCATAGCTCTGGTAACTTTTACTCTTATTGAACCATATTTATATTTTTTCAAAAACACTGTGTGGGTACAATTCTAGATTACTCAAAACAGTCACAACATTTGGTTCTGGTAAAAATCTTTACACTAAACAGAAATTTTTCCTAGCCAGGACAACACAAATTACCAAGGTATAAACAAAAACTTGTCTTAGCATAGCACTTTCTAAAACATGTACCTTCCTTTTGCAAAAGCTATTTATGAAACAGTGCCTGTACCTGGGAAGACAGCTAACTTCACTACTTCTATTTTACTTCATATAGACATGTGGAAAAAACAGGCAGGATTTTTTCTGCTTTCTGGAATAATGTCATATTAATTTTTTGTGTGTAAAAAACCATAATTATATATTAAGATTAGATGTTCTAGGTTCCTCTAGGAGTGTTTAATGTTAAAGTATATTTTAAATCTTAGTCACAAAACCAAGAGTAATTTTTACTCCATCAAAAAAAAAAACCAGCGACATTTAATTATAGTGTTTACCGATACAGCTTCCCCAGATAAACCTTTTCTTTTTTCTTCCAATTAGCATGCTTAAAAACACATTGACAGAAAAAAAAAGTTAATGACTATAAATCACCGTTACAGTGGCAAATGAATTCCTTGTTACATGACAGGTGTTTTAGAGATGCTAAAAGAAGATCAAGGTCAGGGAAGAGAGTTAGCACTTACAAATACAGGTAGGAATAGAAAAGATAAGTGTCAGAAATTAGACTGTATTTTGAAGCAGCTAAAAATAAAGGCTTAAATGGTCATTACTAATATGTTCTACATGTTCCATGACTTATTGGAACCAATACTTTTAAGATTAGTAATTTTTCAGTAATTAATCACTTTTAGAATAGCTCTTTAATAAAATTACGCTAGTGTTTCTTTCAAACAGTAAATTTATCTCTGATGCATTTCCTTTGGCTGCTGGTAGATTATACCAGAGATGGAATATTTCTTTGATCATTGTACCTATAACAATAAGACATTACTATACTAGTCTGCTTTTGGAAATGAAGAAATTGCATCCATAAAGTCTTTCTTGGTTTCCTTAGGTAGAACAACAAACAAGCACAGCTGTAAAGTAAAGTAACAATACTAGTAACTTTTAAAGTTACACATTAATTACTATAAGCCATCTTTAGAAAAGACAGTAAAACCCAGACTAAAACAGAAATAAGAGAGAATTTTAAAAGTGTGCAGTTCAATGTTCATCTCAACTTCAGAATTCCCAAAGGATTATATCCAGCGTGCTGATTTTCAAATACCTATATCCAAAATTCAAGATTTTCAGCAGCTGATCAAGTGCTCCCATTTCAGCAGCTATACTGTGGAAAATCTTAGTACCTAAGAGCATTTTTCCTCACAGTTTAAGTCCCTTGTTAAGACTGAAACACTTAGTTATTTCTCTGACCTTTACCAAAACAGAAACTTTGTAAATCACCTTCCTCCTTACCAACAACAGTAAGGAATGCAAATTATTGTTGATTTAAATTGAAAAGCTCTTCTGTGCATGTGGCAAATTATCTATCACCTTGTACTATCAAAGCTTTGATTCTTACTATCAAGATTGCTGCACTTTTATTGGGCTGAGAATCAGATAAATAATGTTTCTTATTACATGTGATCTGTTGTATTTAGTACAATACATGCGGTTTTGTTTAGAATACTGTATGTATTTTTGGCAAAGTTCTGCCTTAGTAATCAGAATGAAACCATCAGAGGTATGAAAATGGTGACACATTTCAAATACCCATCTGTGTCCCATTATTACTCCTGTTGTAACATTGAAAAACATCAAAACAGGTTCTATACCACTACTAAAGCAATAGGCTTATATCAATTACACACTACAAAACAAAATGGTATCTCCCTGCACTTAAACCTGTCTCAGCTTCTATTCACAACAGGCAGAAGGCTATCAACCTCTCTGTCAAGAGTTTCCAGATAAGACTGAACTGCCTGATTTTCAATTTTTTAAAAAAATTATTATTTTATAAACACATATATTAGTGCGAAAAATGTATAGCATTTTTGCAGATTGGTTGGGATGCCACAATTTCTGCTATTCCCCTACATGTTCCGGAAGCCTGGACCTTAATTCCTTATGTAAGGCTTATTTGTCACAATTGCCTTAGAAAATGTAAAACACTAGCTTGTCTTTATTACAATGCAAGATTTAATCTTGTGAAATGAAGGATTCCTTCTGTAACTAAAAATTTGGAAAAAGCTCTGAAAAAAATGAGAAGCAATCAAAACAACCATGTTTTAGAATGTAATTTTTCTTAGCTGATCTATGGTTTCAGACAACCTATATGCTGAGATCTCCATTCCAGTGTTACCTAGCCTTAGGAGCTTCTTGAATCTGTTTCTCATACTCAAGGTGAAAGCCCTTCCTTCTGTTTCATGTTTCTTTTCTCCACAGTTCTGTTTCCTGCTCCTTGTTCCAAGTGAAGACAAAGAGCTCTTAATGAAATATAGCTATTATAACTTCTATTTCCTTCCTACCTTTTGCAGTTCAGTCTCTCCCAATCACATTTTAATAAAATGAAACCTAAGCAAGTCAGTTTGCTGCTCCTAAGTGTGAATGAACTTTTATTGTTTACTTGGTGGAATGACATTACATCACATGTACTTTAATGACATCCACAATAATCAGTTCACTAGAAAGAGACCTTACACAACAACATTAATAAATACAGAACACAGACCTAGCTTTATAATGCTCTAGCCTCTAGTTATAGACAATTTTGCCACCAGAGAAACTACTCTAAATTGGAAACTTCAAAAAAGCTGATTGCTCTCAAAATGTTTGCTCTTCAATTAGATCCAACTGGCACCTGTTGGTAACCAGGAATTTTTAATTTATTCTAATTTATAAAGGTATACAGCTGTTTAAAGGAAATCTCCTGGAAGCACATTTGTCTATCCAATATCTGCACCTTGTTTAGAATCACCAAGATTTTAGTATTCTACTGTGCAGTAAGAAATTAGAAAAGACATTTCATGTCAATTTACTCGAAGTTTCATGACAATTGCTTGAAGTGGTTAGTGAAATTGAGTAAGTAGCTGATAAAACTTTCCTCTTACTTCCTGGGAACAATGCTAACCACAAAATCACAAATCCACAGAATAATTTTGAAAAGAAGGGGAGTTCACCTAGTCCAGATCTCTTCTCTAATCAGGACCATGGTCAGCTGGACACCTCCAAGGACTGAGATCTCATAGTGTCTCTGAACAATCTGCTTCAGTATCTGATCACTCTCATGGGGTAAAAAACTCAAACTAACCAACCAAAGAACCACATCTTACAACTAATGGACATCAAAGCAGAAAGCCAACTACATCAAGATTGTTACTATTCCTATTCACCAATGCACTCTGTTGTGGTGTTATGTGGCAAGGCTCTGGTGGAGGAGGGGGGCTGCAGGGGTGGCTTCTGCAAGAAGCAGCTAGAAGTTTTCTGTAGGCCCACCAGAGTAAAGACCTGCTGGGCTCAAGGCTGGAACCACCACTGACCAAGGCCAATCCCATCAGCAACAGTCACAATGCCTCTGGGAATCACATTTAGGAGAAAAAAACCTGCAAGTGGCCACTTTTTGCCACCAGAGAAGGGAGTGAGAAGATATAAAAAATTGCAAACACCAAGGCCAGTAAAGAATTAGGTGGGGAGGAGGTGCCCAGGTGCTGGAGAGAAAGATGTCCCTGCAGCCTGTGAAGAAACCCATGGTGGAGTGGGTGTCCCCCTGCAGCTCATGGAAGATGATGGGGAGCAAATATCTCACCTGCAGTCCATGGAAAGAGTCCATGCTGGAGTGCGTGGAGACATACGAAGACTCTGTGACCCATGTTAGAGCAAGCTCCTGGCAGGACCTGCAGTCCATGGAGAGAGAGGTCCATGCCAGAGCAGAAGGGATCCATGATGGGGTGGTTGGTGAAGAGCTGAAGCTCTGTGGGAAAGGACTCGCGTTCAGGAAATCCATGGAGGACTGTCTCCCATGGGTAGGACCCCATGCTGGGGCAGGGGGAAAGTGTGAGGAATGTCCCCCATCCCACTAAGAAGGAAAACAGCTCATGAGGAACTGACTGAAACAGCCATCCCTATATGTTCCTCTGACACCTTGGGGCTGAAGGGAGAAAAATCATGAATTAAGTCCATAAAGAAGGGAGGGGTGGTGGGACTTGTTTTAAAATTTGGTTGTACTTCTCATTATCTTACTCTGGGTGTGGTGTGGTGGGGGTGGGGTGGTTGCATGTGTGTGTTTGGGCTTTTTTATTCCGTGTTCAGTCTGTTTTGCCCATGACACTGATTGTGGAATGATCTCTCCCTGTCCTTATCTCAATTCCTCAGCTTCTCGAAATATATTTTCTCTCCTGTCCAGCTGAAAAATGGAATGATAGAGAGACTTTGGTGGGTGTTGGGCCTCCAGCCAGGGACAAACCACCACAACTCACTTCACCCAACTGAAGAAGACACAGTTTTCCAAAGAGAAAAAACATTTAATACTAAAATAATTAAAACTGTCTTTAAAACAATTCTGAAAGGTACATTCTAGAGGTACCCTAAAGTGAGGTATTTGGGTAAGTGTATGCAAAATCATCTCTTCTGTGTAATAGAATAACAAGTGTTTCTTCCTTCTTCAAAGATATCATTTAGATGTATTTCCACTCTCTGGAGATTAAGAAGCTTCAAGGAGCACTGAACACTGGCAATTAAAATGCATTGAAGAGAAAATGTCCTATTTTTGTGCTACCTGAAACATGACTAAGAAATAGTGATACTAATGCAAGAAAATCCCAAGTCCCAAGGCAACTCTAGAACAAAAAGAATTGCCAAACCTGCAGACAGCACAAGGCAAATGCATCCATATGAAAAATAGGTTTTGCAGGAGCACGTAGACCATCCTCTATTATGTGTAAGAACTGAATACCTAGTAATTCCCAGAATTAGCATATTCCTGACAGATTTATAGGAGACAAATTGCAATTACCTGTATGTACTGTAAGTGGGATTTTGGGACCAAGCTAGAAAATGTTCAGGGCACTTTGAAAATTAAAATGTCAGTGACTGGGTTTATAGGGACAGGAGGTGAGTGTGAGTCGGAATAGGTGTTACAATACTAGTGAACTTTCAGCATGAACCTGACACAGGGGACATTTAGATTGGATATTAGGAAGAGGTTTTTTACTGAGAGGGTGGTCGAGCACTGGAATCACAGAATCATAGAATCATTGAATGGTCTGGTTTGGAAGCGACCCCAAGGATCACAGAGTTCCAATCCCTCTGCCACAGGCAGGGCCACGAACCTCCAGGCGTGCATCTGCACAAGGCTGCTCAGGGCCCCATCCAACCTGGTCTTGAACACCTACAGGGGTGGGGCATCCACCACCTCTCTCGGCAGCCTGTTCCACTTTCTCTGGAAAGAGCTTCCCCCTAATATCTAATTTAAACCTTCTCTCCTTTAGCTTCAATCCATTCCCCCTTGTCCTGTCATTGTCTAGCCTTTGAAAAAGCTGCTTCCCCACCTGTTTATATGCTCCCTTCATGTACTGGAAGGCTGCAATGAGGTTCCCCTGCAGCCTTCTCTTCTCCAGGCTGAACAAGCCCAGCTCCCCCAGCCTCTCTTCATAGGGAAGGTCCTCCAGCCCTCTGATCACCTTCATGGCCCTCCTCTGGACCCCTTCCAACCAGAGGGAAACAGGGTCCCCAGGGAAGGGGTAACAGCACGGAGCTCGACTGAGTTCAAGAAGTCTCTGAATGATGTCCTCAGTTCCATGCTCTGATTTGTCTGGCCCTGTGTGGAGCCAGGGATTGGACTTGATCCTTATGGGTCCCTTCCAACTAAGGGTATTCTATGGTTCTTTGATTACCATTCAGCTTGGCTAGCTCAAACAGTCCACATTAGTTGGTATCATGAAAATAAATATCCTTCCTGAGGGATAAAAACATACTGTGGTTTTCTGTTAATATTTTTGGTATTTCTGCCACCTACCAGTGATCACAAGACACAGTCAGTGAACCTTTTTTTGAGGGAGTTTCTCACTTCATTACTATCTGACTATACTCTCAAAGTCAATATATTGGTGAAGCACTACTGATGATATCAGGAATGATAAAATAGTCAAACTTGGAAAACTGCTGTGTTTCCTTTAAGAACAGCATAAAGCTCATCAATTCATCAACAGAAGCTATATATATGTACGCACACATACTCTCACACAGAGATACATATACTTATATGAAAATGGAGATTAATTAAGACCAGGCTTGACTGACATCTACAACCCATATTGCGTATTTCTTTGCTGATAAATCTGATATATTTATAAATCAATTCTTAGGCCATAAGGCCTTATTCTTGCCAGGCCTCTGAGTGTATTTAAAAAAAAAATAAATCAGGTTATAAATTTGAATGTTACTCTATTAAATGCTGCAGCACATTTGAATTATTTTTTAATTTCTAAAACTATCTTACTGCTTCCCAGCCCTTTATTAGCCAATGCTTGTATATCTTGTTGATATGCTAGCATATAAACAATAGTAGGGCTAGTTCCACTTCCTTCAGAGGCTTAGGGACTATTGTCCCTAAACATCTCTAACTACTCTTCTCAAAAGAGGTAGCACTGCTAGAACTCCACTGACCTCTGTCTAGGGACAAAAAGAAATAAAGCACAAATAGCTCTTTCACAAATGGACAATTTACCTGACACAGAAGGTTTCAAAATAATGGTGGAATAAGTAATTGCTTAAAAAATACAATCTGAACCTCTAAATAATATTTTTAAACATCCTACAATGTTTTATAATATAAAAAAGCAGAAAATATAATTTAAAAAGGAGATTCTTCAGCTCATAAATTTTTGACATCTAGTCCTGACAAGTGTAGGCAAAATTTGGAAGTATTGTCTACATATTTAAATGATTACAAAATAATTTTCTGTGCTAACTGCATTGGTTGGCGACTTAAAATACTTGGATCCATGACAAAACTACATCTCAAAGTGATAATGAGGTACTGTGTATCTGTGTTTTGTTAACACAAAATGCAAAGTTTGTGGCATTTAATACAGAAATAAACATTTAAAATCAACAGCAGCTAAGATGTTACTAGAAACATTACAGAGAGCATTGATAGGAAAAGCTGCCAATGGGAAAAAAAAAAAAGAAAGAGAAACTTACCAGGTTGAAACTGCTCATTCCTCACACTTGTGGTGAAAATCTTCCATTACTTTCCTCCTCCAGACTGCTTATCTTCATATCAATCTGACAAAAAACCCACAACAAACAATAAATAAACGCAACCCAAACCCAACCATAAACCCAAACCAAATGAACTAAATAAAAATAAAATAACATTATAAGTCAAATCTTTAGATAAAATAATTTGAGTAACTGTCAGAAATCTTTCAGTAGATATGTGTGATAGATCATATTCTCATTTCATTAGTTTTATGTTTTGATATTGAGTACATAGCATATCTTAGACTGACTTTAAACAGTGATTAAAAGTAAAAAAAAAATCACTGTAAACTGTCAAAATTACACAATAACCCTCCTCAGTTCTGCTCTATTTATGAATACTAGTAATTAATAACGGAAACTTTAGAACTCTTTCAGTTGTATATGGCTGGAGGTAAACACTGGCATGCTTTAATATGAATTGTAAGAATAGATGGAGTCTTTTACACCCTAGTTGTTTTCCAGAGTCTACTTGCTTTTATTGCAGGCTTGTATTACCTGGGGAAGAACCTAAAAAGCATTGATTAAAAAATAATTAAAAAAATGTTTTCTGTTATTTTTTGTTTTGTTTTAGTTAAAAGGAAACATATAACACTAGAGAGCTGAAATCCGTGACATAGCTGTTCACTAAAAATCTTCCTTATTCTGGTTACATAATCAGTTGCAGTATCATTCTTAAAGTTAAAAGTAAGAAAAGAGAAACTGTTCCTCCAGATCTTTAGTTCAGGAAATGAAAATAAGTTCCCATAGTCTCTAGTTAGGTTAGGGTTTAGCATGAAAATAATGATTTACTCTCAAAATAATTGTTTTAAAGTAAAATGACTGTTTTTGAGAAGCACTAGGATAATCACTGGGTTAGACATAACTGTAATAGATCACCATAAACTAATACCAAACTGACAAGTCATTTAAGAAAATTACAGCTGATTTTTTAAAATTTATTTTTATTTTTTATTCCCCACCCCTCTCCTCCCCAACCCCCAATTTCCTGGAATAACCTGTCATTAGCTTATCACATAAACTGGACAGGTTTAGATTAGTTAGAGTTACTTTCATTTCGAGATGCTAGAAAAATCAGGAAGAAAGGTTTGTTTGTTTTGAGAAAAGTATTTTGTGTAATCCAAAAAAACTATAAGCTGAGAGCTACACAGGGAGTAAAAAAACCCCCAAACATAGGGTAAGTAATGTTACATTTTTCTTCAGGAGCACTTCTAAATCATAGACTTAGATCATAGGTTATAAATCATCAAATTCAGACCCAGGAATTGTTCAGCTAAATATTGAAAAACATGTTCCCATGCTAAATTTAATTAAAAAAGTAAATTGAGATTTATCCTTTTGATAATTCGACATGGTTAGTGCAAATTTATAAGGGCAACTTAACCTCAATTTATTTGGTTTGAATTAAGCCTCAGAAATTAATTGTCTTATGTGCTTTCTCTTACCTTACTGCTATTTCTAATTTAATGCAATTTCAAATATGAAGGAGGAAAGAAGCAAAGTCTAAATCTCGCAAATGAGTACATGAAATATTTTGGATATGCATTTATTTTTAGATTTTGCTGCTTCTATATTTGGATACAATGCATCAGTTAAAATTTGCCCCAGTCCAAATTTTTGTGACAGAAAAGCTTTTCTTGCAAACTATTTTTAAATCCAGAAAAGTAGCCACTTCATCCTTATTGTAATGAATGAAATTTGCAAGGTCAATGAATATTCTGGTATTTTCTAAGAGCAGCTATTTTTAATAATAACTATTTTGAAGTTATGAAGGCTGGAAAATTATTTCTGTGTTGTTTCATGACTAATGTTGAAGAATGTTCTTTTGCTGTTATAAAGAAGGAATACTGGACAGTTTCCACACTGTTCAATGGACTACTGTATTTTCAGAGCACGCTGTTTTAAATTATGTTCCTGCTAATATATTATGTGGAATTATGTCATGTGAAGTGCACTGCTAAGTGGTAGTCTCTAACATTAACCTGTATTATATATAAAAAATTGATGCATTTAAATTCCTGTGCCTTTTTTTATAGACTTGAGTTTGACAGACAAAACATCTGATACTTCCTCCAAAAAATTTATCCACCTCGAAAAATTCAACAACTGAACTTCTGGATTAAGCAAACAGGACTACTTATGATTAAAGATTTAAACTTGACCTGCCAAACATAAACTTCTACTTGGCATCCTGTATTTTTTCATATTCAAAAATCAGGGACAAGAAGAGTTACACTCAGTTTTAGCTTCATTCTACTTTTGTTAGCATTGGAGTAGGATAAATAATAAATTATTGTCTTAATGGCAAAGGGGAAAAACAGAGAAAACAGAGAGTCTGAGTTACAGTTCTTAACTGAGGATAATTCTACATCTTCTTACATTCCCTGTTCTTGGGCCATCTCTTCACAAAGAACAAGTTAAAAAAAAGTGAGATGTATTGTGAAAGCAAGTTATATCCTGGTATAGCAAGGAACCACAAGAAACAATAGTTCCGTTTTTACAACCTGTATCTCATGCTTACAGTATGTACTCACCACTGAAAAAGAAAACAGACTCCTCCTGCCCTCCCCCAACACACCCCATCCTGAAGACAACCAGCATTTTCACAAAAACATGCTATTACTGAAAGCAGATGCTTTATACTGTTTTCCAAATACTTTACTACCGAAAATGCCATGTAGAGTGAAGCCTCAGAAATGAAGCACTCAAATTGTAATATAAACAATGGAAAAAATGAAATGAAACAAGCAAAGCAGAAACATTGATTGCTAATAATCCTAGCTAATCTGAGAGAGTTCTTTACTTTGAGAAATGTCTGATTTAGAAACCATGACTGCTTATATAGAATGATACATGTTTCTCCAAATACATTTTTCTTGATTATTACAACACTGTTTCAACCTGTTTAGGTCATTTACGTAATCAAACTTAGACTGTGAAAGGACATCTTCCTTTTTCTGTATAGTTTATATGAACAATAGATCTGATACTCTAGTGCTGAGATTGATTTATTTTACTCCACCAATTGTTAATTATGTAGTTCAGATGCTTTCTATATCAGTAACTGCAACACTGTGAAAATCACTTCCATATTATTTAGTTTTATCTATTTTTCTACAATATTTTCAACATACATTGGAATTTGAAAGATTTTCTCAGAATCAGTTCCTTCTAACAAAAAGCTTCAGTATAGAAACCTTTTCCAGATCTTTCACTGCAAACATATATCCAAAGATACAAACTATTGGCATCATATTTTCCCAGCGGAATGACATAGTACCAGAAAGAGTTCATCCAGTCTCATGTCTGGGAAACCATGCTACATGGTCTACCTAAATATTAACTTATATGTCTCCCGACAAATAGGATTAATGGAAACATTGTTCCAGATCCATGCTTTTATGATATTAGATAGCTAATTTCCAGTTTATATGTGTCTGAGGGTAATTAATACTCATTTATTCCTGGATACATTTACTACAAGTTTTGCGAATAAAAAAAGACCCAACCTTTTCCCAGTATGTGACTAGAGTATAGCAGTCTGAGAGATAAGCCACAACATGATCAGAAAATAATGAAGAAAAGAACTCAAAGATACAAACAAACAAACAAACAAATAAATAAAATGTAGTAATGGTAGTAATATAGACTGCAAGTACTTGGAGGGTTCTGTAACCAACCGTTCCAGAAATATGTGGTAATATAGCTCAGATTTCATTTGTGATATGACATAATTTTTGCTATCTTAAGTGAATGAGACTTTATATCAGCATGACGAGAACTTTTTCTTTTCCCTTGCCCTGCCCTTCCCTTATCTTTCACAGAAAAAAATCCCCACACTCATAGAAGCACAGTTCCTCAATATAAAATCATATTCTTGGCTTTTCTATAAAGATGTAAAGACAAGAATGGCAAATAACTAAAATAATTGCTTATGAACCAGAACCAAACCCAAACACCATGTTCTTCTGGCTGTGTTTATGACTACTGAAACCACATTTGTTAAACACACTGGTCACATTCAGCTCAGATCTTTAAATGGTTACTCCTGGAACCTAGAAGGGTTTACCAAAAGGTGGTTCACTCCACATGTGTATCACTTTCCCTCAGAAATACTGTAAACAGATTAAGGCTGAGCTTAACATCTGGTCTGAGTAAATAAAGAAATTCTCATGGTCAAAATCACATTTTTGCTAAGTAACTTAGGTGCCTTCCCAGTTGAGATACCAGAAATACCTTACCATCAACCAATATGACAAAATGACTCTGGACATAATAAGCACTTGAATCAGAAGCCAAAAATTGAAGTTTTGAAAATTTTGGTATTTATGCTATGATACAAGTACATCTTATCACAACTAAAAATGTTCAGAGGCAATCTGTTACCTTACTCACTAAACAGCACCTATTCATTTTAAAGGGACTATTTATAGACAAACATACTTTCTCAGTGCAATCAAAGAATGTTGAGGCTTGATTTTAATTGTGTGCCACAGAGAAAATGACATGGCACCTGCAGAAACAGAGGCAACCACCAGTATGTTTGCTCTTAATCTATTAACCAGTTAACAGACCTGTGTGTACCTACAGCATGACATCCCCAGTCTTAATGACAGCTGAAAATAAACTTAATTCATTTGTCACAACGTATGCATTAAAGACTCTTGCACCTAGCAGAGTTGTTGATTACATTAAATATAGATGGCAGACTTTCTAAAAAGACACTGTGCACATATATACATTTCATCTGAAAGAACAAGATGCTGTCTCTACATGCAGTAGACGTTATGATTTGAAGGAGATGCAATAGAGATCCTAAGGGTAGTGGGCTTGAAAACTGTTTTATTAAATTGGCCACGTTTCGCCACCCACTTAGTTTTTAATAAAGGAATCAGAGGGCTTGGAAGTACTGGGTACCATAAACCATTACTTTTTTTACTACAAATGAAGAATAAAATCTAATCTTTGAAAAAAATCAAACAAGCAAGATTTCCTATAAGCAGTTAATACTTTTTTTACTCATTACCAGCAACTGTATTTTTATTATTTCTCAATTTAGAAATGCAGTGGCTCCTTACCAGCGATTTCATATCCTAAAGAAACCAGTTGCTGTTTGATATGACAGTAATCTCATTAGAAACAAGAAGGCTTCAAGAAAATTGTCCACAGGATTAATGCATTAGTTATTGGGATTTCTGTTTCTGCAGGATGAAAAACAAGAGCAGTAAAAGTATCTCTGAAAAAAACTAAAGCCCTTATTGATAGTGTTTGAAATGGACACATGCTCGTGGATCTTTAGACAGCTGGAGACATTTACTAAAAAAAAATGTTTTTCTTTGGATTAAGATTGTTCCTTCTTGAAACCTTTATCACTGTAATAGATTACATTCTTACACCATAAGGATGCTTCTTGAAACTCACATCTGCAAGGTAATAGACTATCTGTTGATAAAGTGGTTTTTTGTGAACTACACACATCTTGAAAAGAGCTTTTGGAAAAAACTAAATGAGTTCCAATATAAATAAAGAAACGAAGAACCTGAAAAATTGCTCTCAACCAGATCCTGGTGTGGCAGGCAGACAGATACAGCATGAATCTGTACAGCTGAGGTCTTATATTAAGTAAAAGAGGTAACAACATATGTTACATTATGGGGCTTGTACCCTAAAATTAAGTGGTATTAAACCTTAACTACAAATTTTTACTGTTGCTAGCACTGGGCTGCAAAAACTGTGGAAAGAAGAAGATAGACCTGGAACTGCTCTTAATAACACTGTAATTAAAAGAAATCTTTTTAAAACTGCCCTTTCTAGTTCGATCAACGTTAGAGGAAAAAATGTACTTGTAATTTACATGTGCTAAGTTGATTTCACCAAATATTAATATCAAGGCTTATCTCAGACCTCTTAAAATTTCAGAATCTATCCTTTCTGCTCATGATGGAGCTACCTCCCATCCACACTCCTCTTACCAATCAAGTGCATTAGTTTTATCCTAAGAGATAGCATCATTACTTAGGAACATGCAAAGTCAAAGTCCAAATGCGGCAAAATTCTCTTTCTCCCTGACATCGTGAAGTGTGGGGTGCTCACTGAGGCAGTCATGAGTAGGTACTGTTCTGTCCTTGGGGAAAAAAGTAGATGAGACAGATGCAGAAATTTCTATTCATTCATAGCTCCTACTGCCATATAGTTCACTGGACAAAATAAATTTACCTCACATTATAGTTTGTATTTTTAATGTTTCCTTCTCTGATATTTTTCACAGTGACAACACTGAAAGATACCAGAACATCTTTGTAAAAGCCATTCCTCAGGATGCCATAGATTTCAATCAGTTTAACCTATGCAACAAAGACTTTCTGAGAAGACTCCTTAGTTTATATTAGTTAGCTGCAGTCAGGGTAGCAGTTCTGCCAACATTTCACATACAATGTGATACATTAATCACATTTAAATTTAAACAAACAAACAAAACCCTAAAGATTATTTCAGATAGAGCAATTGTCTTAGATTCTAATTATTTTAATTAGAATTACAGTATTAAAAATACTGTATTGAGCTGTTATATCAGGTACTACAGGAAATAAACATTGATTTTCAAGTATGGATTATTTTGGTCTCCTCCACTACTAATATAAATTGTGCTCAATCTTGGAGTCCAACCATGTACTTGTATTTATCAGTTCCTTTCTTGACTCTTATCATGTACACCTTGTAGTCTCCCACCATGCTAGTCAAACACAAATTCAACCGTCATCCACCTGGACTAATCAGGATTAGGCTTATTTATTCTTCTGTATCACACTTATCTTTTTACATGTCAGCTTTCACCTTTGGGACTTTATCAAAGATACTAGCCTGAACATAATGTTTTTTCATCTTTCCTCTGAAGACTGTCACCCTTCTATTGTTAGCTTTGTCTCATCTTATCAACTAAATAATATATCTGGTAGGAAAAGCAGAATTGTATCCTTGAGGCAAATATTAGAATACTCTTGTACTTAAACTGTTGGTTATTAAAGAGCAAGGAATCTAAAATTTTAAGATTTTTGGCTCTCCATTATCAAAACATTAGCACAAGTATAACTGACAAGTAAAAAAGTATCTTAATTTTTGAGATCAATATTTCCTATTAATAAGAAGGTAACTTTAATGCAAGCAACAAAGAGAAGCTCCCACCAAACACATACCTTCATGTAGTAGTCCTTGAACTCTCTGAATGGTAAGTTTGTTCTGCAAATTTCAAGCCCTCATGTCTCTTCACAGTGTGTTACACATTTTTCCAGCCTACTGACATCTTGCTGATGGCACATCAACATATTCAGGAATAAATAAAAACGCCTACCAATGAGTAAAGGAAGCAACTTATGAGACCTTCCAGTTTTGTCTGGGCCAGTGTTTCTGGTCACCTCGACATACATGACTGAGGTGCACCAGACATCAGCCATGACTGCACTGCATCAGCTCTGTGACACTGTACAAACAGCCACTCTAGGACATAAACATTGTATATGTAGTGATAGTGTATAATAATGTGTAGGAGAAATCCTTAGTACTAAGTATATTGTTAAAGAATGAATTTAGGAATGTCTGATTTTAAATTTAAAAACTAGACAGATTTAACAGCACACTGATCAGTATACAGTGTAGCTGACATTTTATCTGTACCAGATACTCTCAGCAGAGGAATCTCCATTTTTCTAACCCTTGCACACACATAATCAGTAGCAATGCAGACCCTGTTCAATACCAGATTTCAGACAGCACAGAGGTATCACATGTCAAAGTACAACTTGTGTTGTCTAGGAGATCCCTTCACGCTCATCATCAGACAGAAAATACCTTATTACTACATATAAGCCTGTTCCTAGTATGGATGTGTAAAGCACACAGAATTTTCTTAATTTTACTCCATAGTTAGATTTTATTTACAAAGTGGAAACATAACTAGATTCTTTCTTGTTCTCAAATTTTTCACGTTTCTGATTAAAAATATTAATCATCTTAATAAAGGAGTCATTTTAATCCACATTTTTATCACTAGAACTTTTAAAAAGCATTTGACTACTAAAACTTTTAAACTTTGGTATCTTTCTTACCAAAGATTATTTTTTTTTTGTCCTAGCACCTTAACCAGTAGCCTAGGGATTACTCCTTTTTTATGTAGGAGCCCTTATGTTCAAAGATGCAATAATCTTTCTAGTAAATACCAACATTCAGGTTACTTCACAGTTTTACAGCTTTAGCTTCAAATTGATATATATTAAGGGCTCATTCAGGAAGGCTATATTTAGTGAATGTCTTTCTTAAATGAATACTTTTTGCAAGTTTTCACCTCCAGGTCAGTTTATTCTGAACTTAATTTGACCAAATTTCCTCTACTAATAAAGCGATACCTATATATGTATATTAAGTTTCTGCTATACTTACATATTTAATATAATAACATGTACATAAGTGTTGGTTCATTATTGACATATTTTGTTACCAATATTTTTACACATTGGGATCTGATATTAAATCAGAAATGCTAAACTCTCAAGATACACAAGACAGGGAGAAAGCAGGAGAGAAACAAGAATCATGAAAGGTTTAGAAAACGTGATCTACAGATAAGGGCTGTGAAAAGTAAAACAGTTTGTTCAAGAGGTAGAACATAACTAGACATTAAGAGTCTAATGAGTATTTTAAAATTCTGCTGCGATCCAGACAAGGAATGTTGATACAACTCACACAAAAAAACCCCAGCCCCCCTTTGGGCATTTAAGCAAGTATTATATGGTGCATGAAGATGTCTTCATCTTGAATAAATTTAGTAATTTGGACACAAATCTGTCAGGAATGACCTGGCTATAATGGAGTCTACCTTAGGATCTTGGACACTGGAATCTACCCATTTCACATTTCCTAGCAATAAAAATCTCTCTGAGAATTTAAATATGGCTTCAGCAACAACAGAACCTGTGAGAATGAAAATGAAGTTACTGATTATATTATGCCTGAACATGCATAAGGCTTGCTTTCTGCAAAGACAGAGTTTTGAAGTTCTGCTGTGGCAACAAAAATTTTGAGTTTGTTCTCCAAAAAGTGTAGGTGGATATGCATCACAGCTACATGAGCTAGACCTAGTAAAATTCAGCATTTTGGGTCTGCATTATGAAAGTAACCACTACTCATAAAGTCCATGGCCTTGCAAGTAAAACATGAAATTATAGGAAACAAAATCTGGAAAAAAAAAAAATGTGCCAACCTCACATTTCCTTAACTTAGAAAGTTTATGCACAACAAAAATTTGTTGGCATCATTGAGTTATTAGCTCATTCTGGGTTTTTTTTTTGTTTAAAAAAAACTTTTTTACCTCAAAGGCACTTGAGACTTCCCAGTTCAGGATAACTAACTCACTTTAATTTCTGAGACCCTGATTTATGCTCTGAGTTCAATAGCTTAAAATTTGCATGCTTGAAAACTAGCTTTATTCATGGCTAGTCACATTGCTCCAGGTAAGGCTTAGAAGTATTGAAGATTCATGGCTCATCCTTCCAGGAAGGTGCACAGACAGAGATTTTTTTAATGCCTGCAAGACATAAGTGCCAGAAAATCCCAAGGTTCAGGTTCAGAATTCAAGCTTTATGGAGTGTTTAGATTCTCCTCTTTCTAAACAGTCCTGATTTTGTGGTTTTGTCTTATGTAAAAAACCTATTGATATAGTACATGAAATGCAAAATTTGAGATTGGAAGAGGAAAAGAAAATGAGGAAAGAGTTTTAATTTCAAATTTCAAATACCTCTCATCTCTCGTTTTTGATCAGTTTATAGAATTTTCTTCAAAATGAAATTTTTATGTTGCCTTAAACCCTCGAGTTCTTAAGATTATATTCCACAAATTCTAGAAAAAACATACAAGTGACCAGTAACAAACTTCAGAATCCATTTTAGTTAAATACATAGAGAGCACGATAAATTAGAGTCTGTAATCAGGATGCTCCATCATGTAAGTTTTGATCAAGTATTTCAGTGAATGCAGATAATGCTAAATAACATGAACTCATTTTGAGAAATTTTTTAAAAATTAAATTATTTTATTTTCCTTGCCACAAGACATTCACTGCTACATTAGTTTTCCTCGACCAGAATACTTGAATTTCAAAAAAGTAACACCAAAATCATGTATCACCAGTGCAGAAGGAAAATTTTCACTTGTAGTTTTTGAAAAGCCGCATACTGAAACTTCAGAAACACATACAACAGCAAAAAATGTGGACAGTTAAATGGGTCAAATTTATGATAATCTTAAATGTGACAATGTAAAAACCAGAGATATTGCTGACAATTTGCCTTTTTCAAGTCAGGTTTCTAGGTTGCTTTTAAAGTGGACAAAATATAATTAAAAAGTAAAAATTAATTAAACAAGTAACTCTTGCACTACAGAATTTTATTATTCTATACAACGTAACACTGCAATAAAAACAGCAGTAAAAAGCTGATAATGCATAGCCATAGATTTTTAGTGCCATAAAAATGTCCTTTCAAGACAGTAGCACATTATAGTTTAAGTGAAGCTCTTCATTAGATAGTATTAGAAAATGAGGCATGAAAGGAAGATAGAAAAGCCTTCTTAATAGTTCCTGTGCAGATAATGTAGGCTGAAGACAATCAATAGCTATGCCTCATTTATTTTATGCTTTTGAACACTTAATGACAAAATGTTAGTATATGCTGTACTGTTGGGCTTCACAGAACTGCATCAGTAATGACAAAACAGATTTGCATATTGTGATTTAATTTATATGAATTTATATCCGAATGGTATGTGTTTATTGTTTTCTAATATGAAAGGTAACACCTACTCCATTAGTCTGGATTCATTAAAACTCATGTTGGCTTACTAATTTGGTTAGTCATTAAAATGACCCAAACAATCAATCCAAAGATTCATATACATGTAAAATGTCAATAACTTAATCACATTAAATACCCAAATAAGTAAGACTAACTTTGTACAGTCAGTGCAGCTACTCCTAAATGAAAAAAGAGATTAAAAAGTCCACAGTTTTCAATGCATTTTTAACAGCATTTTAAGAAATAAGTGTTTAAATATGATTTTGTGTGACAGTTATCCACCATGTTTCAAATCCCTATTACTCCAACCATGCGTATTTCTTAATACCTGTAATAAAAAAACCTATTAAGCTGTACTAGAAACAAAACAGGTAGAGCCAATATATATATTTTTAAAAAAAAGAAAAAAAAAGGAAAAAAAGGAAAAAAAAAAGAAAAAGGTGTGCTGGAAAAAAATACAACCTTTCATCATATTCTTTCAAAAACACATAGTGAAGCAATTTTGTCATATTCAAAATTTATTGCAAGGGTCCATATTAGTGTTTCTGTGTGAAATTTCTACCTAATAATAATAACAGGCAAATTGAAACAGTACAGCTTTTTCTAAAATGTAAGAAAAATAAGATAAAGCTTGGACTTGCACAGCCTTCTCCCTGCATAGTTTCCCAATATATTTATAAATCTGCATAATAGGAAACAAGTTTGATCCAATAAACCTCTACATTAATATTTTTAAGTTACCGGCTTCCCTCCTGTAACTTGCCTGGCAGTACCATCATGCTTTTCACTGCCCAAAGAAAACAGTCACTGAATGGACCCAGGAGTTCTTCAGCAAAACAGATCTTAAGTTTACATCTAACTTGAGAATCTTTGACTGTCAGGGCCTCAACAAAGAGAAATGGAAGCTATAAGACACATTTTTCTGTTTCATATAAATTGCTGGAGAACTTGCATGCTTAGGTTGAAAGAAGGAACATAACTCAGGACTGGGAGGGGGGGAGGGGCTGAAGTCAGACTTGGGAATTGTGTCTAATGGCTACCGTAATCTAATGTATAGACCGTAATCTATAATATGTATATACCGTAATCTTACAAAATGTATATATCGTAATCTTACATATATACCGTAATGTATATACCGTAATGTATATACCATAATCTTACAAAATACCAGATAGACTAATGAATCTGATTGAGTTTCCATTAAAAATCTGCTAGAAAGTAACAAAATTTCTCTCCTTCCCAATCTTTTACATATTACTACTTGTCCATTCCTGAATTATGGAACTGGAAGAAATGCTGTGGCCAAAAATATATTTCCTATGATAGGACATGACTGTTACAGAAAGAAAGAGAAAGAAAGGGTGACAGAAAGAATGAGAGAGAATGAATCAACAGTAACTGATACACATACGTTGGTGGTACAACCAAAGGACATACATAATTTTCCCAGAAAACCTCTTTGTAATGCCAGGTAATACTTAGTAGTATAGTCACTCTGCAGAATATCAACGGATGAAAGTAGGATAGGCACAACAAAAAATAATAACCATCAGCTTTAAATCTAACGTTCTTTCTTATCCATTTGCAAAGAATTTATAGCTACTATAACTAATCTGCTTTAATCGTAAAACTCTCAGTAACTTTTATTAGTGGCAAAGGAAATGGTTGGAAGGAAAAGGAAAAAAAGAACCTTGCAAGCAAGGTAGAAAATTAAATAGAATATTCAGCTTCCAGTATTCACGCAATCCTATCTCATTAATTCTCATTAATAAGATTTTCATGAAATGAAAGAGGAGGATTTTGTGATTTATGACCATTGCAAGATGAGAGGACAGGAGGTAAAAGACATAGAAGCAAATTATATCAGGTGGCTTTAAAAATATTTAAGTGATAGTGATGATCATAGTAATTTTATTATTTTTTAACTGAAGTCCCTAGCAATTGTGCCAATAAAATTCATCTTAGCATTTTTTTATGTAAATAACACTTTCTAGCCTTGATGTTTATAAGCAAATTTCAAAGAAATTGGAAATTATGTCAGTTATAATGCTAATATCTGCATAACATTTGAATTCCTGTCTACAGCTCTGGGATATTCACTTGGCTCCATCCCACACTTTTGTACTGTCTTTGCACTAAGTGGTGAAACAGGATCTCTGATGTTGTCCCAACATTTCACTCTTTCCATTATGCAGATAGCTCCCTACCACAGACAGATCTGTGAATATAGAATATGTACAAATCCCAGAGCACACTTTTAAAGTCTGTCTTTGCAAACAAAGCTGGAAGGACAAAGCCCATTTTTTATTAATTGTCAGTTGAATGTCCTGCTTTTTTTTTTTTTCATTTATCTTTAGGTTTTTAACTCTTAAGTTTTCCTTCTCAGTAACGCACAAATGCATAATTGCAGCCTCAAACACAGGGATGGGAGAATGACAAAATTATTATTTTAGTGTCCATCACAAGAATTCATAATGTGCCTTTATGTAATCCCTTTGATCTCCTGGAAATTATTTTAAAAAGAGGCAGAAAAGAGGTATAATCTGTTATGAACATAGGCATGAAAAAAAATTAATATCCAGTAAATACCTGAGAGTGAAACTTTCTTAACCAGTATTTTTACACCTGTTCATGCAGGTCAGCAGGGAAGCTAAGGGGTATACCAATTCCATGTGGTATTTCAAGGCCTATTTGTCATAGAAATTCTTCAAGTATCTTAGTGCTATTCATTTGTTATCATACCCAGGTGTAAAGAACAAGAACAAAATGAAGTAGAAATATTCTTGTCCTTGGATCAGAATTCTGATGTGAAGACAGTGTGGCTTTACCAAGAGGGGTGAGAGACAGGGATGACAGATATTCACTCGGTGACAGAAAGATCATTAGTCTCTCTAACTGTATTAATATAGCACAACTTTTTGCCATAAGTCATTATCTCTGGTGGAAAGAATGTCTTGAGGTAACACTGGACATCACACACTACAAAAAAAAACCCAACATGGAAGAGAATGTAATTAAGATCATAATTTCTCTCAATATCTCATGCTCCTTAGCATTTTAGGTAATCTGTCTTTTCCTAATCTACTCTATCTGTTTAACACATTTTGCAGTCCTTCATAACACACACTTAGCAGAACCTGGAGTTTGATGGAGCCCATAGGCTTTAATTAATTAAATTGATTTTAACAGTAAATAGAAAACACAGGTAAGAAGTTTAAAGGAGACATCATTAGCTTAACTTTGTTCATAAAGAAAGGATGTGATTTATTTTTCATTGAATTTAATGGGACTAGAACAAAGCAACTTTTGTTTGACTTTTTTTTTTTTTTAACTAATTCAACTTTAGATATCAAGATTGATTAAAGGATTTTGATTTAAGCAAATGAAATCGGTCCATGATGTGGAAGATACATGCCTAGGAAAAGCACCAACACTGCTTCAAGTGGATTGGTTCACTGAAGTCTGTGCATTGTTAGATCTTCAGATCAGCATTTGGAGAGCAGAACCCACACCTACAGAAAACATCACGTTGCGGCTTTTGATAAAAGACATTAAGACTTTGTATTGTGTGGACAGGTTGACTTAGAAGTACTGTAATCCTTTTCCTCAAGAAATTGCTGATTGACATCCTCACCAATCACTGTAATCAATATCAGTATTTAGGGGAAAAAAATACGTGGTGAGGCATCACACAAAACCTGAGTTACCAGAAATTGAAATCGCCTCATGCTTAACTATTCTAGTTTCACACTCCGCGGTGTCATTTGAAGAGGAGCTAATACCAACACTCTACAGATTTTGTAGCCTACTGGCTACAAAATACAATTTTTACACTTTATGAACCAACAAGGAATATATAAAAATAACATTAAATGCATTATTATCATTTTCAGTGTACCCAGATTAGAGTACTGCTCAATTGTTCATCTGCGATATGCGCTTTCTTACATCAGATACTGTAATCTAGTGTAATCTTACACCAGATTCTGGTGTAGCCATACCACCTCTTTATCATACATTTTATTCTCTTGAATATTTATGAGGTCTATTTCCATCATTCTAATGCCCTGTGTTCTTAGTCAGGTGATATCCTATACATGTTGACTGTGCTGTACTCCCATAGGATATAGGAAATCAAGTTTCAAGCTTGTGTTCCTCATCCGTAAAGCTGAAAATTCAATTTATTTTCCATAACAGAAGTGACCTACTCACTAAGCTACTGCCATTGTTAAAGGCTACATCTGATCATTCATTGGAAAAAAGTAAACAACAAACAATGACTCACATTTCTGTATGTTCTGGTTTTTTAGGATAGATGTGTCTCTGTGGTCAAGGTATTACAATACTGTCAGCACTGCTAGTGGAATTTCAGCACATTAAACCACTGAGTTTCCTGGGATCATACTGGTAACTCACAAATGAGTAGTTAAAGGTTGTCTGCAGAGCTGAAGCTGTCATCAAATATTTAGTTTGGGGTGTCTGATTGTCATAGACGAAGAAAAATGTGCTCTGTGTGCTCCTGCTTATATCTTCTATCTAAATACCTTCTTTCATCAAATACTTGGGTCTAATCAACTCTATTATTGAAAAATTATTCAGCTATGTTGGATCCTTGAAGAAAGGAAAAGCTTGTTTCCTTTGGCTATGTTAAATGACCTACAGTCTTACACTAGACTGTACAATGTCATTTCAATTCTGTGATTAGCATTTTCTTTTAGTATAAAAAGCACCATACTACAGCAAATATAACTTTAACTTAAATACTTTTATCCTTTGCTTTTAAGTGCTTTTATCAAATACTTCACCATCCTCAAGTGATAAAGTTTATACACCACTGTAACTTACAACAAAGACAGTATCATTTGACTTCCTTCAGTTCAACTCTAGCTTTGTTTAAAAGCTAGCATTTAAGGAAATGTTTAAAATTAACAAAAGCTCATGCAAAAATGTCCTACCTCACCCCTCCCCAACTGCCACAAAAGCTTCAATAGGATTAGAATATTTCAATGTTCCTTTAGGCTAAAATTATTATCTGTAGTATAATATAGTATTTATGTAAGTTTAAAGAAATAAATTAAATGCTACACCTAGCCCTCAAAGGAGATTTGAACAAAACTATCAATGAAGAGATAAGTCTTAACAATTCACTGATATTAACTGATTAAAAAAGGAACTAATACTGACTCTAAAGTTCCATGCATACTTCTTGCTTTTGATTGTTACTTGACCTGTTAGTCTAATGCTAGAAATAAAATTGAAGAATAATGTGTCTTTACTGCACGACATGTCATCTAAAACCAAGCATATGCCTTCTTAAACACAACATGAGAACTGCTGTAGTCATTCTCAAGTGTGATGTGTAAGATCTCGCTTATTAACAATTACAAAAAAAAAAACCATCTAAGAGTCCAGCATCACACTGAATGTTCTAAAAGTACTCTAGAAGGATTGAGTCTTCATCTTTTCTAGTGTTATTCACTAGTGCTTAGGAAGACTTGAAAAAATACATTAAGATTCAAGCACAAAGAAATTTGATTGAAAAGTAGTATCCATTTTTCTGAGCAACAAAAAGTTTCAAGTAGTGCTTTTGCTCCAAAAAGCAATTGAAGGTGGCTTCACAAGTTGGTTGGGAACCTATTATACCAGGTATTAGTCTAAACAGCAAGAAAGAGATGGAAGAAAAAAAAAATCAAATGCTTATTCAGTCATGCAGTGAAGTGTGTTTTTTTTCTTCTTTTATGATTTCATCAGTGTGATGTGTCCTTATTAGAAAGAAACTTTCATTCAACCATGGATGAGATGACTGTCTGTGGAAGACCATATTCCACCTTCAGTTAATTGAAGCTGGACATCCTGAATGGAGCCAAAGAAAAGTGTCAAAACACAGCTACAATGAATTGTACCAAAATGGTGGCAAATTACAGAAATTGTCTCAGTCAAATAACATATTTCAAAATGCAAACTTCTTAGTTTGTGGGGGCTTTTTTTTTTTTTTTTTGTGAGCAAGCTAGCATTAGCCAATATTTTTCTAAGTCTGCTTCGCCTGCTTTAAAATTTGGATCTAAGTTTTAAGCTGCATACCCTTACTGCTTAAAATATAAAGCTTCTATTAAAGCACAAGAAGCATCAGCTCTAAGGGGAACTTTGCAGTTAATTTTAAGAAAATGAGAGTTTTTCTTATGGATAATAACTTCACTCGTGGTGTTGGAGAGCAAAAAATTACAAAGAAACCAAGGAAAATAAGAGTTCGACTCTTCATATAGTACACACTGCTATAGATACAGTGAAACAATTGTTTTAAAAGGAATTGTATATACATTGTACAAAAAAAGGTGCTAAACTTTTAGGGTATAATGTACTACTAAGCAGAAATAAGGTCCACTGAATGGAATTTAGACCATGTTTAGCATATATCAGTAGGTTATATATGTACTCTATAAGTAGCCGAATCAAGAATATGACCTTGGAACTCCAAGACCGGATTGAGTTTACTGAGCTACAGCTCACAAAATGCCATTACTGCATATGCTACCATATGTTCCCTTAGTATCTTAGAATATAGAAAAAGATTTCTGTATGACTTCCTGAATATTTCCCCTAAATGCAATTTCTTCCTAAGCATACAAAATACAGATGTTGTCATTTAGCATGCACAAGGAGGTCTCAGTATGAAACCTGAGTTCTGAGAGAATTACATTGGCTTCCTGTTCAACATCGAATTGATTTTAAAACTGCTATATGACAACTTATGGTATAAAGCTCTGCACAATTTGGAACCTCCGTTTTTATCTAGCCTATTATCTTTCAGAGTTTAGAGGTTGTTGAGACCATCTGAAGTTGGCCATTTCAAAGCAGTTCACATACACTCAGCTGTTATGCTTGTCAATTTGAAATCCATTTCCAGCTGGGGTCTACAACACAGATTCAGATTCATCTAAACATAAACTTTTATGTTTTCAGTCTGACATCTTCATCAACTAAGCACTTGTGCTTTGTATTTTATGTAGCTGAAAGTACAAAAGTAAAGGAAAAAAAACCCTGAAGATTACTTATCAGAGGAACATTTTTTTGCATCAAAAGAGATTCTATTTGTTTGTCCTTGTGCTGTAAATAAACTTGAAGCTGAAGCTAAATACTTAAGATTGCTTTCCAGTAAATACCACGGTTTGATTATGTATAGCAAAAAGGTGTACACCCTTTGCTTTTTCATCACAATAGACTTGGATCAGTGGTGCAATATCTGTTTTTACTAAGAATAGGGATAATCATTAACTGTTTTTCTGCCAGTGAACATGCCAAAGAACGTGATCAGAACAAAGATCCTTCTGACTGGGACCAAAGGCAGATGCTCAGAGAAGAGAAGAAGGATAAGGCAAACATATCTGTGTGATACTTTTGGAGATATTTATGAATTTAGATGGTTTCTGGTATTAGTTGGCTATAATAAACAGGATTATGCTTCTGCCCAGAAAAATGGATAAAAATCCAATACATTTGAAACATAATACATAAGATACTACTTCACTAGCTACTTGTCCAAACCTGCCAGGAATATTCAGCTGTCCAATACAAATGTTCTTTCACACATTACCATTTAATTACTATCCTTTTTTTTACGATTAAGAGATTTAGCACCATGTTTTCAAAAGAAATTAGGACAATTTTCAGCGGCCTTATAGAAAATTATATCTAAATTTTCCAAGTTAAATGATTATTATTATTTTAATTAATACAGCCTTATTGACGATAAAGATATATTTTTCTCATAATTTTCCCTGTACAGTAGATTATGAAATCGACTCACATAGCTTGTCCTACCATAAGGTGGCAGCAAACAACATATTTTTATTCTGCTGAGTTTGTATGGAATAGGTATCTATTTGCTGTGTGCTTCAATTCATATTGTCACAATTAACACAAATGTGCCTTTAGAGAGATTGCTAACCACATATTTCAAATTATCCCAACAAGAAGGTTTTTACATTGTAAAATCTTTCATGGATATCTTTATCAACCTTAACCTTTTACTGAACAGCATTTTTTCCCCAAAAAGAACAAGGTCACTAATAACTGAAGTGCTGTTTAGCATAAACTCCCACATAACTACATTTTTTTGACTGCAGATCTAGAAACAATATCTGTTGAAGCAAGCTTGAAAATAAAAATCTGATTCAAGAGGTTTTCATTGAGTTTTTAACAGTGAAGATAACATGGCCAGCTTGTTAGAATATATATTACATAGAAAGTTTGTGTTCGGACTGGATTTGGAAAGCAACAGAAAATTGTGGCCTTACTGTAAACCATATGTCAGAAAAGTATATTCCTACTATACGCAAGGACAAGATCAGCAATATTGACTGGAATGTGAATTAATCTATTTTTAAGGTAGTCCTTGCTCTTGGGAAAAAAAAAAGAATTCTAAATGGACAAAATGAAAAATAAAAGTGTTTCACAGTAAGAGTGGTTCAAAATTGCAATAGGTTCTGCAGAAAGTTTGTGGAATTACCATCCTTTGAAATTTCCAAAATTAATGAAGAAAGACCATTGGTTGTCTGGTCTAATTTAAAAATTAAGCCCTTCTTTGAGAAAGGTTGGGCTACATAGTTGTAGGTATGTTTTATAACACAATTTTCTATGCTTTCTTTGAAGGCTCCTATTCTGGATTAGTGCTGTGCTTGGCACAGGTGATCTGATAGAATATCAGGATACACTCAGTTGCACATGAAGCGTGTATTTACTTTGCAAGGTAGAAGCCTGCTCTCCCTACAGGCAACAAGGATGCTGTGTTGGCCAGCACTAACCGTGATAATTCTGCTTTATTTAGCACCTGGGGAAGACTCAGAGGCCACTACTCTAAAGCAGATCACTTAAACAGGCGCATCTGTGTAGCTTCTATAGATCCCAACTCTCTGTTGTGTACACCCTCA
The DNA here is from genome assembly GCA_022605575.1 of Laterallus jamaicensis coturniculus. NCBI lineage: Eukaryota > Metazoa > Chordata > Aves > Gruiformes > Rallidae > Laterallus > Laterallus jamaicensis. The sequence goes on from JAKCOX010000054.1 coordinate 4,119,109, forward strand.
GTATCTTCTGTCATTCCCCTTCCCTTCCCTTTCCTTCCCTTTCCTTCCCATTGTAAATCGAGTTGTGCTAGTCTCAGTTAAGATGACTGAATAATAATACAGGTGTGAGTTATCACATCACATGTGGTCTCAATATAAATCATGCAGTTATATCAGTGTACAGGCCAATGTAGTTTGATATATCAAACTGTTTATGTGATCAATTCTCAAATTGCTCTAAATTTAGTAAGTCAGGATTATGAAAAGGACGAAAACGACATTTTCATCCAGTTTTTCAGTTGGCTTTCTAAACTTCGTTGGGAGGAAAAGGAATGTCACAGTATCTACAGTACATTGTTTTCCCTCACATACCCTTTTCACATAATTCCTACCACGATTAACTCTGGAGCAAGTCTAATTTGTATAAGGGAATGCCTACTACAGCCCTGTGCTCTGCAACTCCTGTAAAATGCCCATGGGATTGTCTAGAAGCTCTTGCTCATTACTGCAGTACCTAAGAGAGTATGCAGTCCAAGAGCATTAAAACACTGCCTTAGACTGAAGACTACCAAAAGAAACCAATGAGATATTAAATATAAAACTTCTTAATCGGTTACTTCCATGATACTATTTTTTCTATCAATGTCTGGCTTTTTACATTTGTCTGGAGGATTTTTTACTTCCCAAAATGTGAGCTTTTCACACAAATCTCACCTCTGGCTGCAAGCAAAACTTCTATAGAGAAGAGTCCAGCAAGTTCATAAATCAGTTTCTGAGGGAAATACGTATTTCTTGGCAAGCCCACTTATTCAAATCAGAGCCTTAAAAACAGACTATTGTAGATATCTGGGCTACTGCATGCTGGTGTGCGGCTGAAGAGATAGCCAATTAGGCATGTGATTATAACCACACCAGCATGCCTTGTAGAGAGAAAGGTCCAGTTTGAGTTCTCTGAGATGGTTGATGCTCACTGACATAAGCCCCCTTGAACCCCTGAACTACCCAGACACAACTCCGCAGAGTTTCACCAGAGCAGAATACACACACGCACACACAAAAAGCTTCTGGAATTTTCAAGTTAGAACTGCCACTTTAGGGGCAAAGAAACAATGTCATAAAATGGCCTTGGAGACTGCACAAGTTCTCCTCCCGTATCTCAGCCCCGAGGCATATGTCTGCCTAGAGCAAATTTTCACAGTTCAGTAAAGAATCCTTGAAAATTAGTGTTTTTAATGTGAGTGCTAGCACAGATTGTACCATGGGAGAGCTTTGTGCAGGGGAGATGCAGAAAACTCAAAATTAAGAGGCAAAATGTGATAAAAAATACATGTTGGAGCTGAAAAGGTAATGAAGGGTCAGAGCAATGTAACTTGACAGAACTGCTGGAAATTCTTTCTTATTTCTCTCCTGTCAACATTTTTAATTTCCCAAACAAAACACATCATGGTATGCCTATATTCAGCCTGAGGGTACATCTAAGCGAGAGGGAAAATTACCTTTAATGGAACCTCCTGTTCCCACACTTTTGCTATTGCCAGGCCCACACCTAACTGCAGCATTTCTAGCTGAATGTGGAGAAAAAAAGGAGAAAAAGAATGGGGTTGTATCACCCTTCAGAGGCAGACCAGATGGCACAGGGGAAAGCCATGATACAGTGGGCTGAAGTTTGCCATATAAAGTCATGCTATACCCTGAAGTTCCCTTTCATTCCAGTGTTTTGCTCTTTATTTCGTGTGGGGGTTTTATTTGGGTCCTTTTTTTTTTTAATAAAGCAAAAGTCAATGTTCACATTTTATAAAATAAAGATACGTTGTATTCTTCTGTGGATATCACAGTTACTGCTTCAAAACAGTTTTTCTGTTCAGAATCTTCTCTACTCCCAAAGGCAGCACAATCGTGGTCTGGTCTGGTTATGGATCTTCTCTCTCTGGATCATCAATCTTCAGTGAAGTGCCTCAATAACTGACCTTATTTTCAGGTGCTGAGCCCCTGGCAGCTCCCTTTAAAGTAAATGAAAGTTGCTGGAGGCTCAGCATTTCAGAAATCAGGGCACTTAAATTTGTTGCCTATCTATGGATTTAAAAATCTGGCTTGAGGTTCTCTTTTATTTTTAACTTTGCTCTATAATCCAACATCAAGGGGAAAGTAACAAAAGCAGACTTGACTACAAGAAAGGAGGGTTTCTGCTTTGGAATATCTTTTTCTGTGTGTTGGAGTTAATTATTAAAAAGACAGTCTCAGTTAAAATAATGTCGTATAATTCAAGTATTATTTTATAATCTGTTATAGAAACAAAGTAATATTCTTCATCTCAGAAGGTTTGGGTTTTTTTGTAATCTTTTCTAGCTTGTGAACATTAAGTTTTTTACAAGGCTCCTCAAAAATCTAACTTCCACCAGACTTGGCCAGGTTTGCCTGAAATATTTCTAATTTGACAAGCCTTTCAGTTTCAGCCTGAAGCCTGCTAAGTCTTTCATATCTTAAGTAAGCAATGAACCACTTTATTAATAGGCTAAATCAAAACAGAAAGCCATACTTACAATTGTAGTTTGCTACAGACCACAGATGTTAGTGAAGCAAGGTCACCTCAAGAAAGATGTACTTGCTTTAAAACAGTTAATACAACTGGAAAACAAAAGATCAAGAATTACTTTTCTTATATTCGATTTGCTCTAATGACATTATGTTTACTTACAGCTTGCATTTTGGACCTCTATTCTGTGTCTGTTTGTTTCACGACATTTTTTTATGCTTGGCCTATGGCAGAATGGCACACTCCGATCAGAATAGAGGTTGACACTTTTTTGGGACACAATTTTTGGAAACTGATTCACTTACTGCAGCTGCTATCTTGTTTGAAAGGAGGCAAATACACAGCCCTAAAAGGACCCTGACTTTCATTTCTTCATGAAATTATATTCAGTAGGGCCATATTTTACCCTGCATTTCAAGCCAGGTAATTTCTACTCTGCATTAAAGAAAAGAGGAGACAATTGTGGTAGGAGCAGATGAAAAAGTTAACGAATCTGCAAGTCATTGTAGCAGAATAAAATGTGATGAGCTTTTTTTATCAGAATTATACACTAAGTCACAGTACATATCCAGGCACGTAGGATATAAAAAACACCATACGACTAATTTCAAAGTTATCAGGACTCCAGTTACATATGGAAAAAAAAAAAGACTGAAAATAGAAACATCAAGAAAAGTTACAATCTACCCCTCCAGGATCTGTGGAGTACATGCAATAACACACAAAACGTCTGTCTCTAGTATTTCTGATGCTGGTGAATGATTGAATAACACAAATTGTGAAGACTGCAAACATTTATTCTTCTCTTCTTTCGGGCAACTTCTGCCTGCAGATCTTCTACTTAACCTAACTGCATCTTACCACAGGCCTTAGAAAGTACAACTGCCTCAGAAATAACACCTTGTCTTGCCCACTACCATTTCGTATTTGTGCTCAGAAATTAATCTGTTCACATCTTTTTTCAAATAAAACCCCACAAACCTACAGACTCAATTCCAGACACCTAGAGGTAACAGAGTCCAGAGAAAGTCATGTCATTAAAATGTTTTTAAAATACTGCACTTTCCAGAATTCTTTTAACCTTGTTATTAATCCCTTTTTCTTTTTTTTAAAAATTTATTTGTGTATGATCTAGACTAGAAACTAAAGAAAGCTAAGATTTTGATTTTTTTTTTGGTAGCAGGAAAGTAAAAATAAAGACAATATTTGCAATAATCCACAGTGTGTATATATACAGCTTTGGCTTACATAGGCCTGAGCAATGGTGCACAGAAACTGTCAAGAACTGACTGCAGTGATCTTGAACAGACCTTACAGAAGGGGCTGTATATTTCAGAGACTTATACATAAGAAACAGGAAGTTCCTTCTCAGGAGGAATTTCCTGAGATTATATGATTATAAATGCAAACACACATTTCTGCTCAATTGTCAGAAACAACTGGAATGATTAAACAAATTGGAGAAAATTACATAAGAGTTAAAGGAAAGTTAACTGTCTGAAGTAGCATCCCTTAAGAAATAAATTAGATACTTGTGGTATTCTTTATGTTAAAATAAGACAAGCCGGGTTTCATGCAGTTCAAGAAAATATCTATATTTAGGCGTCTACATGTAGGTGTCTAAGCTCCTATTAGAGACAATTGAGATATGTCAAAACAGAGATCAGAGTTTAGAAACTAGACAGTCAACTAACTTTTCTGCTTTTACAGAATCAATGAATGGTTGAGGTTGGAAGACCTCTGAAAGAAATCTGTTCCAACTCTTTTTCTCAAGCTTAGTTACCTAGGGCCAGATGCCCAGGCCCTATCCAGAAAGCTTCTGAATGTCTCCAAGGATGGAGACTCTAGCACCTACCAGGGCAACCTGTGACAGTGCTCAGTCACCCTCACAGTAAAAAGTGATATATTATGTCCACGGGAAACCTCCTGTGTTTCACTTTGTGCCCACTGCCTCTTGCCATGTGATTGGGCATCACTGCAAGAAACCTGATTCCATTATGTACATTATATATATTATATACATTAATAATATCCCTTTAAGGCCACTCTTCTCCAAGCTAAACAGTATCAGTTCACTCAGCCTTTCCTTATAGGAGAAATATTCTAGTCTTTTCACAATATTTGTGGCTCTTTGTTAGACTTTGTATGTCCATGTGTCTCTTGTACTGAGGAGTTGTCCTTGTTTCCTCTAAGATAGAGTGATTTCTCTTCCTAGCAGCGGGTATAGCACTGTGTTTTAGATTTAATGCAAAATAATTTTGAGAAAACACATTGAGGTTTAGTTGTTGCTAAGCAGTGTTTACAATTGAGTCAAGGAATTTTGTGCTTCCCAGGATCTGCCAGCAAGGAGGCATGAATCACAGAATCACAGAATTGTAGGGGTTGGAAGGGACCTCAAGAGATCATCGGGTCCAATACTCTGCCAAAGCAGGCTCCCTAGCTCATACTACACAGATAGGCATCCAGACAAGTCTTGAATATCTCCAGAGAAGGAGAATACACCACCTCCCTGGGCAGCCTATTACAGGGCTCTGTCACCCTCACTGTGAAAAAGTTCCTCCACACGTTGGCGTGGAACTTCCTGTGCTCCAATTTGCAGCCATTGCCCCTTGTCCTGTCTCCACTGACCAAAGAAAAGGAGCAGGCCAATTCCTCCTGCACTCCATACTTAAGATATTTATAAACATTGATTAGGTACCCCCTCAGTCTTCTTTTCTCCAGGCTGAACAGCCCCAGCTCTCTCAGCCTTTCCTCACAGGATAGATGTTCCAGGCCCTTAATCATCTTTGTAGCCCTTCTCTGGACTCTCTCCAGGAGATCCCTGTCCTTTTTATCCCAGGGAGCCCAGAACTGGACACAATACTCTAGGTGGGGCCTGACCAGGGCAGAGTAGAGGGGGAGGATCACCTCCTTCGACCTGCTGGCCACACTCCTCCAGATGCACCCCAGAATCCCATTGGTTCTCTTAGCCACCAGGGCACACTGCTGGCTCATGGCCAACCTGTCATCTACCAGGACCCCCAGGTCCTTCTCCATCGAGCTCCTGTCCAGCAGGTCAACCCCCAGCCTGTACTGATACATGCGGTTGTTCCTCCCCAGGTGCAAGACTTTACACTTGCTTTTGTTGAATTTCATCTGGTTTCTCCCTGCCCAGCTCTCCAGCCTGTCCAGGTCTCTCTGGATGGCAGCGCAGTGTTCCTGTGTGTCAGCCACCCCTCACAGCTTTGTATCATCAGTGTACTTGCTGAGGGTGGATGCTATTCCCTCATCAAGGTCATCAATGAAGATATTAAACAGGACTGGATCCAACACTGAGCCCTGAGGAACACCGCTAGTCACAGGTGTTCTGCAGGAGCTTCACAAGTACCCGTGAGGGGGCACAGCCAGGACAGCTGACACAAACTCCATACCATATGATGTCATGTTCAACATATAAACTGAGGAGAGTCAGCCAGGGAGGCCAGAAGCTTGAGAAATGGCTGGGAATCAGTCAGTGGGTGGTAAGCCACTGTGCAGTGCATCAGTTGTTTCGTGTATTCTGTTGCTGCTATTTCTTCTGTCCTATAAAACTGTTTTTATCTCAACTCATGAGTTTTACTTTTTTTTGATTCTCTACCCAATCCCACTGGGTGTGGGGATGGTGGCTGTGTGGTTGCTTTAGCTGCCCACTGAGTTAAACCACAACAGGAGCTCAGAACTGGAGAAAGTTCTGATCTGGTGTGGCCTTCTTTCCCTCAGACTTGGTGGCAACACCCCTGTTAAGGCAGGCCAGGATACTTTTAGCATTCTTTGCCACAAATACACATTGCTCTCCCGTGTTCAACTTGGGTGTCCAATAGGGTTTCCTGGTCCTTTTCTGCCCAGCTGCTTTCCATCTGCATGGGCCCCAGCATATACTGGTGCCTGGGGTTGTTCTTCCCAAGGCACAGGAAGTTGCACTTCCCTCTGTTGAAATTCGTGAGCCTTCTTCCTGTCAAAACACTTCTCAGTTTCGAGGTAACTCTGGATGGCTGCATGAACCACTGTGGTACACCACTAGCTACTGGCCACCACTAGACTTTGTTAGCCCAGCTGTTGAGCCAGTTTTCAATCATCTCACTGTTTGCTCATCCAGCCTATACACCAACAGCTTCTATATGAGGATACACCAAGAGCTTCTTAATAAGGAACTATGTAAGATATATAAACTTCTATACAAGGATCTTACAGGCTACTGTGTCAAAGGCCTTACTGATGCCCAGGTAGACAATATGCACTGCTGTCACCTTGTCTACCAAGCCAGTCATTTTGTTGCAAAAGCTAATCAAGTTGGTTAAGCATTACCAAAAGACAGCAACAATTTACAGTAAGACAAGTCTTTCTCCAGACATCACTAACTGTGTCACCTAAGCCTCACTAACATCAGCAGATATTTGGTTCATTTGTAGATCCTGTATACAGATATTCAGTATGCAAGGGTGAATAAGGCTTGCATTCAGCTGGGCAGAAATGAAGTACTGCTTCGCTGAACTATTTTTTCCTCCTTTGTAGATACTAAACTCAGGCTCATCCTTGTTTTTCCCATAGCCAATAAACAATGGCTTTTCCAGAGAGATCTGCTATGTTTCCTTGTGGTGGCAATACCACGATTCCTATGAGCAGCCATATACCATAGAATCACAGACCGGTTTGGATTGGAAGTGACCTTACAGCCCATCTAGTTCCAACCCCTGTGCCATGGGTTAGGGGCACCCTCCAATTGACCAAGTTGCCCAAAACATCATCCAACCCGGCCTTGGAGGACATCCAGGGAGGGGTATCACTGGGAATATGAAGCACGATGTCTAACTGAAGATAAAAGGGCTTGATTTTTACCAGAAAAAACATACAGATTTCACAGTTTCCTTCTAAAACAATTATCATGGAGATTCTTCCACTAGAAATGCTAGTTCCGTGGTGCTGTCTTGTAACTGTAGTATTACTCATTGCAGGCAGACTTTCCTTTCCCTCTTTTTACTGCATGATGCTATTTTTGTTCTCAGTAGTTCTGCTGCAAACTTAAACATATTTTGACAATTAACAAAAAATCATTATAAGATTATGGATTTGGAACATGTTGCTGACATATATCAATCTACTTTCTCCTCACTTTTTTAAGTGGAAATCCAGTTGATTTCCCTGGGATTTGCAACTGACAGATTCATAAAATTATAAAAACTCTGATCTCTCTTTTATTCACATAGCAATATAAAATCACATAGATTCACCAAAGCATTAAGATAGTGAAGATCTGCTCATCTCAGCTTTCAGAGACTGACTAATTTGTTTGAGTTAAGCATCATTTGAAATGGCAGCACAGGGAATCCATGTATTTGCAGTTAAGTTGTTAGTTTTTCAGCTTTAACTCAGAAAGAACAGTCTGCCTAACCATACATCTTGAGGGAGTTGCAAAGCTTCCCATTTCGCTTGGACAATTTATTCAATCTTTATATTCTAGTGATCTATGTCACTGTATTTCAATGTTCAAATCTCTTGGCACTTCAGGTTAAAAACCATGCAAACCAAACCAAACCCCAAACCCAAACTCTTAATATTCCTACTAAGTAAACATATAATAAAATGTTTACAGTGGATATGAATAGGTCACGGTGAAGCTATGGGCTATGTCTTAATTTTTTGTAATTTTTTTTTCCTTATCCTGTTCTGTGATGACCTTATTTTTTATGGAAGAAAAAGACAAAACACAAAATCAATTAGATAATAACTCTTTGATGTCTCCTCCCAGTGGAGAATCAAAAGCTCTCAGGCAAGTATTTTGGGAAGAAGCATGATCTAATGCTGGGGGAAATCATCTACTATAAAAATACATATAAAGGAGAAAGTTTGGCAGTGCAGAAAGAGAATCAGAAAACAATGATGGAAAACAAATGAAAATAACACAGAAAATTATAACAGTACTTGAAATCTGAGAGAGTATCTGAGAACAAATTTTCTGGTCAGCTGTTATAGTAGTTTTTTTCAGTTTTGCTTTTCAACAAACCTCTTGCTTAATGACTGTATTCTATCCCTGTCTCCTCTATTTATGACAACAGTCATGGCCATTTTAGCAGCAAAATAAGAGCACAAAAAACAAGTAGCATGTATTTCATACTGTATGGATCTGCTAAATCACAGTTTAGTTTTCACTGTCAATCACTGTTATATACCTAAAAGCCAGGTAGCAATGGATCCTGCATAATAAATAAGCATGGGAACTTCAATTCAAAGAAATACTCGGTATAGCAACCATCTTTTTAATAGCTTTTCTATAGGTTGTAGGAAAAAAAATAATTTCCTTGTCTCTCCATCCTGATGAAATTCAGATCTTTGGTTCATATTCCTTTTCTCCTGAGGGGAGTGTCCTGATGATAAGACACACCATGAGATAAGTTTCAAAATCAGAAACTTGGGTGACTGGATCTCTAACTCTCCTTTTGTTTAAGATGTTATGTGTATTGCTTAAAAAACCCCTATAGTTTATCTCTGGTGGGATAAAAAAAAAAAAAAAGATCATGACTCTATTGTTATCTAAGCTTTATCTACATGGGATGGACCCTTGTACTCTAAGCTTTATCTACATGGGATGGACCCCCTGTAGAACAGGCATGAAATAAACAGTATGGAGTGGCTGGGACAGTAGCTTATTTAAAAACAGATTTACTGGCTTGACAAAAGGCATACATCATTTTGCACAAAAAAAATTGTCTTCATCTTCTGCAGAATACTGATCTGATGGACCCACAAAATGCATGGAAATAAGCTGTATAATTTGTAAATAATCAGGTCCAGCATTGGGAAACTTTGACTATGAGCTGCCAGATGGAATCACCTGTCAGAATTACACAATTAAGTTGTTAAATTATGGGGACTGTGACTCATACCAATAAAACTCTTCTACAGTATTATGTCTACACCCTGAGCTTAACTAATTTAATAATTACATGGGATGAATGAATATATTACTTCTCTTGTTTAGCTAGTCTTCAATACTGAAGGGACAAGGTGATCTCCAAAATTTGTTTTCATCCCGACTGTTGTTTTATTCACATGTGTCAACAGCATCTGGTGAACATGTACTGTGAATTGCTAATTCATCTCTAAACTCTAAAATTAGTCCAAGTTCCGGAAAGAGCATGAGAGCAGTTGGTATAACAATGGATTTGACTTCTTTAATCAGCTGAATATACCTTGGAGCTACTCCTGGCTCAAAAAAACCCCCAAACTTGTGCTGCACACCACTACTAATTCCAGGGCTGTGTCTGAAATATTTGTCTGAAATGAAGAGCTGACATACCTCTACCAGCGTAAAAAACAACCACTGAAGCAAATAAAAAGCTAAGACAAAAATTTAGATTTAAATTAAAATTAAATTCAGATTTGATTTAAAATGAAAGAGTATTTTAGATGATTGTTAAGACTGTTTACTTATGAATCCCAGGCCATAGTGCCAGGTGAACACAAGATTTGACTCAATCAGACTGCTACCACTAGGCAGGTTGCAGTAAGTAAAGGGAAAGGGTTTCTGAACCAGGGAAAGACTCTTACTTTCCTATCCTACCATTTTCTGATAAACAGAAGTATCTTGATATGTATGTATGTGTTTAATTACTTTTTTATTTTTATTTGAATGGAGTTGGAAAGGACCTCAAACCCCATCAAGTTCCAACACCTCTGCCATGGGCAGGGGCATCCTCACTAGTCCAGGCTGCCCAAAGCCCCATCCAACCTGGCCTTGAACACTGCCAGGGAGTGGGCAGCATCAGTTGCTCTGGGCAGCCTGTGCCAGGGCCTCACCACCTTCATTGGGAAGAGTTTCCCCCAGATATCTAATCTAAATCTCCCCTCTTTTAGTTTAAACCCATAACCCCTTGTCCTACCACTCCATGCCCTTGCAAACAGCCCCTCTCCAGCTTTCCTGTAGACCTGCTTCAGGTACTGGAAGCCTTCTCCTCTCTAAACTCAACAGGTCCAACTGTCTCAGCCTGTCTTCATATGACAGGTGCTCCAGTCCCCTACTTATTTTTGTGGCCTTCTGCATCTGTGTTCTTCTTGTACTCAAAGCCCAGAGCTGGACATGGTATCCCTGGTGGGGTCTCAATGAGAGTGGAGAGGAAGTATCATGCAGCCCAGGAAACAATTGGCAAGACAGAAGTAGCTAGACACTAAATCTTTTTCACTGCATTTAAGAGTCAGCTGTAGACCTACTGTTGGTGAATTTACCTATCCTCTCTTATGGAGGATCCTGGTCTGCAGTCCACACACCCCTGGGTGAATTACTTCCACAGTTTAGCAATATGCTACATGAAAATAATAATAAAATTATATATACAAATAATTCTTCCCGTTCCTGGGAAGGAACAACTGCATGTATCAGTACAGGCTGGGGGATGACCTGCTGGAGAAGAGCTCAGCGGAGAAGGACCTGGGGGTCTTGGTAGATGACAGGTTGGTCATGAGCCAGCAGTGTGCACTGGTGGCTAAGAGAGCCAATGGGATTCTGGGGTGCATCTGGAGGAGTGTGGCCAGCAGGTCGAAGGAGGTGATCCTCCCCCTCTACTCTGCCCTGGTCAGGCCCCACCTAGAGTATTGTGTCCAGTTCTGGGCTCCTTGGTTTAAAAAGGATAGGGATCTCCTGGAGAGAGTCCAGAGAAGGGCTACAAAGATGATTAAGGGCCTGGAACATCTATCCTATGAGAATAGGCTGAGTAAGTTGGGACTCTTCAACCTTGAGAAGAGAAAACTAAGGGGGGACCTAATTAATGTCTGTAATTATCTGAAGCAGGGGATGCAGGGGGAATCAGCCAGCCCCTTTTCAGTGGTCTGTGGGGATAGGACAAGGGGCAATGGCTGTATGTTGGAGCATAGGAAGTTCCGCACCAACATGCGGAAGAACTTTTTCACAGTGAGGGTGACAGAGCCCTGGGACAGGCTGCCCAGGGAGGTGGTCGAGTCTCCTTCTCTGGAGATATTCAAGACCCGTCTGGATGCCTATCTGAGTGATATGTCCTAGGGAGCCTGCTTTGGCAGGGGGGTTGGACCTGATGATCTCTTGAGGTCCCTTCCAACCCCTACAATTCTATGATTCTATGATTTTAGATCTGTAGTTCTGCTGCCTCCACAGATCCAGCAGCATGACGTAGGTTATTTTAAGGTGCTGCTAACTCCATTTACAGAACTTGTATCCTTAAGCTGGTAGGAGCACTGGGCAGGAGCACTGGGCAGGAGCACAATAGGTAGTGGTCCAAGATGATTTATGGGCGAAGAAAGGGGAAATAGAAGCACTGAACACAATCAGCACAAAAATTCCAGGTTTAATAATACCAGCCGTAAAACTTGCTTCTATTTTTGTTTGCCTGAGACTACAGAGATTTGTTTGAGGGTTATATAAGATTTGAATAAATTTAGCTTAATGTTTAAAAAGGCATATTAAAGTTTTAATTTTTAAATGTTATTATTCTTTCATTTTATGTCACTTAAGAACTGAAAAAGCCCAGACTGTTGTTCTTCCACTGAGCCAAGCGTTCTATGCACTTGCAACTTGTCACATTTTAAACAAAAACAATTTCTAATGCAATTATGTTAGGACTATCAGGAACAGTTTATGCTTATGTAATGTATTAGCAAAGATGGTACTTTCAACCAATATACTAATTAAGGATCTAATAAAAATAAAAAAGAAAAAAAGGGGGGGAAGAAGGAAACTCAAAAGCCCAGTGTTACAACGGTTTCCCATATGAAAGAGAAATGCATATCTTGACGGAATTAATGTAATTGACAGTATAGGCATTTGGAAATAGGCTATATATGGGCACTAACACTCATTTCAGGCAAGCTACACCCAGGTGACATCAGCTTCTGTGGTTTATACCCTGAGAAAGAAGCAAGGAAGACAAGAATCAGCCTTCAGAAAATCCTGATCATCACTAGCTTGCTGTGTGGCAAAGCATGATGAAGAAAACTGCAAAATCCCTCCTTGCTCTGAGCAGGATTTGGATTTAATTCTCTCATGGCTCCTACTGACAGTATATGTTGTGTCCCCTTTTTACCTCTGAAAAAAATTTGCAATATCCACAAAGGATAATTTTGGGTACTCAGTGGTTAAATATTTGGTCTGAGCTCCTTTGAACACAACAGTTTAAATCAGCTTAACTAGCTGTGCCTTGAGTAAAACCACTCTGAGAATATAAGAAGAATAAACTACAAGGAATAATAAATCTTTTATTGCAAAACTGGCCTTTGACAGATGTCGTATATGAAAGGTAATGAAACAGTTGCTCCTGAGTAACTTAAGACCACAGAAAAAACCCACAGCAATTTGGTCCAAGCAAAAATATATAAGCAAAGATACCAAAATTACCATAATTTACATTCCTAACAAACTCTGAAACTTCTTTTAAGTTATCTAACAGTAATTTTCCATTTTGCAGAACCTGAAATTACCAAAAGCTTTCCAGGAAAGGAATGAGCTACTTCCAACACGTGCCTGGTGGCACTTGTGAAAAAAAGACCTTTTAGGTTTTCAGTGAATTGTGGATTAACTATTTAAGGTACCATGTTCAGGCAGGATTGGACAATTAATACAGAAGGCTCTTGCCACCTGTCTGGCCCTTCCACCATTTTTAGTGAATCACACAGTGTTAATATTACAGTATCCATAGGCAAAGCTGCATGAAAAGCACTATGTTAAAAACTGATTTAGTGCTAATTAAATACTACATTTCACTTTTATATCCAAATTTACCAGAAGGGTGCTCTACTGTTATCTTACCCGGGAATCAATTCAGGGAAGGAATCACATTTGAGGGGAACAATTCATGCTGTATCTTGGAAGGTCAAACACACTCTTGTGACTTCTCCTTCATCCTACTATCTCCTCTCTTCTGACTCAATGAGCCTCTGTGGTTCAAAGCACTATATCTGCTCCCTTCCACCCATCTGTACAGGAGACAAATCAAGGCTGACCACTCTGTTGACTCTCTTACACCTTCAATCCATGCTCAGTGGGAATCACTATCTTCCTCAGATGATTGCTAAGAGTTGTAAGAACCAGGTATTTTAATTTTAAAGGGATTAATTTTATTAATAGAGTTTTTAATCTTATTTCAAGAGGAAAATACTTCTTAGGCAATTTGCAATAGGAAAAGAAAATTCCCTTTTGAGGAGACCACAAAAGCATGTTGTTTTGAAACAGAATTTCTATCAAGAAAATAAATCTTAACTTGCAGTGTTAAGAAAGCTCTCTTGCAAAATTTGCATTCAACTTTTTTGCATGTTGACAGAAAAATAAACAAATACACTGTATGGCATTTTAATGTTTCAGTTTCATCGCATTTTGTTTCTACTTTTTTTTTCCTTTCAAGTTCTTCCCTCATTACTTCTGTCTTTTGCTTATCATAGTGACTAGGGCTGTGTAAAAGCTACGGGCTGGCCCTGGCTCCTGGGAGCTGCTTGGCACTGAACTCCACCTAAGTATGGCCCTGGTCACGATCCTACCCCCACAGGCAGACATCCTGGCCCGGACTTGCTCATCCTCATCCCCATTCCCAGAGAAGAGCCTGCTGGCCAGGTTAATGCTGCCCCCCATCTGCCCTGCTCCCTGGTGGGAAGATGGGATGGTGCCACCCCAGCGGTCCCATCACCAGCTGCCCCAGCCCCCATGGCACTCTGGCAAATATTTTGGAAAGAAATCTCACTTGAAAGAGTGTGTTGAGGCTTTGTAAACTAGCAAGCCTCCTGACGCCCTATTAACAGTTAAGCAACATGGTGCCCTGAGAGAAGGGTTTAGAGGGAAGGGAAGGCATTAATTTCTGTCCTATTTACTAAACGAGGTCAGACCCCAGCTGAGCTCGTGTGGGAAAGCAGTTGGGCTTGCCCTAGAGAAAGGCTGCCATGGCCAGGTCAGCTGGCTGGCCACCATGAAGAGACCCAGTCAGCCAGAACAGGAGTCACAGACTGCTTCCTTAAGACAAATGCCCTTTTTGCTGAAGGTGTGCCTCAGGAAGGCTGTGAGTGTCTCAAATAAGCATTCCCAGCTTGGTGGCCAAACCTGCAGGACTCTTCCTGAATCCAGCTGTGTTTGGTGTGAATAGCAGGTCCAGCCATCTCCAATGGACCCACTACTGGCAAAAGCAGAGCTTGTCAGCCATGCTTGTGGCACCTCAAGAAAGCATGTTGAGAAAGGCAAAAAACTCTACTCAGGCAGAGGAGAAGGGAACAAAAACTGAACCAGAAGTGTGGTCTGGGAAGAAGGAGGGGAGGAGGTTGCTCCAGGCCAGAGAAGGTCCTTGCAGTCCACAGCAAGCCAATTTAAGAGCAGGTTGCTCCTTAAAGACAGCAGCATGTCGGAAGCATCCACACTGCAGCAGGGTAAATCATGAGTAGGAGGGACCAGAAGAGCTGTACAGGCTGACTGCAATCACACAGTCCCCACCACCTCAGGAGGAAGAAGAGGGGACGTGGAAGTGGAAGTAGGCAGGAGAAAATGTGCTGGAGGAAGGTGAAGGAGTGAGTGATCAAGTGAGCAGCTAGTCAGCAAGGCTAACCCACAACAGTCAACAAGGGAGCTCACTGCATGTGTGCGTATTATTTTTCTACAAAGTTTTTTAATATATTTTTACCCGCAGACACTTACATTTAAAGAAATATACAATGAAATTACAGATTTTTAAAACTATGTTTAGTAATAAAACCACCTTTAATTTTCAGCTTGTTCCTTCCTTCTCCATCCCTGAAACAAAGCTGACCCTCTCAAACTTAATTACATTAACCATCTTTTTGAGGATGTGATTAACTTACTGCAATCCTTGGAGGTTCTTAGCCTTCTCATTTTTTTAAGCTGAAAACCTAGAAAGGCTTTTCCTCCTCACAAAGTAACTCATAAATCTAAAGGCTGAAGTTCTCAGTTAGTCATTGTGACCCTTGTAACCTTAAACTGCAATTTTAGTTTATGGTTTCTAAACTGACTGCAAGGTGTTCCTGCTTAGAGATGAATTCATTTCATAATCTTAGTGACTGGACAGCAAGTAGAAATTGACACTGTTATGATCTCTTTCTCTGAAGGGCTTAAAATGGGAACACAGAAATACCAGTATTTCAAAGATTCAGTTTTCTTTTTTTTTAAGATCAAAGCAACTAACACTTGGAAAAAAAAAACCCAACCAAAACAAAACAAAAGCCAATACCTTCTGTAATGGAATTAAAAAAGATTTTCATGCAGAAATATTTATAATATATCCTCTTCAAAAAATTTCCATATCAAAGTACTCTTTTATCGCTAGGGTGGGAGCAGCCCCTTGCTTAATAAGAACAGATAACTATATTCAGAAATAAAAGATAAATAAGAGTTTAAGTCCTGTTGCTGTACTTGCATGACATCCCATCCCTGTGTGAGAAGATCTGAAGAGGACAGCTACACATGTGCATATTCTAAAATCCTGTAAAATGGGAAGCCACTATAATGAAAAGATTTCAGTCAGGGCTTGTACTTTCTTTCCTGGTGTAGTTTTGCATGGCTGGGTTCTGGTGGAGCAGGGGGCTGCAGGGGTGGCTTCTCCAAGAAGCAGACAGAAGCTCTCTGTGGGTCCTGGAGAGTAAACACCAGCTGGCTCAAGGCCGGAGTTGTTGCTGACCAAGGCAGAGCCCATCAGCAATGGTCACAGTGCCTCTGGGAATCACTTTTAGGAGAAAAAAATCAAACACGCAAGCAGCTGATTTTGCCACCAGAGAAGGGAGTGAAAAGATGAAAGAGACTGTGCAGACATCAAGGCCAGGGAAGGGGAGGGAGGAGATGGGCCAGGTGCTGGAGGGAATGATGCCCCTGCAGCCCATGGAGAAACCCATGGTGGAGCCGGTGTCCCCCCGCAGCCCATGGAAAAGGCTGAGACCCCACCTGCAGCCCATGGAGAGGCCCCACGCTGGAACAGTCTGCGAAGAAGGGAGGGGTGGGGGGAGGTGCTTTAAGATCTGGTCACACTTCTCATCTGACTCTGCTGGCACTGGGTGTGCAGTGTAATGTAATAAATTAGATCGAGTTTTTTCCTGTATTCTGTGTTGAGTCTGTTTTGCCTGTGACGATGATTATGGAATGATTTCTCCCTGTCCTTATCCCAACTCCTAAGCCTCTTGAAATATATTTTCTCCCCTGTCCAGCTGAAAAGGGGAGTGATAGAGAGACTTTGGTGGGTGTCTGGCCTCCAGCCAGAGCTAAACCACCCCTGTGTCCTATGAGAATCCAAAAATACAGCACAAAGACTTTTGAAAACTATTAGTTATCTTCACAAAGACCTCGGCTCATGAGCTAAAGGTATGAGCAACATATTTGTTCCTCTTCTGTTTTGCAGCTTTTCACATCAGAGTCCAAATCAATCTCCTCCTCTGAAAACCCAAGGACTTCCCCAGTGACTGCAGCTACTCTCCCCCTGAAGACTGGGGACCATTTATCTGGTTAACACTGTCATTTTCTAATCCTGGTGCAAAATTTCATGTGGCTGAAACTGAGCTCCCTAATAAATGGGCATGCAGGAAATGGTGAGCCCTGGCTTTGGAGAAATCCCATTTCACAGATGCAGAGCATCATTGGATGTTTCCATTTCTTTCTTCAATGTGTTATTTTTTTGTTTGTTCATTTATTTATTTATACTGAAAAGCATATTGACTGGCAGTTTGTCATTTAAAGCACTTGTGATACAAAATTCTTTTTAGTTGAGAGTTTCTGTATGAGCTCCCCATGCTGAGCATGTAACAGATTTTGCCATAGACCACACCAGCACATGCTAGCAGAAAGCCAGGTGGAGTTCCTCATTCTCTGGTCCCCACCCACCATGGGCCAGCAGCCAGATTGTGTATATATTCAACAGCTGCAGTTTGACTTATGAAATGGGTAAGAAGCACAAAAGGGCAATTGAAGGCACCTGAAGCATGCAAAAATTCTGCATCTGTCTGCTGCAGAACTAACTAGCAGATGTCCTCTGGTGATTGTAATTGGGTCCCTCCATCCTTGTCAAAGTTCCTAGCTAAAACTGCTGAAAGTAAGTTCTTCGTAGGGGGTAAGTTGTTGCTTACACAGGAAGGTGTAATTTCCACTTCTCTGCACTAGCTTTATTGACTTTTTTCCCCTGTACCTGGATGGATTAACATTAAACAGTCCTGGAGAAATCTAAAAGAAAATCAGCAGGCTGCCAGAATGATTTGAAATTGGAATTTCTATTCACAGCACAATAATATGTGAAAACTGCTTATATGCATTTCTCACAAAGATATCTTCAATTAATGAGCTAAATGTATGGGGGAGGAATCTCTCTGAAAATGTACTTGTGTGTATTCTGTTTTTCAAGTCAACAGTAGTGTTGCCTCAAAAAAAATCCAACAAACACTAACCTTAAGTGTGCAATGGTCTACCACCTCTCCCTAGAAAGAGATTAATATTATCTGCCTTCAAGCTCTGAATATCTGAGCTAGGAATGGTGTAAGGCTTATTAATAAAGGTTACCTATTTAACCCCCAGGTAGACTAAGCCATTTCTAACTTTTTTACTGGTTATATTAATCTTTAAAAGTTTTTAATTACAGCCATTTGGATTCATGTCGTAACTTCCTTACAATGAGCACCAAACAAAGTTTAAATATTAGTTTGCAAACTCTGGACACAATTTCTTCATCCTTACACTGTACAAAGCTCCATAGACCTTAACAGGTTTGTCAGCTTCACATTATCCAGATGAGAACATAGGATCAGGACCCACAGAGGCATGCCCCATATTAGGAACATCTTTGATTTAGAAACAATCAGCGTTGCTCTCATTTGCACCAGAAAGAGATGGACAGGTACTGCCTAGCATATTAGTATTATATCTGTAGAAATTGCACATATATGAAATTGAAGAACACATTGGATTTATTGCTCAAGTATCAGTTATCTAAAGATGGCATATGCCATAAAATCAGTGCTTCTGAGACATCATTCTCACTACATACACAATATACTGATATATGCAGGTACAGTGAGTCTAATGCATCTTGAAAATGTCAGAAATCTTGCACAAATCATTAACAGCAGCGCTTTCAAACAAAGTCATAGGCTCTGAGTATAGTCTGTATGTGTTCAGTAGATCTCACAGCAATATGCTTTCTTAAAATGTCAGATTTTTTCTATAAACTCTTAGATTTTATTTGACAAAATTTTCATTTTGGTAAAACAAAACAAACAAAAAACCAAACCAAACAAAACCAGATGAAAACAACTAATTAGTCCCAAGGAAGACAACATGTGGTGACTGCATGAAAGAAATGCAGCAGTTTTTACAGCACTCAACAATACTGTTCACTGGCTTATATTGGAACTACAAAGTAAAACATGTTTTTCCATTTGTAACTAATGTTAATAAGGAAGCTCTATGTTATCTAAAAGATGGCCCTTACTGTTGTTAACAAGTCAGATATCAGAGGACATAACTGAGCAGGATTTTCATAGGTTGTTTCGCTCAGAAGGAGAACAATAAAATAACACCTATTTTCAGGTATCATAAATGTACATTCCAGCTTGTGTTCTACATACAAAGAGGAAAAGGAAAAAGGATTAATTTAAAATAATATGCACTGGTCACAATGAAGAATTCGTCATGCTGTCCTGCGTTCAGACTTTTGTAGAAATACTATCCTCAGAAGTTTAGAATAAAGACGCTCTGTAGTTCATGATCAATTTGTTCTTATTCTTTCTTTATTGTATCTTCACTAATGCTGTTCCAAAACATGTATCATCTACCTTTTTAATTGGAAAGAGTTTTAATTTTTATGTTATGCTAGGATCATAATTAGAGCTGTTTACCTCACTGTAATTGCATACTGGCCCATATGTAACATCTATAATATTTTATGCGTGGCTGCTCATAAATACCATGAATTACAAAAACAAAGCAGGAAAAAAATTCCTGGCAACACAAATGACAGTGTAAAAGCATTAAAAAACTGTCTTTCTGAACTTACCCTTTTCTGAACCTAAGAATAAAAAAAAAAAAAATTCTTTACGGATTATATTCTTAAAATATTATCTGAAAGAGGATTAAACAAACATTTTGTTCTTTTCAGTCTACTTATGCTGGCTATCTTTCAGATAATATTTGCTGGCAATAGCAATCAGACATGAGAACTTCTCCTGGATATACTGTGCAGTGATGATACCCATTGCTAGAACTACAGTATAGTAGTGGGAAACTTGCTGGGTGCTCTGGATCATTGTTCTCCCACAATGTCAAAATACATGGGGAAAATGTTTTGCTCAATGAGTTTGTAATTATCCAGATCTGATTGGAATTTACTCTTATTTGCTGTTAATAAAGCTGGCCTTCACATTGAACCATCAGTTGGCAGCCTGTTTCTCATTTATGAACAGTAAGACTAACTTGCTATTTATGATAGCTTTGATGATTAATTTTTAAACTGAAATATAACCCTCAAATCTGTGAGTTTGTATTTAAGGATTTACAAAGTCTTAATTAAGATTTACTACTCCAGTCATAGAAGATATTTTGTGATTTCAAGTATACATGTATACATAAACACAATCTGTTCATAATATTTGTGCCACATATCTGCAATTTCTCAAGTTTTTCTTAATGAAACAATGAATTGAGATCAAATTCCATATACATGTTTAGATATGAACACATGCAAACATGCTTCAATATTGCTGTAAGCATTGCTTAATGTCATGTAGTTGGCTTCACCAGATTTTTTTCTGCAATACCCTTAGTTTTTGCTGAAAGAGTGCATGAGAAGGAATCAGATACTCAGCTCTCAGTGCTCTTTGCTGCTTCTACTATTCAGTTCAAAGAAATGCCAAAACATCTGAAAATGCTTCTGTGATTCTCTAAATCTTACTAGCAGTTGCTAGCACATTCATCCCAACCTGACATGCAGGAAGAAATCCTACAAGGAACATGTAGGAAAATTGTATTTTGGCAAAACAAATTTATATGTCTACTGCATACTTCACATGCATGATCCCTTATGTATACACATGCATGCACATATATATAATCTCCTTATACATTTGTACGCATGTCAGGCTTTCAAGTCTCTGGAAATGTTGTTGTCACCCCACCCAGCAAGATACAGAGTTCCCCAAGACTTTACCCAGCAGGAACACTGAACAATTCCTGTGACGTGGTGCCCAGTGTAACCTACGACACCTATATATTTGCTTCAAATTTCCAAACTAGCTCAGCTGTATATAGTTAAGAGAGCTCCATATCTGCTCTGTTTCATGGTATTAATGTACCAATTGATTAAATTAGCACAGAAACTTAACACAGTTCCATTTCAATAAAAGTCAGTCTTCTTCCGTAGTCGTCTCTGAGGCGACCTAAGGATTTCCTAATTTTATACTAATTTTTTTTTCTTTCTCTATGCTAAATTAATGATTTCCTAAAAAAATATCCTGGGTGATGAGCCATTTAGTGTGTGACTTCATAAAGAAACCTAGCCAAGTACAACAGGCTTGCTTTACTTAAGAATGATGCAATGATAAAAAGCTTGGAGGAAAATTCAACATTTTGTTTCTGAATCTGTCTTATTTACCTTATTTCTCTGTTACAGAAAATTAAGCTGTCAACTATAATTTAAGATGACTGCCTTGCCCAATAGTTTTGAAAGACACCCTGTATTTGTCCTTTAATTTTTTCTCAGTCATTGCAGGTTCAAACATTCTCAAAGATGGAGTCCTAAAAATAAAAATTTGGGAGTGGGAGCTTAGACTCACCTATGAAAGAGAGAACATTTTTTCTACACTCTCTCGCTTATCATATGGAACAAGCTATCCAGTCTCTGTGTCCTACCCTTTTTCATCAACTTTGAGTATTTCAAACACTGTGACTTTCTTTGCAAGATACCTCTTGCTGATGCACAATTTCCCGTACCGCTTGGGGAGAGGTGGAATCATCCAAAAGGAAGATCAGATACAAAATGGCAGACACAGTCTGAGAGTTATTTCATTCTCACATTTTCTAGAACTGAATATTTAAAAGATGTCTATTTTTCTTTCCTTTATTTTTTTTCCTTCCAACTGATAGATCAACACTAAGCCTATTCAGTTCTTGTCACTAAAATTATATTTTGCATTGTATTAACTAGTGAGGTACTCTTTAAAAAAAAAAAAAATCAACCTCCCCCCCCAAAACCTCAAAACCCACCACCAAACAAAACAAAAACCCACTGCAGAAATCATGTAACATTCTGCTTGTAAAAGTAAATGGGCAGAGAACATTACTGCCTGCACGACTCTAGCAAAAATAGAGGAAAATGGGCACTTTCAGTGCAAGCTCCTTGTAATTCATTGGAATATCTCACCTCTCCACCTTCCTCATCAAAAAAGTGTCATTCATACAGACATGGCATTATTAGCAATAAGACTCTAACAAGACACTATAAAGACATATATTGAAAACCATCCATGGCTTCTGATTACTGGTTTAAACAGTCACAATCACCCTTACATTTGAAATACCAAGGTACCTTTTTAATATATATTTCATTTTTAGTATCTGCTGTAGTGAAGTTAAATAATATTCTGTTTGCTAAATGCTGCAGTTCCTTTCTATTGATTCTGGTTCAAGAGCATCTGGAGGTTACTCTGCAGCAAGTGTAACATACATACCCATTATAATCAAAACTGACTACAGTTCAGTGGTATTCAGTGGTCATTTACAAGCAATGTGTAGGTTTTTCCCAGTGATTTCTCCTGTTTACACATACTACAGATTTTTATGTTCCGCTATTTCACTTTAATATAGCCATTATCAAGAATATCATACCCAAGACTCTTTTTTATGAGTAATATTTTTCTATCCTTTGAAAAAAATGTTGAAAGGATGTGATGACCAGTATGTTATGAACCAGCAATAACTGCAAAAACTGAATAAAGAACTGCTGTTTAGAATGAAAATGTATAAAAGGGTTCTTTTAAACCTCCACTTATTGCTCTATGCTGTCAGGATGAATTTATCCAAATATTTTTCCTGGTATTGTACAATGGTTACAAAAACTTGAGAGCTGAAGGTGGAAACAAAAGTTGTTAAACTGTAGGTAAATGTCATAAATACAGCAAATACAGACTCTATTCCCTATCTGTACCACTAACCTCAACAAGAGGAGTCATGAAAGACTCTTCTACAAGTGCTCTCATCACTGAACACTGATGCCCAACTGAAACTGCCAGAGGGCTGAGCAGGTCATTGCTTTCTCAGTCCAGTCTCAAAGTGGTAAGTGAATATACTCTCTTTCTGTAGGAATGACAACAACAAAGAAAAACTTAAAAGGTTATTTATGAGTATTTTTCAGGCATAGAGGATTTGAGAGGCTGTTGGCTAGACAGAGCACATAAGTACCTGGCTAACAGTATTGATCATGTGAGAAATAATTACCCATTACTGAGAAACTCCTCTGCCCCATGCCACCCACCTCCAAAAACTGTGGAGTGTATTTTAAATGGCACATCGATTGAAAATTACCTGAAGAAGTAGGAAAAAGGAATAAATTAGGAACTTTCACCTAAGCTTACAATTTTTTTGATTTTCCTTGTTTTTCTATCAGTAAGAACCATTCCACTGCTCAGCAATATGACACGAATTTCTGTAACACACTTAGTGGGATTACGAATCCAAGCTTCTGGTGCATCTGCAGACTCATCGCAATTCAAACATACCTTGCCATATGCAAGGTTAGAGAAAAGCTTGGTAGACCATTAGAGTAGATTAATTTGATAACCATCTTCATTTATTTGAATCAGCTGTGTCGGAATATCAGTACGTCTGAAGCTATCTGCAGGATTCAGACCTTGGATACCCTTGTATAAAATAACTTAATGACAAAACTGAACATTCACTGACAGCAAACATAAAGCAAGTTGTCATTGATCACAAAGGGCATTTTCTGGTATCACAGCAGTGATCACTATAAAAAAAAAAATTAAATAAGTCAACTACCAAATTTTCCTTCCACATGTTTCAAAACAGGAAGTAAATGGTGATTGTGCCAGTCAAAACAAAAAATTAAACCGAATGCTTTATGCAAATAAAATACCTTCCCTTCATTTTAAAATCAATTGCAGTGTCTTGCTTAAAGAACAGTTTGCCAGAGTTCAGGACTGACAGGTCACAATCTGGGATGCATGTGGGAACAGCACATTTGGCATCCTTGCTGACTGCCATCCCACTGATTGGCATTCGTACACCTGGCAGCTCCCGGCAGGATGAGCAAGGGCTGCTGATTGAGATGCTCATTTCTGGCATCGGCTGCTGTTTGCTCAGGCTAGTGAAGGTTGTGCAGCAGTTTCAAGCCAGATACACAGTGGTGCTCTGGATGGAATATTTGTTTCCAACTAGAGTGTCTATTTCTGTCTGCTATCATCATCATATTGGGAAATAAGAGGAGCAAGAATGAAAGGAGACAATATAGTCTTTGGTTTTGCCTTTTTCTTTACATTTTGCCAACAGAAGATACCTATAATGTTGCCCAAACATTACCGTAAACCTCCTGAATAATTACGGAGATACTCTTTTCCAAGGAAATCTGCAGTCAACCCTTAACATACTGAAATTCACTCCTGTGTATGTCATGCTCAGTAGTTTTCTCGTGGAATAATGAAATGCTTCACTGTTCCCACAGACAGCCTGGGAAGTTATAATATTTGCCCATTGTTCCTGTGTGTTCAATCCTGGCGATCTCTCATTAAGCATTCAAATCATGATACAGCTGGCTGCACCTGGCAAGATGACAAGAGCATGAACTGGCTCAGAAAGCAGACTCCTTCTCTCCCATTTGCTGTATTTGTCCAGGCCAGAACTAGATTAGGCAGAGGAGAACCTGCATTATGCCAAGGTGCCAGGTTGCTGCCACCTATATTACACATTAGCACTTATCTGCCATTTCCTGTTGCCCATTTCTTTGTCAGCCTCTTCACAAATAAAATTAGAGAATTAGAGAATACCAAATAAAATGTGCATCCTTTGCAAACTGGCTTGCACATAAAGGCCTCCTCTTGCATTTGAAAAGCCAGCTGTTCTACACATGGGAAAGGGAAAACTGGGTGTGGTGGATAGCTAACATCAAGTTATTATAGCAGCCTGCCTTATTAGGCAGCTGTAATGTGATCAACAGGGGGTCTGTGAGTAAAACCATGGACATATATGTAGTAGATAACTAAAGATGTAACTTGGGTTTGAAACAAGCTACACTGCAATATGGTAAGGAACCGGGGTACTGCTGCAATTGCACTCCATGATTTAGAGATGAAGAACATAACAGATTATGGAGTTTCTGTGATGGAAGAGGTTCACAATTAATCTAAACCAGTACACAGTGAATCTCTTCGGTCCCTGGACATAGCCTGTACAGAATCAGAGAACACAGAATCACAGAACGTTACAAGTTGGAAGGGACTTCAGAAGATCATCTAGTCCAACCCCCCTGCCAGAGCAGGATCACTTAGACTAAATCACACAGGAACACATCCAGGTGGGTTTTGAATGTATCCAGAGAAGGACACTCAACAGCGTCTCTGGGCAGCCTGTCCCAGGGCTCTGCCACCCTCACAGTGAAAAAGTTTCTCCTTACATTCACATGGAACTTCCTATGCTCCAGCTTGCACCCATTTACCCTTTCCTATCACTGACCATTTCTGAGAAGATCCTGGTTCCATCCTCCTGTCTCTCACCCTTTACATATTTATAAATATTAGTAAGGTCACCCCTCAGTCTCCTCTTCTCCAAGCTAAACAGGCCCAGCTCCTTCAGCCTCTCCTCATGAGGAAGCTGTTCCACTCCCTTAATCATCTTGATGACCCTGCGCTGGACTCTTCCGAGGAGTTCTATGTTCTTGAATATACAAGAGGCTTTGTGAAAGGATGTCGGTACAGTATTCTTCAGGTGCAGTGTTACAGTGCTTTTTCAACACTAGAACATTTTTTCCTACTGTGAAGTAGCTGCAGTGTTGTCAGCTCTCACAACTTTATTCCAAGGGTTGGTGTATTTTTGAAGTCTCAACTGGTAATTTTGTCTCACTTTAGAATTTTAGCTTCTGTGTAAAAAAGAGCTAAGATTTTCATTCATCTGGTGTCAGAGTATGTATGTATGTAGAGGACCCTGATAAGCTCTAATTACACCAGTAAAGAAGACTGATAAAATTTTATCTACTTAAAAGTTATCATCATTTTTGAATATTCACACCCCAACAGCCGTCCTTGTTTATCCATTCAGTTCAAGCTTTGCTGCTCTTAAACCCAGTGAGTAGGTTTACTCTGCTGTATTGGCTTCCTATGGGAAGAAAGTGAGAAATGCTATGGTGATACCTATTGAACCTGAATTGCTACAATGTTTAATCAGTCACATGCAAGAAAGAACCTCTGAGGTTCTGCAAAAGAAACATCCATGACTGACTGACTGAATGCCTGACTGAATGGAGGAATGCACGAGCAATGCTTTCTGCATCCTTTGAAGAATTTCTACTACTTGTGAAAACCCATGTGGATTTAATAGCTGGACATGCTGTTAAGCTTGATTATATTATGATCAGCGCATAATAAAAGAGGAGCATTGAATAGACCAATGAGAAATTTATGCTTTGACACGATTTGTGTATTAAAGTGATGACTCTTCAGCTGTGGAAACTGCCTTTTTCACAAAACAATGTAAAATTAGTGATATTAAGACCAAAAATGGGGATATTATTATTATTATCATCATTATTATTATTATTATTACTTATTTATTTTAAGTAGTTTATATTTTTCTGTATGTGAATACATCTGGGACCAATAGCTTTATCTGAAATGTTGCACAGAAGTGCCTTATTTAATGGGTTATATCTTACTCTTCTGGATGCAAAGGTTCACATGCCCAAAGGACTTGTCTGCCTGTAGTCCAACTGCTTCTCAGATTTGTTCAAGTCATACCCAAACCTTGCAGGCACAAAAGTAGCTTCACCCTCAAGCCTTTTTGACAAGGTCAAGACATTGCAGTACCCCAGCAGCAATAATGGCCATAAGACAGCTTTCAGAAGAGAACTTCCTGGGACCTGGGCTCCCAGCTAAAAGAAACAAGGAGCTCTGTTTCTCCATCAACAGCAGGCTCAACCTGGAAATGTCAGGTGCAAAGACTGCTTCCAAGGCTCTGCAAGCTCAGGCTCAATGCAATGCCTGTGTAGAGTGGTGCTCCCCATGCTGTTCTGTATCTATTGCAATAAGATGTTACCTCTCCCTGCTCCACAACGACCCTGCAAAACTTCTCACCTTTGCTCCCATTGAAAGAGTAATAGTGTCTGTGGACTGGAATTTTTATTATTTTCAAACCCATCAAAGCCTTTTCCTGTCCTGTCCTGATTTAACAATGAAGAATCAGTGATGGTGCTCTTTCTACATGGCCTACCCCAGTATCTCCTACATTTTTTTTTTTTTTAATTATTAGAAAACTATACTGTGGGACAAAGAGGATAGAGTAATTGCAATCAATACATTAAAAAGTATGAAGATTTCCTTCATTTTTTAGACCTAGATGTCTATAATAGGCACCTATTCTATTAAGAGTGATGTTCAGCTGCAAAGACTAGGACACTTCACTCCCGTGTTTCCTTTAAGAGGGGCTTCTCCCCAGTGCAGCTGAGTGACCTTGAATTCACAAACTGCTAAGTAATAATATAATTAGTAATGTACATGCTATAGTTATCACTCTGTGACACATCAGTTTTTCTGAGACGAAGACAGCCTGCTTTATCCTACTACCACATTTCAGAGAACAGTATTTTAATTTTTTTTAGTAACATTAATCTTTTTGTGGTATCATATTCCATGCCTCTACATTAACCCAAAGCACATTAGAATTTCATTTTTCCACTAATTTCAATCCCACATTATTTCTGAACAAAATAAGCCTTGTTTAACTTCAACTGAGATAAGTTCAAGTAGTCTAAAGAATGATGACCATTAAAGATATTAACTGAAATTGAATTACTAATTGAAACAAAGGAAAAAAAAATTTAAAAAAATAGGGGTGGGGAGAAAAAAAGAACAGGTAACAGCAAAGTTCTTTTGCAACTTCAATTAAACTCTAAAAATGGCTAAAAATGTCACACCACTGGCAAATTTCTAAGTCCTGGAAGCTCAAAGAACTAAGTGCATTTTGAAAACTAAGTAACAATGCTATGAATGAATCATAAACCCTATCTTTCCTTATCTCACCCTTTTCTTTTTAAAAAGATAATAAATGGATATAATTCTAGGTATCGTAGAGTATGCTTCATACTGCAGCTATTGGAAATAGTTTGGCAAATTTTCCCTCCACCACCTCTCAGCACTGAAGAGAATCCTTCAATGAACAATTAAAACACAAAACCAAAGCCTAAAAAAAACCCCAAAACCCTTTGAATTAATTTTTCTTCTACTCTTGTGGCTACTTGTTCTTTTGTAAACTGTTAACTTGATGTAGGCAAATGACCCTTTCAGATTTCAACCAAGACATCAAATTTGCTGACAGAGATTTTTGCTTTGTAAAGCTTTAATTCACCATCTTTGTGACCAATTTGAATAAAGATTTTATGGACATATTTGCATTAGGGTAGCTCTGCAAGTCACAGTAATGAAAAGGACTGCTGGATCAAGCTCTTTTTTAGAAATCTAACAAGTGGGGAACTGGATTTTTTTTTTTTAAATTTTCTTCCTCTCTTTTTATTAGACCACATATATGTGTTTATATCCCTAGAATGAATAAATAATAAGAAAATTAAGGAAAGATTAAAAAAATGTGAACTAAAATCACATTTTTACCCAGTCTCTGTCACAAAAGAGGGTTCTCAGACTTGTATTAGTATTTATTGGGCTGGCAGAAAAGGACCCAGAGACATCACAGTCTCTCTCAGATGTAAAACAGGGTCTGACCCTCATTGTGGGACCTTCTCCAAGCACAGCTGTGAGCTACATAAGGTTTAATATGTCTGCACTTAGACGAAAGGTTATAC
Organism: Laterallus jamaicensis coturniculus; assembly: GCA_022605575.1. Lineage (NCBI taxonomy): Eukaryota > Metazoa > Chordata > Aves > Gruiformes > Rallidae > Laterallus > Laterallus jamaicensis. The sequence goes on from JAKCOX010000054.1 coordinate 4,147,636, forward strand.
ACATAATCAACCAAAAATTGAGGTCTTTTAAATAACAATTTGTTAGCCTTGAGTTACTCTCAAGCACTCTTCACACCACCAAACCAAGAGCTCAAAAGGTCAGATGACCTGTGAGATGTGTTTGCTGAATTCTCTGAGCATGCATTAACTGAATCATTACTGCTGCATTCTCTATAATCCTTTATTTCAGACTATTGCTATACTGGCTGAAAAATTATGATTAAGCTTGCCTGCAAGTATGGATTCAATGCACACAACAGAATCTTCTCCTTTGACTACTAATGTGCAGGACAAAGTTTCACAGCTCTATATGAAGAATAGAATTTACTTTCTTTTTAACAGCAAAATTAATTAGAACCATAGAATCATAGAATATGAGGATTTGGAAGGGACCCATAAGGATCATCGAGTCCAACTCCTGGTTCCGCACAGGCCCAGCCAAGTCAAAGCATGGGACTGAGTGCAACGTCCAGAAGCTTCTTGAACTCAGCAAAGCTGGGTGCTGTGACCCCTTCCTCTCAGTAAAAAACTTCTTCATAACACCCAACATAAACCTCCCCTGTTGCCATTCCCTTGGGAGAAGACGGGCACCCGCCCCTTCACTCCCGCAGGTCAGGAAGCCACAGGCTGTGATGAGGTCTCCCCTCAGCTTCCTCTTCTCCAGGCTGAATAAACAAAGGGACTTCAGCTTCTCCTCAGTCAAAAAAAAAGATTATCAGTTAGTTTAAACTGTTAATAAATCATAAAGATATCAGGGCTTCCAAACATTGTGTTAGCATCCTTTCTGTATCAAAATCAAATTGATTATTGCTGCTTTATAAAGGAAATGGAGACAGGTCTTGATAATACCTCTCTCCATGGCAAGAATCCCACTGACACCAGTCTATTAGGAAGTATGATCAAGCCTGAACAGTATACATGAATTACACCGATGTTTACTATGACTCAGGTGATCTAAACCTTCATTTGTAGTCACCCATCTTCCTTAACTTTGTTATGCACTTAGCTTCATACTGTTGGGTCACACGTGCCAGACTGACATCATGATGCCGAAAGAAAACTGCTTCACCAGTTTTCGTTACAGGGAACGGAAAGGAGGTTAAGTATATGGGTTTGGGGTTTTTTTTTAAAGATACAAAGGAAAAAGAAGTTCAGATTTTTCACCATGTTAGTAATATATCGAAAAGTTCAGTTTTAAATTTTACCTGGAGTGTGGTCATGTCTTTCATGAAAGAACTTGAGCTTTGAAACACTTAACAAGAGGTTTTTTGTATGAAAGGTAATCTTGTGTCTAGGTAGAGAGCTTGAAAGTGAGTTTGTTTATCAAAATACATTCAAAATGTATTTATGTTACATCAATTGTGCTTCCCTTCCTTGTGCTTTGCTTGCCACATTGGTGTTTTAGGAACTATAGTGTATGGAGCCATTGAATCTCAAAAGAGCAAACTCAGGTGCACACAACAAAATAAGAAAGACAGAACCTTATTTCTAGGGCTAGCAAAATAAAAGTTCTGGTTTTTACTACATAAATGCTGGACCCAGACTGTAAATAAATTTCTAATTGCTATATAGAATTACTAATCATGTATAAGTAAGTACATTATTATTCCTATTAAGACTTTCTTAATTAGAGTTGTTGAATTTTCTTTTTCATCCTTTTTGCACTAGTGACTAAAATAAAGCCCCCCAAAAATAGGGGTAGTAAGTTGCTTTTTTTTCTTTTCTTTTCTTTTTTTTTTAAGATTTGCATTAGAAATTCCATGTTCTGACATGACTTGGAAATTTTATTTACCTAGGACTCTCATCTGCGCTCATCTTTGTGGTAGCACCTGTCTCCCATTTCCCCCAAAAAAACAGAACAGATTTGCAAAAGTAATGTAGAATTAGGAGATACTGTCTTTCATGCTATTGAGCACTTTCATGCATGACAATCCAGATATCAGTTCTGTGTTTCGAGTATTGTGACATAAAGAATGGTCTAATTCCTAGGGAAGAAAAGACATTTCTGCTTCACAGAGAAGCCTCGATGAAAGTCTCAGAGTGTGAAAACTATGTCTCATATTGTCTTTCATTTACTCAAAATACAGATGGGAGCACAGCAGAAAAGAACATGAGTTACAACTCTCATGGTAACATCAATTTTTATGCCTAAAGGACTATCAACATTATAAAGAATCAGCACAGTTCAAGAATCAGCCTCAACACCCAAGATAACCTTAACAGTTATGTTATGGGAGCTGATATATTCCCTGAAGAAATTTGGTGCATCTTTCCAGGCAGATATTAATACTCCTTCATACATCAGCCACTTTCCTTGACACTTTATTTTCCATCTCTGTGGCATTTATAAAAGTTTAAATCTAATAGCATCACAAATACAACTAATGGTTCTGCAGATGCATCTAAATCTTGGGAAGTATAAATTATAAGTGTGTCACAGTAAACCAAAAATAATGGCACAGAAGCTGAGTGCATGAAAGCAAATAGGTATAGCTCTATTACAAGACTATCCACTCAAATATGGAAGCAAATAGCCCTCTTGATGAAGGCTAATTGCTTTCCTGGCATAATACTATACCATGCCTGATAAATATATAAAATCTTTACTTCTCAAAAAAATTGATGCTGTGAGCTGAGGCTGGGACAGCTGCAGTTACTTGGTTTAAAACAGGTAGGAACCTGGAAAAATAGATAAAAGATTTACCTTTCAGGACTACAGAAAGGATTAAGGCTTTTATCTATATATTGGTTGCTATGAAAGGATCTCCTAAATCCTATATGTCCTCAGGGACAGATAAAATATTCTTTTTTTCCATCCTTCCTTTTCATTCGATCAAATTCTGTTTTATCTGCTACTTGAGTTTAAAATCCCTACCAGAAGGGAGTATCCAGACTTGGTCCATTTATGACCAATCACACCTTGCTTTCTCTCTTTACTGCAGCGGACGGTGACTGAATTCTTGTCTATTCCTCTGCAAGGAGGAAGTGTTTTACTCATCCCAAGAAAACTGAATACCCTTTGAGAAAAGATGATGCTGGTCAGTGCTTGAATGCAGAGAAGAGAATCACAGAATCAAAGACTGGTTTGGGTTGGATGGGACCTCTAAAGGTCATCTGGTTCAACCCCTCTGCCAGGGGCAGGGACATCTTCAACTAGTGCAGACTGCTCAACAAAACTGAATCTTGCTGGCAACCTGAAGTCAAAGCGGTGGCTACATAGACTTGTTTTCTTACTGTCAGCCTTGTCCTCAGCTGGACAGGCCTTTGTACGGACTGTAACTCCAGGGAGTAACTCCAAAGAAACTGGACATTCAAGTAACAGCAACTTTCTATCGAATGAACCATCCAGGGAGACTGACATAGTAAAAAGACTGTAGAACTATCTTTTAACTTAGCCTAAAAGGAAATTCCTGTGGAGTTTTAAGTTCTCTTTTCCTTGTCCATTTTGGTTTGAAAAATGTCAGTGGGTTTATGACACCAAGCTTAAACATGGAGTATCAATGAGCAAGAGGATAACAAAAACAAAACAATAAAACAAAACAGTAAACCCATTAGCCTGAAGCAATATCAGTCTGAACTGTGATCTCTACTTACCCCTCAGGAAAACAGAATGCTAGAGATTTTCCTCTTGCTTAATGACCTTGCCTGGCATCTTGCAACTTTGAAAAACAACAAGGAAAGCAAATGCATCAAGAAAATAACAGATTTGTCCAGGAAAACTGGGTGAACTGTTCAGACATCAAACTCTTCTCTAGATCCATGCATTCATTTTGTTTAGTGCCTTCCTCACTGTGGCTGTGGACCCTATTGCCAAGACCTTCTGAACCTGATGACTCTCCAAAATTTGCTTCTAAACAAGGAATGCTCATTCATACCTGGTAACATAGTGTGTGTTGAACACTTTCTGAGATCACAATAAAACAGAGCAAACAACCCAGTTGTGAGGACACATGACATTAAACACCAATCAGAAGAACTTTGGTTCATTTATTCATTTTTTGTCATGGTCACATCCTTCTCTTAGCCATACAGGCTTAAACTACATGAGTGGAGAAAATGTAGTAATTCGGATACCGAATTATGTAGGAAGTTGTACATCTCCTTTCCTATGGATTATTTCTGCAGAGGTATATTTCATTTTTTCATATTTTCATTATTTATTGAAAATTAGTAGGAAAATTGCATATTTAGAGATGGAATGAAGAAATCAGGGCTAGGAAAGCACATTCCCCCTTATTTTCGACCTTTGGCATCAATTTTTTATTCTTAAACATACTTTCCTTTCACATCTTCAAACTTTGTATATGGTAAATATATTTCAGACAGCACTTGCCCTGTTACATTTTTTTCTCCCACAGCTCAGTCACATCTTCAAAAAATGATTGTTATTCCTCTTATCAGCTGCAGTATCCCCGACACTTTGCAAGCTGCAGTACCTTTCTAAGAGAATCTCTAAAATAGCTTGTCTGTAAATGCCAAGAGAGACTATCAGGAGGAAAAGCTGCGACCTTTCAGGTGAAATTGTGCTGCCTGAGCAGTTCTGGAGGTGAGCTTAAAGGAAGTAACCCATCTCTGGTGTTCCCCTTAGTACTTGTTAGCTTTTTGTGGACACACACAATTCCTTCACCGTTCATTTGACCAGAACCTGCTTATTGTGGTTCAATGCAATAATCACCATCGACATGGAAGCACTAATAACTACTGCAGTGAAGACAGAAGAATACCATTGCCACAAGCAGGCTTGCAATTTGCAGTTAATAACCCAGAGCTAGTTGAAAAACTGCTAACCCAGCAGATGAGGTAGAATTCAGTGCAAACAGTGACCATTATGTGTGATGGAGCCCTGCTTTCCTGGGGATGGCTGAACACCTGCCTGACCAAGGGAAGTGGAGAATGAATTGACTTGCTTCATTTGTATATGTGGCTTTAGCTTTACCCATTAAACTGTCTGTATCTCAGCTCACTGACTTTCACTCTTCTGATTCTTTATCCCTATCTCACCCAGGCCTAGTGAGTGCATGACTGCTGGTGCTCAGTTGCGAGCTGGGGTTACATCACAAGAACTGGAAATACCATTTTTCTGTTCACCATTAAGTCATCAGACACACACGCACACAAACATCTGTATTTAATTTTTCATTCATGCTTAACCAATAAGCAATGACAAGCAGAGTCCCATAAAATTAGAGAATCGCCTTATTCCTTCTGATTTATTATTCCTAAACCATCTGTTACGGTAGAACAGCATAACATCTTCATATTTCACATAAGAATAGAGAGTTTTAGAAAGATGAACAGACATTACTTTTAAAATTTATATATCTGGCTACTGTCTATATTTACTTTAATTTTTCTTTCTCCAAATTTCCAACACTATTATTTCAAATCCTGTATTATTAAAAACATTTTACAGCGGTGTGTTTGGCTCACAATGTTTATTACTACTCCATATAAAACATAATAGAAAGATGACAGATTTACATAGTATCTGAAATAGTTTATCTTTTTGTTACTATCTTAAATATTAAATCTTAATTTATCTCCAAGTAATTGTAAGAAAATTAGGATTTGAAGAATATAAATTTAGAGTATTAGGAAATCTGAGTTTAGTATTTTCTTACTGGAAAAGGAAAAAAGAAATTATTTTTAAAATTCAAACTGTTACATGCCCAGGTAAGCCATTAAAGACACTTGAGCATGTTCCCATTTTTCATCCATTAAAACCCTGAAGTTTAAATTTAAGAATAGCAGTGGCTATTCTTTTTCTTTACAAGACTTATTTTATTGCTGTTGACATTTGTACACCTGTCCTAAGTACCTTCTAATCTATTGCACTTTATGTTTTCTTTCCTTGATGTTTTAGTTATGATTAAGAGAAGCCTGACAACTTAAGAACATACGACTTACACAATTTCATTGTGGTGGGGTTTTTTTTCCAATTCTGTATCAAAACAATTATAGCTACATTAAAGTTGTCTTTATGTGGGCTTTTATTACCTGTGTTTTGCAGTATACAATGCATGTAGGTAGTTTTTCTTATATTCCCAACATGTGTTTAGATGTATAATAACATTTTACTAAAAATAATTTTCTATATACTCTACAAAAGCCATTGTGCATATGGATGTGTGAGCTTTCATAAACAGATTTGGTAAACTCAATTAGAGGAGCTATTTGTGATATTTTTATTGACTAAAAAAATATCAATAACAGCAATCCTTTCCATTAAGTAACACAGAATATTCATGCTCATTTTGGACCTGAGAACTATTTGTTTAAAATGTTTCAAGTTTTTATAGAAAGTGAGTTTTTCAAACATTTGCTGCTCACAGCATGGCACCTCCAAGTTGCTTTTCAAAGAAAAGCTTTAGTGTGGTAATGAGTGTCAGCAGACTCTCCAGGGTTTAAGTTCATTTCATTGTGCACAAATTACTCTGTTTTCAAATGGCCTAACTGTTCCTGTCAGGTGAAGAACTGGGAAATTCTCCAACCATGGTGGTCCAGCTCGTCCCTCATTTCCCACAGAGTATCTTTCGGAAAGTATTGCTGTAGCTTGTTCATGACTAGGGACTTCCCTGTGCTTACATCAATTTTCAGGTGATTTCTGCACAGTTACCTTTCTAGAGAGATCTTTTGAAGACATGGAACAGAGGTGGAATTTATTTTTTCTAATTCTTCCTGTACGTGTGAACCATCATAAGTCTTTAGGTAAGGGAGGCACAATCTGAAGACAATGTTTCCACTTCTAGCTACAGAAACAGGATGAGAGAAAATGTTTCTACAGACTTTCAAAAGGCAGAGAAGTCTCTCTAGTAATCAGACTAGTCATCTCAAGATGATTATTTTAGTATGTAGTGTTCTAGAGTCATCTGGGGTTCAGTAGAGTTCTTGCAGAAGGTACCAGCTGCCACAGATCCCTGTGAAGACTGATAACACCATTTTCAGGCTGTTAACACAATGGCACACTGTATGACTGGCCTGTGTCCAACAGCAAAAACTGCGAAACAGGGACTGTCAGTTCAAGATCTTGCAAGCACTCAGGTATGCAAACTGTTGTATGATTGAAGTGCAGGAGCAACACTGTTCCTCTCCCTGGCCATTTCAAGTTTGGTCCACAGCTTCTTCTGACTGGACATTCTCAGGTCCCAGCCAGTACTTCTTTGCAAAGTTGCATCACATTTGCTGCTCCCTGCCAGGGATGACTGTGTCTAATTGTTCCCAGGAGTAAAATGGAAACAGTTGACCCTTTCCATGGACATGAGACAGGAGTCAATGGAAAGCAGATTATTGTACAGTGAAGTGCTACTTAGCAATTCTGAATAGATAGAATATATACTTTCAGTAGACTTCCTTCGGTTCCCTTGTGCCTGTGATGTTTCTGAGCAAATTTCTTTCCATTGCCTTTGTTTAGCCTGCATAAGAGGCTGAGTGGAAACCTTATCACTGTCTACACCCACCTGATAGGAGGTTGTAGCCAGGTTGGTCTCTTCTCCCAAGTAACATGCAATAGGACAAGACGAAATTACCTTGAGTTGCACTCCAGGACATGGTTTAGTTGACATGTGGTATTGGACAGATGGTTGGACTTGATGACCTTAGAGGTCATGATTCTATGAGTCTGTGCTTTTAGCATTCTATAACTGGAGGTCAATATTTCTTAGAGACCCAAATAATTTGTTTGGATTTGTTTAACTTTCATCTTACCCTGTTTATTGTGTAACAAAATTGGAGAATTTAGTCTTCAAATATGAATTGGGCAATGTAGTATCACCAATTGGATATATTCTGATGATTCACTGAAAAATAAAATAACTTAAAATTTGGAATGCAAATATTCAGGAAGGCAGTACTAAGGAATATTTCAATAGACTTCCCCATACCCCATCAATGCAGGTTAAAATCGAGGCACAGTTTGACTCGATTTCACTCTGGAGGATAAACATACGATTTGAATCATCTGTCTATTACACAGCCTCTATGCAGTTGGCAATTGCTTTGTTTCCCGTACCATATGCAAAGGAATGATGGAGCACTTTGTCCAGACGCAATGCTAAGGTCTGTTGAGAGATGCTGCTTTCCACATCCTACAGTTTGCACAATCGACTCCTTCATGCCATCTCCAAATTTCTGATGGATTGCAGTATCTTTTATTTCAACTGTTTGTGTTGTTATTTTGTAATTTCTGAAATGTATTTTCATACTTATCCCAGGGATACAATGTATTGTCTTTTTGCTGTAGTTTGTGAGGCCTGGTCATCATACCTTTAAAGGTTTACATTCTTTTTATTTATGTCACTGTTGTTGATAAGTTGCTGGGTTTGTTTTTTTTCATATTATGTTCTTTTCTGTGCTATTGGACCAGTCCTCTATATGGCTTAGTTTTCTTCCAGAGTTTTTAACAGAGTCCAACAGATGGTGAAGGTTTTCAGAGTGGCTGAAGATGTCTGGCTATGCTACCATATGTTCCTTTTCCTAACTTTTTTTCTCTCTTCTTAATCCAGATGGCTATAGAATGTATTCTATGTTTTAGTGCAGTTTAGATTTTTGCTACATCATTACGTGGTTTTCAGATGGCAAGCCAAAACAATTTATGTGTTATCATATCATGGCTTTGGAGCTTCTGCTCCTCTTTTGTAATGGGTTCCTACATTACTTTTCTACCCTTTTTTTTTTTTTCTTTTTTTTTCCCCCTAGCTATCGTTTTATCTCTTCTGTAGATACACAAAACAGAACCTTGCTTTTATAGTCTATTTTTTTTTCTAAGCTACTCTCAATGCATTAGAAGTACAGACATACAGGATACATATGTATGTTCAGTCTGTTCTGAGAACAATGTATGTGCTGTATTATGTTATTTATATGAGGTGGCAACTGTGTTGTAAATTGGGACTTGATCTTGGTCACTATATTGTGACTCTCCTTGTGATCTGGGAACCAAGGCCTCATCTTCAAGTAACAGCTCTGGGACCTGAGTAACACACTTTTCAGTCACCCAGATGCTTTCAGCAGTAGCTATTTCATGAGGCTTTCTGACAGTCATGGTCAAACCTCACCTGAGGCGTGGGCAGATTTACCATGTTTTCATCCCAAAGAGCACAGTTAGTAGCTCCCTTTCAGCACATTCACACTCTTAATGAGTCTTTCTCCGAATTTTTATCAAATGCACCAGATTACTGCTTTTCTTTTACTACAACTCCCAGGATAATTTAAACAGTTCTCAATTGCTAGTAAGAGGTAGCAACTTCATTTCCAGGTGCTACTCTGCAGTTTTGGACCACTGCAAATCCTTAGAAAGAACAGCTATTTTCCAAGAATATGATTCCATAAAAAGCTCTAAAGTTGTAGAATATTTTTCTTCATTCACTGAAACAAAACATAGCTGTTGGAATTTTTTTTCATGAAAAAATAAGGGAATAGGGTAGCCTCAGAACAACCAATATGACCAAGATTAGGATGCTAGTAAGATATTAATATGCTTGACTAACTGCATTATAGATTTAATTTTCATTTTTTTCCCTGTTAAGGGTCTTTCATTTCAAGAACATGATTAATAATCCACTTCACCAGGAAAGTTCATTTTTGCAGGCAAATAAATTCAGTACCAAGGGGTGAGAGGTAACAACACTCAAATTCCAATGCAGTTCTTGGATATCAGTCTATCATCTGATGGATTAATTTTGGTTTTTTGTTATACTTCCTAATAAAAATGTTAATCTAATAGGTGCATTTGTATTAAGAAGGTGTGGCTCTTTCATATAAGCCAATTTCTGTCATCGCTTTGTCACTATAGACCACTATTTTCAAGAGCTGCAATGAGTTGTCTTTGCATTCTTATTAATACTTTTCTTCAGTAGCTGCAGCAGGGCTGACGTGAATGTTTTGGCAGGACCAAATGGTATGAAGTGCACTGTCAGTTTAGAATTTCAAACTGCGATTTACATGGTCAGTTCACTAACACAGTTCCTTATATTGCTGGGCAAAATAACCCATTCTTTCAGTTAGTGATGATGTTCTCATATTATTTGAGATGTTTCAAAATGGTCTAGTATCACTAACTGGTACATAGGTATATCTGTATATCTGGTCTTATAAAGATTAAGTGACATAACCTTTGCTTGCTCAAGGGTTGTTTTTTTAATTATGTTTGTTTTTCCCTGTAAACTGTGTGGTGGGTTGACCATGGCTGGAACCCATGTGCCCACCAAAGCCACACTATCACCTCTCCTCCTCAGCAGGACAGGGGACAGAAGGTAAAACAAAAGGCTCCTGGGTCGAGATAAGGACAGGGAGAGATCATTCAGGTTCAGATTAGATGTTAGGAAAAAAAACAACCTGAGAGTTGTCAGGGCCTAGAACAGTCCGCCCAGAGAGGGGGTTGTCACAGTCTCTGTATGTGTTTAAAAATAGGGTAGATCAGGTACTTAGGAATGTGGCTTATCATAGGTATTTTACAGGTCTTTTCCAACCTTGTAATTCTGTGACTCAGCAATTACCATGAGGGGCAAAACAGACTCAATAAGTAATAAAGCAACTATAAACAGGTCTTTTGAAGTGTGCTGAGAGAAAGACAGTATAGCCAAAGAGGGGCACAGGTTAGCAATCTCTTGTGTAGCAGATTTTTCTCTTTAGTATGTGAACAGTACTTGTGCAAACTCACCTTGAGTGCTGTGTGCAGTTCTAGGCCTCCCAATTGAAGGACAAGAAAGAACTTAAATATGCCTGGAGAAAGGCAACAAAGGTGGTGAAAGTGCTCTAAGGTATGTCCTGTGAAGAGCTGCTGAGTACTTGGGATTCATCCTATTAGGAGAAAAGAACAGTAAGCTCACTGGTCTCCACAGCTTCCTGAAGAGGAGACATGGAGAGGGAGATGCTGAGCTCTTCTCCCTAGGAGACAGTGATAGGATGCAGGGGAATGGTTCAAAGCTTCGAATCAGGGGAGGTTTGGACTGGGCATTAGGAAGCATTCTGTTACTGAGTGGATGGTCAAACACTAGAACAGGCTTCCTAGAGAAGCCATTGATGCCCCAAGGCGGTCAGTGTTTAAAAGGTATTAGGACAATGCCCTCACAACATGCTTTAACTTTTGGTCAGTCCTAAAGTGGTCAGATAGTTAACCAGATTAATGTTGTAGGTGCTCTCCAAATGAAATATTCTATTCTATTCTATTCTAGTCTAGTCTAGTCTATTCTAATATGTTGTCACCTATAGCAGTGCTATTAAGATAGCCTATACCACTTTACCCATTTCAGCTACACTTCATTGAAAACTTACTTAGAATACACTTCTCCCTACAGCTACAATTGCAGCCCTGACTGGTGCTTTTCTTTCTTTCTCCTATCTGAAGGAAAAAAAAAAGGGAAAAAAAAGGAAAAAAAAAAGAAAAAAAAAAGAAAAAAACAAGGAAAAAAAAAGAAAAAAAAAGGAAAAAAAAAGAAAAAAAAAAGGAAAAATAAAAGAAAAGAAAAGAAAAAAAAAGAAAGAAAATTACACCACAGTTAGGAATGAAAATTTTCTACCTACACTTGCCTTATGGTGCATTTGCCTTGATTGAAGTCATCATTATAGGAATGGCTACAGTTTTTTGGACTTGGTCAGCACAGGGATAGTGCTCGAGATGGAAGAGTGTCTGAGACAGCAGAGCTGCTGTGCCTGCCAGCGGTCTGTGAGAACAGAATTGCTCAGCTCCTCTCAGCAATTGCAAAGGAAGGTTGAAATCACTCTTGATTTCCTGAAGACCTCTTCTGAGGATATGACACTTTTACGAGTTCTTTAGATAGGGAGAGTAATTCCCATTTCTCAGCTCTGGAATACGACTTTGATTTTTTCTGAACAACTCGATGGATAGGTATCGGTAAGAAAATGAAACTATTGCTACTGAGATGGAAAAGGAGCCAGCCATTAGTAAGGCATAATCAAAGTCAATAGTGTAAAGGATCCAGTACTGTCAGACTTAGTAATAACATCATCTTCAGCATCAGATAACAGCAGATAACATTTCACAGGCCCTTCCTTTGAATACTTTAAGCCATTTTTACACATTTTATTGCAGCACCATGGAATATACATTATCATCTGCCTTCTACAGTTTGTACACTCAGATACAGTGTGCTCCTCCCTGCAAGACACAAAGCAATTTGCTGAGGACAATGTTTATTTCCTGAACTGGCTGCCAGTGACAGTCATTGACTCTGGAACCTTCCATCTAAAAGGACAAATCGCTACTGGCATATTTAACTCCAGTTGCCACAGTGGCTGTCATGTCTCCTGTAACTCAGTACCATTCCTGGAGGTACAAGAAGGGAAGGAAAAGAAAATCTTTTGGGTCCCTTTCACACTGAGTTAATTTTGAAGGTAATAATCAGAAAACAAGATGTGCAGCTTCTTCAAAATCCCACAGAAATTTGTTGGGAAAGAAAAACAGCAAGTACGGGGAGTTTTCCATTCTTAAAATGTTTTTGGTAACCAGTAGCCATTGTTTGTTATTTTAGTAATTAGTGACACCCTTGGGTTCCCAGAATATGGAATATTTCCATTAATGTAGTGATGAGTCATGATGCTGCTTATAGCTTCATACTGGTTGCAGAGTGAGACATTTCCCATTGAGTTGGTATTTCCATTCTTCCTCATGAATCATTTTCCTGTGACACTTTTACTACAAGTAGAATCACGGAAACAGACTTCTCTGGAAGGCATCTCTGGAGCATTCAGGACCAATCCCATGCTCAGAGCAGGTCAGCCAGAGTGTTGTATCAGCTCATACTTTCATGGCATACCCATGTAAACAGGGATATTTGACTGAGAGGAATTTCCTGGGTCTCATTTCTCTGTATTTTCCCCAGAAAAAGTGCTATGCTGAAACATGTGCGAGGAATTCTAGATCAGGGTGCAGTGAAAAACTGAGCCAAGGAACTGTGTCTCCTGTTCCTGGACTAGGAATGGAAGATTTGACATTGGATGGTACTGGGGGAACTTTACACAGAAAGGGATATAGTAGCAATTTAAATCCCAAAGAAGACACACATAAAAGACAGTCAAGAAAAATATATCTGCTTTTCTAAATAATTGCAGATTTAATATGCCACTTTTTGACGTGCATTTTATGTATATGTTCCACACCTTCAGTGTTGACCAAGTGAAACATGACACCTAAATTCACTTGTCTATTGCGAGCGGTCAGTTTTTCCTAGGTTCAACTTAGTTCTAAGTAAATGCCATATCAACTTTGTCCCAAACTGTATGTGATACTTCAAGATATCATGTATATTTAGAATCCAGAAAGGAGGCCTCCCCAGCCATAGTCAGTTTGAGAGAAAACACCTCAGCCTCAAGAGACATTCTTGCAAACCAAAAGCCACAAATATGTTTTAGTCTGTATTGTCCTCTGGATCAATGGAAGGTGACACAGGAAGGCTGTGGACCCTCAGATTATGCATCAGAGAGTCCTCAAGGAATTGGATGATGCAGTTGCAAAGCCACTCTCCATCATATATGAAAAGTCATGATGGTCAGGGGAAGTCCTTGGTTCCTGGAAAAAGGTAGCAAGGATGACACAACTCTGGACCTGTCAGCCTCATCTCTGTGCCTGGGAAGATCATGGAACAGCTTCTTCTGGAAGGCACATGGACAGTAAGGCACATGGAAGACAGGTGAAGTGGTTTCTGACAGTTAGTTTCACCAGGGCAAATCCTATCTGACCAACCTAGTAGCTTTCTATGATGGGGTGACCCCAACAGTGGACAGAGGAAAAGCAATGGATTTCATATATCTGGACTTCTGTAAAGCCTTTGACACAGCCCCACACAACATCCTTCTCTCTAAACTGGAGCGATTTGGATTTGATGAGTGTACTGTTTAATGGATAAGGAATTGGTTGGATGGTCACATCTAAAGAGTAGTCATCAACGGATAGAAGCCCAGATAAAGACATGTGACAAGTGATGTCCCTCAGAGTACATACTCGGAACAGTATTATTTAACATCTTCATTAAATGAGGTTGAGTGCACCCTTTTCATGTTTGTGGATAACACCAAGCTGAGTGGTGCAGCTGACATGTCAAAGGGATAGGATGTCATCCAGGGAGATCTGGATAAGCTGGACAAGTGGGCCCATGTGAATCTCATAAAGTTCAACAAGGATGAGTGCAAGGTCCTGCACCTGCGTCAGGGCAATCCTCATCATCAATACAGGCTGGGAGTCCAAGTGATTAGAGGGCAGCCCTGCAGAGAAGGTCTTGGGGGTGATGGTGGATGAGAAGCTCAACATGAGCCAACGATGCGCACTCGCAGCCCAGAAGTCAAATTGAATCCTGGGCTGCATCAAAAGAAGCGTAGTCAGCAGGTCAAAGGAGGTGACTTTGCCCTCTACTCTGCTCTCATGAGACCCACCTGGAGTACTGTGTCAAGTACTGCTCTGGAGTCCCCAGCATAAGAAGGACATGGAACTGTTTCAACGGGTCCAGAGGACAGTCATGAAGATGACTGGAGGGCTGGAGCACCTCTCCTTCATGATGTAATATTTTGTGGTATCTAAATTATTTGCAATAAATTAAAATTTTAAAAGTTATCTGGACATAATATTTAATAATTAAAGTTTATTCTCATGTTAATGATTTATGTACAGTCTATGTTTACTTTACCTTTTAACTAAAGCAATTTTCCATCAGTAGCTTAATAACTTATTAAGGAAACAAGGAAAAACATCCTACTGTGAATATCCAGTCCATGTGTTCTTTGGAGACAAAAGATAAAACAATGACCCTTCCCTTCCCTTCCCTTCCCTTCCCTTCCCTTCCCTTCCCTTCCCTTCCCTTCCCTTCCCTTCCCTTCCCTTCCCTTCCCTTCCCTTCCCTTCCCTTCCCTTCCCTTCCCTTCCCTTCCCTTCCCTTCCCTTCCCTTCCCTTCCCTTCCCTTCCCTTCCCTTCCCTTCCCTTCCCTTCCCTTCCCTTCCCTTCCCTTCCCTTCCCTTCCCTTCCCTTCCCTTCCCTTCCCTTCCCTTCCCTTCCCTTCCCTTCCCTTCCCTTCCCTTCCCTTCCCTTCCCTTCCCTTCCCTTCCCCATATATTTCATCTATATATTTTTATACTTCATTTACAATAGATATGAAGAAGTAATAATGCAATATCCCTCTGCACAGTATGGTGACAAACCAAGAGCTAAAAGAAAACCCTGTCCCCTAAAGAATACAGGGGCTGTATGTCTGTGTTAGAATGGTGGAAACAAATAATTTCTCTTCATTCAGCAAAAACACTGGTAACTCCGTCATTGCATTTCCCACTTGTGTACAAACAGCACTATGCTGGTTTTGAAAGTTGACCTGGGTTCACTAACCTTCAATTCGACTAAGTCAACTTGGACCTGACCCCTAGCCAAATCTTTAAAAACTCATACAGGCACTGGTGGCCTCAGATCAAAGCCATGAGGAAAAGGAGCAGTTTCTGGGATCATTTAAATCTAAAACTCAAGAGGATGAAAATTACATGAAATTAAATAGACCAAATATTTTAATTAACCCCAGTGGGAACTGCAGCAGAACTTCAGAAAGCACTGCAAGTAAAGACAGAATATGAATAAGAGATGTCCAAGCAACTAGTCTCAAAAAACAACGTGAATTCCCATCAAGTATATTGAGGTTAGATAGTTCATATTTATTAATATTGTGGATGACAATTTGAAGTTATCTGTATATACAAACTTGATTTTGACAGTACTATTTGCATACCCTGTAAGTATTGTACTCAAGTGATGTGATTGAGCATAGCATGGCCTGTGTTCATCTGGTACAATTTGATGAACAAAACAAACTTACGTTTATAAAATCTGATATGAAGTGCTAATATATCCAGTACTACTGTGTATTAAACTCTTAAATGAATTTTTTACCATTTTATGGATAACAAGGACTGTCTGCATAAACCAAAAGCACAGGAAAATTACAACCATCAGTCAGAAGCAGAACAGGATGTCCCTGTATCTGCTATATCCATGTTTGACCAGCCTTCTATGTCCTCCTATGACAAAGTGGCCCACTTAGTGGATGAAGGAATAGATGTGGCTATTGACTACCTACACTGACTAGTAAAGCCTTTGTCACTGTTTCCCATAGCATTCTCATGGAATTGCTCCTTATAGGTTGGAAGGTTATACTCTATCCCAGATAAAAACCTGCCTGTATGGACAAGCACAAAAAGTGGTGTTGAATGGAGTTAAATCCAAATAGCAGCTGATAACAGGTTCAGTATTCAGGCTTGTTCTATTTAGTATCTTTATCAATGATCTGGATGAGGACATTGACTGCATACTTAGTAAGTTTGCAGGCACCAACTTGCCCGGGAGTTTTGATTTACTTGAAGGTAGGAAAGCACTACAGAGGGATCTGGACAGGTTGGACTGATGGGCTGAGGTCAACTGTATGATAGACCTCCAGGTTCCTGCATTTGGGTCACAACAACCCTATGCAACATTATGCTGTTGAGTTGGGCCCCTTGTTAAAAGGACATTCAGGTGCTGGAGTGTGTCCAAAGAAGGGCAGTGAAGCTGCCTAAGGCTCTAGACCACAAGTACTATGAGGAGCAGCTGAGGGTACTGGTTTAGCCTGGAGGAAAAAGCCAAAGGGAGACCCTATGACTCTCTACAACTACCTGAAAGGAAGCTGTAGTCAGGTGAAAGTTGTTTTTATCTCCCATGTAACAAGGGATGATACAAGAGGAAATGGCCTTAAGTTGTGCCAAGGGAGATTTAGATTTAATATTAGAAAAAAATTCAGCACCAAACCACTGCTCAAGCACTGGACTAGGCTGCCCAAGGAGGCGGTTGAATCACCATCCCTGGGGGTATTTAAAACACGTGTAGATGTGGCACACAAGGACATAGTTTAGTTGTGGACTTCGCAGTGTTACGTTAATGGTCATACTTGAAGGTCTTAAAGGTCTTCCAACTAAAATGATTCTTCCATTCAATGATTTATATCTGAGGAGAAACAGTGGGAGTTCATGAAGTAGACTATTGAACAGTGAAGCTCATTGCTGCTTTTGAAACTGCCTGACTAGCATCCACTCACAGATTCCCAAAGGAGTGTGACCTGATCAGGAGGAACAATGAAAGGCAACCTTGCCATCCTACAGTTTCAGCCCTGATGGTCATTGGCTTCAGTTGGAATCTTTCCCACTGTCACACCAGTGAGTTAGAAATTTCTTAAAATATTTTGATTCCTGTCTTGTCCTTTTTCCTGTCTTGAACCTAGGGCACTACAAGGTGATTCCTTAGCCATGAAAAAAGTTCCTGCTAAACTCAAAAGGCCTGGAAACTTTGCAGGTTTTGGGGTTTTTTTTTCTCTTTTCTTTTTTTCCTTAGAAGATGTGACTTTGAGACGGCATAGTCTTGATGTTAGAGCGTATTGTTGCATTCTAATCATCTTCACACTGTAATTCCCAAAGAATTAGCTCTCCAGCCATTTCATTTGTATCGCCTGTCTTTCTGGGCTAGTTGAATTGTTATCCTAAACCTTAGATTAAGAATGAAAATAAAAAGATTTCATAATGCATTTCTAACAATACAATTCAGAAAATGATTGACAGTAAGTTACAATAAAATATCAGTGCATTTTTCTTTTGGTAAAACCATGGATCTGCTCAGGAGAAGAAACAAAGGGGAAAACCCTCCTGTGGTAAATTATCCTCAAAATAAATGCATGGGATGAGGTGCCAAAAAAAGTTTTGGTTTTGAAGGAAAGTATACTGCAACATTGGATATTTTAAAACTTATTTATAATTTTTTTAAAAAATATGCTTTCAGTGGTTTTACAGGTGTCATGGTTTTGCCCCAGCTGAGAGCTGAGCACCACTCAGCCTCTTGTTCTTTAAAGACGATTGTTGGGGGGAAGTTGAGGAGGGGGGAGGGAAGGGAAAGAGAAAAAAACAAAACCTAGGAATCAAAACCTTGCAGGTTGGGATAAGGATAGTTTACTAGAATAGCAGAAAGATAGATGTAATAATAACAACAGGACTTTATAGTAAAATATATGACACTAGTGGTGAAACTATGCGGTTTTCTCACTGAACCACACGACTCATGCCATACAGCCCAGAGCCGTCCCAAAACCAGACCATCCCCAAATGCACATTCTGGAGCTGCATCCTCCTCCCACCAGCCCCCCTTTTATGCTGGGCATGACATAACTGGCATGGAATACCCCCTTTGGCCAGTTCGGGTCACCTGTCCTGGCTGTGTCTCCTCCCTACCTCTTAGCAGGGAAGTATGAACAACTGAAAAGTCCTTGATTGCTTGGCAACAACTAGAAACATCAGGGTGCTATCAATCAGCATTGCTCTCATCCTAATTCCCAAACACGCATTCCATACACTATTAGAAAAGAAATTAACTCTATCCTAGCTGAAACTAGGACAACAGGTTTGGCTTTACATGATTCTGATTAAAATCACTATTTTTAATGGAAATTTCACAAGAAATATCTGAAAACAGATCTGTACTGTTTGCAGCCCTGAAAAATTGTATCAATATATGATAAGTAAAAAACATGGACATCCAAGAGATTTTGCTTGTCAACAACAAGTTAAACACGAGCCAGCAGTGTGCCCGGGCAACCAGGAGGGGCAATTGTGTCCTGGGGTGTATGAAGCACACCATTGCCAGCCAGTCCAGGGAGGGGATTGTTTGGCTCTACACTGTGCTGCTGCAGCCTCAAGTACTGGGTGCAGTTTTGGGTGCCACAGTTTGAGAAGGAAACAAAACTACTGGAGTGTCCAGAGGAGGGCAAGAAGAATGGGGATGGGTCTGGAGGGGAAGTCTTCCAAGGAGAAGCTGAAGTCCCTCAGTTGGTTCAGCTTGGAGAAAAGGAGGCTGAGAGGAGAACTCATCACAGTCTATGGTTTCCTGATGAGGGGTTGCAAAGGGGCAGGCACTGATCTCCTATCTTTCATGACCAGTGATAAAAGCGAAGAGAACAGCATGAAGCTGTGACAGGGGAGCTATAGGTTAGATATGAGGAAGAGGTTCTTTACTGAGAGGGTGGTTGGGCACTGGAACAGGCTCCCCAGGGAAGTGCTCACAGCACCTAGCTTGACTAAGTATAAGAAGAGGCTGGATGATGCACTCAGTCACATGCTCTGACCTGTCTGGGCCTGTGTGGAGCCAGGAGTTGGATTTGATTATCCTTATGGGTCCTTTCCAACTCAAGAGATTTTTTAATTCTATAAAAGTCATCTATATTTCTGGACCATGTATTATTAAATCAGGAGAATTGGAAATGAAATAGGTCACAAGGGGTTAGCCTCAGATGGGCTTAGGCTCTGCTGCAAGCTTGCTCTGAGTCATGCAAACACAACACAACGGAATCTGCTAGCCCTTTATATGCTATTTTGTAACATCACCTCTGGTAAGGAGTCAAATTTTCCAACTCAGAACTTCATAATATCTGTATATTTCAAGTAAGTTTTCTTAAGAACGTTCTATCTATTGTTTTCTAATGCATCTCAGACTTGTCCTAGCCAACAAAGCTAAAGGATTACCTGTTTCCAGTCTTTTTCATTCTATTAGTAATGGCACTACCCCATAAATACTAACCTCCAGTGTGAGAGTAGTTATCTGCCATCAGTATAACATGGATTTCAGTGAAGAAAACATGTTATGCCTCTCCAGTTGTGACGTTGCTGAGGCCTAAGGTTTGATTAAGGAAAGTCTAGAAATCTGCCTCAACACAATTAAAGTGAGGTTATAGTCAAAGCAGTTTCCCTTTGGACTTGTGGTTGAGTGACAAATTTTAAGAAAGTTTATCATAAGCTTAGAGGGTCATTTCAGAAACTTCAGAGCTATTCAGATGTTGACATTCAGAGATAATCACTCAGGTTTTAGTATGTGGACCAGTTCCTGTTCATAATGAATATATTAATATTACTACTGACTTCAGTGGAAACAGAACTTGGGTTTAAAAGAAAAAAAAATGTTGACTTTAATTTGCCTTAAACTATTATGTGGGGAAAAAACCCCAACAACCGCACCCCCTTTCTGACCTAAATGGAGTCTCAAAAATAAAAAGGAGTCATGTTACAGATATGCTTTGAATTATGCATGAAAAATAAACCCATACAAACGAATGAAGGACAACAAAAATAAAAACTAAAATTCAGTGAGAAAATGAAAGTCTGAGAATTAAAGATGGATGCAAAAAGAAATCATTGGGTTTGTACTCCTATGAATACACCTCATTTGGTCTGTCTCAGTGTTCATTTGAGAGTGAAAACAAAACAATGGATATCTGCATGACATTAAAATAAAAAATCTGATTGAATTTTGCAGCATAAATCCAAAAAATCTGAGTATCAGAATGCTTTTAGAAAGTATGAGCATCTGGTGAAACGTGTTATGGCACGAGAATGTATGTCTGGCTTTGTTGAATTAATCCTGTAATAAAAATAATTCTCAATATATGTAGTAATAGGTTTCTACATACTGGATTTTTAATACTTTTTTTTAAAATTAAGTGTCAGAGATGCCATAGGTTTCTTTGCAATACCAGAGGTAAAAATGGACAATTCTATGTACATGGAAGTGAAGGTCTTTGGGTTTTTTCCTCTTTTGAATTTCTTGCATGCTATCCTACAAAAGTAGGCTAAAAAGAAAAGCAGAAGAAAAAAGTAGAAGAAAATTGAAAATAGAAAAGATAATTTGCCCTTATCCCCTCCCCTTCACACAGTTTCCCCCCTGCAGTTCACTAACTGTTACATTCCTTCAAACATTGCTAAAACGTCTAGTTTGGGAATTATCTCAGAAAGTATATAAACTCCATAGCAATCAGGTAATTTTTGTCCATTGAATTTGGTTACAAGAAGTCTAATGCTATTTTCTACAACTGGTGTAAAATTTTTATTTCTGTTCAGTGGTGTACTTTTGTTTCTCTTTTAATTTGGTTTAAGTCTATCTATTAGCCAAGTCTATACAAAGAACAAAAGAGAATATGAGAATTAGAAAATTCGTGTATTAAGATCTAAATGATGTTAAGTTAAAACCACACAAAACCAAGAAGGAACATCTGTGCATTAGGAGTTAGGAATAGCACTATAAAATCTCTGCTCAGGGATAGTTACACTTTTTGACATGAACTTAGAATATAGCACAATTTGTCAACCTTTATCCTTTTTATTTTAAGTGACTTCTCCCGCTACATCACTTACACCACAAGACTCATCCCATCAAAAGAAAAATGTATGATTTTAGAGCAGTAAAACTATCATGTGTTCACAGATAATGAATAATTAGTATCAGGAGGGAAATACATTATATTTTGCTGCATCAAAATGCACAAAAATCACAGAAACTATTATCAGACAGAGTAGAAGGCTTTATTAGATTCAAGAGATTATTTTCTCTACCTGTAACAAGACTAGGGAGTAATTTAATCCATATTTAGTGACAACTAAAGAAAACTAATAACCAAAGACTTATAACTTCTGCAAGTCTAAAAGCCGTTACTGTTGTTTTTCACTCTTTTATAGTAATTTATGAATTTTCCTAAACTCAGTAATATACAGAATTCAGACTAGTGAGTCTGTTTTAATGAAAGAACATCCTGTTCAAATCTGAACAATTGGCATAAATTTGTGCTTTCTATTTGTGTCTCTATCATAAACATTTCACAGCTGGACTGTGAGTTAGGGAGGAGCTGTCTGCCTTAAGTGTGGAAACAGAATAGAAATGAAAATGGAAAACAAATAAACAAGTCAATGCTCCTTCTTTCAAAGCTCCTTCTGAATTTCTGTTGCAACTGCAAACCTACTTTTGTGCATTTTTATGGCCCCTTAGGAAACTAATATACGTCTTCATTTTTTATTTTACATATGAAAATATTGTAAAGGAATTCTGAACAATAAAATATAGGAAAACTTTGAGGAAATTTAAAATTAGAAATACCATTTTTTTCAGCAAAGATTTTCCATAACTTCTCTCGAGTAAGTTCTTGGGAAGAGGTGTTTTGTTTAAAAAAAAAAAAAAAAATTCCTACTAGTCAAAGTGGTCTGTTTTGGCATGAAACTGACTTGAGAAATGCTCTAACAGATTAAAATGGGATGTCAATATACTATCTAGTTTTCTAGAGTACTGCTATTTACTTTGAAATGCGAGAGCTAACATTGAGTTATTCTCTGTGTTTTGTATCAATGATAGTCTTTACTGTTATTTTCCATTTACAAACTTTCTCAGCCTTTATTATTAAAGCTCAGTAGAGTATCAAATTAACTGATGACCCCAACTCACTTTGGCAGCATGTTTAGCTGAAAGCCTTACATCGGCTTTGTTAAGTTAGCCAGCTGCATGCCCTTTTCCCACTTGTATGTAAATAGTATGTTTTATTCACACAGTTGTTACTAATGATGGATTACACTATATATGTATCTGGTCCCCTTAGAGAGATCGCAAATTTGACTTTGTTTAATATGAAAATTTATTTCCAGTATACATAATCTAATAAAGATATTTATAAAGCAGGAGTACTAACAAAGGAAGAGCCAGGGAACCAATCTTATACCACTTATATCTAAGTATCAATGAATTTTACTGCCTTGTGGGAAATTAGTAGTTATTAAAAGAAAAATCTTCCATAAAAAGTCTTTAGGCTGAACTCTGTGATTGATTCCACTGCACCAGTTGCAGCCTTAAAAGACAAAAATAAGAGAATTAAAAACCTCAGAATACATTCCAGGTTAATTTTACCTATCTGTTCTTTATAATTTGCACGCTGCTTCTATAAAACCAGTGTTCATGAGCAGCTGTGTGCAACAATTAAAACTAAGTGGATCATTTGCATTCTGTTTTCAAATATACTATTTGCCAACAATTACCAATAATTTCTAATAGTAAGATTTGTGTGAAGGGAATTAAGATTTTTAAAAAATCAAACTAGAAGATTTATGTTTACAGTTGTTTATTTATGAATGTCCTATTAACAAAAGCATGCACATTTTACATGATCTACATCCAACACAGTGACATGGATATGTACAACTACCAGCCCATAAGACATTCCATAATCAAACCTTTCCAGCATGAAATATCCATTCATTGCAAATGAAGGGCAGGGTCTATTTTCTAAAATATCTGGACATCCGGTAACGGGGTGGGGGAGAGGGCAAGGGGCCTTCTTAAACAATGAAGTATGTCATTTTATATGTAGTGGTGTTTTTTTGTTCTGGTATTTTAAGATCTCTTAAAACATAAAGCTGATGTGTTCTATATCTACTGCATTGTTACAATTTTTGAGTTTGATTTGCACATCCTGAGTTTGGTGAAGCAATCTTGGTGTGGAGGGCGGGGGGGAGGGGTCTTTTAACAAGTATATCTTTGCCTTGTCTAAACTTTACTGAATATGATAGTGATTCAGAGTGGGAAGAGAGATTTACTTGTGCAGTCTATGTTTATTTTACCCAACATGAAAGTCTTTACCATATATATACACATCTTGCAGTAATGAAACAGAAGTTTGGAATAATTTCCTAAACAAAGGGTGGTATAATTTTGAAAGGACCATTTCAAGCTTACTTTAGAGTTTTACTGTCAACATATGAAGAGCAAAGTCCATGGCAGCAAAGTCCACAGCAACAAAGTCACGGAATGATGTCAAGCATCTTCATGTCTTTCTTGAACAATGGTAGTGCCTATCCTTGAAGCAAGTGTTTTGAGAGAAAAATAAAGGCAAAACGAAATCAAACTGAATGAATTAATCAGGGGTGTTAGTGGACAACTGGCTGAACATGAGCAAGCAGTGTGCTCAGGTGGCCAAGAAGAGCAACGGTATCCCAGCCTGTATCAGGAATAGCATAACCAGCAGAAGTAGAGAAGTGATAGTTCCATTGTTCTCAGCTCTAGCGTGGCCGCATCTTTTCAATACTGTGTTGAGCCCCTCACTACAGGAAGGGTGTTGAGATGCTTGAGCACATCCAGAAGAGGACAATGAAACTGGTGAAGGGCCTTGAGCACAAGTTCTGTGAGGAGCAGCTGAGGGAACTGGGGCTTTTTAGCCTTGAGAAAAGGAGGCTGAGGGGAGATATCATCATTCTCTACAGCTACCTGCAAGGTGGTTGCAGAGATGTTTGGGTTGGTTTCTTCCCTCTAGTGACAAGCAATAGGATGAGAGGGAATGGCTTGAGATTACACCGAGGGAGATTTAGGTTAGATGGCAGGAAGAATTAATTTGCGGAAAGGGTAGTCAAGCATTGGAACATGATGCCCAAGGAAGTGATGGAGTCACCATCCCTAGAGGTACTTAAAAGATGCATGGATGAAGTCCTTAAGGACATAATCTAGAGGTTGACTACTTGTGGTTAGGCTATGGTTGGACCTGATGATCTAAAGCGTCTTTTACTACCTAGGCGATTCTATGATTCTAATTTTTAATTGCTTCTGTTAGAATAAAACAAGTTTTATAAAGCATCAGTAAGACTTTTGTTCCAAATAACACATAAAACATTTTTCATTTTTTTCTTTCTATTTTTTTTAAGGTAGGAGTAGTCATCCTGTGTTCATTTTCAAGAATTTATGAAAGGAAACACAGATGATGAAAAAGAATGCGCCCTAACTCTTATGATTTACATTAAGAGAAGCACAGAGTAGAAAGGTAGAATGTAATTTATCTGGAAATTTGCTTTTAAAAAAAATAACATCATAAAACCTGGAAATGCTTGTAAAGCTTTATTATTTTTGCCATTATCAGTAATTCTTACTGTATACAACAGCAGAAGTAACTCTTTCTTTAATTAGAGAGCTTGCACCAGCTTGTTAATAAAACAGTAACTGGTAAACCCCTGTGTTTGCAAAATGACAAGAGCAGCTACCAGCAATTAACATTCTGTTCTACAGCAATATGTTTTCAAAGGAAATACCCACCTGCCTGAAGCACATGTTCTAGTAGGCCAGTCTAGCAACTTGGGCCAGCTATGTCTCTACACATAAAGGCATACTACATTATGGAGCTGCTCTATGACAGTGGAGCAAATAGCTAGAAGTGTTTTCTTCAGTAACTGAAGAGTACACTGGAGACAATGCTGGCAGCAAAATTAAGAACCCTGCTGTAGCTTCATAATAAACCATGTGATAAGCGTCAACAACATAATGTCTTAAATTATTAGTAAGTAGTATGTTGGCCAATTATTACTGCTTTATGTAAGTTTACTGGATATGTAACTGAAACATTCCCATCTGAAAATTCTGTCTGCAGTCATTAGATTTTCCCAGATCTGGTTGCGAGACATCATGGAAAATAAACTAGTACATTAGACCAAAGTTATTCCAGAATAATGCAAGAACTGCTGGGTCGTTTCCTACTGGTTATGCAAATCACAATTATACCTCTAAAACTGTCTGAATAAAGAATGAAAGAACCCTCAAAAAAAGAACTAAAACTAAAATTAGTTCTGACAGAAAAATAATAAATTAATAAGAAGGTAATATGGAGGACACTGGGAACTACTGACCAGTCAGCCTAACCTCAGTGTCGAGAGGTGTTGAAGCATATTAAACAGAGGAAGATGATTAGATACATCTGCAATGGTTTCATCAACAATGTATTGTGCCTGATTAATCTAGCAGCCTTCTATTATGGAATGCCTGCATTAGTAGACAAGGAAGGAGCTACAGATGTCATCTAGTCTTCTGTAAGGCCCTTGATATGGTCCTCCACAACATTCTTGCTGCCAAGTTGGACTGATACAGGTTTGATGGATGAACTGTTAGATGCGTGAGGAATTGGCTGGACGGTCATATACAAAAAGAAAATGACTCAATGTCAAAGAGAAAACCAGTAATGAGTGATTTCCCCCAAGGGTCCAATCTGGGACCAACACTATTAATATCTTCACCAATGACATATAGGGATGGAGTGCACCCTCAGAGTGCGCAGATGAAACCAAGCTGAGTTAAAACACATAAGAGAAGGACTGCCATCCAGAGGGATCCTGACAGGATTGAGGAGCGGGCCTGTGTGAACCTCTTACCCAGTTCCTGCACCTGGGTTGGGGCAATCCCCAGCATCAATTCTGACTGGAGCAGTGTTGTGAAGAAGGGATACTGGCGGATGAAATATTGGACATGACCCAGCAATGTGTGCTTGTAGCCCAGAAAAGCAATTGCATCCTGGGCTACATCAAAAGAATGGTGGCCAGCAGGTTGTGGGAGGTATATTCTCCCTCTCTGCTCTGGTGAGCCCCCCACCTGGACTACTGCATCCAGCTCTGCTGGCCCCAGCACAAGAAAGATGTGGACTTATTGGAGAGGGTCCAGAAGAGAACTGCAAACATGATGCTCCATAATCTATAAATGATCAGAAGGCTGCAGAACCTCTCCTGTGAAGAAAGGCTGAGAGGGTTTTTCAGCCTGGAGAAGAGTAAGTTCCAGGGAGAACTTATCACAGGCTTTCAGTACTTAAATGGAAGTTGTACAATTTTTTAATATTTTTTTTTTTTTTTTAACCAAGACTTGTAGGTGACAGGACTAAGGGCAACATTGTTAAACTGAAAGAGGGTAGGCTGGACATAGGGAAGATATTTTGTATTACGAGGGTGGTAAGACACAGTAAGAGGTTGTCCCAAGAAACTTCAGGTTCATTGGGTCTTTAAGCAATCTGATCTAATGAAAAATTTCCCTGTTGGACTAAATGATATCTGAAGGTTCCTTCCAACCCAAACCATTTAGTGTTTCTATGATTCTATGATCTCTTGAGGTCCCTTCCAACCACTACAATTATGTGATTCTGTTCGTCTGTGATTCTGTGATTCAGTCTTCTATGCAGAAGGCATCTTTCCAAAGGGTAATTATGTTGTTTAGCTATCTAAACAGATACCTGGATTAGTACTTGTGGGTTGTGAGTGGTTTTTCAGCAGCCTGATATGTGTCTTAGAAATTTTTTTTCCACTTAATTTAAATATCAATACATCTTTCTATATTTACTACTATGGTCTAGAAAATTCATTCTTGCTAGGAAGAAAAGAGAAAGAAGTCCCAAATGTGAAAGTCAATTCCACTGACCTCTTAGCAACAGCCTAAACTATTTCATGGCAAAACATCCCTGTATATAGATAATCACATTAGAAACCTGAATGCATGAATAAAATCAGATACGGGATCCCCAAAGTTTTCAGGTTGAAACTATGTCTGAAGGGCAAGTCCTGCTGCCTTAAGCTGCCTCTGACCCACTTCATTTATTAGCAAGACTGTCTGAAATGATGCGTTCCAAGGTGACATGGAATGGCTGAGATCCTTCCTCCTCGGAGCCCCTCAGGGAAGTGGCCACCTTGGCTGCCATACACTGTTACTGGAATTGCACAGCAGTGCTGCAAAGCAATCACTTGTGCTTGCATGCACAGAGATGAAATCCCCAGGCTATAATGCCCTTCAATGCCTTTACCCTGGCTCCTGTAAGTTGCTCCTTCTTATTGAGCTGCTCAGCTTTGGAACAGAGGTACTGAAGATCCTATCGGGCTGCAGCCATAGCTAAATATAAGCCACATATTCAGTTGTGGAAAAATGCATACTGGTTGCTGATGCAATGATGAACAAATAAGTCACTCAAGATGACAACATTTACTTCTTCCTATGTTTTGACTGACTTTCTATCTGGACTTTCCCGGTTTTGAAGAAAGGTTCTATTGCTCTGTCATTCGTGGAGAGCTAATGCTTTAGAACCATGACCAAAATCCATGCTTAAAATTTAATGAAGAAAAAAATGGCCAATTCCACTGTTTGCAGTGTGCAATGTGGAACGGAATAGTTACAGTACGTGCCAACTCTGCAGCTGTGGAAGTTGGGTGTCAGATTTGGGATTCTAATCCTGATCAGCCCCTACCCACAACAGAAAATTGAACTTTTCTGACCTGATGCATAAAAACAAACAAGCAAACAAAAAAAATCCCAGAAAGCCTGGGGGTTTTTTTGGGGAGGGGTAAGGGGCGGCTGTGCTCTGCAGTTTATCTCCCAGTCTCTTTTTGCAGTGGGTCACCCTGCCAGCTCTCTGTGTCACACAAGAATAGAACTTGACCTTCCTCAGGAGCTGTCTTCGCACCCCAAAGTTGAAATTTAGTTTGGCAGACAAGCACAATCTGACTCCAAATTACATGTGGAAACATGCCAGAATAAATCCTCAGTAAGGCTGTGTGAGCCCTTGCAATTTTTAAGCCTGATATTCTTTGTCAGTGATCACTTATTTGGAGCCCAGAGGAAGACAAATTATGTATATTCATTTACCATTCGTAACTACTTTATTATCTTTCATGCAACTTCAGATGATTATAATTACAAAATCCAGTTCTGCATCCTGTCTTGACTAGGCAAGGTCAAATAGGATTTGTTTACTGCTTTATGGCTGAAAAGCCTGTCATTGTAAGATGATTTTATGAAGTTAGTAATCTAAAAAAAAAAACCAAAAACAACAAAAAACCAAACTGTAATACTTTTCAACTTAAATAAATAACAGCACAATTTTGCAAAGTGACAGTGTAAATCAGGTAGGTGGGAATCCATTTTAGACTAATGTAATTGGTTACTTAAAAGTACTCACAGAAACTTTAGACACCTGGGAAATTACATCCCTAGAAATACATGGCATTCTTAAAGTAATAGTTAAAAGTATTATTTGACATAATTTGCCTCTATTCAGGGAAAGATGGTTGAAAGACATTTATGTTAAGTTATTGCATATTTTTATTTCAGCACTACCCCTGAAGTGACAAGTTATTAATTTATTCTTAATGTTATAACTCTACTGCATCTGTAAGTGCAACCTTGACAGCATTTTAGTGGACTTAGAGATACAACTATCTATATGGCAAACATATTTATGTTTTATATTTAAACAGTAATTTAAAAATGCTAAACTAGTTCTTCCTTCATTTCTAATCTGTGTATCATAATTATTGATACTCTTTCCACTGATACAACTCTCTTGGCAGATTGAAATATAGTTGGTGCTTTAGTTTATAGAAGGTATCAGTATGAATACATCTCAAAAAACTCCAGGGGAAAAAAAAACCAACAAACAAAACAAAACAAAACCCAACAGAAAACCCTAAAAAACCCTAACCAAACAAACAAAAAACCTCCAAACATGAAAATAAACAAAATTATTCCTAGCACTGTAACAGTAGATTAACTGTCTGGTGAAACCAAGTGACCACTGAGGTATCATGCCTCTGTTTTGGAGCAGTAGGAAAAGTCCACAGATGAGTATAGGAGATTTTCTCTATTCCCCTACAAACAATTTTAGCAATCATAAATAGATGCATTTTCCAGGTCAGATGTTAGATCATTTTGATGACATCAAAAAGCTTCAGCTCCATTGCACTTTCCTGTTACCTTCCTCAACCTAGTTATAAATTGCCCTTCAAATATTCCAGAAAAAAATTACTTCCATAACTTTTCCATTCTGTGGAAATATTCCCTTTGGACTTCTTAATTTTAATTCTGAATATTTCTTTGGTTATCCCTTTTCTTCAGAGAGAAAGTGGTTATTTATGCCTAATCAGCAGTCTCTATACGTTGTATTGATTTCCTCTACATCTCTTCACATGCTTCTTTGTCAAGTGAAAGAGATGCAGTCTTCAAACAGAAGCTCAGTGTATCTGATAAATCTATATTAACAAAAAATCCTTTTTAGGATTAGTAACCAGAACTTCATGTATACTTAAATGTTGAAGCATCATAATTACTCAGGTGTTGTGTTTGTTTTTTTTAAAATAAAAATAAATATATAAATAACAAAATTCTGAGATATGTAGCTTATAATAATTTTCCCTTTGCAAGACTGTGAATGGAGACAAGACATATATTTACCATAGGGTAACTAAGACACCATAAATACCCAGAATAAAACAAGCAGGAGAAAGTTGATTTTTTTTTTGTTTGTGACAAATTTGGCTAAATTTAATCACAAAAAGGACCAGAACTTTGTGGGTTTGGTCATATTTTAATCAAAAGCTTTTTTACCGATACTGATCTTTTATGAACTCATTTTTCTTTTTGCCAGATGCTTCTGTCACAAAGAAAGTAAATAATGGTAATAAAATGTTAATTCGAGGGTTATTTTCAACCATGTGTTTTGATCTGTGTTTAAAGTCTCTCACAGTTTTATATTTAGAAGGAAAAAGTTCTCAAACTGAACTGAAGTATTTTCCTAGAGATTTACTTTTTAACTATGACGTACTTATTTTGGTGTAAATCAATTATGTGGTGGAACATTTTTCTCTGTCTTTGTCAGAAAACTTAAAAAGTTTTAATTTGGACTTTTTTTAATTTTTATGGTAACACAAAAAAAATCAATGCAAGATGATTAACCTCCAAGATGGTTTTACAATGGGGCAGTTATTGCATAATTAATTTAGTTAATTTAGTTAATATCAGTCATGAGAGAACAAATGCTTTTACAGAAGACAATTTCTCTCAAAAATTAGTAATTTAAAGCTCTTCATCAATCTGATCCTTTATTCATGCTTGCTCTGTCTGCACAGCACTTAAAGAAAAACAGAATTAAAAATATTAAGGTTCAAGGACTGTTTACATAACAAATGTCTTTGCATATCAGCACTTTATAAGTATGTCTGAAGAATAAAGAAAGGTATCCACATGATGTATGGTGGCAACGTGATCCATACAACAGGTGTGGCAGTTATGGTATTTCTAAAGTAGAGAAATAAACAGAAAAAAGCCCACAAGTAATTGAATAAAGTCTTAAAGGTTTTATAAAAAACTGGAAAACTGGATTTTCTGATTATGATTTGACAGATATGTAATTATTTGCACAAAGGCTTGAGCTTCGGTTATCTGTCTCTGATCTCTAAAACGTATGCATTGGTTCCTGATTTGCAAATTATTCTTCAAATGAGCATAAGAAGCACAATACCCTCACTTCATAAGAGCATGATTTATGCTTCTGTTTTGAACTCTCAGAATATTAATGACTTTGGTTTATGAATTAATGAACATGCAAACACCCAAACCCATATTCTTTCCCTATGCCCTTACATTGATTGGAAGACAGTGAAATTAGGTTGCAAACTGAAACAGCAATTAAAGGCAGAATAACTAAATTCAAAGTTCTCTTTTTAACTTTCATCCATTCTAGCTGTGCAGCAAAAGAGAATGAAGCACAGGAAAAACTAGTATTTGACTCCATAGTGAAACAGACTACAAAAAGTTTACCATCTACCAATATCGTTAACATTTGTTGTAAAGAAGTAGAAAGAAATGTGCCCATCTGAAGCAAAGGGGAAATAGAGTTCTTTATTATTTTAAAGTAAAGGCAATTTTTTAAGAGGATGCACTGGCAGGGTTTGAATGAAGTTCATGGCAGTGCTGAGCATCTCCGCTGTCAACAATCACAAGAAAACCTACATGATAAACATGAATAACTGGATTTCTGGAAGAGTAATGAAGTATCAGACCTTTTCCAACAAAGATATTTTCTTTTTGATCCCCATATTGGGCTCAACCTTTTCACACCTGTAGTATACTGGCACTATGTAACATGATGAGTCAGAGCTGACTACATATAACATGGAAGAAGCAAAAACTCCAAGAAATGCTCCTGAAGATTAACACAAAATAATGCATTAATGAAGGATAATGGCCAAAGAAGAAACACCTTCTACTATGACCTTCTACTATAGTGTGGCTATAATGGTGGAAAGCGTTTCCTTCTCAGCAGTCAGTTTCAACTGAAAATAAAGCTTATATGCATGAAATGCAATCACACACAGAGATGTATTTTCCTAATAGAAAACCATCCAGGTATGTTTGGTTTTGGTTTTAACATTTTTGCTCTATACACTTAAAATCTGAAAAAGCACAACAGATAATTTAAAAATATAAAGCGTATTTGAAGTACAATGTGCTTACTTTAAAAGACCTCAGTGAAACTATCTTCAAATTACCTAATTTTAGTTCCCATCAGGTATTCATGCAAAAGTTGATGCTTTGTTAAATACTGTTATTTGAGAAATCACAGAAGTTTCCTTCTGATTTCAGTAATCTTTTTCCCTAATGAATATATTGGGTTTTTTTCCCTTAAATTGAAATGCTAATTTCCAATGGAAGATAACCAGCCCAGCATTTTAACTGGCGTATGCCATTAGAAGATTGTGTGAGGTAAGCATGGTCCTGTACTTGAATTAGGATGTGTATACACATGCTTGGCAACATACTAAAGAGAGAATCTACAGTATGTTGTGCGCATACACAGAACAGTGTATGTAGGTTTTCCTTGGAACTATGTAGCCTTCCTCTTCATATGGCAACCTTCAGAGTAAGACAGCACTCTGAAATTGAAACCCTCATCTGACTGAACATGAAAAATCCTTCCTCTGACAGATTAAATTTCTCTTTAACGAGGGTGATTTTCCTCTTTAGTCCTTATGGCAAGGCTCACACCAGTCTCTACGGGCTGTTATTTTTAGAACCGGCACTCACACTTGGCAGGCATTCGTCTGCTCAGAGCTACACAACCAACCTCCCACATCCAGCTCAGAGGTGACCTGGACAGCAGCACAAGTGGGAAGGCAATGCCACCTCTCCATTCAGACCCCAACGGGGCAGATGAAGCCCTGTGTCAAAGTCCTTCAGCGCACTTCAATTTGGCTCAAAAGTATTCTGAAGTTAAAGGGACCACTCATAACATAGGATGGAAAAAAACCTTATGTCCAACACTGCACTCAGTGACTCTCAAAGAAATCCCATTACGCCCACAGATTCACATAATCCTGCAGCACCAGGGCTGGAGTTGTAACCAAAGGGAAAGAAATGAAAGAGAAAAGGCGACAGCCCTCAGAGCAACCCTCTGCCTGACAGACACATTGACTGCCTGCTCACTGAAGGAAAGATGAACTTAAGGCAAAAGCTGGGATTCAAACAGCGGGGGAACATCCCAGAATCTGGCCAGTTCATAACAGAGGAATAAAGCATTCCTGACTACCAGAAGCTGTGTTTAGAGGGGAGTGAGGGGGTGGGGGTGGGAAAAAAAGCCTGTCCTTTTTATTAAGTGAACTAGTATCCCCAATCCACTGTCACCATAAATCTTCTAGCATTCAATTACTATTGTACTTGAACTGAGTGAGCTGACTATTTAGTGACCCAGAAAATGTGTCATTCTCCACAGGATGCAGTTCTGCTAACCATTATCCGTCTACCTGCTGCTACTCACAAAACATACATTTTGCTGACTACAGCAACAATGACTGTTTTATTCTATTCTATTTCTGCACATTGAATACCATTTTGTTAAAATGAATTCCTGTAATTAACATGCTCAGCAGAGCTAAGGAGCTCTGTAATATGGTTAAATGAAGCTGGAATATTATCACATTACATAATTTACAACTTACAAAGTGTAATATCCTCAAACCCAGAGAGTGGAGTAGCCTTCAGAGCTGTGCAGTACAAAAAATGTTGAAGGAATTTTGAGTAGTCAGGATCAGAATCTTAATTCATATATATCAGCTACCTTAATTAAATGTTTCCATGTAAAGTTCAAAAGCCTTCTTTCCCCTGTGAGATTTAGTCTTCCATTCTCTTCAGGTTCACTTGTCTGTCATCTTGGCCAGTTTTGCCAAAATCCACTCTTAGTGGAACTCACTGGCAGTTCATTTATGCTACAACTTGATTCCACATTTCCTTTGCAACCTGTCTTCTCTCAACTATCTCTGCTTTCAATCCCCTGATCCTTTCACCTTCCTTGCCAAGATTTTCACCCTTTGGGATGCTATGCAGCTTAAATATGCTTTTTTACCCCACCTGCACAGCTCTGCTAAAAATATTTTTCTTCTTGGCTATCCAAGAATAAGAGGCATCATACCACTTCTCTCCTTGTATTGGTTTGTTTTTACTGTTCTTTAACATGTTACTGTTGCCCTGTATATGTGTGATTGCAGCAGGAATGCTACAGGTCCAACTGCTGTTGCAGACATCACAGCTTCATTGAAAAATTCTCAATAAAACCACAAATGCCACAGTTCTGTTTTCATAACAAGGAGATCTGCTTCCCAAGGGTGCTGCTGTCTAATTATGAGGAGCTACATGATGCTGAGGGGTTGCTCTTGAAAAAAGAAAAAGGAAAGTAAAAGGACACTGTAAATAACACACAGAAGAAGCTGGGCAAATAAATCTGGATATGATCTATTGTGACATTTTGAGAAGAAATGAGATGAGTCCATCATTAATAATAAATTCTCCTTAAAAGTTAGAGTGTTTTCCAAATACAAGTGGGAGAGGAAAACAAACAATCAGAAAAACCCTATTAATGTGTTTGGAAAAGTTTGAAGACAACATTTAGGCAGGGCATAAGGTTAGGCATGGGTTTAGAAATACATGACCATACTATAATATACTAGTAACTTGACTGGCTCGGGTATTTGCAGTTATGGCAGTACTACTCAGGATCCAGTATTCTGACTTGCCTTAATCTATCATTCTAAGAGAAAACATTCAGTGCAAGTACCATAACTACTGAAAGCATACCACCAAATATTTTAAAACTATGCTGTGAGTTGTAAAGAAACATACAGGCGGAAGGTGTTTACAGGTTTGGAAATTGCTGGTCTTAACTTTCCTTCAGTATATCCAATTATAAGCACAATAGTGTTTCTGCATGAAGATGAAAATGTTTGACACATTTTGTTTAAGTTTGGTGAGGTATTTTGTGGGTTTTTTTTTTGCCTTGGGTTTTTTGTTTGGTTTTTTACATATTAAAAATATTTAAGTAGCTGTTGGTATTCTATGAATATTGTAAATACCCACTTATAAGTAGGAATGACATAACTGTCCCTTTCTCTCCCCCTCTCTTCATAACATTTGTTAAATAATTACTGATTTGCTAACACAGTGTAGGCGATCCTAATATTTCATAACTGAAACTAAAATAGAAGTATTTTTGGCTCCTGGATACCATATGAAGGCACACTGCTTTAATGGCTGTTACCGCATGTAACAAGCTGCTCCCAGATTTCAATATCTGGTATTTTTTAGGGAGAAGAATAGGTTATAGGGAAAAAAACCCATCCAAAAGCCAACCAACAAAAAAAACACCAAAACCCCCACAACCAAAAAAGAAAAACCCAAATTAAAAAAAAAAAATCATTGACATCTTTACTTTGAAAATGTCCAGATGAATAAATACATCAATCTC
Organism: Laterallus jamaicensis coturniculus; assembly: GCA_022605575.1. Lineage (NCBI taxonomy): Eukaryota > Metazoa > Chordata > Aves > Gruiformes > Rallidae > Laterallus > Laterallus jamaicensis. The sequence continues at coordinate 4,182,799 of JAKCOX010000054.1, forward strand.
CATCAACCGTTTAATCAAAAATATTTCAAAATATTCTTCACATGAGATTCACTATACAATAAGTAGAATTTCTAATGCAGGTCCAAGGGCTATCGTAATTTATTGTAAATTAGTAGAACTCCAGTGATATCATGAATTACACTAGCATAGGATATGGCCTTTAATTTTCATGGCAAAGGATATAAATTTGACCTTGATGAAAATCAGAGTTATAGGGAATGCATTAGGATGGCACATTTTTATATATGCATGAATACTGCCAACATATCTACTTTGTCTGATAAAGCTGGGTCTTTGATTCTGAAAAGCATCACTGTTCTGCTAATATCCAAACTAAAACTAAAATCACACAGTTCTTGTTTCACTCCCTGTTCTCCATTTCCTCCTTCTTCTGAACTGACCTTTACGTCTGACTGAGATGCTGATCCTCTTGTCTGACAAGACATTAAGAACTTGAAGTGGTGGCTGCTTTCTGCTTAATTTATATGAATATTTTTAGAGTGAATGCATTCGAATAAATGGCATGAGAGCTCTCCTTTTCTTGTTGTAGATGAAGCTTACTAGCTGCTACTTTAAATCTTCCAATTAAAACTGCTCCAATTTTGTGTAATTGTTTCCACATAATTTTCTCCATTAGAAGACCAAATTTTGGAGGGGAATGGTTCCAAAAAGATTCCAAATCTATGCTCACATTTGTGCAGCCACAAACAGCCATGTGTGGGAAAAAATATAATCAATTTTGCACAGATTCATTCTGCATACTGGCTGCAGTGAGATCAAGTAATGGCCTTCGGAGCAGTATGCTTCAGAGATAGAACACCAGACTAAACAGAGCAGCTCTACTTGAGCAAAATGGAGAATCCAGGAGTAATATGATGAAATCTTAGTGACCCCGTGGGAAATTTGGAAAGCTATTCTTTTTCTTAGCCTGGTAATTATACATATGCTGTTTCTTTAACTTCAGAATTATCATTAAAATTATCCATATTCTACTGAGGTGATTTTTTATTATTCCATATTCACTCCTCAACCTTCAAGTTTTTGTCTTCAAGAGTGTGATGACAGCAGAATTTCCTCTTGTGATACTGCTAATGATATTTACAGTAACAGAAACCATTTTGGAAGAACTATTTGCAGAAAAATGCCTCTTTCTACCTTTGGGGTACCCATAGCTCCTTTTCCATATTCCAGGACAGTGCACACACTGCGGTACGTGGCCTCTCCACTTGAATGATTTCTTAAGACATGTCAAATTATATTACTTTAAAGTTCTATTGACCTTCAGTGGTTCTCATTCACATGGCTGGGTGACCTGTTCTTCTGTGCACACTCAAGGGCTTTTTAATGGATTTGAGACTGCTCTCCCAGACAGCTGGCAGGGCTTCTCATCACCAAGCACTTGACCATAGCTTTTCAACATCCTGTAGTTCCTGGACTTTTAAGCCTGAGGTTTCACCTGCATTGACACCCACCTGTCTGGCAGAAAGTCCTTCTGTGCACAGAAGTAAAACGAGGCAGAGTCTGAGAATGATCTTCCAGTCTAAGGATGATTTAATTCACAGTGAGGCAGTAAACAAGAATGGAGTAAAGCTCTGAAACTTGTTATTCAAGAATGAGACTTAACATTAATGTCAAAATCTTCTATACAGCTTTTAGTAGTACTGACAAAAAATACCTGAAATCACAGATGCATTAAAAATAGACATTATGTAAAATAATTCAGGGTGTAAAACTACAATCACCTATATGTTTATTAAAAACCTGTATATTGGCAAGCTGCTGTTATGTAACAGATTTTTTATGTTTCCCTTTTTGCCAGTCAGGAACTGAAAAACACTTTTTGGCACACAAATGATTCTTCCAACATCAAAATAAACCAACCCACTCAGTTCAGTTTTGGATAGTTACATACATTATCTTGATAGAGTCTCCTTTTACCTTTTATTATTACTGTAGCTCATGTGTCACCCTTGTATTGACAGTAATAGTATACAAAGTTATTCCTTTTTTTCCCCTGCTCATATATTTTCTGATTAATGAAATGCAGCACAGTATTTTACTATGATGAGCTCTCATGGCAAAACTGTACCAAAGATATGGCAGCAATGCTGAAAATGCAAAACGGGAAGATTTAAGGATGCACAGTAGGGTTGTGAGCGAGGCATGAAGGAAAGTCAAGGAAGGACTGAATACATTATTTTTTGGAAGATGCACAATGTAAAATGGTACATTGCTTACGACACAAAATGAAAGCATATTCGTATTGCTATTAAAATGAGAGAACAGATCAAGCTCTTCTTGAGGTGTCTTCATCTTCTGAAAAAGGTAGGAAGTGGCTGCAGAGTAGCCATATAATAGAATCTAGTAACACAAATAAATTCCCTTTTTATTTGTGAATTTGTGTAACTTCACTTTCTCCAGCAGATTGTTTCTTTAAGAGTTTTGTTTAGCTCTGGTCAACATTCTTATTTTTCAAAACCAAAGGTTACTGAGGGTAAGTTTATAATAACCAAACAATAATTCTCATTACCTTTAAATGTAAACACCACTTGATACTTGGGGGAGGCCAGAGAAGACACTGGAGTGACATCACTGAATGAACTACACCTCTATAAATGAAGGTCTAGTTTGCTGTGCATCAAAAATCTATTCATCATATTGGAGTATGGATGCTTACTGTCCCTATTCAACAACTTCTGAACTTCATCTGGAAAATGAAGTATGACAGTCAATAAACAAGAACTTCCAGTAATTCCTAACACTTATTTGAAGGCTGACTAGGGAAATGTATGTGGACGATCCCATTCATAAGATCACAAGATAATACCTCAGAAGATTGAAATGGTTTCTCATAATTTAATCTGGTATTTTTAAGAATCATCAGGTCTTGCAGCTCCAGTGTAAGCAAAGTAAGTGATTTTATGGGTGGGCACTACGAATTTAGAAGCAGCGTGTATTTCTTAAAAGGAGTGGCCAGAATTTACTCAGAATCAGATTCCTTCTAGGCTAACATAAGCAGCAACAACCACCTGCCATTTTTGAAGGGACTAGATTGAATTATCAGAAAAGAGTCTGAATTAACAGAAAAGAGTCAAGCACATAGATTAAAATACACGATTTAAACCCAAGGGGATCTTTTTATTTACATAATAAGTTGTATATATTTCTAGTCATTTCAACACAATTATTCAAATTTGTCGTTTAAGTTTGATGAACGGTATCTTCTAGTCTTGAGAGCAATTATAACAGTTTTTAATTATTTTACACTGAGAAATAAGAGAAATCTTAATTATACTACGAAAATCGTGGATAAGTGCTTTTAAAAATCTAGAACATAGATTAAAGAAACATTGCAATCATTCAGATTTTTTTTGGTTTGTTTTCTCCTCTAGGAGTGTCCAAAAGATGCATTTTTTCCTGAATATATAGGTCCACCACATTCAGGGAATTTAAGAAACTAGTTGTAAAAACAACTCGAAACAATATAGAAGGCAGTGGAAATTACAATTAATTGTTTCTAGACAAGTACTGCATTCATATGAAGTTTGGTTATATCTAAAAAATATGTCTCACCATGGCAGGCTGAAACTGAGCGTAGTTGCACTAGTAAAAATCAGTTTCCACAGCACTGTTGTTCATCTGGAGATGAAAATTGAGCTAATTTGACTACACAAACAGACCATCATCAACTGCTAATGTCATTGTGGAAAAATCTTCGTTATCTCTTTTACTTACTTGAATGAATACAGGCTGTTGACTGCAGATAGCCGATCAGTTTATGGAGTCCTGGACTTTTTTTTAACTTTGGAAAAAGGATACATATGTATGCATAAATGTGGTGCCACTCCAAAATAACCCCCCTTTTTTTTTTCCAGTTTTTGAAATAGCAAAAAACATTACACCTATTGTGGCTCACTACCTTACATTAGCATTTAGTATTTTCTAGATTAGTAAAGAGAAAGAAACATTCTTGAGATGCCTAAAAACTACTCAGGGGGTTGGAATGTTTTTTGTTAGTATGCTGATGTCAATTCAGAAGTATAGAGAAAGATTTCATAGCATCAACTTATACATTTCTTCAAATGTGATGCAGTATGCATTCCAAATTCCCAAAAAGAATGTTAGGAAAACAAATCAAATAGGCGGTAATAAATCTTTTCAGAAAGAGGAAGACAAACGACAATGAAAGACAATTTACTTCACAATAATTCCCCAAACCTGTTTAAAAATAGAATGATCAAATTGCAACTCTGAACCTACCTTTTTGGCTGATTAAAAACATCTCATTAGCCCACAGAAGATGATCATCATAAAGATGCATTAGTCTATTCTCACTGGCAGTGACTTATTGCTAAATCTAAATTGAATATTGATGTTTTGCTATTGAAATGTCAGTGCCAAAAATTACACATAACTCACTAGAATCAATGGCACCTTCATATTTAATGACACCTGCAACCAAAGGAAGCTCAGTAAGGCAGAACTGGTTATTCCAGATAAAAAGTAGTAACACTATTTTTTCAGAAAAAAATTAAATATTCCTTTAAATTGTGATTTTAAATAATATGTTATTTTTTGCTGTGTCATCTTGCATAAGATAGCAAGCTATCATATAAGTCAGAGAAAAAAAATCACACAAAATTTCCCTCATTGTCTTCACTGTCATTTCTTTAGCTGCCATTGAGCCAAATATATCCCAGCTCTGCAAGTGTTAAGTGCATGCTTATACTTTCATTAAACACAATGCAAGGTAATAATGAAAATTATGTTTAGGGTCTTGTATAATTATGTCTTTAGCTATCTGACTGCTTCTGCTCTATTCACAAATTCAAGATAGACCAGGTTTATGTAACACAACATGAAACCTGTGGACCTGCACCAGCAGTTCTTTAAAACACGAGTGCCTAACCATCTGCATGGAAAATCATTGTTTGGGCTCTTCCACACAGCTGTATTTTTTCTCCTGTTTCTAGGAGGTGAAAGAGAGATGGTAAAAATGGCCAGGCTTTTTTCAGTATTTACAAATGGCTTCCATCCTAGGTGCCCAGAAGGAAATGCTCCTACTTTTCTTTTTACAATCACCACCCACATCTCATAGCAGGGTTTCACTCACAGCAAAGGCTGATTCACCTTTTTTCCTCTCCCTGCTAAAGAAATACAATACATTAAAATGCATAGCCTTGGGGTTCAGCTTGTTAAATAAATGCTGAAGAGTAGAATATTCACTCCCCCGTTTTAGGTGCTGGGAAGGCTGCTGATTTTATTTTTCAAAAGGGCCAATTTTCCACCTTGAATACACAGCTCATAGTGGCACTTCTGTCAAGAGGGGGTAATTCTTCTGCTCAGTACTCCATTTAAAAGGACTGAATTTGGAGCAGCTTTTGCATAGCTTCTGGTTCAATTCTTTATAATATATAATAAAAAAAAAAGCTTTTGAAAACCTTTTTTTTTTTCTTCTTCTTCACCATGTGTGAAAGAGCTAGTTTCAATGGCAGAAAGATTCAGAGGGGAATGTTCTTTCACAGAGATAACTAAGACAACTTCAAAGATAAAATTCAGGGGTGGAACAAAGTCTCAAAGGAAAGAGTGTAGTATTAAGCCTAGACCCTTAACCAAAGCTGAGGAAGGTATTCAGGGACATATTTTCTTGGCAGAATGAGCAGTCTTCTATGGTAACAAAATTAATTATCAAAACAAGCTAATTTCCCTGATGTTTTTTTAAATTCTAGAAAACAAAATTTTCCAAATATCTAACATCACTACCTTTCAAATATTGCTGTTAAGAGCACAAACACACACACCACCAATTTCAAAAACTGTGCAGCAATAAATATTGTCAAACATATCCAGGTAGATCTGAAGAATTACCTTCCATCTCCCTTCTAAACAAAATCACCAATAAACAGAGAATATACAGAGTATATCTTGACATAATAAATGCATTCCTAGTCATATTTAAATCTTCAGGCTCACTTTAATGGTTCTTTCACTCAGATTGATGGAACCATAGGAGCAATAACCCAGAAACTCACAAATAACCTAGATGTTGTAATTCTTTTCCTTTCTTCCTCAGAGGGAGGTGCACTTGTTAATGAATCCAAAGCAACTCGTTACATTTATTTTAAGTTACAAGAGTATTCTAATACAATCCATTGCTAAAAGCGAAGATGCAACAATAATAAAGGGTATTTTCCTTAAATCCTAGAGGTATTATAAGGACATTTCAATCATTGGAAACTATCATAGTAGAAAACTACCATCAATTAAAATGGAACATCTACCTTGTAAAATCCAGGCTCCACAGACAGAAACAGGAAAGAAAAAGAGTTTGTTGCCAAGTTTTCCAGTTCACTCTCTAGAAAACAAAAAGAGAAAAAATTATTTAGACTTGTTGATTGTGCTGAGCTTTTTGAAATGGTGACTTTTTTGTGAAATTGCTTGACATGTTTTAGGATAATATTTAGCTCCTATCCGAAAAGGAACAGAAAGTATTGTCAGAGCTGTAAATGACTCTGCTGAGGTAAATAGGGTTAGAGGCAATTGAAAGCTCCAAATAATTCCAAATAATGGTGCGCACTCACTGGCACTCAAGGGGAGCAGACAACTGTGTTGCCTACAGTAGCTGAGAAATTCATTTAGTAAAGGTGAAACTGACAAAGCATTAAACCCAGAATGGAGACAAAGAAAAAAAATCTTTTCAAATAGTAGGATTAACTACTTGTCCCAGCTCGTGACTGAATTTGGTACCTCCATAGCTTTTTCCACCCATGTTTCCAACTCTACAGTAAGAAAGGAGATTTTTTACAACTGTATCTATATTGAATTAAAATCTGAAATTTACATTTATTTTAATGGAACATGAAAATACCCGACTGTTTTCATCAGCGAAGACAGAGGGTTTAATAGAAGTTCTGACTCATATGTCTGTCAGGACTATCATAACCTTGGGTAGTTAAAAAAATATACATTATACAATAACCCAGAACAACACTGACACCAAAGCCCAGTAATGAGTGTGCTATTTCAAAATTAATTTGAAAAAACCCCAAACAAACAATGAATTCTTTTCATTAACATCTCCCCCTAAGCTTGCCAGAGAGACCAAGAGAATAAAATTTTTGGGATTCCTGCCAAGAGTATCTTTTCCAGAATATTTTAAATTTCCTGATATAGAGGACTCTGCATCTCTAAATAAAGCATATTAGGATGTGACTGAGATTATTCTGATAACTGAAAAAGGCATATAAAGAAAGAAATATATTTTTAAAATATTCTTAGGATACTTTAAAGATGTAACACTGCAGTTATAGGAAAGATCAGGTATCATAAGCAAATAGAAATATAATGGTGAAATATTATATTTACCTAATTCTCATTCAGCTACCTTTTTATAAGCTAGATAAATATGTGGGTTAATACGATTATATTATTCTGTATGCTTTATCATAGACAAGGTAAAGGGAACAGCTGAACTGCAGAGGGAATCTGCAACATAAGATATTTATGTAATTTGCAGAAGGAATCTTGGATGGTAGCAAAGGACTGCCAGCACTCCAGGCAGAACTGTCTCCGCTAAACGAAGCTGCTTCCCCAGAGAATAAGCCCAATTGCTTATTCGCCAAAGCAATAGTTTTGACTTCAGATTTGCATTTATTCTCTATTATCTCCTCAGCATATAATTTTCAGCCAGCTTAGTTTGTGAAAAATAGTTTCTATACTTTTTTAAAAATTTTTTTTTAATGCAGGGTCACAGTGGGACCTAGCTGAAAACATTCTCCCCTCAAACTGATTATTTTGAAGGAGTGGAGTGATTCAGAAAATTCTCAGGAAATCTATCTCTGGGACTTCTGGGGGCCCTTTATGCAGTTTTCTTGCTTTCTATTGCTCTGTATGAGCTGTTAGCATGGCAAAAAAAACAAACAAAAAAACCTCCCATCTCATACAGGTGAGGAGATTAACAGGTATGTGCAGAAATTTTGCCTCAGAATTTTATTTTGAACAATTGCCAGAGAATAAAAAAATTAATTCTCCAACGTTTTGCTGAAATTTGAACACCTCTGCAGTCAGAAAACTAAGTATTTTCTTTTTTATGGAAACTTGCGTTCATGCCTAAATCTTATACAGCTCTTGTCTTTTTATCTAGCAAAAACAGTGATTGAATGAAATATTTTTAAAGTAAAATGTTATATTATTACCAAGTTCAAATTATTATTTGAATGAATTGAAATAACCAGCAATACAAGAAAATAGTAAGAGAAAACCACAAGGAGAAAATATATTTCATTACCTTTGTGTTAGAATGACCAAAAAAAAAAGTGTTGTATTAACAGACAGAATTAATTTTGAGACCGTTTACTTAACATTTAGCATATTTTCTTTATACCTGATCTCTAACTAGATTGAAAACGCCTTATCTAGATGAAATCGTAGGAAGAGTCAAACCATATGGAATCTGTGAAATAACTTATTTCTAAATGTAACTCCAAAAGCAGAAAAATTGGGCATGGAGGAGTGAATTTGAGAATGGGAAGATGGAGGGGGAGGGGAAGATGGATTTAGTTTTGTATTTGTTTTTTACCATACTACTCTGTTTTTAAATATCAATAAATTAATCTTCTCTAAATTGAGTAGTTTTCCTATGACAGTAACTGATAAGTGTTCTCTTGGTCCTTATCTCAACCCATGAGTTTTTAATCTTATCTTTTCTCCCCCTGTCCTGTTGAAGAGGGGGAGGGTGAGAGCAGATGGTTGGGGGTCTTGCACCTAGCAATGTCAACCCACAACAGTTTCTCTACACTTTCCTGGCAATTCCTCATTAAGAAAAACAGACAAAAGTGTCTACGCCTAATGAGCTATATTGTCACTGGGCCAACTTGATGAAGTTAAGTAAAAAAAGCAATAGTATTTCAGAGTTGTTGTGTTGTGAAGGTTACAACAGGACAATTCTGCTTTGATAAGAGCCAACATTTGATCATTCAGTGCATGTGCTGTTATACTAATAAGGTCAAGTCAAGAAGGGAGAGGGTAAGCAAGTTGTTCCACAATTCCAATACCTTATTTCATTCTTAGTGGAACTTTTCATTTGTTTCAATAACAAGGTATTTTCCCACGAAAGAAAACAGTGCTATTTTCAGAATGGCAGTGTTTTCATAGTGCTTTCCAAAGAAGCCGCAGTTCTTTCACAGCATACTTGAAGGGTTTCTTGCAGTCTAAATATATATTCTACAGTGACATGGAAAGTTTCTACACTATATTGAGTTCTTAAATTTATTATATAATTTTAAGTTAATTAAAGAGTATGCTTTGCTTTCATTACTGTGTAGGTTAAAGCAATAGGTTCAAAGCTAACATATCTGGTGAATTTAATGGAAGAAGAAAACCTTTATTTGAATTCATGGCAATATTGTATTTTTCAGATTTTTCACTTCCTATGGGGAATTGTAACTATTTTTAAATCTTGCCTTTTTTTACCTTGAATTCTTCTCAGACTCGATACTAAATAAAATATGAATGAAAAACCTATATATATTTAAGCAAATCCACCATATACATAACATAACATAGAAACATATAATGTTTTGTTTCTTTTAAGCTTATGCTGTAGAACTGCACAAACTTACTAACCACATGTGGAAATGTTAAGAGAAAATTCAGTGTTACTGCATGTGCAGTGATATGCCCAGGGGGAGGGGGGGAAGAACCAAAAAAACCCAACAAAGACTCAAATGAAATAAAAATGTGTTCTGATATCACCATACCTCAGAAATAAGGTTTGAGATCTGAAAGGATATCAGGTTAATAATCAAGAAAGCAATCTCAATCAAGAAGAGACAGAACCAGAGAAAATCTGGACAGACAAATATTTTTTCTACAAAATCTTTACGAAGTGCAGATAGCGCCTACTACAAAAACCAGTGGAAATTATGCAACATCCAGCAGAATAAAATTCTAAAGTAAACAAAAAGGCACATTTTATTCAAGGATTGTGTGTGTGAAACTCAGAAACCTTTGTCCCAGATGCTGATCATAGTAAAATTTTTGATGGAAAAATTATCTGTGGGAACTCCCCTTTGGTAAATCTGGAATACTTTATCTAAACTTGTCTATTGCAACAGCTTTAGTGCTATTTCAACCAGGATGTTGCTTTAAGGAAGAGTACAACTGTCACAAAAATAATTCTGAGAGTATCGCAATATCAAAACAAAAAGTCATCAAAAATAGAAGTCACCAATGCACACTACACAGGAACAGCCTGAAGATATTAGATAAATTTGAGTTGGATTTTTTTTTGTGCCACATGCCAGACATGAGAAATGAATTAAGATAGTTTTGCCCTAAAAGCACACAATAAACATAGCATCAAAAAATTTATGTGACCTACATATTCCAAAACATTAAAGGCCACATAGCTAAAATGTTGAGATTCAATGCAATCAAAAAAAGCTAACTGCTTTAACTGTCAAACAATAAATATTTCAGATTTTAAGGAGTTTTCAAAACCTCCTCCAGATCTAGAAATTGACATTATAATTCATTAATTTTATATATAATTTACAGTAGGGATTCAGGCATAAAATAATGTAATTCTTTAGACAATATAATGTTAAGGGAGGCTAGTGGTCATATTTTTGCTCAAATTAAATCACTGGGACTTTTTTTACATATTTACAAGGAAATGTTGCCAAAGATCCACAGAAGACAACACTAGTTTCTTTTGTAAATCTGACATAGTTCAAAACATCTTAAAATGTATGTTTCTCATCAAGCATTAACAAATTGAACAAATAAAAAATTCCATATAAGCCTAAGGCAGGCAATGTTATTTTTTATTGTTTGTTGTTTTGTGGTTTTGGTTTTTTTTCCAACAGATGTGTTAAATTGCTAGAAATACATATTAAACTTAGAGAAAGTTTTTAAAAAACCTAAATGAACTAGCTAATAAATCTCACGGGATGCACATATCACACTTTATCTGGAAGCATAACTCAGAGACTTGGTGTTGAAGGAATTAATTAAATATATCTGTCACACAGTGTGGTCTGCAAATACAGTCAGCTTTATGAATAAGTAGCATAACTTTCCAAAACTTTACTGCTCTTAGCAGAGTTGCAAAGTTGTGCCAGATCACGGTACAACTCACAGGCACCTATTTCTTCTCCTGACTTCATTCCACACTGTCAAGCTAAGAGTTTGAGAGTGACACAGTGGAAGTCTAGCTCTGTGAGAATATCCATTGCTTTGAAATGCCCACTGCTTCCCATTCACAGTTACAGGGCACACTATGCCCTCTCAACATGTAATTTCATTTTAGTATTTCAGATCCTGCACAAGAAAATACTGGAAATAGAAACAACAGATGTTAAGGTTGATGCAATTGAGTTTAAACTGCAGATTAAACTTCCTCTGGGGTGGAAAAAAAGAGTCTTCTAATTTTATGGATATTTTAGCACTGAAATGTAATGTCTATGGCACTTGTGCAACCTCCAATACTGCTGCCATTATGGAACCTAGATAAACATCTGTGAGAAATGATATACATACACCACTGGGGGAGGGAAGTGGTTTATACACTCTTGAGAACCCATTTGACTTATCTTTCATGGTCCTTTCAATAATTTCTATACCTGGATATAGCCGTAGGTTCATATTTTAGGATCTTACCTAAAATATACATCTCTCATCGCTTTATTTCAGTTATTACAAGTGATCAGAAGTGAACTGATGCAGTATTTTCAGGTTTAAAACCATGAAAAAGCTGAAAAAAAATTTTCATCCTTCCTTTTTTACATGTGCTCAGGAGTTATATGATCTTCAGTTATTACACTTTCTATTTTAATAATTATGTATGAGATTTTTGAAAACCAATACAGTTCACATTTCTGAAACCAAAGCATGTATTATCTCATTTGCTTTGTACAAAGCCTGTTACACATTAATTCACTCTTTTGGTGAAAGTCCGAAGAATAGATACTGAAGCGTTCTGCAATAAGAGAATTAAATTCTGTCATTCTCTTCATCTCTCATCATCTTATAACCTTCAGTTAGAATGAATGCTGAGTAAGTTTAATGTTTTACAACTGCTATAGACAAAAGCGATATGAAGAAGCTTATGGTCTTTGTAAACTAAGTCCTTGAAAACCTTTATTTCTTGTGGCTCACAAAAAATTACTAATTTTTTATTAAAAGTCACAATAATGGGTCAGTCTATCAAAATGCCACAGGGAGGAGAAAAAAAAAAAAAAAGAAAGAAAACCACCAAGAAATTAAAGCAAAACCACTGAAATCCAGGATGAATATGGAAGTGTTACCTGATGAAGTCATGATAATTTGTCTCTCTGATTTCAGTTTTTATTCTCTTTTCCACCACCAAGGTTCTGCCATAAAGACTACACAAGCGTTAGTTTCATTACTCTCCCTACTGCTCAAGAGCTATACATGTTTCCAGTCCTCTACCAAAATCATGTTCCATGTATCTGGAAAAGCAGAAGGCAGTGTTGTGTATTCCTAGAATATATATATGTACCATAGGTAGTTGGCAGGAAAAAAGTTAATGAAATTATATGTAATATTAAACTGTTGCAAAAGTCCATTCTACCATCTATCATCAGATCAGCAAATGGGATTGGTCATGATAAAAAATGAAGAAATAAGAACTTTATTGAAAAATGTCTCCCATTTCAGACTGATATGTGCTGAGACAGGAAGATGTGAGATGTTATAAGAAAAGTGATCAAGAAAATACGTGGTTTTTTGAGCACAAGTCTAATAACACTCTTGTATTTTCTGCTCATAATCTTCGTTTTTCAGGTGCCTTCCACCTCTGCAGTTTTCTTGCCTCTATTATTTCCAATAGCAACATTGCTTTCCAGGATGTAGTGCATTTCTTCTGGAAGAATGAATATTTAGCTTAGTGCCATTCAAAAACAAGGTAATTTACTCTTAGAACTTATGGATAAGTTCATGACATAAGAAATGGTTCCTGTAATTTTTACAAAATCTAACAGTATGTCTTGCACATAGTTACAACAATCAACATGAGACAGCAAATCCCACAGCTAAGCTACTGTTTGTTGGCTTTTGTGGATAAGCATATTTAATCCTTTATTTGATACTCAAAGTGGCCCTGCATCTCTCCTAGGTCAGTGAAAGGTAAGAAATATGTGTCATGCTGCTATGGATGATATTTCCTTAGCCAGGGATGCACAGAGCAATTTCAGTGCCAATGGTATGGCTTAATGATATCACAAAGTGCCGCTAAAATCCATGTGGAATACAAAAAAGGACGAACCAATCAAGGAATTACTTTGCTTACTGCCTCTCTGCAACAGCCTGAAACAAATTTGAACTGTCTCTGAGATTTGCTCTTTGTTTTCCTCAGCCAGGATTTCTCCTTATTCATACTCATATGCAAAAACAAATGCCCAAATTAAAAAAGTTACACCTATAAAATACGGCAGTGCTCCAGCATGCATACATAAGAGGTACTTCATTTTATAGCTATAATCTACCCGTAATGTAATTGATATCTTTTAGCAACATAAAGAGAATATAGAACTGTCACTGTAACTAAATCAACTTTATATGAACGTTCTTATACTAAAGCAAAATGTTATTTGACCTTGCACTTGTAACTTGATGAATGATTCAAGTGAGGACCTGATTCATTTAAGAGGAGTTTGTTTATAAAACACACCACATTCATCTTCAGATTGGGAAACTGAGCTCTTGCCCTTAAGGTTTGTAGTAATCTTAACAGAACCGTTGTCTGGAAAAGAGTATCAATACATTTATGCTTTTCTTAACCTTTGGCAACATTACTTTCAGGGTAAGAGCTCTAGCAGCAAATATTTTTTTTTATATAGCCAGAGCTTGGTGTAGCTAGTGAAGCAAATCAAAATACTCTAAACTCCAGATGCTTCATTTCATGAATTCACCCCAAAGCAAACAGATTACCATCTGGGCATACGGAAGAGAAAGATAAAATACACACTTTAAGTAGTGTTTGTGAGTTCAGTGTGAGCAGTTTGAGTTTAGTATATCAGTATAGGAATTACATTATTTTAAATGCTAACATACTATGAATAAGAAATGTTTTCTACCTGAACAGTATTTGAGATATTACCGAGATGATGAGCTGATATTTTGGATGAAACGCAATATACCTTAATTCAGCTGATAAATAGTTCAAGAACATAAAACATTTTGGTCCACACCACTGATAACATCTGGACTAGTGATTTATTTTTCCAGTTACTGTTCTTCATTTCAGTCATTCAGAAAACGTATTGAGGCTATTTAAAGCATATTATTTCAGAAAATGAACTGTAACTGCCCAAACAAATGGAACTCATTTCCCTGAGTGTTTTTACAAACCCTTTTCTTATCTTCAAACAGGTTAAAAGCTCATCCTATAAATATATACAAGCAGATCATAAACTATTCCCTATGACTATATTCAACTGTCTTAAACTGAAGTTATTTCACAGATATTTGAATAACTACATATGAAACTTTGGACACACTTAAGAACTCCCACCAGTTCCAGCTGAGCTCATACTTCACCTTTTAATTTCTTTTGCCACAGAAACGTATTTTATTGTAGTGAATAGAGTGAAATTTATGTAATCATGTAGTTAGAAGCCTTTCATGTTGATTTGCTTACCATCTGCGAGACAGGGCAAAAGCAGCAACAAATATAGTCTGAGGAGGAAACTCAGTCTGGAAAAGAACAAAGTCACATTTTTCTTGGACTCAAAAACTCTCAGTAAAGCCAGTTGGGATCTAGATATTCTCCACTGTTTTACGAGATAAAGAAGTCATAGGAGTCATGACACCAGGATGAAAGGGCTTCAGGCAGTCACTTTTGAGCTGAATTACTTATTTCTGTACGTACACTGGGCTTGAGCTAATTCCTCTGGAATTTCTAGCGATGGTCCACATGCTGTGTTAGAAGAAGCACCTTATGTTTGCGAAATGAAGACATCCCGTTCATATCCCTGCTGCTTTTGTAATAATATAGTTCCTGCAAATTCCCTGGTGATTCTGTTGTTAACTCGCCTCACATTCCTGCAGAAGACTGCCATGGCTTCAGGTGAATTTTGTTAATCTCTGCAGTATATATTTCTTGAGTGTATGTTTGTATTTCCTGAGTTTATGTACACTGCCTTTAGTATAAACCAGCATTAATGTGTGGTGGATAATTCTACTAGACTTTAATAACAATGCTAGCATAATTTCTATCAGGGATTATCTACTTGAGAACTTTTTCATCCCTTGTTTTTAGTAAATTCTCAGTAATTACGGTCTTGCTCAGTTTCTTTTCGAATTTACAATTAAAATAGACTCACAGAACAGATTTTGTAAATTTTTCAAGCCCTGAGGAATCAGAATTAGTACACCAAAATGACAAGTTCTGTCCCCAACCTTCTAAAGACAAATGTATTCAAGGATATGAAATTGAGCTCACAATCTGAGAGAGAAGTGTAGATTTTTAATGACACTGGAAAGATTTACAGGTTACAGATCTTACGTTCTGTAGAGATTATATATGTTATCATTTTTGACCTTGCTGTTGCAATACAAACTTTGATGGGTTGCAACTCTACATCTAAACCGTCAGCTTTCTTCCCACCTTTATGAAAGACAAGAAATATGTTGAAGATGAGCATGACCTGTTGAAACTGTTAGGAAGCAAAGAGTTTTACCCAAATATATCAATGACTAAGAGAAACTGAATTAACTCTATGGTAGCTTAAAGTTATTAGGTTTTACTAGACCTGAAGAAATTTCTTCTTTTTAACCTCAAATACAACTTACCAAAATTGAAAAGAATACAATGGTGCCAAAAAGTATACCAGAAAATTTGGTGACTCCTTTGTTGTTTCAGCACTCCTAAGCAAAACAAAAAGATGAAACTTCCACTAGAAATGTATGTTCCTTTTCAGGTCATCAATATAATCCGTCAGTACTAAATTAAAGTAAAAACTTCTATTAAAAAAAAAAACAAAAAACCCCTGCACTGTATTCTTAGAGGTCTATTGATCTCTTCTCTAATTCCAGAGTACCCTGTTCACATCTGGAATGAAACTAAATAAGAACTAGATTTGCATTTCTTATACAGCATTGTACTCATGCAATTTGTATTTGGAAATACAAACTAACAAGTAAGTAAAAATAAACTCTCATTTTAATTCAGTGAGTGAAAGCATTTTGAATCCAACTGAAGCGGGTGATTAAGTATTTAGTTTATATTTTAGAATAGAAAGCTTAAGATAATAATTGATTGACTTTTTTTTTCAAGAAAGAATGATTCTGATCTGATATTAATTGTTCCCTATTTAAAAATTCACAACCACTACATTAAAGCAAACATTAACATTTCCAAAGGTTTTCCACAGATATGTGTATTTTACAGTATACAACTGCAAAGGTTGGACTTTTTGAAAAGAGTACTTAGGTTTGATGATGTTCATTAGAAAAATATTTGGTAATCACTATTGAAATTTTCAAATTCCAGAAAAGGTAACATTACAAATTGAGTTTTTAAACTCTTCAAAACACAAACTTGCAAACATTTTAGTTCCGGTTATGTGCTCATCATGTGCTTTCAAAGAAAGATCTCTATATATGAAGAAAGAGAGCATGCTGGACCCTGAATCTATAGGACTTTACAGTCCTTTACAGGACTTTACTTGCACTTAACAAAGCATTTCTATCTTTTAGAAAACTTAATTTAGTAAAAAGGGGAGAATATCCTCTGTGAAATAAATAAAGATTACTTGTCTCTAAATGTACAGAGAAAACCTCTGATCTTTTCTCCCTTTTTATAAAGAAAGGACACAGTATATTCAAGAAGACTTTTGTGAAGTTTGACATTGTTGATTTTTGGTTCATTTGAACTGTTATTATAATTTAACAGTTGCAACAAATCCAACAGTTTTACTTAAGAAAGGGAAAAAAGAAAAAATAAATAAAAAGGCATAAAGATCCATATTTATTAAGAGCTATAAGTTAATAAGCTCCTGAGAGAAGTAAGTCAGTAACTGTTAATTTAAGACTTGACAACCAGCATAAGCAACCTCTGAAATATCTGCCTTCTGCATATCTGTGCTTTATGGCTCCAAACCATTCTCTTCCTCTCAGTCAGAAAGGGATTAATGTAGAAACTCTGAAAGTTTTAGGTGCACTAAAAGGACAAGATCCCCTCCTGTCTTTCCCCAGTTATAGGCAGGACATAGCTAAAGAACAGCAGCAGCTGTTGAGTTTAGAACATATGAATCAAGATACTGATATACCATAATTATATTTTGCTTGTGTTTACTGGCAAAGGTAGGTGCTCAGTTGAGAGCATTAACCTCTTTCACATGTAATCTTCCACACTGAGTCACAAATTTAAAAAGGCCAAGATAAGCCTGCAAATGCACCATGGCTCATTTTAAAGGCAATAGGAACCTGTGAGTAGAATTTTAGAAAGAACTATTCTGATCCACTGAATAAACTTTAATTAGGAATATAAAATACGTATTAATCACTCAGTGTCACTAAGAAATTACATGGAAGTCCATCACTGCCAACAGCCAGAGTTGGAATTTATTACTTTGTAATGGCCTAAGGGATTAGTTACAGATCACTGTGCAACCTAAAATAAAAACAATTGCTTCTTAAGTGATATGATTCCCTTGATCAGTACATATCACTTTCTTCATACCATTTAGCTTTGCTAAGGTATCTTCGAACCATGTAAATATTTGCTTCCATTGACTTGAATCTTCACTTTTTTCTTTTTTTTTTCCTGAAGTTGACAGTCTAAAATAAGAATTTGCACTATTAGGCATATTAATGTAACATACAAGAATCGGTATTCCGAGTCAGTGTTCACTTTGAATTTAGCCATTTGATTTCTTTCCTCAAAAAGCTGGTAATAAAAGAGGGTCCACACCTCAGGAGAATAATCAAAGGAAGCAGGAACTGGTGTGTGAACAAGCTTTTAATTTTAAGACAGTCTGGATATTATGGCCATATAAACTCTGAATAAAAGGGAAACAGAGGCATTTCCAAGAAACAGTATGGTGGATCCTGTCAGGATACAGAAAAGTAGTGACACCCATAAAAAATCTTGAATGTATTAGTTGCATGATTGTAACAATACATGCAACTGTAACTCTAAAAGAGATCACCTATTACAGCTATTTCATGTCCAATAAATTTTGCAAAGCTACCATGCTGTCTGCCTTTTTCCCTTGCAGAGAGTCAATAGGGTTTCTTGGATACTGGGAAAAAATTGGGAGGAAAAGGGACAGAATTCTCCATATCTTTCATATCTGAATCCTTAGGAGCAAAATCTGAATCCATGCAAAGATTTTACAGGAGACTGACCACATCTAACATTCATTTTCTTGACTCACAAGAAAAACTTTTACTAAAGAACTGGTCCCATTACTTTTTTCAAACAAAGAAAAAAAGCAGTTTTAGTACTTTTCCATAAAAATATTATTTTTGTTTGCTTAGCCCCTTTAAATATAACCTCACTACAAGAGACTGCATAATGGCAAAACTAGAAAGCACATCGTCATCATGGAGAAGCACTAAGACATCTATTGGCCTAATATATGTGTAAGTAAAAATTGTTATGTTTATGCTGCTGCTTTTTTTATTCTTTTTTGGTTACTATGCCTGAAAAGCTAAAACTATTGTCAGTATACCTGTGTTTAGAACAAAATAGTAGTTAAAATTTTAAAATATCATTGCGTGTTGTTTTCAGTGTGACAAATAGACATGTTTTTATCTACTTGCAACAAATTTAGATAATCCACAGGCATGCTCTTTGTGGTGTGTATTTCACCTCATTGCAAGGCTACAAACTGTGGCTGGCGTCCCCATGTTGCTTAGAAGAAACAGAAAGGAACTGAGACGCAGTGACTGACAGAACTTTGCAGCTAAGGGTATCTTTTCATTACTAATAAAGCGTGACAAGCAGTGCTGTATCTGTTCTCTGGTTGATTCGTATCAACTGTGATATGAAGCAGAACACTTAGGTAAGGAATGACTAACTTTTTGGTCAAGGTGGTATTTTTCAGTCACGATGTCACCAGATGTTTCAGCAGCTTATTTTGTAATATGTGAATGACTCAGAAGTTAAGGTGCAGAAAAAATTACAAACCCCATTTTTTTATGAACATTCATTTACTACAGACAAAGTTTAAAATATAATACAGCAGAGACTTACGGCCTTTTGCCAAATCTTAATTATAGAGTTCCATTATTTTCCATAATTAATTTACAGTTGAATAGTGTCTCTAACAGGACATGCAAATCAGAACTATGATGCTGTGCAGAATTCCAATCACGCCTGAAAGCCCACAATATGCCAAAATAAAGAAACCCCACTGAAAACACTTCATTGTGAAACAAAATTATTTTTTTAAAAAAAAAAAAGTTTAAATTTTGTGTGCTTGCAAGAAGCACTCAGCAACTCCATTTATTTTTATAATTTTTAAAACAAGCTGCTTTGGCATCATATTAGACAATAGAAGATTGTCTAGTGCAATTGTCTAAAAATCATGTGGGTCTACGTAAAACTATTGCTATGTACTTAAGAGATTTTGTACTACAACTACAGTACTTATTTCCATGAGCAAATAAATGCATCCAAAACATGCTGGAGTTAACCTATAGAGAGAACTTACTCGTCTTTGGGTATTCAAAAAAGTCACAAAGAATTTACGGTATTTCTTTAAGTATAAAAACCAGCAAGATTCGGATTGAAGGATTTTTTTATTCACAGTTCCTTTCCAGGAATCAGTGCCATCTGTACTTTCAGGGGCTGTTTCGCTTCTGAAGATTTAAGAATAAAATCCAGAAGCTGAAGGAAGCTTTAAGAAGTTTCGGAGGCTAAAAGAGAAAGCAACCCCCTGCCCAGTTTCCCTCCCAGTTTTTCTATCTGCCCCAAGGGTAGAGAAGCTACCCTGTAGAGAAACAGGGGAACTCAGTGAACATCCTACAGAGCAAAGTGAGAAAAACAGCAGTCAGTTCTGTCACATGGTAGTTTCATGCCTTTCTGGTAAAGAAGAATCTCTGGTAAAAAGAGACTCATAGCAAGCAATACATGGAATGAGCATGAAAATGCACACACACAGCAGTTAAGTCAATTAATGGTCAAAGTGTGACCAGACTGAGCATTAACAATAAGCCAACATCTCCCAGCATTAGGGTACAAACTCCAGAATGGAAGAAAGTTAACATGTTGTAAGGTTTTCTGCCAAGTATAAAATCAGAAAACCTATTTCTTAGTCTGATACGAGTTCAGAGAGCATATTTTCTATTAAGCATCATGTACGCCATTTCAAGAAGTAGGACAAGTAAAAAACCTGTTAGCACACCTGTAGCAAAAGCTATGGTGGCTCTGAAAGAGACTAAAGAGCACAGTAAGAAGTGCAGAAGAATAAAAAGTGACAAAAGCCCTAGCAATTGTGGCCCTGGAGAAATGCAAAACATGGGTAAGAGCAGCAGTGAGGGAGATACTTGTAAGTGAAAGCAGCAGCCAATTGAGAGTCTTAATACTGCCAAGTTGGCTGCACCTATAATCAAGTCTTAATGTCCAGCCAGATTTAATAATTGCATACTGTAAATAAAGATTACTGCAAGAGGAAATTAATTGGCTGCACTACCAGACTTCTCTCTACAGGAAAGCATCATATAATCATGGAATGGTTTGGTTCAGAATGGACCTTTAAAGATGACCTAGTTCAACCTCCTCTGGCATGGAATGGAACATCTTTCCCTAGATCAGGTTGCTTAAAGCCCTGTCCAACCTGACTTTGAACACTTCCCATGACAGGGCAAGCAAAAAATCTCTGTGCAACCTACTTCCATGTCTCACCACCATCACTGTAAAAAAAAGTATTCCTTACGACCAATCTAAATCTATACTCTTTCAGTTTAAAGCCACTCCCCCTTGTCCTCACCTTAGTAGCACCTTGGTAAATAACTCTCTCCATCTTTCTTGTAAGTTGCCTTAAAGTACTGAAAGGCCACAATTATGTCTCCCCAGAGCCTTCTCTTCTTTTTCTTCAGAGGAGAGCTTCTCTAACCCTCTGGTCATTATTTTCATGATTGTTCTCTGGACCCATTTCAACACGTCCATGTATCTCATACTGGGCACACTAGAGCTGAATGCAGTAGTCTAGTTGGGGGCTCAGCCCCCTCTGCTCAGGTGATATATGGAATGCACCTCCGACAACCTTCTGGCCACCCTTCTTTTGATGTAGCCCAGGATACAATTGCTTTTCTAGGCTGCAAGCACACATTGCTGGGTCATGTCCAATATTTCATCCACCAGTATCCCTTCTTCACAACACTGCTCCAGTCAGAATTGATGCTGGGGATTGCCCCAACCCAGGTGCAGCACTTTGCCCTTCGCCTTCTTGAACTTCAAGAGGTTCACACAGGCCCATTCCTCAATCCTGTCAGGGTCCCTCTGGATGGCACTCGTGTCTCATGTGTATTATCTCAGCTTGGTTTCATCTGCGCATTTGCTGAGTTTGCGCTCAGTCTCTATATGTCATTGGTGAAGATATTAATAGTGCTGGTCCCAGATTGGACCCTTCAGGGGCATCACTCATTACTAGATTTCTCTTGGACATTGAGCCATTTTCTCTTTGGATGTGACCATCCAGCCAATTCCTTACACATCTACCAGTTCATCCATCAAACCTGTATCCCGTCAACTTGGCAGCAAGAATGTTGTGGAGGACCATATCAAAGACCTTACAGAAGATCAACTAGATGACATCAGGGACTCCTTCCTTGACTGCTAATGCAGGCATTCCATAATAGAAGGCTGCTAGATTAATCGGGCACAATATACTGGTGAAGCCATTTTGGATGTATCTAATCATCTTCCTCTGTTTCATATGTTTCAATGTAATTTCCAGGAGAGTCTGCTCACTAGGCACAGATGTGAGCCTGTCTGGTTCATTTCTGTAGTTATGTTTGGAGATTCAGTTCTTCCTATCCTATGTATTCACCTGTGTTTCAGGGTTTAGTTGGTTTAGTTTCATTTGTTTCTCCCTCCACTCCCACACTGAGCGGACTCACAGGAATTCTCCAGGCCAGCCTCCTGTCAGAGCAGGCTCAACTGTGGGCTCAGACCAGGTTGCCCAGGGCTTTATCTAGTCATGGTTTGGAATGTCAGTCTCCTCTTCAGTCACCTTACTTCTTGTATCTTAGATTAAGCCAATTATTTTCAATTAAGATATATTCATGCAAAATCTATAAAATATATATTTTTTAAAAATTCCATATATATCTACCCATACATCCTACAATCATGGTACTACTCAAAATCGTTCCCAATCTGTTTGATATCTTCAGAACTCTACATTGGTTCATACATTCTGATTTTGCAAGGTGTTTTAGAAAGATTAAGATGACAAAATGAAACGGAATAAAAATAAGGTTTTAGGACTGATTCACAAAGGTACTGAGAACTTCTGCCTAGCAGAAACAGGGTATCAAGTTATTTTTAAGGGTCTGGCTGTAGACTTTAATTCATCTGAAGTTATACAGAATACTTCTGATAAAGTTATGACTTGAAATATAATTTGTGATGTCCTGGTTGGTCTGCCAAAATTCAAAATCCATAATTTATTTCATCTCTCAAGCAATTCTGTTACACACTTCCTAAGATAACAATCACAAGAAGCAAAACCTACTTTACTTTTTCTCCTCTGAGTTTTATCCTAGTAAGTATTTAGAGCTAATTTTTGGCACATTAAAAATGTATAGAGATAGTATATTTGAAGTGCAGACATTTTACCGTATGTGTTTTGTAAAGTTGTGAAGTGCTTATGCATTTAGCATGAACTATAAATAACAAAAAGGAGGTTATTTCAAGTAAGAAAAGGTGTATGGAAGAAAAAAATAGAGCTCCTTTTTATTTCCTATGGAACACAAAGCAGAGCCATTATGTCTCCTCACTTTTTCAAAACAACACAAAAACACCATAGAGAGAGGGGGAACAATGCACAGAAGAACCACCAGCGAAACAGAAGAAATTAGATGCACTCAGATTCCAGTTCTGCCCTCAGAAAGAATTATCTACATGGAAAGTAAAGGCAACATGCTGTCAACCCTAGATATTTATTACAGCAGCTGAGAAATACGCCTTTTGTGACCGCTGTCTCCAGCTTATACACAGAGTCTGGGCTGATGGAGATATAAATCACAACATAACCTAATTCTGTTGTTTCCATCCTCACTGCTTGATTCTTTTGCAGGAGGATATGTAACCTCAGCACACTCCAGGATGGAAACAGCAAAGGCCAGAGGAGCATTGGAAATTCTGTTTCATGTACAGAATGCACACCGCTGTTAAAAGGACATTGTGACATGGATAGATTAATGGACTCCATGATCTTGAAGGTTTTTTCCAACAGTAGCCATTCTGTAAAATTCTATATGGTAAGTCTGAATGATATAAGGTCAAAACATGGGTAGTGGATCTGGCTGGTAAGCCAGCTACTTGCAGATGGAAGGTTAAGTTCTCACTCTCTCTTTTTCCTCTGTTGCTCTCTAATGCTTCCAGACATGCCACCTTTCTCCAGCTGCCAATCCCTGTTAAAAACTTATCTGAATAGATTCAGATGAGCAGTCCAGCTGGGCTATTTCTCTAGTCGATTCTCTAGCAACTTGTGTCAGTTTATGGAACTGAGCCAGGAAAAAGTTGACCATAGAAAGATGCAGAAGGTGAGCATCCAGATCAGCTAGTTTTGGAAAGGCAGGAGTAGGGTAGGAGAAGCTTGAGAACTGCCCTGTTTTGAAGCTGCAGGTCAATAAACTGCCTTGCTCCATTTCATGACACTGCACCATTTATGATGCATCATATCATCACACTATACACTTAGAATGGGTGTAATTTTTCATGTAATTACTGTACAACACCTAGATATACTGAGGGGAAAAGGATAAAAGGGAAGCCATAGAAGATCATGACTGTGCCACAGTTTACAACAGCTTGTAGAAAGGAAGAGCTTGGCTAAGTCATCTAAGACAATAATGACAACTATTAGCATTAGCTTTTAGAGCCCTAGCAGACATTACATGAATGAATCATCACCATTCTTCTGAGTTTAAATAAATAAATCTCTCACTCCACAGGGAGAAACAGGGAGCAAAGACTAAAAATATTTAATTATTCAAATTATTATTATTCAGTCTTTTCTTCTTTTATTTTTTTAAAGAGTCCCATTGTTTCCTTACAATATGTATTAAGTTTCTGCAGCTTTCTGTTGGTACACAGGAAAGATTATCTACAGGAATAACTACATTTTCCAGCAAATACAGTGGAAGGGAATTTCTCAATTCATAATTCACATGGGGAGCATGATTCAAGGAGCTGCTGTATTCATCCAGCCAAGTAATAGAAATATATCATATTGCCTATGGGGCCATAAAAAGATGTTTTGAGTACTGGATACCTGGAGGAATACTTACAGCGCAGAATGTGGGAGCAATTTATGGCCTAAAATAAGCTACTGCATTCATGAAACAATTGACAACAAACAGAATACTATTAGAACTGAAAATAATTCTAGCCATTTTTTCAGTTGGTAACGGACCTATATTTTAATTACTCTGTAGACCTTATTTAGATTTTAAGAGTGGAAGAATCCACAGCCTTGTACAAACTTCAGACATCTTCATCTTACTCTATGAATATAGAGTCTTTATCCTTTTCTTATGAGCAGGGATGTACCACCATTTTATTTCATATAATGATTGTTAAACATATTCAGTTCACAAATGGCTTATAAACAAGTCTTGTCTGAAATTGTGATTGTGTCTGTATGTAGGTGAAAATTCCTGGAAGTCAGTGAGATAATGTGGAGGCTCAGCAGGAGGCTTGCTGCTGGGTGAATTCACCCAAGCGCACTTTTTGCTGAAAAACTCAGTTTCTGTGACTTCGTCAGCCCAGTATAATCTGCACTGTCAGTGATTAAACACTGAAGGACATTCCTTTCCTGACTTAAGGAATTACAGCTAAAATCTAAAATGGAAGCTGGAAATCTTTCCTCCCAGTCTTTTACTGCAACTGAAACATCAAAGTCAGGAAGAAAACCAAAAGCTTGGGACCGTCTGTGAAACAACTCAAACTTTCACTCAAAACAGAAGATACTTCACAATCTCAGTGCTGAAAAACACTGAGGCTGCACAGGTTTTCATATAGCCATTTTGATAGAGCTGTTATCTAACTTTCTAGTGAGAATAGCCTCCTGATAATTGAAACGTTAAAGATTTTCTGAAATGTCTCATCTGAAACAAAACCATGCAGAACCTTCCAATTTTGCAGGGACAGCTAAGCCAATTAGAATGCTTACTATTGCCATTCTTAGAGTACAGTGGGGCATTTAACTAACACATTGTTTGACACTTCAAGAAACTAGAAATTGTTAGTGGCAATATTTGGCACTGGACTTCTGTAAATGTCACTTTGAAATTAAAACTCTAAAATTCATACCTGTCAAAGTCTTCAGGGTGATTTAGTAATAACACTTTAGTCTGTAGCTTGGCTGTAAATTGAAAATTAACTCTTTTCATCAAGTTTTCTATATAGGGAAGCTCTGATTAATCATATATATATGTGTGTGTGTGTGTGTGTGTGTGTGTGTGTGTGTGTGTGTGTATTATATATATATATATACATATATATATGGGGAAAAAAATAGAATACTGTGGCAATTACCACAAAACTCTTAATGCATATCAGCTTAAGTTTGTTTGTGTCACTTCTTAATAAGAACTTACACATACAAACATACTTTTTCAGTAGGCAATAAAAAGATAAACTACAGAAATAAACATCCCAAGAGGAGATTATAAATACAAACATCACAAGAATTTATTAGAAATTCAGACAGCAATGATAGGTTAAGATCTTCAAGATTATCATCACAAAAACATGGCAGAATCAGAAGGTTATCAGGAAATAATTGTCAGGCTTTATCTGCTATAAAAAACTACTCAGAGTCCTTCATCCTCTACCGAGTTAACGTTTTGTCTAAAATCTAATTAATGGTACTGTACACAGGGTGGCATCATGATTTCAGAAACCATAAGCAAGACTGCACATGGGGCACAAGATCTCCAGCAGTCTCAGGGGTGGAATGGAGGAAAGTATATAAAACCAAAATCTCTTCTTGGTGATAATATTGTCGAAGATACCATTTCTGTGGACAGGTCAAATCACACTGAGAAAAGCTTTTAAAAAAAAAACAATGGGAGGACAGATGACAAACCACAGCCTAGTAGAGGCGATGGACGTGGTGGGAAAGGAAGGGTCTTGGGCAATGGCTGCAAAAGACACCTCAGGAACAGTATTGCAGGGTGGCAGGGCTCCCACCCCAGGGCAGGCACACCACTGCACTTGAATGAGCAAACAAAACCACAGTGACTAACCTGTGGTAGGACAGGTCATACAACTGGGTTAAGCAGTGGAGAGGTAAAAACCCCATCAGTACAGGTGGACTGGGAAGAGGAGGAGGTCCTCAGTGTGATGGTGCAGTTCAGACACATGGGGCTCCTCTATGGTGGCAGATGAGCCTGGCTAAACAGGGAATCCCTTTTGTCTCAGTATTCCTTAAAAAGGTCTCTCTCTCTCTTCACTTAAGGATGGGAATGAAGAACAAAGAGAATGACCACAGGAGGGTGAGTCAGGTATCACTTGTGAGCTCTTAACAAGCTGATGGGCTGCATCCAATGTCTTGGACAAAGCTGGCTGACATGCTTGTAAGGCTGCTATCCAACAAGAAAGGTCTTGGGGAGCAGTTCTCATACAATAGACAGAAAGTAAATGATTAATATATCTTCAACGAAAGTTACAAGGATCATCCTGGTGATTACAAGCCTTAATTTGATCCCTGGGAGTGGGTCCTCCTGCAACATATTTCTGAACATGAAGGAGAAGGTGATGACAGGTCACTGTGCACCCAGGATGAATCATGCTCAACCCAGCTGGTTACATCCTATGATAAAATGATTGGCTTGTGGACCAACTTAACTCAAATTGAGTGAAGAATTTCAATACTACTTCCACAATGTCCTTGTAGCCAAGCTGGATGTTAGGGGCAGTGTGGGTGCCCCATGCAATGAGTAAATACCTGGTGAGGCAGTTGTGCTCGGAGGTGGTGGTTACTGTGTCATAATCTGCCTGGAGGCTGGTGCCTCATCATGTCCCTCAGGGTCTGTCCTGGGGCCTGTCCTGTTTAACATTTCTGCCTGCCACCTGGCAATGCAATCAACTGCACCATGTCAGGTTTTCAGGTGGCATCAAACTGGGGCAGCAGACAAGTTCAACTGCACGAGGATAAGGCTGTTTTCCAGACAGCAGGAGGATGTGGCCAATGGGGCCCTCATACAATTAGGGCAGGAGAAAAGGGCAGTCCTGTCCTAGGCAGGCAGGGTTTCCAGCTGCCATGGAATAAAGCCCTGAGGAACATGGTCTGACTCACAGCTGAGCCTGCTCCAAGCAAACGTTTGGACTGCAGACCTCCTGAGGTCCCTGTCATCCTTAATTGTCCTGCAATGCTATGATCCATAAAGTATAGTAGTAGTTTTGAATACATACTATTCATGCCTGATGATTTACCCAGCCTTGGGCCAAACAACAAACTGTCTCTAGCAATGTGGTATAAAGGATGAAGGA
Source organism: Laterallus jamaicensis coturniculus (assembly GCA_022605575.1). Classification (NCBI taxonomy): domain Eukaryota; kingdom Metazoa; phylum Chordata; class Aves; order Gruiformes; family Rallidae; genus Laterallus; species Laterallus jamaicensis. The sequence continues at coordinate 4,210,499 of JAKCOX010000054.1, forward strand.
TGACAAAGGAATTGGATAAAGCAATCAGGAAGGTTTTGTGGTATTCTGGGGTTTTTTTTAAGACAAATTGAATGTAATTGGAACTAGAAGAGCAACACTGCAGTCACAGGCAGCTGCTCAAGACAGAATTGGAGGTGGAGGGCAGTAAAACTTGCCATCTGTAATCCAGCACTATGCTAACTTAGGTTTCCCTCTGAAGGACAGAAACCAGACCTGCTGCTTGATGAGTTGTTGCCTTTGACTGTTCCAGTCAAAATGTATTTTGAGGATGTAAAAGAAACTGAGAAAAAAGAGTTATGTTCATTTTTCTCACCATATGTTTTCCTCTGGGTCTTTACAATTCAGGAACTTAAACTTTTGCTTCACAAGAATAAACTAAAATTCTTTCTAGATTGCAGCTTGTCTGTTTTTAAAACAGAAAATAAAGCTGGCGGTATTGGGATACCTCTTTCTTCAAAGGCAATGAATCATGTGTGGACTGAGCAGGCTACCTGCCATTTAAGAGGAGTTTGAGAGGCCATGAATTGAACTGTGTCTAGGCATGACTCCTCAACAGGATGACCTCTCAGGAGCAGATCAGTAACTTTCTGGAAGGAGCAGCAGTATCATAGTTTATTACTTGAGGTAAAACCACAAATTGTTGCAGTACTGTACACACTAATTCCTGACACAAAGACAAAACTGTGTTTAGTGCTACAGAAATAAAACCACAAAAGTATTAATGAGTTTTCATTAATGACGGTTTCTCAGTACAACCTGTGGTAGTTTGTCATTGCACTTGCCACATTGAAAATACTTGCCTATTGATCCCAGATCAGCAATTACTGGGACAAAGTATTTGGTTTTGCATTCTGGTTATGCTTCATCTCCAAAGTGAAATCTCCAGGTCTTAAAACACAGAATATTTCTATTTGGCTGGAATTTATACATTGTTTTTTCAAGTGTGAAGTTCGAAGACAATTTTCTTTCTTAGGGGTGTTTTATAATGGATTCCTTTATGCTCTGCCTTATAACTGATCATGAACTGATTAATGCCTGCTGCACATGCTGTGAGCTGAATCCCAGTTAAGTGCTTCAGCAAATTACAATATTGGCAATCCAATTATTATTATTCAAAGAGTAAGAGATTAGAGAATAACTTTTCAATGTAAAACCATTAGAAAAACACTGACTGTATGAATGTGAATTTTGGTTTTACTATCAGCCCCACAAATTTGTATATCCATTTCCAATACTTGCAGTAATGCAATATTTAATTGCAGCAAAAGGACTAAGTGCAGTAACAGGTTTTTCCCCATGAAGGGAATCTCTCATAGGTGTTGAGCCTTTTTAAGAAAGAATTTCAAACCACAGCCCTTCGAAATTGTGAATAAAGTTTGAAGTTACTCAAACAAATGGGAGTCCAAAGGAAAGAAACATACTGCTCATACTGACACATAAAGAACTTGTTTTCCAGAGCTGATGCTGTGGATTGCAAAGTTCGGAGTGAACTGGCTTGGGACTCCAGGCTTCTACAAGGGTATGTGCTATTCTGACTAATGGCTAGCAAAGCCCACGCAGTTCTCACAATGCCAAGGATGTTCTATTCAATTCCAGTGGAAATCTAACAAGGCGAAGGAGGAGAAAGAACTGTAGCCAAGCGTAACTGCATGACAATACTAAGCACTGTCCTACATATTGTCAAGGCCCTCTTACACGAGGTATATGGGGCTTTTGTCCAAAATCTTCAGGTTCACTTTAGAAGGACAAGATGACATTGATTCAGATTCAAAGAAAAATACCATTCTAAGTATTACTTACATATAATCAGCTAAAACCTTCAGAATAATCTAACTGAAAAATTTCTTAAACAGAAGACACTTCTAACTTTCAAGTAGGAATAAGATCCAAAGAAAAATAACCACAGTTGAAGAACATGAGGCATTCAGTAAGTACACTTCCTGTCATTTAAAACATCCTGATTCCATTTTCCATAAAATATATAACCCAGCATATTATTTACCTCATTTATTGCTACCATTTTACAGTTTTATCTTGAATGTTTTATAGTAAGGTAAGTTACAGCTAATTTTCTGTCTACAAAGAACAAAACTGAAATTAGAGTTCTCAACCATTCAATATTAAACATATAGATCACTTTGGAAACTGACAAAAATAATGATCCTGATCTTTCAATTGCAGTGAACTTACTAAATATGTGCTTACTTATGTCCCTGGACCTATAAGTAATCTATAAACAGGTGCTTTATTCAAGCACAGCATGAGTTTTACAAGAAACCAACCTGACCTACCGCTCCTCTAAAAAAAAAAAAAAGACATGTGGAAAAAGAGAAAATAATTCAGAAGGAAAAGTTTATCAACTTGAAGAGCCAACCCTGCCACTTAGAGCATCATCAAACTGAGGCGTGGTGACGAAGTGGGAAACAGTTTTTAATTTTGTGTCATAGAAACACATGAAATGAACATACAATGGAAAGGGTGAGCATATCTTTCACACACAGAACCAAAGAACACAAACCAAAGAAAGTTAGAGGGCACACCTGAAGGAAAAGAAAGATTGAAATGACAACAAATGAATTTTAAAATCTCAGTGACTATACCACAGTTAGTAATAGCCAATAACAGCTTTTGCCAGAAACTGTTCATTGCTAAACAAAAAAACCCAAAAAACCCCCTAAGATTAAATGTAGGCTCAGGAATTCTGAGCACTTGCAGCTCTTTAAGCAAGATTATTTATAGAAGCAGAGGAAGCCAATGACAAAGAAAACTTGAAGCCGAACCCAAATTCCAACAAAAAAACCTACAAGGATAATCTTTCAGAAATGTTTTCACACTGAATTAAGGACACTTGTCAGTTACAACACAGCAGTCAGGCATTTTGTTCTTTTCACTCTTTTCTAATTCAATGCTAATATATTTCTCCTCCTTCTTCCAGCTGAGTTTACTGCATTGAAGTATCTTGAATGTAATGAATAAGATCTACAGATTCTTTGACATGCTATAGAAATACATTAACATATTGAGTGACTAAACCTCTGTAAACAGAAGCATTGAAGTTGCTTCACTGTGTAACTAAGAAGGAAATAAGCAGCTTTCCCCACATTTGTTTGTCCACCAAGTAATAAATCCCACTGCTCTTTAACAGTCTCCACACAGTTAATGCAAGCTGGCTTCCACTAACAGATTTGGTGCAGCATTAGTTTGAAACACGCCTCAGAGGGTATCCAAACAGAGGTGAAAGAATGACAGAAGTGTGGCTAATTTTCATGTCTACAGAGTTCCATTTAGTGGAGGGTCAGGCAAGAGCAGACTGCTCAAAGATAAATTGCAGCTAGTTCGTAACAAAGTATAAACATCTTCCAGCATAAACATATAACCTCCCATAACATTCCAGACATTTCTATTTTTTTTGCAGTTGTATTTGCAGAAGCAAATAAATTAAGAAAAATCTAACTGCCATCCCCCTCCCCCAAAACCACTGTACTACTACAAAACTGTATCGTGTATGACACAAACTGAATCAAAGCTATTAATCTCGATCCAGTATCTGGTTCTGTACATAAAAGAAATTAAAAAACAAAAACAAAAAAACCAAACAAAAACCCCCAATGAATCTTTAAACATATATATCTTCCTGCTTTCCATTCTAAGCTGCAAAAATGAGATACTAGTGGTGTATTTGTCTAACTCACAGAGATATATCAAGACTGATCAATATCTGAAAATTACATGGAAACTCCAAGCAAGACTAAGAAAAGGATAAATTGAGTCTAATTCAGATTACACTTTCTCATTTCACAGCATAAAGTTAAAGGACATAGGTCTTCACTCATTGCTGCACTTTGTCCTTTATTCACAAAAGACCCAAGTGAAGAAGTGAAGATGAAAGAGTCAAATCGCAGTGGTTATCAAGTCAAGAATGTCCTATGGCTTTAGAGGTGTTCAAGGCCAGGTTGGATGGGGCTTTGTGCAACCCAGTCTCATGGAGTGTTTCCCTGCCCATGCCAGGGAGGTGGAACTAGGTGGGCTTTGAGGTCTCTTCCAAGCCAAATGATTCTGATTCTAGAACACTGTCCTGGAATAAGAAACTGGTTGTACCCAAGGGAATTGTTGGATCTGGTCATGACATAAATGGTATGGAATAATGGGTGGATAATGTCCTGGTTTCAGCTAGGATAGAGTTAATTTCTTTTCTAATAGTGGATAGAATGCCATGTTTGGGAGTTAGGATGAGAGCAGTGTTGATTGATAGCACCCTGATGTTTCTAGTTGTTGCCAAGCAATCAAGGACTTTTCAGTTGTTCATACTTCCCTGCTAACAAGAAGGGAGGGGGCACAGCCAGGACAGATGACCTGAAAGGGGGTATTCCATGCCAATTATGTCATACTCAGCATAAAAGGGGGGCTGGTGGGGGTAGGAGGAGGCAGCTTCAGGATGCACAGTTTTGGGGATGGTCTGGTATTTGGACGGCTCTGAGCTGCACGGCCTGAGCTGTGCAGTTTGGTGAGAAATTGCATTGTGTATCACCAGTCTCATATATTTTACTATAAAATCCTGTTATTATTATATCTATCTTTCTGCTATCCCAGTAAACTATCCTTATACAAACCTGCAAGGTTTTGGTTTCTTGGGTTTTTCTTCCCCTTCCCCTTCCCTTCCCTTCCCTTCCCTTCCCTTCCCTTCCCTTCCCTTCCCTTCCCTTCCCTTCCCTTCCCTTCCCTTCCCTTCCCTTCCCTTCCCTTCCCTTCCCTTCCCTTCCCTTCCCTTCCCTTCCCTTCCCTTCCCTTCCCTTCCCTTCCCTTCCCTTCCCTTCCCTTCCCTTCCCTTCCCTTCCCTTCCCTTCCCTTCCCTTCCCTTCCCTTCCTTTCCCCAGCCCCCCACACTTGCTCTTAGAAGAACACATGGCTGCATGGCACTCAGCTCTCAGCTGGGGCAAAACCACATCTAATACTTATACACACATACACACACACACGCACACACACATGTATGTTTTCACAAACCTTCTGCTGAAGCTTTAGTAGTTCGAGCAACATCTGACACAATTCAGCTCTTTTATGTAACCAGTGCCTATATATTTCTGACCTCCTTTACCTGCAAACGTGTTGAAAAAGATAAGCTCTCACCAGTGTTTGTGCAGCAATTAAGATTTCCATGCTAAACAAACAGCCAATTGTTTTATGAAACCAATGTTGAAGAAGATCCATGAATATGCACAGAAGGCTAACCAACACTAAAGTAAGCAATATTGTGCTTGTGGAATGCATAAAGAGTTCAATATCCAGAGTACTCTGCTACTGATCAAAAAAATATAATCCAGAATGGTAATCTTTTATAAAGGTCATAATGGGGAAATTTATAAACATGCATTTTCACACATTTTATATATATTAAAAAACTAGACAAATTTATTTTAAAAGAGAGAACTGTGCTGAGTTGCAATGACAGACCGCATTAAAGAGAAGGGGAACTGCTCCTCTTAAGGTCAGGGGCACTTTAAATGATTTCATATGCTTGTATCAGGAAACAGGGAAATGAATGGGGGGGGGGTGGTGGTTATTTATTTATTTATTTTAGCGCCTGGTGATTTTATATGAGCTGACTCATACTGAAATGAGAAAACTGTTTGATAAGACACAGCAGAATGGCATTTAAGGGATTGCTCAACCTAAAAACTGGAAACCATTCAAAAGGACAGATGCATTTGATGACAGATTTATGGCTCAGGAAGGTGTTAAATCCAGGTGCAAGCCCTACACCTCTGTAATGTCCGGCTGCTCTTATGAGATTCTGGCAGCATAGGAGCCAGAAACCTGATTCATATGGACCATTACAATCACCTAAATTAATCTATTGTAATATAATCCAATTCTTGCCTACCAAAAGGTAGGTAGCTTCACTGAGACATCCCTACCACACACCCAAGAGCTGCTGGCTAAAGTGGGATGTGTTTTTCTGGATGACTGTCAGCCACCCAGCACTTGTCACATCCAATCATGCAGCACTGAAGCAGTTCAGCAGCAGCTGTAAAATTACAAATGAAACCTTACCATAAGAGATCGGCTTCCAAGTGTTCTTGGCATTTCAGAGATGCTCTCTGCCATTAAATGGAAACTTTAAAAACTAACAACATATAACTTGGGGCAGGCAAGAAGGCAGACATAGAAGTTTCATTATTTCTACGCCTTCCAAAATCAGAAGATAATATGGACATGAAGACTAAAATCGGTGAACTTTTGGAAAACTGGTACAGATAAAAAATACTACTTTGCCTGCCTGCACTGGACATAACAACAGTCATTTTTTCAACATAAAGCCTCTACCTATTTTACCAAGCAGGGCAGCACAATGGGAACAGGCTTGTGGAGCAAAACAGCTGAATCTAAAGACCTTCAGTTCTGTGATGTTCTAGCTCTAGACTGCTTGCAGGATCTGAAGGTCCACTAGTATCTTGTGCATGCTAGGCATGCAGCAAAACTAATGGTTAACTTCATTTAATCTGAAACTAATCCAGCTCTTGTGTTCTGACATTTCCACATCACATGAACCAAAGCACACAAGTGACAGGGTGATTCCCATCACAGAGGTCTCCCTTGAAAGCACTCAACACAGATGATGATTGGTGACATGTATGTGAATCAAGATCCTGAATCTCCCCCCCTTTTCCTATCAATTCCCCCTTTACTGACGGCATGTCCCAGGCTGTCAGTATCCGAGGCCGGTGTGTTAGCCATGCTAGACCTGCCATGAATGATCAGGTTGTACTAGGTACCTGGAGGGCCCTCTCTTAGTCTGCAGCCAGGACAAGCAGGTCTGATCTGACACAACTGATACCAGCACAGAGGCACCCTTCACATGAAGATTAATTCCTTCATTTCCTACATATTTCAGGAAGTTTCAGTGTGGCTGTCCCACTTGACTAGTAACAAAGTATGAAGCATTGTGGCTACCTGACACTCTTCCTTCTTTGAATTTTCCTTCTGAAAATGCCCAAGTAAACTCCTTATGCCTGTCCAAAGGCAAGACACTGCATGAAAAATGATAGGACTATGCATGCCACTGTGGAGCGAACCATTCAAAGGGAAAACCAAGATTAGGGAAGTGATAGTTCCGTTATACTCAGCTCTGGTGTGGCTGCATTTTGAATACTGTGTTTGGTTTTGGGACCTTCACCACGGGAAGGATGTTGAGATGCTCGAGCATGTCCAGAGGAGGGCAATGAAGCTGGTGAAGGGTCTTGAGCACAAGTCCTTTGAGAAGCATCTGGGACTTTTTAGTCTTGAGAAAGGGAGGCTGAGGGGGGCCTTATCTCTCTCTAAAGCTACCTGCAAGGTAGTTGCAGAGATGTCAGGGTCAGTCTCTTCTCTAGTGAGAGAGTCTAGTGAGACTATCCCAGACTAGTCAGGGATAGTCTATGGTTGGACTCAATGATCTGAAGGGTCTCTTTCAAACCAGGTGATTCTATGATTCTGACATGTGTGTGCTACAGGATCACCACCAATCTTTTGTTACCTTCAATGTTTTCATCAATAGGAGGCAAGCTACATAGTTCAGGTCAGTGAAAAAAAACACCCCACAAACAACAGACACCCCCCCCCCCCCAAAAGAAAACCCCAAACAAACAAACAAAAAAGCCAAACCAAAAAACCAAAACCATTTAAAATTTATTAGCGTTGGTTTATAAGAAATGAATCCAAGTAAGAAATAACTGGAAGCCTTAAATAACCCATGTATTCTTTGAGCAAACAATCTTGTCCCATGCCTGATTAGATGTGAAACACATTGTTTGGCAAATACCATTTGAAGGATACTTTTTTTTCCTGGACTTGAATTCAGTACTGAAACCCAGCACAGACTCTTAATGAATTTCTTAGTCCATTGCACAAGTATCTTCACCTGGTGCTACAGGGCTATATGCATAGATAGTGTTAAAATGTAAACAATATTTACTTCCTAATGCTGACTCAGTTGTAGACATTTTCTTTTTCTGCATCAACACAATTTCTGCCAACATATTCAGGTCCAATTTTAACAAATTTTAAGCAGCCAAAGCTTATGAGACGATCTGGTATTGTTGCGAATGAAAACTACTTCAACTCTCCTTTGCCGGAGTGGTTACGCATGATACGTACATATGAGCAAGTACTTTTGACGGAGAGGCTTTCCATTGTCAAGAGATTAATGCTAAAAAGTAGTGAATTATACCAAGTTCATGGCACAGAGAGGACATCCATGGATTTTCAGCAGTGTCCTGGTTCTGGCCAGGCCAGGGTTGACCTCCCCAGTCAGCCAACACAGGTGAGCTGAGTCAGCCCAGGTGAGTTGAGTTAGCCGGAGCTGTTTTCCACACCACCTGACACCACTTGCCTATAAAAGCAACTGGTTGGGGAAGGGTGAGGGCTGGGTTTCTGCCTCTAGGACACTTGGAGTGTGGCCAGAATGTTGGGTTGTCAGTTCTTGCTGTCAGGCAGCCCTCTGCAAGCGTTGGTTCAGTAAGGTACTCTGTATTAGCACCGGCTGTTCGTGTAACAAGCCATTATTGTTCTGTATTCACTTTGATATTTGGCAGTTAACTGTCCTTATCCCAACCCACGGTGGCTCTGCATGTTCCTCCTCTGGGAGTGAGCGAGCGGCTTGGTGGGCATTTGGCCTCCAGCCCGGGCCAAACCACCACAAGCAGCAATGCAAATCTTGTCTGCCTGATACCTCTGCCAGGTTTACTTTAGACTGGTAGAAGGCAAGCATGTAACATAATTACAGACTCTGTGTGGAAAAAAACAAAACCAAACAAACCAACCAAATACTGCAAGCACAGAGTGTCCTGCCAGCAGAAGGAAAAGTAATTTTGACATTAGAGGTTTCCATGATATTTCAAATGCTTATATTGAGAATTTCCTCTTTATTGGAAGAAAAAAAAAATTGGGATGATTCAGAAAAGTAGAGTCCAAAGAGACCATAGAGTCAATCCCACCACCTTAATGTAAATTAGCTCTACTTACAACTTACTTGGTTGACAAAACTACTGCACTCAGGGAATCTTTTCAAGTACCTCACTTCCTTATTCTTAGAGTTACACTTTATTTTTAAATATATATATTCATTTACCTTTTAGTTTGATTTCATTCTTTTTTCCCTGACTAATTATGGATATACAGTGCACCTCCATTAAAAAGTTATTCTTGTTCTCAAAGGTTTTTCAGAGTATATATTTTCAGAGAGATACAGATTTCCCATGAATTAAATACCCAAGACTTAGTTTCCCCTTATTTCAACACGGTTATTGGAATGCTGAATTTTGGCTTATAGTATCTCTGCAATGAAGCACAGATACCAGGTTCTTTTTTTTCTGAGACATCCTGCAAGAGTAAGGCCAGCACCGTCCAAAGCAAAAGGAATAAACTCCACAAGAATCAGGAGCTTGACACAGATGAGTGAGATAGAGCACATTAACAAAATGTGCTAATGGTTTAGTCTCAATTCATTTTACTAGTAGAATCAATAGCGGGGATTCTTGTTTTGCTGTCATTCCTCTCATCTTTCAGTTACAGAATATAACATGTTAGAAATCTTATTAAGACAATGACTTTCCTGAAGTTTAAAGCCATGAAGGAACACTTTTTTTTCTTGTTTTTAATTAAAATGTAGCCATTGGATTAGAATTTTTGATGTTCCTCTATGTTCTTCTTTATGTGTCTAGTTTATGACCAGTCACAGTGTGTCAGAAAGGCAGAGCTTCACTTTCAGTACATATTCAGTTATATTTCAGTACATTAAAACCAACAAAATTCAAAATAATTTCTAACAGCCTGTTCAAACTGCACTGTTAACATCACTTGGCTGCTACACTTTCAATTTTGACCAGGACTTTAAAGAGTATTGAACTTGAAATGACAAATCTTTCCTTTCTGAATAGACTAAGCTTACTGTTGTCCTATACAGGATGTGGTTTGTCATGTTTTAAGACATTCAGTTCCTTTTACTGTATATTATGGCCTGTTTTGGTAGCAGAAATTTGGCAAGCAGCAGCACTTACTAAATTGTCTCAAATACTGAATGTTACTTGGTGGCTGGGTCAAGAAATTCAGTTAAACCCAGCAGTGATAATATATTGACTGGATGATCACCTTCTGCTGTCTTTTCAATACAATTGCAGTTACAAAAAATTGCAGTGATGAGATAGGGTTTTTCTTCAGTGATTTCATATCTTTAATTCCCTTTGTTAAACACTTTGCATCTAACCCCATTTTGTCCAACCCAGATTTTAGCTATATGACCCATTCCCTAGAATGCGCTGCACCAAACTTAAAAACCTTTAACTTTTGTGGAATGGCATTTTAGAAAATAAACTATGGCTACTATCCATAAACTTTAAATTTCTACAATCGGTGTCGAGTTTAGGTTTTACTGTTTGTGGGGTTTTTTTTCCCACACAATCTGTGAGAAAAAAAAAATCAATCTAAGAATTATGTGCTGAATGAAACAATTAATTAACAAAACAATTAATTACAAAACAATAAAGAGATAACACTACTGGTTACTCTTCAAAGACCATTGAAAACACATGCTTCTGCGCAGCCCTGCAGTAAAAAGAACAAAATATTGGGTTGCTTAAACAGAAACTGAACAAGTCAGAAGTGATAATGCTACTATCTGAGACATTTCTCACGAAGAAGACGTTAATGACATGAATTCTGAACAAAGCAATTGGACGTTATCCCAGGAACAAAGACTGTACTTTAGAGAAAAGGTGAAGAAGGCTCAGGGTTGGGTTTTTTTAATAGAAAGTACATCATAAGTGGCCTGGGGAATGCATAAGGAGACATGTTATTCTTCATATTACAGGGGTAAAACAACTAAGTAGTGAAAAGCTAACCATGTGAAAATCTTTTATCCACACATGCTGCAAACTCTTCTAAATTAATATACTTCATCCTCCAGAGTATTACATAAATATTTATTTTTGTGTTCACAAGTTACAAAGGAAAACAGCTAGGACCCTGTATCCCACATTTTAATGGGAATACTATTAACAATGCATTTAATAAAAATGGTGTACCTCTGCTAAGAAGTCACTTTGGTTTTTTCCAATTTCTTTCATGCACTTTAAAAAAGTCAGCTGTACTAAAATGTTAAGGTCTCTGCATTAAACGGAGTATTTAGATCTCTTTATATTTAAAAAACTATCAGGAGTAAACTTTAAAAAAAAAAAGTTTACAATAGGGCTATACCAGCATTTACTTTTTCCAATTTGATCTACATACCTAGTGCTACCTATGCATCTGTAAAGCTGAGAAAAGAAGCCTCAATCAGACTTCTCCTCTCTTCAACTTAATAAAAACATCGGCATTCAACTGTGTCCAATCAGTGTTAGTGATGGCCACATGGCTGACCACAGAATCATTCAAGAAATTAATGACAGTAAATAAATAAAGTGGAAATTTGGGAGGATAAGCCAAGTATCCCCAGCAAATACAAATGGCCAAAATTAACAGACTGTTGGTCATGCCTTACTGAACCATGGCAGTAAACTTTTATCAAACAAACAAGAAGAATAAGCCAACAATAAGACAATTTCTCCTTCTTAAATTCTGGGTGAATAGCTTGGTAAGTCTATCCTAATTAACCACAAATAACAACAGAGAGCAGTACTACTCACAGTAATATTCAGGCTAGCACTAGGATATCAAATGCACTACAATATAGATTGCCTTTAAATGCCTGGATAAACAAACATTACATGGAGAAGCTGATGGACAACTAATAAATCTTACTGAAAGGTTGCAAACCATGCTACACCAAGCCAGCCTATGCTTAATACTGATCCTTCAGTACTCTCACAAAAGAAGCAGTACCTCTGAATCTGTTCTGAAGACAGCAGAATTCATTCCTGATCTTGTCAGGTAAAGGATTACTTCATATGGAAATGTAGGATTTAACGTTGCAGTACATATTGTTGAAGTATAATATTATGCATCTACCTTAGGCCATAACAATGTTAACTGTTATCACAGGCAAAGGTTTGCTACAAAAGGGCATTATGGAATCAGTAAAGGTGCTGTAATTTGTTAGTAACTAGACTCACAGATGTTGTTATGGATAAGCAATTGTCTTTAATGTGGGATGAAAATGACCCAAATGACAATTAAAAGAAAGTAGTCCTTGACTGCAGAATCTGATTCATCACTGTGGTATCCATGTTACATGGTAGTTATCCTAGTACTTACTCTCATTTTATGGCACTGTATTTCCAAAATTTTGCGACATTGACCATAATAAAACTGGAAGAACCCTACAGCTTGAGCATGGGAGATTAGATGCAGTAGTAATAATAATATAGAAAGCCCAAAACAAAACAAAAAAACTCCAAAGCTAATGAAGAAATATAATGCAGATCTTGTGGGCGTTTTACTTGTTGTGGAGAGCCTGGTTCAGTGCTGGCTATCAGAGAAAGGACACAGAGGCCTGGATTTGCTTGAGATGGTGTAAGTAGGGTAAGTGTTAGCTCTAGGTCAGCAGCTAGCAGCTAGCTGTAACTGGATATTGCTGGCGCTCGAACACCTGCAGGATGCGATAAAAGGATGTTTAAACTTCAGGAATGTGGAAACAGAACAAAGAGGGGACGGGCCGGCATTTATCTGCTTGACCAATAGTGAGCTTGACTTCTGCAATATGCATGAGCTAATTAAGCAGTGTATTTAACCAAGGCTTGTTTGAATAAAAATTGGGACTTGCTGATGGACCATATGGTAGTCTGAGTCTCCCTTCTCCGACCACTTGTTTTCTTACCTTTTATCCCTATAATGTTTATTTACCAAACAAAAGCATCAGCAGATCACATGATAATCAAGAAAAACAATTAACTTATTATATCTTGGAACCTGGAAACATGATTTAGTGTTTACTGTATTGAAAACTTTTTTTTTTTTTTGCTATTTGGCTGTTGTAAGAAAAGTTAAAAAAATTGAGTCAAATACGAGGTTGAGACTAAGGTGCATTGATTAACATCATTCCATTCTTTCAGGCACCATATACATTACCCTACAGGTTTTATGGCATTCAGATCATCTAATTCAACAAAGAAAAATTAAATTAGCCAAGAAATCTTAGTTACCCTGTTGAACAGGATTGAAGCAAAGCTCTTTCCTTACTAGACAAATAATTCTATTATGGTTATCCAGGAAAAAAGGTACCAGTTTTGGTGATATGTCATCTACACTGAAGCCACTGCAACTCCAGGCTATTGCCTGAAGGTCTGAATCTCATCTGCCATCTTGTAACAGTATCTTGTATGATTTTTTTTTTTTTTTTTAACAAGTTACCATCGATACACAGATTTTCAACAATGCTTAAACACATCATAAAGTTCATAAACTGTCCTATACCTACACAAGAACTCTAAGTGAAGGTTTCACTGGCTACCACAGAGCTCATAGATACAACAAAACAGAATGTAAATGTGAAAGATGAAATGGTAAAAGCCTTTTTTCTGCTTTTCAGTGTATAAGAACAAAATATTTTATCATGTCTGTTTTTCTGATAATAAATAATCTGTATCTCATGGGCTATAGACCTATAACCTATAAAAGCATAGGATCAGGAGGTTTTCTGTCTGACCTTTATTACCACAGCAAAGCCACTAAGCCTTCTGTTTTATGTCACACCTCACAGAGACTGAAAGAAAAGGAAGAGGAGAGGAGAGGAAAGGGAAGAGAGGGCAGGACTTAGTTATGGCGGTATTGATGTTCAACACAGTATTAAAGGCTGCATCCTGCTCTGTTTACAATGTGATAAATCTTCTGGAAGCATAATTAAGAAAAAAAACCTTAACATTCTTTAATATTTCTAGTTGAGATCTATTTTAGCTGTATATACCAGTTCTGTTTCCTTTCATGCAATCCATTGCTAACTAAAATAGAAATAAAAGCAATCATGTTATTATGACCAGTAAAACTACCCATCCATAAAAATTATGGAAAATTTGCCAAACTATCACTAAATACACAATTCTCAAATCAGAAGCACTTTAATGTAAATGAGCAACACTGAAAATATATCTTAATCTTTTATTTTCTTCACAGCAATGTTGGAGCATAACAGATATTTTAATGTGATGATTCATCATCACATTAAAGTATCCTCAGTGCTTTCCATGGGATACAGTTGAGGCAAATGGCAAAAATCCACAAAGGAGTACAAAAGGGGAAGCCAGCAGTAAAAACAATTGAAAGGATAATATAAATATCCCTGGAGCTGCAAGTCAGGGAAGAGTTTGGGTACTGATTGGCAGAAGAAAGACAGCTGCCAGTGCTTTGTAACATTTATTTCAAAGACAAGAACATCAGCTTTGTCAGCTGCAAAATGGGCAACTTGCGCATTGTGGCCCTCTTGTTAACTTCATCTCTGAGCCTGGGGGTCAGGATGTGAATAGAGGGTGACATTTCTCTCTGTTCCCATGTGCTTGCCTCATCTCTTTTCTTTTTCACTTATATACACTTACTATCATGTCCTTTACAGGCAGCCTGCAATTGGAGAAGCAGTGAGATGTACCAACTCACCCACCTGGTCTGCAGACCACTGCAAGAAATTCTTATGTCTGTGTGTGACCCAGCACAGCTCCACCAGAACAACTGGGCTCATACAAACCTTCAAACAATGTCTGATTCTTGGTGTGCAGAACTCACTCATGAAGGTATACAAGTAGAAAATAAAAAAATTGCAAAAAACACTTACAGCTATGATTCCCATTAGTTGCACCTACTTCCAAATACAGAGGTACTATTTCAATTTTTATTCTGCCATTTTCTGTTAGTGTTTTCTTAGGGCTGCCCCTAGATAAATTAATGCTATAATGATGCATAGCCTTCAGCTGATGCAACATTAATTTCCTTGTACAAGCTGTGATTTACAGTATTAAAATGATACCATGTCAACATAAGAGTAGTCTCATATGTTAGTACAAAATGTATGCTGCATGTATGTAAAAAATACAAAAAAAAATTACAAAAATTGCCTTATGAACAATCAAAATCAATTCACAATTCACAATCACAATCAGTACGGTTCTTTTGTGACATGCTGGCTTCTACATAACAGGTATCACCTCTGTCCTTTAATCTTGTCACACTGTCATACTCTAATCTACTGTCCTTGGACACACAGGCAATGATAGACAAAAGGTCTTTGTTTTATTTAAGTTTTCAGCACCAAACTATAAATCTGAGTAACTGAATGCTATCAGGTGAGAATACCCTTCCTCTGACAATTGATACTGTGGAAAGATACAAGGCTTTTGTGCTAACATTTATGTATTATTTAGGTGGCTGACAGAGTAGGGCAACTTCTTTACAGTCCAGTCACAAAGCTGGAACGAACCATTTAGCATATGGCTGCTAGAGAAAAGGCTACAAAATGTCTCCAAAATGCACAGTGCCAAATTAGACCAACCTTGTATGAGAAAAAAGATCTTTAATCAGTAGCTCTATAATGGTCAGTATTCATTTAGTCAGCACTTGCGCTGCTTCACAGGTTTGGGGAACACATCTCAGGACTCACTAAGAGCAGTAGATTTCAATTTCAGAGAGGTTTCAATATTCTTTCTTTACAGAACTAAAAACGTGTCAGTTTTGACAGGCAAAGACTGGGTTGTTTATGCATTTTTTATATTTAAATTCCTTCTCAGTACATAGTATTATAAAACATTCAGCTTTTAGGCAGCTCCAAACCTACAGTCTCCTTTCCAAATGAAAAATTAACCACCAGCAGATTATGGTAAATAACATGTCCAATTTCCATACTGCCAAGCCAGGTAGCAGAAATATTAGCACACTATTTTTGGGAACCCTGCTGGTTTTTAGCTACCATCTGGGGGTAATGTTTCCTCTTCCTCCCTCCCCCTCCCACTCTTCCTTTTGCCTCCTTCTTTCTCCATCTCTCTCACTCTTTCTCCGTCTCTCACACACATGCACACACAGAGTCAACTGCTATTTATACAGCCGGAACAATCCTAGCATACACAGCACTGAGTAATAGGCGAAAGGTGTCAAAACACAAAGTCCTTGCCCTGGAAATCTGACAATACAATAGCACAGTATAGTACAGACTCGTAGTAAACAAGTACTGCACAGCAATTGGTCATTGTAGCCAAATTGCTTTATGCTGGGAATAAAGATATGCCCTGTGAAATACTGATAAACAATTAATAAAGCAGCACAATAAGCAGAACAACCATGGGCGTATTATATTAATGGCTGGGAAAAAAAAAATCTGTGTTTTTTTCTTCTAGTTATCTGTAAGCAGATATTTATTCCTTTTAATATGATGTTAGTCCTACTAACAGACAGTTTGCCTGCTTTACTGATTGTCTCACCAAGCATTAAATATGTGTTGTTATTTTCACAGTACATTCTTACCTGCTTTGCTCAGCGGAAATCAACCAAAAAACATTTAATGTGATTTACTGGAGAGAAAGATAAACAACAACAACAACAAAGCAAAATCCATGGAAGTGAAGTTTTCTTGAGGTAACCTTATTGGTATAATTGTTCATTGATGATCGCCAAGACATTCCAGGGCTTTGTGATGCCACACGGACCAGTACTGGCACATCTCTCACCTCTAAGGTGACTCAAATGGACTCATGAACCTCACATAAAGCAATCTGCCTATTTTGTTAGGTTAACATCCTGACAGTTTTGCAAGATGAATCAATGCACAGAGACGTCAAATGAGCACCAAAATCACTGCAAGGGAAACAAACATCATGGTGCTTCATGTCTGAATGCCGATGATGGTATACATAAAAGAGAGATGGGAGGCCTTTGACAACTGTTAGATCAGGTCTGCCATCCTGTGAAGCTTCATCAGTAATTAGGGCAAGAAAAATCCCATGAAACAGAGAGATGTATCCTTTCATCTTTCCACAGGTCATCTTATAATTTTAGGCTATATGTCATCGTGATAAAGTATTACATTCCTGGAAGACAAATGTGTCTCATTGTGTTTAGTTCTTCAAAGAGAATTAAAAGTTGTTTTCCAGATGTTAAAACAAAATGTATTTCCCAGGTTAATGTGATGATAAAACCCAGAATACATCAATAAAAAAGTAACCCCTCCATCTCAAATTTTGAACTTAAAAAAATGCTAGCATCTTCTCTACCTTCTGTTTATTTTGCCGTCCATTTCCTCAGGTTAGTCTATCCAGCCTGATTGACTGAAGTGATGGGAAATGCTGTGGGTAGGAAGACAGGAAGCAATCTTCCTTGCTGATCTCAGTTCCCGGAAGCTCCAGCAAACGAGGATCCGGCAAGAATCCTGCTCCCAGAGAACTTGTACAATTCCTTCAAATTTTCTGGGGTTCATGAAACTCAAGTATTTATTTATTGCATCTATATAATAAGTGTACATGCGATAAATAAATGTGGCTACTTTTTAAATTATGGCAATCACAACACAAATCACCACTAAACACTAACCGAGACTAACTTATGACATCTTTGTAGTACAGATAAACTCCTACCCAGCACAGCATTAAGCAGAACAAGATCAATCATGAAACCATAGTTACAGAAATCTAAACATGTTTTCCTGATCATGTTTTACATGGTAAATAGACCACGATATTCCCGACAGCACATGCATTTTACACAGGAATTGCAGATACTTGGCAATCCAAATTTCCATTTACACAGACCAATTTCCATACATATTTCTATTTATTTAGATTTCATAATTTCTATTTGGTTCCAAGGTCTGCAAAAACCTTCAATAAGTTTAAAGGGATACAGTTATTAAAAATATTGAAAAACTCTTAATGAACCATTAAGAGTTTGTAACAAAGTGAGATAAAACCTGAATCAAAACTGGTCCAAATTCTGCTAAAAACTCCATGGTTTGATTGCATGTTAGCAAGATCATGTCCTTCCACAACCACATCTTCCACCCATAACAACAGAATTTTACACAATACAGAAATCTTGCCTTCTAGCACAAGTATTTTCTGGCTTTCTGTCAAAGACACTACACATCGAATTTCTTGACCTTCTGGAGTCAGTACTTTTTTGCCCCATGTTACACATGTATTGTATGTATGAGTACAACGAGCAAGATGTATTCTATGTTCTGAATCCCTCTCTTGGGCACAAATTTTCTTGTACAGAGACATAACTTTCTGAGCATCCCAGAAATTCCACACAAACATGGTATTAAATGATCCCTTTTCATCTGTAGTCATCTACATTTACCCTTCAGAGTAGTTCAAGTGTCCTAAGCCATATGCTCCAGAAGAAAGCAAGCCTGGTTGCAATGTTCATCTGTAACCACTTACAGGACTCTTGAGGCTCCTATTGTGGAGATTTCTACCCCTGCCACCCGTAGAGAACTTAGCTTCTGGGTTTTGCACTGAAGGTATATGCTCCCAAATGCCGTCCTGATGACAACATTTACCACATGTGGACCATTCTCAGAAGCTAAACTATCATTGAGGACTGTGTAGTGTAGCACTAGTCACAATTCCTCTACATCACTTTTGACCTATTATCTGTCTCCACCTGTTAACACATAGTTGCAGGGGGGGTTTTGGGGTTTGGTTTTTTTGTTTGTTTGTTTTGTGGTGCTCTTTGTTTTTTTTTCTTTCAGGCAATTTTAGATACAGAAAAAGAGAAATAATAGAGAAAAAGAAATTACATGAGTAGGAAAGCACTGTCTTTAGCTATGAAAAGATGCATTAAATCACACAGAAAGGTTTGTATTGTTACACAAGTATATGCAAGATTTTTGTACACTTAGAAGAGCTGACACTGCAATTAAAAATGTGTTTATGATAACAATAATGTTACAGACTTTCAGAAGTACTTACAATAAAGGTAGGAATGAGATGCTAGAGGGAAGTATTGTTTCAGAGATCACTTGTTGAAAAAATGCTAATGTGTACAGTAAAGGACAGCTTTCAAAGTGGGATGATTTCAAGGTTATGCAACCTTGACAGTGTCCTTCTTTACTGAAAATTAAATTAAGTATATCTTCATGCTATTTGTCACAAAAAAACCCTGGTAAGCAGAGAAATGGTTGATAAAATCATATCTATTAAAATATAAAAGCTTAGCTATCATACAGCTGTGAGTGAATGCCTACAGCAACAGTGAATTGACTATATTACATGGGCTAAGCTATCTCTTTGACCATCAAAAGAAATTGTATTATCCCTGATTCAAATACATATTAAAGCATACAGGAAAAACACCTGCAGAATTCAAATGGATGATACATTTGAAAAATAAAAGTGTTCATTATATTCAAAGAGAAAGAATTAGATGACACTACTGGAAAAAACTACAAGCATTCATCATACCTTTGAGATTTGTGTGTGTTATAAACGAGTTAGAAGCAATGAAGCAGACGAATATGTTTTAGAACTATATTTGGAAATTGGTAAAAAAATACCATTGCCAAGGTCAAAAGTAAGTTATCCACACAGCTAACAGCTACCATGCCCTTCTGTGCAGCTAGTAGAAAGCAGAGTGTTTACAGCATTGGAAGATATCTCTGATATACACTCTTTTTCATTTGCCTATGGGCACAGTTTCACAAGATGGTTTCAGAAGAATTAATGGCTCACTGCACTGAAGTGGGGAAAGTCCAGGTACTCTCTTTTACTTCCTCTCTGCCCCATGCTTTTGAAAAATCATTTGGGAAAATCTTTGTCTAAACCAAATTTGTCTATAAAAGCTAATCCTTCTCAATGTAACAGAAGAAAACTGACCTGTTTTCTTCTGTCACAGTGGAGGGGGGCAGGGCAGAAGAAAGAAGCCTCTATTGTTTTAATGCTTAATATTTGCTTACTGTGCAATCAGACAAGCATAAGACTTGGAACTAGGAGAAGGTGATATGTGGTGATGAGTAGGGAGGGTGGGGAAGTGTATCAGACCTGCCCCTTCTAGTAGCACAGAGATCAGCAAAATCCAGAGATGCCTCATTTGAAATAAAAAAGTACTCATTAGCAGCTGGCTCTGATGTGGCCTCCATTGACACAACGCTGGAATTAGTCTTGAAGTTGGCAGTTGAACAGTATGCTTTAACCATTTCACCCCTTACTATTGCCAAACCATCTGTTAGAGACTTCCTTCTGTTCTCAGAGGAAGCTGTAACAAAATTGAGTTTTCTATAGTTCCTGGAAACCTTACTTCTTCCCCTTGTCGGCATCTAACCTTTCAAATACCTCCAGGGATGGAGACTCCACTGCTTCCCTGGGCAGCCGTTTCCAATGCTTAACAACCTGCTCTGTGAAGAACTTTTTCCTAATACCCAATCTAAATCTTCTCGGGCATCACTTGACGCCATTTCCTATTGCCCTAAATCTTGATTACTTTTTGGTTCTTCTCCAAGACTCAGCACCTTCTCAATGAACTGCACAGGCTGATTTTTCATGTTGTTACCAGACTGTACCACAGAGCTGCTAGAGGCCATCCTGACCTCCTGTATTTCTGAGAAAGTCATAAGAGCATTCCCTAGGCAGAAGATAGGAAGGGATATTTCTTGAATTGACTGGGTATGCAATTGTTTCAATGGACTACTAATCAAAGGGCCACGTTTAAAATATTTATTGTGACCCTCCTGCGATAGCATAAGCCAGAACTGTTCATTTACAATACCTGAATGCAGATCTCCTTGGTAAATTTAATCAGACTGCAGTCACACATTGAAGTCTTTAACGTACAAAGTAAACTGGTACAGTCAGATTACAAGATTGTGTAAATACATGCACACAGCTAACTATCAAATTCTATTTTAAAACTGATTTAGTTTGTGTTAAATTTGGCCTATCTTTGATCTTCATCTGAGTCAGTCACTCTTAGAATGGGAATATTGGGTTTTTTTAAAATCTAGTAATTATTTAGCTTTTGAAAACTATTTCTCTTCTCTTTAAAGACCAAAGCTGTTCTGATATTTTCCTACTATTTTATTAATATTTTTATTTTCTAACAACAACACCAAAAATCACAAGTTTTGTTGGGTTGTCTTTTTTTAAAAGCACAACTTCTAATCTTTTTATGATATGTTAGAGACAAAATTTTAAAAAAAGAAAAGCTGCCCAATTAACAAGGACACACAATGCTTCTAAACCTTTAAATACACAATTATTTAGCTTCATTTGCTATAATTGTATTACAAGTGTTTTCTCCCCAGTGGTAGGTATTACAAGCAATGAGTTAATCACATTTCTATAAACAATCATCATGTTTCTTGAAAATTCAATTTTCATTTAATTGAATGCTGTTTTCTAGATTTAGCAATGCAATCCATCTACCTGACCTGGTGTCTACATCTTCTTACCTCATACAACACTTTTACATACATTATGTTTAATTCACGAATTTGCCATCCTGTAAACAAAACAATTAAATTTATTATTTCACAATGTTATACACTGTATTAGCCAGCACTAAGACCTTGGAAGGAAGACAGAGATAATATATGCTTTTAACAGAACAGCTTCCTCCCACCTCTCATGCCCCTGCGCACTGTTTTGGTACTTATTTAGTAAAGCACATGATTCATTTAAAGCCTAGGAGTCATTTGCATATAAATTATATGCCTAAAAAATATTAAGCATTCGCTCATGTGTTCTATGAATATAGAATCTAATTTAGTACTGCATATGAGAAAGTTAACTTCTGCTGTCAAACAACTCAGGAAAAAAACCACAATCCGAATTAAAGAGTCAAAGGGTAAGAAAAGCATCCCCATCTATTTGAAATCACAGACAAAAACAAATTATGATGGAGATTTAACAACTACTTAACGATGGAATATATTTGTAGTCATTCATTTTCCAGTCATTCAAAATGCTTCTGCTCTGGGACTGGATCTAACACATCTATTTGAAAAGAATATCCATGAAAATGAATAGGAAGTTAGAACTACCAGTATTTGATCGTTCCTAGAGGCCACCATACCTCAAAAGCCAAAAGTGCCATCAGGACACGGATATCCTCCAACAGACCAGGCTGTCCAAAACCCCAGCCAATCTGGCCTTAAACACTGCCAGGGAGGAGCCGCCTCAGATTCTCTGGGCAGCCTGTGCCAGGGCCTCAACACCTTCACAAGGAAGAATTTCCTCCTAACACCTAATCTAAATCTACCCTCTTAGTTTAAAGCCTTCCCCCCCCCCGCCCTATCATTAGACTACCTGATAAATAGCTCGTCTCTAGCTTTCTTGTAGCTCCTGCAGGTACTGGAAGGCCGCTATAACATCTCTCTGTAGCCTTCTCTTCTCCAGGCTGAACATGCCCAGCTTTCTCTGCCTTCACAGCAGAGGTCCAGCCCTCTGATCATTTTTGTGGCCCTACAAACATGCTAACTACAAAGCAATCACACTCCCAAATGTAAATAAATATCTATGTTCGGTTTATTAACAGAAAAAAGGCACTGTAGATTTATTAAAATACATACATAGAGAATGGCAACTTTAAGTTCTTCCTCTCAGTATATTACAGAGTCAGACACTTCCATGAAGTCATCTGTGGAGAAAATAGCTTGCTTTCTTTGTTTGATTTGTGGGTTTGTTGTTCTTTTTGTTAACATAACTAGTCTTCTAACACACTCCTGTTTAATATTATCAAGAACTGACCTATTCATGTTTCAATTTTTTGACCTGAATGAACCAAGACGACCTCACAAAATATTTCTCCAAACCTCCATCCCCATCCCCTTAAGATATTGAATCAATACACAACGTTAGAAAAGATATAGCTACCATTACTGTTAATATTTGGCCATATAACTTCCAGAAAAAGTTTTTCAAATTGGGAATGACCACAAACCAGTGTCTGACTGACAACTGAGTTCTTTCAAATGGGTCTTCATCCTAGCCATATGCAGAAATGGTTCAGAATATATTTGAAAGTATTTTTCCCTCTTTATAGCACCACTTTATGTGATTCTCTTCCCACTATGTTTTCATGAACTGCCACCGCAAAAAACACTTCTCGCTATGCCCAGACACGAACCAGGTGGAGCTGAAGACTGATGCAGAAGTAGTTACTGTCCTCCCCATAGGTAAAGCAGCACTGACTGTCTACAATTCTGCACTGGAACTGGCATGACTGAAAACCAGAAGTTTTATAATAAAGCAGAAAAAAAACTCTTTCTGATCCCATGCATTAAACCAGCAATGTAGTTGTGTTTTTACACACTGATTTTTATTTGGTGCATCTGGCCATGAGGTGAGTACACACATAGGTATTACAGAGACAACTACAGCTCAGGGCCAGTAACCATATCACTGCTTACAATATCAACATATTTGGTTGTACAACCAAAACATGGCAGCTTCTTTGCTAACCCATTTTGTTTTCCTGTGGGACAGGATCACTGACCATCAGCAGCCAAATAACGTGTCTAAGATTAACAAATCATATGCACAGATGCTTGTCAGAAAGCCTTTTGCTTGCTTTCTTCTCATTCATTAGATCTATTAAATCACTGTGTCATCCATCATAATATTTCCTTTTCAGGAAGCAGTGTAACTGCATTTTTCTGCACCTCATTTCACTGAAAACACATTTCTAAGTTTCTGTAAGATTCCCAGCAGTTCTGCAAACAAGAAAGGATGATATAACATAAAAGCACATAGGCTGCAAAAAGCATGTATGCACCAAGCATTCATTTTCATTTGGATAATAAATAAGCTCATGCAAAATTGCATTTTAATATATGAAGAAGGCAAGTACTTCTGTTACTAGTTTAGCTGACAGAATAAAAAAAAACGTATGGGAACTGCTGACTTGGCAAGGATAACCAATGAGGTGTTGAAATAAATTCTGGGTTTTCTCAGTGTGATTTGTAAAGCTATTAACCACTCACAGTGCTCATGAGTTCATTATACTCATAGGCAACATTCTCCAGTAATTCATCTTTTTATGTATTTAGGCAAAATAAGGAAATCACAAATTATCTAACACAATATAATTAGATAACAGAGAGCATACAAGCAATTAAAAGGTTCGAAATAACTGCAGTCAGAGCAGTTTTGAAATACTTTAATCAGGATTTATGAAAACTTTTTTGCTTTAAGATTAGTCTATGTGAACTTGAACCAGGTTAGAGCTGATCAAAAAAGAGTCGATTTAAAAGCAGTTTCTCTAGCAGTTAACCATGGGGAAGAAAGCTAAGGAAAGCAAATCTGTACAAAGTTTAAAATTAAAGATTACTTATGTAGTATTACTACTTACTATTACAATAGATTACTGTGACTCATTCTCAATGGCTTCTACCATTTCCAGGTACAGGACCGTTAGCAACTGACCGATGGCTAAGGACAGCTGCCCATAGAAGCAGACACATAGAGCAGTAACAGAACTCATGGTGAGAGAAAAAACAGGACCAGATGGTTGGCACAGGGAATGATGAACCCAGTCACAAAAACAAAAGCAGAGCTACTCCTATTGATGTATTTTGACGCTTGTTGCTTCTCCTGATGTCACCTACAATATCAACAACTGGAGCTTAATTTGGCAGAATGTGGGAAATCCAGACTTCAAGGTGCAGTTAGAATTACTCAGAGCTTCTTCCTGAGAAGGAAAAGGATTTCTACCCTTAAAACTGTTCACTTCTGGCTCATCAGAAGTAAAAATAATTATGTTGTTCTGCTAATGTAGAGAAAATTACATTATCTAAGTGAATATATTGAAAAAAACCCAGGTTTTCTTTGAGTCTGTAGTTTACATCAACTCTTGACAAAAAATAAATTCCAGAGACAGTAAAAGTGCTTGATCATTGTTTTAATAATAAT
This sequence comes from Laterallus jamaicensis coturniculus, assembly GCA_022605575.1. Lineage (NCBI taxonomy): Eukaryota > Metazoa > Chordata > Aves > Gruiformes > Rallidae > Laterallus > Laterallus jamaicensis. The sequence continues at coordinate 4,235,287 of JAKCOX010000054.1, forward strand.
TGAGCAGACCCACTGCTCAATTATCTAACTGAAATGTACATCTGTATAAAAAGTGGTAAATTACTACATGAATGATAAGCATTCATAAGTAATCTGAAATACTTGTTTCCTTCAGTAGCTGAAAAAATGTTAAGTAATTAGTAACTACATTATTCCAATGGCTCGTGAATATTAACTAATTTGGAATTGCATTCATTTTATGATTGCTTAAAAGAAAACAAGCTATTTTACCCAAAACATTAACAACCTGCATTGCTCCCTAGTAATATGCACTAAAACGAGTAAAAGTTTTACTGAGTACCGAAGACACATAGAAGACTGTCTAATTAATTTTTTAGCCATTTGTCAATATCTTTTTTGAAAACTGAGACTATCTTCTATTTGTTAAGGTTTCCTCATGTAAATTAGCAAAATAAATGAACGCAAGTGTAAAACTTTGATGTGGTGTGCACTAGACTTTTAACTATTTATACAATAAGGTTATTAAAACATGGCAGGGGAGGGGAATGGAATAAAAATCTGTGGGCACCATAAGAACTCTTTCTTACATAAAAAAAAATTGCAACAGAACCTTATTAAGTTTTCTGAATTGCCAAAATATGAAAACATGAATGATAATATTTAAAAAGAGAAACTGAAGGTAAGCAAGTATAACGTGCTAAGCTAACAGCTATCTTGAACTCCGTAACAGGACTACCTCCTGACATCCAAAAATTAAGATTAATTAAGTTACCAGCAAGAATCTTACACTTCTTTGTCACCTCCCAGAAGATCTGAATAGCCATAAGCTATGTCCCTGCACAGCTTTAATTACAATCATTGCTTGAAAGGCAACCAACTCTCTGGGGTTTGTTTTGTTTTGCAGGGTTGTGGGTTTTTTTGTTTGCTTTTTTTTTTTTTGCTGCAGTGCTATCATCCTACCGCTCTTATCACAAAATAAAACAATACAAACTGTATGACACAAACTGTATGCTACCATTAAACACCACCCACTCCCACTACCCCCACAATTTTTAATTCTCCATTTGCTAAATCCTTGAGGTTTAATTTCTTGTGCGTCAGCTGTTATTGTTCCAAAGATTAATCTATCCTTTTCGCCTTCAAATCTAATTGATTTCCCTTGTATTACCGCAGCCAATTTAATCAGCTGCATCATATAACTTCCCAGCAGGAAGTTGTTAAACACCATTCCATAGGCATCTCATTCGGAAGAGAAAATCCAACATACAAACTAACTTGTGCTAGTGATGTCCTATCTACTCTATCTGTTGCTTTTCAACTTAGTGGTACTTCAAGAGATCTCTGAAATGCAACATCCACGCAAAATCAAAAGACAACTTAATGACCATGAGTAGTTATTGCTATAACTAGTACTGAAATCACTCAAATAATTATCATGTGGCAGTGATTTTCTGTTAATAAACATTAATTACTAAATCTTTATTTTAATTCACCATATTTCTTGGGATAAACACAATCAATACTGGAAATTATAAGCTTCCCTTTGGAAGTGGGCAGTGTAGTTAGGTTTGTATTGCCCTTTACACGGAATGTTTTGTTCTGGAAAGCAGATTTGTCCTCTCAGAAAACATGTAATTGGTTTGTACCATGTCTACCCTTACTGTTAGAATAGCAGACAGCCATCTGCAGGAAACCAATGCTGGATATTTTGGTACTACTATGCTCCTTATTTTCAAGTAAGGCAATTAAAATGATTCAATACTCTAGAGGCATGTCAGGTGAATATTTGTGGGATAAAAAAAGTTCTAATACAATCACATGCTGAGTCATAGTAGGTACACACAACTGATGTGATACAGATTTTACAACAAAATTAAACTACTAAAGCCCTTTTGTGCTTTAGATTAGATTTTTTTGTAATACTAAAAGCAACTAAAAGGCAACATTGTTTAGAATACAGTTGGAATATATCTTAATGTCTGAAATGCTTGCAGAAAAACAGTTTATACACAAGTTAAAAGAACTGCAAATCTTAGCAGCAATATGTAAATAATAAAAGGAGAGTTGACACAAAGGGCCTTTAACTTAGTTCAAAACAGGAACTAAAATAAAGGATATATTATTTTTTCTGAAATACATAACACTGAGTCAGCTAGAAGTGTAGAAGAGATTAATAATCTATTCTTTCTTGATACATTCATTACTCTTCCACCTGGATTTAACACTTGCCTTGTCCTAAAAAAAAGGCCAAAGTAATTCCTGCACAAAAACCTGACTAATAGGTGCAACATGATACCTTCACAAATGTGATTGTGACCATGAGAGTATTTACAACTAGCTTCTGTGGCCTGATCCATGGCACGCCAAACCATGATCATCAAAGTCTGCAGGATACCAGATGAATGCATTCATGCAACTGTGAAGCCAGGCAGTTGAGCTGGTAAAAACATTTCAACATTCCTGTTGTCAAAAGGAAAATATTTCATATGTACACAAAATTAACAACTTAATTCTCACTAAAACTTTTAACAAAAATTAATGTCATGGCGGAGCCCCAAGCAGAAGCTTGCACTATGTAGCTACCTGCTTACTCCTCCCCTCAGTGGGATGGGGAGGAGAACTGTAATGGTTTTAACCATTGGGGTTTCTTGGGACAGCAAAGGAGAGGGAAACAACAACAGGAACTAGAATATGCAAAACTGATTATACACAATACAATATGCCCTGGTGGCTAAGAGAACCAATGGGATCCTGGGGTGCAACAGGAGGAATGTGGCCAGCAGGTCGAGGGAGGTGATCCTCCCCCTCTACTCTGCCCTGGTCAGGCCTTACCTGGAGTACTGTGTCCAGTTCTGGGCTCCCTGGTGTAAAAAGGACAGGGATCTTCTGGAGAGAGTCCAAAAAAGGGCTATGAAGATGATTGAGGGCCTGGAACATATACCCTATGAGGAGAGGCTGAATAAGCTGGGACTGCTCAGTCTAGAGAAAAGAAGATTAAGGGGAGACCTAATTGGTGTTTATAATTATCTTAAGCATGGGATGCAGGGCAAATTAGCCTTTTCAGTGGTTAGCAGAGACAGGACAAGGGGCAATGGCTGCAAGTTAGAACACAGGAAGTTCCACACCAACATGCGGAGGAACTTTTTCACAGTGAGGGTGACAGAGCCCTGGGACAGGCTGCCCAGGAAGGTGGTAGAGTCTCCTTCCCTGGAGATAATCAAGACCCATCTGGATGCCTATCTGTGTAGTATGAGCTAGGGAGCCTGCTTTGTCAGGGGGGTTGGACCCGATGATCTCTCGAGGTCCCTTCCAACCCCTACAATTCTGTGATTCTGTGATACTCACCTCTGGAACCTGACGCCCAGTCAGTTCCAGACAGTAGCTCCACCTCCCCTGTCAGCTCATTTTACATTTCGAGCATGATGTCATACAGTATGGAATATCCTTTTGGCTAGAGTAGGTCAGCTGTGCTGGCTGTGTCCCTTCACAGCTTGTTATTAAAAATTACTATCCCAGATGAAAACCAGCATAACTAATAGTATTTTTCAAAGTAAAATAAAAATGTTTCAAGTTATTATTTTGTTATTTTAGATTTTTAAAAGACTAGTTAGGAACAGTATGCAATTCTATAATTAAAAATTAAATTGGTATGCCTTGTCCTCTTTCAAAAGACTGAAATTTATCATAGTCTCAAAGCAAAATAATAATGGATTTTACTCTAAATCAACTTCTGCAACAGTTAACTGCTACAACAGCAGTAGTTAGGGATGATGATCTCATCCTGTCTATTTAAGGTTAGTTAAAATAAAAATTACGTTTTTTGGGAAAAGAAGGAAGAGAAGAGTTGGAAGTACAATTTGCATCAGTTTAGGTTCATAATTCTTTTCATAAGCACAATTTTGCAACTGTATTTATTGAGGTGGAAGGTGTGGTAAATAAGGACTGCATTAGTAACCAGACCCAAAAATATTACTAAGCAAATGGAGATGATTGTTATGCAGCTCTCTCTTCAGCAAATTATTGGAAATACCTGATTTGTTCACCTATTATATATTTATAATCTTCAGGCACCTTTGTCCTTACTCACTGTGCCTGAAAAGCTAAACTTTTAAGTTTAGAGGCTAAACTCTAGGTACAGAATAAATATTGTGAAAAATGATTACATGAAATAGCAAGAACTGTATTAGTGCATGTTCTGACGAGCCTTATGTACTGGGTTACACTTTATCACATTTTTTTTAAGGTAACCATTTAACAGAGTATTTTGGGTTTTAGAGATGAGAGGGTAACAAAGGGAAGAAAGATTTAAGGCCCTAATTGCCTCTTAAAATGCACATGCCATGAACTTCAATAGTCTTCGCTTCCTCTGGGGTTAAAATAGATCTATTATAAGCAAAACCTTTTATTACATTCAGTCATGTCTTCAGAAATCAGTTATGAGATGAACTGTCTTCATGTGCAATAGTCATGCATTTCCCCCTACTTTATACAGTGGCACCTCTGCCAGAAAAAAATTAATTACAGCAAATAGTTTTAATTCAAGAGGAATAATTAAAGGCAGTGTGGGGGAGTGAAAGGAAGATGATGCCATTTTCTAGTTAACTGGAGCATTTAAAGATTCACTATCCTATTCTTTGAGCTTAATTAAATCTATTAAAATCAGTTGTGAAACTAATATATTCAAGCTATGAAAAGTGATTAAGATTTTGTAGCTTTCAAACATAAACATTTTCAGATTTCTTCACTCTCATAAGTAACTTAATTTTATGATCAGGGTAAAAAGGAAGGAGAATTTGGAGTTAGTTCTAAATGCCAGCATTGTCAACATCTCTTCACTGTGCTCAGAATCTATTTATCATAGAAAGCAAAATTCCAAAGCTACAGAGAACAAGCTACATCCTTTACTTAGGAGAAGATCAACAGTAGAAACTTTGATATCAACTACAGCACCTGCTAGACATGTCTTGTGACCTGCAATATTTTCTGACTTTTCTCTTGTCTGATGTTATTTGAACTGAATCCAACACTGTAGTTACCTGTGATAAATTTATCCTTATTTTTCAGCAGGACTATTGTGGCCTCAGAAGCTCTGCTCCTTAAACAAATAGATATTTCATTAAGTGTCGGACTGAATGCTACCTGTAGAATATCTAAGAAAGGGACATCTGGGAGGTTTTTCTCAGAAGCTTATATTTGACACATCACATTACTTAACTCTGGGCCATCCCTTGTGGATACACTTTTTAGTGAAATAAATAAATGGCTCATCCAGTTTAGACTCCATTACGAACTCCAAACCATAGCCTCCAAAAGAAAGTATTAAGAGACTTTAAATAAAGGTTTTTCTCTTTTCAGCTGTCATGATCATTTCAGAAATACAGATCAACCAAAAATGTCTGGTAAAAGAAAATCGTTAAAAAAATTCTGATTCAAAAAGTTTGATATGAAGTTGACCCTGATTTCTCTATCAGTTTCCGAGTTGATGCCTGCCAGATACTGTTCTCACTAACTAGTGTAATCTAACTTATCAAAATGTTGGTGATTTTTAATTACTTTTTCAAAAGGAATATTGTAGTAGAATTTTGACAAACACTATGTATTCCATAGTCATTCCTTATCCACAAGGGATCAGACTTAGATCACTCTTACAAACACCACATTGCTTTGTTCCATTAGAAAATGGTGTATTGATGGGCTGGGAACAGTGGAGTTCCCTTGTCACAATTATTTCTTAACCCATTTGTCCACACAATCATTGCTGCCAAGCCTCAGGTCAGATCTGTTGATATGGACAATGGAGAAGGACTCCATGCAAGACACACTGCAAACTTGAGAAAAAAAAGCTCTGATACAAGAGAAAATAGTACCTGGTACTTCTGATATTCAAGCTTTCAATCTTAGAATTGAACAATACCACCCAAGCAAATAAAATGCATGTTTTAGAAATGAAAATGAAGCAGAATTTTTGGGTGCTAGCATTTGCACCTCATTTTCTGTAACCATGTAAATAAACCAGTTGAGGTAGTAGAAAGAAAGAAAAAAAAAAGAACTTCAATAACCTCAATACAATAATAATTAAATTATACAAAATAATCATTAACTTACACAAAAGAGTCATCAGAATGTTCAGCAAAATGCTGTTAATAGTAGGCTTAGAACCCATAGCATACAATCGTTTCTGCCAGTATTACCTATGTAAACCTAGTCAATCGGTTAATTACAAGCATGCTAAATATTCCTTCTCTGCAGATACTGATAGACTTATGCCTTTCAGTGAACAGTCTGCCTTTTCACTACATATACTGCAAATGTTTTGAATAGTTGGCTGACTGTCTAGTGAACAGCACATTTGAAAAACTGCAGATGACATGAACAGAGAAGCAAATTCCAAGTCTCATAGAAGAATAAAGGCTTCCTACTTTAGCTAAAATTATTTACAACACCCTCCAAATATATTTGTAAAATTCAAAAAAGCTTTAGAATATAAAATTTAGGGAAAAAAACCCAAACTTATAAAAATGTTTATGTGATTTTTTTTAAAGTAGATATTAGATATGTACTTAGCGATATTCGATGAAGAGCCAATTCAAAAGACAATGAATTTTATTTTTTAAAATTTGTGGCCCAAGCCTGAAAATGTATATCAGATTAAACTCTATAAGCAACCCCCTTGATTTTATAGGAAACATTCCTAGGAGCAGGATTGAGTACAAACACACAATGACTTCAGGTAGCAGAGTTTTCAGATACTTATAAGCTGACTGAAAAGCCTATTTTTAAAATTAACCCATTATTCCAAATAATGGATAATTTTGCAAAGATCTGATAAATCAAATATGGTATTTAGGATTTCCTGCTTCTGAAGATTATGATCAATTTTTAATTGGTCATTGTTTTGTTTTTTTTTTTAATAGCAGATCCAAGGCAGACCTCAAAAACAGTCACAATATTTTTATAGACTGAAGAAAATATTAAATATATCTGACAAATTTTACAATGGTCTTTAACAATTTTTTGCAAGGGACTATAGCAATACTCAATTCTCAGAAGTATGCAAGTATGTATGGGCACTTAAAACTGGAACTTGAATTCCAGAAAAGCAATACAAGAAATTTAACAACAGAATTTACTCGCTCTGGATAGGAAATGAGCTACCCTACATATTTTAAAGTAATTATTTTTCAGTAGCAAAAAGAGTTTGCAGCTGCTGCTGAGTTTACATATTACATCTTTGGCTACACACTCATTTCATTCTCTTGAATTAGACTAATGACATGTCCATTCTTGACATAAATTGACGCTTAAAGAGTGTATAAAACACTTCAGTTTTAAACACCTATATAAATACTGCAAAACTAATACATCAAGAAACACAGGCCAAGCTTTTTGTGAAGGAATAGGGGACACTGAAACTCCAGAATTTTCATGGAGTTAATTTCTTCTTTCAGATCTCAGCTGAGAATGTGTCATCTTCTCTGAACACTCAACAGAACTCAAAAGTAAAAAGGTAACTGCAGTTCCTCAGAAAACAGATCACATAAATCCCTCAGAGATTTTCTGTTCTCTAAACTACATGCACTGAAGATCTAACCTTAGTGCTATTGCAATAAAGGTAAGAATTTCAAATGATTGTAGCTGCTGTAGTAGGACTGAACTGTTAAAATTTACACTTTTTCAGGTCTACATATTATTATGTCCTCTGAAACACTACTGAATTTTACAAAGGGAAAAGAATCAATCTAGAGAAACCAGAAGCCAAATTTATACATCATGACGTACTCCTAAAAATTGTTAAACATGCTGTTGATTTACAGAATCCCAGAATGATGGGGATTGGAAAGGACCTCTGGAGATCTTCTAGTCCAACTCCCTTGCCAAAGCAGGATCACATGGAGCAAGTCGTACAGGACAATGTGCAGTTGGGTTTTGGATATCTCCAGAGATGGAGACTTCACATCATGTCTGGGCAGCCTGTTCCAGTGCTCTGCCACACTCACAATAAAGATGTTCCTCCTCAAGTTTAGGTGGAACTTCTTATATTCAGGTTTGTGTCTATTTTCTTTTGTCCTATCACTGGGCACCACTGAAAAAAGACTGAATATTTTTGTCCTGGAGCCAATGAACACAGCAGCAAAACTTGTACTACCTTGTACTGTGAAGCAAGCACCAAGTGCTGTGTTTCAATTTTCTTCCATTTAGTACCTAAGCAGAGTAAATGTTTTATTAAGTTAATTCTAGACAACCAAATCTAATATGAAGCACATTTGTCTAGCACTCTCATAAAAAAAATAAATAGGAATAACTCAATTTACACAGTCACATTGCTTTTCATTTTGCCTATAAAAGCAAATTTAAAATTGTAGCTTGATAAATAAATAATTTGTTTTCTTACTCAAACAGGAAGATCTCTATCATTTTCCAAAACTGTATTACATTACCATACCTCGAAGTATGATGGTAAAACCAAAAATTCCAGTAGAAAGGCACAGCATCCAAAATAACATAAGGGGTAGGAATAAAGAACAAATATCTGAGAAAGTAATCACCTTTGTATCCAGTGACTGGACACAGGGGAATGGCTGCACCAGGGAAGGTTCAAATGTCACATTATCAAGCATTCTCTTCTAACCAAGAAGGTAGTCAAACACTTGAACAGGTTTCCTAGAGAGGCTGCCAATGTCCCAGGTCTGTCAGTGTCTAAGATGCATGTGGACAACGCCCATAATGACAAACTTTAACTTCTGGTTAGTCCTGAAGTGGTCAGGCAGTTGGATTAGATGAATATGCCTCCCAACTGTCCCGTCTTGTCTTGTCCTATTTTCTATTCTGTTCTATTCTATGCTACGCTATGCTATGCTCTGCTCTGCTCTGCTCTGCTATGTTATTCTATGCTATTCCATTCCATTCCATTCCATTCCATTCCATTCCATTCCATTCCATTCCATTCCATTCCATTCCATTCCATTCCATTGTAATTTTCACCATGATTAACTAAAAGTTGCATTTATTTTTCACATAATTATGAATTATCAATAAAGGTGCACTATGGCACTCTTCAAGTAATTTTATGTATTTGGTATCCCAAGAGAGACATGAGGAACACTTCACGATGACTTCATAGAGCAGACTGATGACTTTTTGGTTCGCTTTGAAAATATTCCAGTTTTTCCACACACAAGCAACCAGTAATATTAAATATATTTTGCCTGAATTTTAGAGTAGACATCACTAGGTATCAGCTATTTTCAAAAGTATTGGGACTGAAATAAAATTCTGCATTGAAATAAAATTCATTTTTTCCTATAGAGGTATGAATGAACAATTTAGAAAGTGATAACCAGTATATTGATCTGCAGCATGAGCTCAAGTCAAGAGACTCCACACACATTCATTCACAGTGAAAAATTTAATTTTAGTGTTGGGGTAAGGAATTGCACTAGATCACTTATTCATGAAACATCTGTTTTATGATTAACTGATGCTAGTAGCATTTTGGTTCTGTCTACTCATGCTGCAGTTCCACAAAAGTCTGAAGTGTAACTGCTGACTCTCATGGTATCAATCCATGTACTGCTTGGAGGATACTGCACTCAGCCATTTATGCAGGAAAATTAACTTTAAAAAAAATTCATTCTACTTCACAGCACCAAAAAACCTGATACAGGCAGAGGAAATGGAAAATTGTCTTGACGTGTTGAATCTGTTACCTCACAGTTCCTCACGGAGCTAAAAAACTGCCAGTGAAATTTGCCATTTTTTATAATCTGGTTGGTTATACATAGAAAAATTGTAAGACCTCCATGCAATATGTCAGCTTTCAAAACTGACTTTGGAATATCAAATGCTAGAAAATATTTTTCATTACGTTTAATTATGCACTGTCATTCAAAGAGAAATCTGAAACTTTTGCTTAAAAATTTGAAAGAAAGCAATTTCTCCCCCCGCCCCCATAAAGAGAGGAATGTTCTAAAAAAGGTTTGGAAAGACTTCCACTAGTACGTCATAATAAAGACACTAGAGATACAGTTTGTATAATCCAATATGCATTTAACAAAGCATTAATGGGAGATACATATTTTACTCTTCCCAGGAATACAGTCATGACACATCTATTAAGCAGTATTAACAATGTATTTCTGGATTCTTAAATTAAAATTCATTTACTTTTCCCTGTATTTCCTAAAAAACTCTTCGTGTAACTATTACAAAAGAGTAGAACTACCTTTAATACTACATTAGAAGTGTGCTACTTTTGTCACATATGATTGATTGTTTAATTTCTCTTTGTAACACATTATTCAGTACAGTTAGGAACTGAATAATGATTATTCATCATGTTAGGAACTGTCCACACTGGTGACAACTAAAACACAAGCACCTCACTAATTACTTACCTTGAAGTGTTTTAAGTCCCTGATGTCTGTCTCCTAATCTATTTATATCTCTGATGCGATTTGTAACCTACAGAAAATGGAGAATGTGAAATTCTACTTCATGCAAATCACTGAAAACCTGGAACATATTATAACATGACCTGAAACGTCTTCGTATAACTGACAATGCTTACTGAAACGATTGCCATTTCCTTCTGTGAGAGAGAAAATATGAAAAAGTAGCATTATAAAAATTTTATGCAAATATGAACACTTCAACACAGAAGCAATTATAAAGTAGAATAAATTGGATGGATGGCTTCTACTTTTGATAATTCGGGACTTTTATTAAACTAAGTGCAATTGGCATGAGAGGAATACTAATTTTCCATATTTGAAAGCTAGTATCCTGAGAAAACTCAGGTTTGATCGAAAGGGAAAAATCTTCTTACTCCTAACTTATGGGTACAATAGGGGAAAAGATTTATTCTCAAACCCTTCTCATTCAGGGAAAAAATGTTTTCCCAGATGTTTAAAAATTGTTGCAGCAAACCAACACTATTTCTAAGGATTTTATAGGCTACCTGAGATGCAAAAAAGCATGCTTCTGGACTGTATTAATCCAACATTTATTCTGCCTATGCATGCCGATTCATTATTCTTTTTTACATCTATTATTCAACAAATTTAACTTATCTAATGTAGATGCAGATATAACAGAAATAGAAAATGCAAGAAATATTATGCACAGCTTTTTCTATACACTCATCACGTCATGAACTACCTACAAAACTGCTTACAAGGTATCATGAAGTCAGGGTTTGACTGGTGAAAAGATATTTAACCTTGTTCAAAGGGAAAAAAAAAATCACACTTTTCGAAAACTAACTTTAAAAGCAGCCCTTGGAAAACAAAGAACTGATTACTGCAATTTCATGATAGGCAAGAAAAGAAAAAAGATAAAAAAAGAAAGCAAGATGAAATATCCAGGCTTCCTGTATGTGTAGCAGAACTTCGAAGAATGCTGTAGCTGCAATATTTGACATTGCTCTGGAGGCTTCAAGAATCCGAGATGAAAAAAATTCATACACTACATACTGTATCTTATTAACTCAGAAACTCATCCTGTTTCAAAGGTTGACCGTCTCACAGATAATGACTTATGTCAGTGCTCAGTTTATAAACTCAACACCCCATGTAATAATACTTTTTAAGCAGCACAATTCAATACTACCAGTTCTATCTCATATCACAGTATTTTGCATTAAGGAAAAAAAATCACAATCTACAAAAAGTTTAGGCCACAGCACTGCCTAAAATATATATTTAATTATTAATCAAGGTTTTTCCCTCATTACAGTCAGATTGGTCTTGTTAGTGAGCGCATACTCTTTGATATTAGGTCCTGAAGGAATTTAGAATTGAAAAGCATAACAGTGAGGAGAAATGGGGACTGCTGCTCTTATCCCTTAACTGCTATAAAAAGCTGTACCATCTTTTCAGAAGACTAGATGAAAATGGAGTGGGCATTAAAAAAAGAAAAAAAAAGAAAAAAGAAGTCAAAATCACTGCCAATATAAGCCAAATAAGGAAGTCATAGACTAGGTCTTGGCCTTTACGAGAAAGACACGGTCTTGCTTATGAGCATTACTGTTGTAACATTATGGAAAGACTAGATTTTTACAGTTCAGATGTCCTTTTCTTCTCCTGAGTTCAGTTTAACACATTGTGAACAGTCATTTCCTTGTAAGACAGAGTAACTTCTTGTAAGACACAGTGATTCCACTGTTGCTGAATGTTAAGTATGTGATATGCCTGAAATCTGCATTTTCAATGACAGCAAGTGCAGTGCATAAACCAAGACATTACTGCAGCTCTTGATAAGAAAACTGCCAACATAAGAGCCACAAGTCAACATCTTGCCCTTTACTACCTCTTCTGCAAAGGTTACTGACATCTCTTGGGACTTGTTTCCATGCAAGTGAACTGTTCAACATTTTCCGTAAGCTTACTCATTTCTCTTCTAGTTCCTTCACCATCAGAAGAAATGACAGGAGAAAGAAACACAGCAAAACTGGCTAAATTGCATTTTTACTTATGCCAAACAATGAGCTACTTCTGACCAAGAAATGGTGCACAGTGCATACCTGAAAGAGGAATGAGTGTCATTAGTTATGCTATACTTAGGAAAGTTTCAAACCCACTACTTCCTAGTGTCTGTATACTGCACTGGAAATACATGTAGGTATTAATACTCAATGCCCATGGTCCATGATGATGAATAAGAAAATACAACAGTGTTTGTGGGTCTTTTTTGTTTGGTTGGTTTTTTTGTTTTGTTGTTTGTTTTTTTAATTCACATTGATTAGAAGAAGAAAAGAATGAAGTTGAGTAAAAAGACCAAGCAAGAAAAACATTTGGCTCTCCTTGTAACCAGTGAGAGGAATGCAGGTATTTCTCAAAAACTGAGAAAAAGTGTGCAATAACACAGATATTTCTGCTTCATTATAAATATAAATTATATTTATATACATATATATATATATATAAAAAAATCTGATTTCTCTCTATAAAACTTAGGTTCTCTGACAGCTATCTGAACAAAATAAATACATACATTAGTTAGGCTTCTAACTCTTAGAAAGAGAGACTTTACCTCCAGGTTTCATGTCTTCTACTTCCTTCTGAGAGCCAGAGATCCAAATGATGGCAAAAATTTTGCACAGCTGCTGATATTACTGTTTATAATGGCCAAATGGAATTGTATTCAACTATTTGTCTTGTCACAATTCTTATGAATAAACCAATAAAACCCCCTTATTCCTCTGCATTCTTTCTCTGTTTGAAACTTCTATTGTATTTTTATTACATCTCATTACAAAGAATTTACCCATGTTTTTATTTTCACAGATGACCTCTTTCAAGATAGCAACAAATATTTTGAAGTTAACTGCACCATTTTTCTTTTTCATCCACACATTTTAAAATATTTTTAGTGACTCCAATTGGTCCCTGAAAAAGTTTAAGTCACTGACAGAAAACCATTATTTGGGAAATGCATATATAAACAGATAAGCCAGATAAAGGCATTTTTCAAATTTTAAAACAAAGAAACAAAGGAATGGAAAGATTATATAACTTGACAAAAACTATGGAGGAAATTAAAACTGGGAATTTAATTTAGATCAAATAAATCTAAGGCACATACTGCAACTGCAAGACAATCCAATCAGCTCTCCCTCCTAAGCACAAAACAGGGAAGAAAAACAAGCACCCTAATGCTGTCCAAACTAAAAAAAACCCTATTGTGTGACAGCATATACCTGAACCCACCATCTCCAGAAAAGCACTGGAAACTAAGCTCCCTGCAAAAGTGTCAAAAAATGAGTTTTTACAGCAAAACATATTTAGTCTTGTATGAAAGTCTAAAAAGACCTTAAAATATTCCTTTCTTCTAACAAGGACAGATACAATTCTATCTTTGTGAGGTCTACTGCCAATTGAAAAGCTTTAATTAGAGAATGAAAGAGAATAGATACAGAGCTACATAATGCACAGACAGCAGTACTACAAACAACGTCCTCAGATTTTGGTTTAACAGTTTTAAACAAGGAAGTTATCATTGTGTTCTTCAACACTGGATGGACTGCTTGCATAGAGCATCTGCATACAGGGTTTGAAGAGAAAAATCAGATGAGAATAGTTATGCTACAGAACACATTGTAACTTCTGCAGCCATCCTTCAAGGACTAAGTATTACACTGTTTTTTATTTTCAGCACCATTTGTCAAACACTAAGAACAACTCCCTTCTTGCATTAAATTACAAAAAAAAAAACAAAACCAAACCAACAAAAACAATCAAACAAAAAATCCCAAACAAACAAAACCCCAAAAAAGACCAAAACCCAACCCACACCAGAAATTACTTGTTGCAAAACAGAAATAAAAGCTGCATTCTTTCTTCAAAAGAAGACATCATACCAAATATCATTTTCTAAGTCCAGAACAATTCTGTTCACAACAAATGCTGTTTGTTGTGTTTGCCATGCAGAGGAGGAAGAGGAATATTGCATAGAAATGCATGTACACCCACCTCTAGTGACAAGCGTACAAAAAGGTTTTCTTCATTAACTGTTTTTATCACTTCTAGTAACAATATAAATACACTTAGACCTGGAGAATAAATATTTATACCCAGGCAAAGATCTGTCATTACAAAAATATCTGGTCCCTTGTGATCTTTTCAGTACCATTTGAATCCATTCATACTTGACTTACTTAAAACAGACCTGGGAAAATATTCTTCTGTTTCCTTCAGCAATATTTAGACAATGATGTTGTTGCTAACAACAGCTGAGTTTTGTTCAGACTGAATGATACAACCTTCTTCCTACAACTTTCAGACATTCTTGTTCATCACCTTTGAATCTTTTCCTACTGGGCTACTCTTCCCTGTAACTGTGCACTATGAAAAAAATGATTGATTTATTAATATATTTCAATTTCTTCATTTACAGAGAGATAAATGAAACATATTTCACTCTATTTTGACTAGAAATCAGTTGAAAGGTCATCTAACAGTCTTATTTAGGACATTTTTCTATATCAACTTAATTAATCTGGTCATGTCATGACAATTCAAAAAATTATTACCAGCTATTTCTACATCTGCCTGAATGCCATCAGAGATGTTTTGAGTCTCCTGCAGTGATTTCAAATAAAAATCTGAACTTTCAGAAAAGTTCCAAGCAAGCGTATAAGCATGATTCCTGAAAGAAAATTTCCATTTAAGATTTCTAACAATATTAATTTATACAGTTATCCAGTCCATCAAGTCTGTGTTGAAACACGGTGAAATTCATTAATATTTTGTAAAATAATGTACTTAAGTCATAATCTTTTTGAAATAACATTGTAAGCTACTCCTGCTTGACTTGGTTTTGTTTTTAATTTATGTAAACTTACCTGGTACTTGGTCACTACAAACATTTTTGAACTGTATTCATAGTATAAAAAATAATAATCTGCATGTACCTACTCATAGAAACAATAAAAACCCAGAGTGGTTATTAAGCACAGATTTCCTTACAAAGGGTATACACAATTTTCAGCTTCACATGACTATGAAAGGCAATTTACCCCCTATTGAAAACTGTTGGATTCTGCGTAAAAATTAATCTATGATCTGCTTCCTATGCAAACAGAGGGCTGCAATACTTGGGGTTTGTATTAACTGAAGATGTCGGTAAGAAGAAATGCCAATGGTGTGCATAAAGCACTGCTACCTAGAGATCATGAATGTGCAGCCATAACAATGAAATGTTTACAAGGGGTGGTCTCTTGGGAGCTTTATAGTATTGCTTTCACAGATGCTTCATTCAGTTGACAGATCGCAATCCTTCAATCTAGCTAACAACTGGGAAGGCTGAAACCTCTCTAGGGTTAAATGGCGTAAGAGTCATTGATGAGACAGTTTACATTTATGAGTCTTGGAGAGGGACAGGAAATTCTGTCTCCCCAGTGCCAGGTATAAAAGGATCTAAAACTAAACATACTTCAGAGGCTTCTGACTGAAATCAAACACCAGTTGCTGAATCAATTTGATGTTGTTTTGGGGTGATATTTTTCCTAGTGTGAGGCAGCATTTATTTTAAAAATATATTTCATAATACCTGAAGGATTGGTAACCATATCAGAGCATGTGCCTTGTTGAGCAGACTACACATGTTTCTGTAACCCCTACAAAGTCTTAGCACTAGTTGTATTACATTCACGTCCCACAGATCTGCTGTAAAACATTCTGCAATAAAACCCCAATATCCTGTACTCCTAAGAGCTACAAGTGTTCTGTTTGCTAGAACAGCAACCTCTGCCAGTAAAGCACAAAATGAGTGTGTGATGAGGCTATATCTAGAGGCCCTGGTTTAAGCCAGAAATTTGATCATATGATCACTGGCCTAGTAAAGAGACCCACTTTGTCCTTCCCATTACTTTTCCAATTTGAGCTTTAAAATAATCCCTTTAATTTTGCTCCATAATTTCTAGGAAAAAAGGCTTGAAAAAAAGACTAAAAATTCTGAATATTCCATTTAGATATTTACATCTTGACTAAAAAGCAATGGCTACATACACTCTGATCTCACAGTAAGATAGAGTGTGCAATATAAAAAGATTGAAAGTAAACAGTAATATTAAAAAAAAGTACAATTTACAACTGAAATTCTACAATATTCCTTTTTTGTGTCTCTAATCTAAAATCATTCCAGTTCTAGGAGCTGCTGGATGAAAGAGAATTCAATTTAAATTCAGGCATTATTAATAATACATCTATGGTATGGTAAAGAGTTTCATTTTATAGCATCCTCTCATTTAAGAAAACCGAAGGACCACAACATTGTAAGCACTTCAGAGACCATATTGAATTTGCTCTTGCTGCTGCATCATGTTGCCGTTCTAATTTTCACCTTCATAAGCAGGCAAAAAATGTTTATATAGTCTCTTTAAAGACTTCAGAATATCCTCAAAAAATATAGATACTGCAGACGATAATACAGTATTTTTAGTTTTAGCTACAGAAAAGTCTGTACAGCACAGGATAGGCAACAAGACCCAGCAGATCTAGACCAGTTCTTGCCTCTAGACTATGGAAAAGGTCTGAAAAAAACCCGTTAGTTCTCAGTGACACTTTTCCTGCTTGTTTACTGCTGATTTTGTGTGGATTTGGATGGATTACCTCCCAAGTATTTCCATAAAACTAACTCACAGGTCCCTAATGGTGTCTTGGGCCTCCTTGTCACGCAGCAATTCAGTACAGCTATTAAAATCTGTGTGCACGCTATAAGCAAATTTGAGCTTCAATTATCATATTACTTCCATTTTCTAAAAGAGCAGCAATGGTTATATCCTGAGATAAAAATGAAACTGTCAATTAATTGCAAAATTTATGCAGTAAATGATATGGTGTTTCCTCATGAAAGCTACTATCCAAATAACTGGGCTCAGACATAAATATCACATCACCATCACATAAAATGAAGGAGCATAACTGCTTTGAAGAATATATGCAATTTTCATTGCTTATGTAGAAAGATTAGTGCAAAGATTCTTCTTTTCTTTTAATTATTGTATCTATACTTTAACTATATCAAAAAGAGCACAAGATTGAATTAAACAGTGCCTTTAATGATCACTTTGTGTTGTTTCTTTTTTTCTTTTTCTCAACCAAACTTACTCTATGTTTCTGCTCTTAAACTATGCTCCTTCCTAAGTGACCTTTTGCCCATGGATGTAGTCTTGTGTTTTTTCATATTCTCTTAATTCCACTACATCTAATGATCTCATTAGATGAAATCTGGGGGAACTCTTCACATGACAGAACAAAATTTGCAGTGAGATTGCTGAAGCCAGTCTGAAAGAAAGTTAAATTTCCTTTATCAGTAATAAAAAAGAAAAGGGTTAGGCAGAGTAGAAGAGAAATTAGGGCTTTTATAAGATATTTTTTCATAGACACTAATACTCCTATAAGGAACATGCAAATGACACTAGAGGGATGAACACATTTAACACTAGATTTAGGAGATCCAAATTTATTTTTTTAGTAAGTGCTAGGAAATAAGATGAACAGTGGTAACAAAAAGATCAGTTCCCAAACATCTGGAGACATCCAGAAAAACCAGAAAGCAGCACTTTTACATAACAAATTATGTGGGGTTTGAAGTTACAAATATGCCTCTAAAGTTTACTGTGAACCCTGAAAGTTAGAAACTTATCCATAAACTTATTCTCTTTTTCTCAAGGGTAATCCAATCTATACCAGATTTAGTATTTCCATCAAAACATAGTCAGAAGAAGTCAGTACTGCAGAAAACAATATCATATCAGCCTTCCAAATATGAAGCATATATCCTTTATAAGATTTTCAAACTTCCAGAAGTCAGCACCTGAACACCACTGATATCTTTCAGCTCCAGCTGGCCATTCACATCTCTACAGGCTCCTAAACAAGCTTCAAGAGATGAAGCTTCATGTACCATTCTGGAGAAGCACCTTTGCAAGCCTTTCACCCCACTTTTTCTTTAGCTGCACTTCTCTTTCACTCACAAACAGGAACTGGTGACCTGAACTTCCAGGGTGAGTATTTTTAGAACAGTCAACATCTAGACATCAGCATGACTCAGCTTTCCTCTTTTGAAAATTTGGGTCAATTAATTCACTTGAGACTGTCTCTCCTCTGCAGTAATAACCTGTGTCTAAAATATTATTCAGAGAGAGGTATTCAGTTAGTAACAATCAGGACTGCAAAACAGGTCAGTACATTTTCAATGTATACAAAACTTTACTTTCATGCTAGAATATAACTTTCAGGATAAAGCTCCCAAGTGTGTGGATCCATCAGTGTTGATTGGTTTACGGTCTTAATAGCTTATGTCATCTTAATGCTCAGTGGACTGTCTCTGTCTTTTCTTTCCGCTATTGTGGTACTTTGTCAAGAGCCACTAGGACATGCCCCAAAACCTTAGGTAAAATACAAAATTAAATTGCCAGCATCTTCCGTCAGTGCACAGCACTGTTGACAGGCAACCCATTAGCAGCAGACTGTCCATGCTTCCTGGCAGCAGCAGTAAATCCAAGCATTCTGCTGCTCCCAGAGCTTTATCTGAATACACAATGCCAGTGCAGGCTGATCTCTTCAGGACTTTGACAAGTACCTGGAGAATTTTGCAATTAATATTATTATGTACTTTCTGCCAGGAATGCCCTTGAAACTACGCAATGTTCACTACTGTATCTAGGAAAGAGAAACACACTGAGGGACAAGGCAGAGGAGTCTGTTTCATAACGACGGTCTTAAAATGGTAAGCTGTGAAGTATCAAAATCCTTACGAAGGTAATTGACCTAGTCATTAGCAGTATTTTAGCATTTCCATTTTAACTAAAGCTATTTCAGAGATCTGTGACCAGTGCTGGATAAAACAAATAGCCTGGAAACATTCCTCCAAGTCTGTAAGATTTGTGGATGCATTTGCATTCTGAGCAGGGAATTAATTATTCTGAGTATCTTGTAATCAGAAGTTTGCTATCACCATATCAAGTTGTGGATGGAAAAGCTACTTCTTTTTTTTTTCAACTTTTTTTTTTTCTTTTTTTTTTTTTTTAAATCTGTTTTGGTCTAATTATGAGACATGTCTCAAACCATCTTAAAGTGGGTACCCATTCACCTGACTTAACTCTGTGCTATTTCTGGTGCAGCTTTGAAAAAGCACTCCATGGCTATTTGATACAAAGCATTGGAGATACGATCAAGTGTGCTTCTGGGGTTGAATGTTTACCTATTTCAACTGAAAGTAAAAAAAAAATAAAAACCATCAAACCCAAAATCCCACAAATTTCATTAAGTTTCTGTTAAGACCATCCCATCCTATTCAGAACCAGTCTTTAACAGTTCTTAATTTTCTCTTGGAGACAAGGCTGAAAGTATAGTCTCCTGTATTAGATTAATGAAATAAAACAAACAAATATTTCTTTGAAATTTACACAAAAGCTCAGAGCCTGTGTGAATATTTGTGAGTATTACACTATTCTTCACCAATGCCAAAAATGCTGGTAACAGAGGTATAACCAGATGGTTCAACAGGAAAACAGGAATTATAGTATCGTATCAGAACAATGGTTCATATCCTTACTCTGAGAACAACCAATGACATATGCTTTAATGAAAATTACACTAAACCCAACACTAGGTTGTTACGGCTTTTCTTGAATCAGAAACACCATGGAGCCAAGTAATCTTTTTTTTTTCCCCTCAGCAAATTCTCTGTAATAAACACATTCAGAAACCATAATAACTATTATAAATGGCTGTGCATTTGAGCAAGAAAATGTAATTATTCTTCAGTAATATTTCACATTAGGCTTATAGATACTCTAATCATCATTAAGCTAGAGAAAAAACACACAGGAAGGATGCATATGTAGTGCCCATACTTTTTATAGGATGCCACAAACCTCTTGGCTATTAAGTTGGGGGTTTTTTTGTCTAAGCTTTTTTCTTTACATGTTTTTAATGTATTTAGGGGTCACATTGGAAAGATGAGAAAGTCAGGACAATGCCACCTTCCTTTTCTCTACTACCTTGAACCCAAACTTCACATTATGATAAGTCCAGTAACTACCATGTTGGGTAGAAGGACTGGAAGCTGAATGTTGTCGGTTAAGCTCCTTGATCAGCAGCATAGTCTTCCAAGTAGCTGAGCTAGGGAACTCATCAGCTGCAGAAGGACCATGGTGAGTATCAATTACTTCTGGAACTAAGACTTTAAAAAGAAAACAATAATCAGGCGGACAAAACCCCAGCCCTTCTCTTTAATAGAAAACAAAGCTATCCTTTGCATCTTTAAGTGATCCTGTTCAGAAGATCCTGTTCACTAGCTTCTTCCAGCTACTTTTGTGTTAATAGTCTGGTTTTAGGTAGGTATCTCTATGGCATTAATGCTTTTCATTAAACAGACACAAACAAGATGTTTGCAGACCCTGTATCCCACACGATGAGACTATTAGCTGGGAGCAAGGGGTGGTGGGGGCAGTGAGAGCAGGGTGTGTGTGCGTGCATGTGTGTGTTTGTGAGCTCCTGGTCAGTAGTACTCTAAGCTATATGACAAACAAATGCTTCTCTACATTAAAAAAAGATTCGAGCCAAGTTTTACCAACTGCTGTTTTTACCAAAACATGGTTCATATGGGATAAACAATTACTTATCTGACACTGCTGCCCAGCTGCATTTAAATCATATGTTGAAGGAAACAGAACACTCTATACATACATGTGTATGTATGTATATATCATACTATTTACACCATAGACTATTTATATGACACTTTACACCACAGTAAGCAATGCCATAAGATTTCAAATTCTTCCTCCCTGACCGCTAAACAGAAGAACTTCTTATCCACACCCTGGAGCAGTGTACTCTGAATGCCTTATGAAGATTCTGTGCCCAACTAGTGCACAGTGCAGGAAATGTTCATAAATGTCATCCCTTTGATATACTGACATATTCCATTCTCACTGCTAAAGAATGGTAGTCATCATTTGGAGTGGTACCATGGGGAATTAAACCACAGAAAAGGAAATTTGCTTACAGCCACAAAAGGCTTAAATACTGCCCTTCGAAGCCACCCTGGGAAGAGAGACACGATTCCTCAGAACTTTTGTGAAGAGTCTTAACTGCTTTTAGAGCAATTTCATTAATCACATGCAAATTATTGTATTTACAAACAAATGACTGCAGGTAAAACTGCTTAAAGGAGATCAAGCTGCTTTAAATTCCACTCCTGCTTGACTAAACAAACCTTGTAAAACAATAATGTTACACACAAATAAATGCAAATATTTTTTAATGTATTTGACTGGCATTTATCATTGAACTAGAAATTCGGGAATTTTGTTTTGGTCTTACCATAACACAAAGTGAATCTTGTTTTCATTAAACTCCTTCAAATAAATGTCCACATATTGTTCCATTAAAGGATTTGTAACTCAAAATACTCTACATAAAGTTTCCTAATGCAACTTCTTTTTTTTAAGCCAGGTAATAACTCTCTAATTTCTTACACATCATTGCACCCAAGATCTCCCTTGTCTATCCAGCAAGACTGGGGCATGCATGCATTGATAGTTCCAGATGATTCACTAGCCTTTGCAATTCCGGTTATATTAGCTTTGGCAGACTTCTGTTTGATGCATAATTCAATATAGACTGTATATAATAGGGGGCATGACTACTCAATTGAAGTCGCATAAATATTTCCAGAGAAATATTTTGTTATCAGCTACTTATAACTTGCACTTAACAGGCTATCACACAAACTCTTGGTCTAGGTCTCATGTTGCCCATTGGAGACTCATGTTGCATATGAATGTGTGCACATATTCAGGCTCCTCTCTCTCTGCACGTTTGTATGATTTGTATTCTCAACAGTGCTCCTTTTCTGGTAGGTATTGCCCCACTATTTTAAATATGAGAATAAAAGTACAAAGTATTCAGTATGTCAGAAAAAACCAGCCTGAGAAGGGCTGTAAGTTTACTGAGGGGAGCATCTTCAATGTACCTGTGTAAAAACCACCATGTAAAATGTGCCATTTGTTGTGCAGCCACATATGGGCCATCATCTAGTTACACATGCGGTAGTCCTCCTGTTGAGGCGGAATGTTTGATACAGATTTTGCTGCTCTGGATATGTTTTAGTATAATTTTTATAGCGGTAGATCTTATGAGAACACAGATTTTATGCAAAGTAATTCTTTCTATTATTTGAGTTTTGGAATACTTTCAGGAACTGCCCTTATTGCTAAGAAAAACCTTGATATTTTTATGCTCAAACACAAAGATTTCTTATAAATAAGAGATAGCAATACTAAATGACTGTTTTCTAATTATTATTGACATAAACATAGTAGGTTTCCCAACTGCAATGCAGAGTAATGAATCAAACACACTTACATTGAGGGTACATGGATTACACCACTGGAGACTATATGATATTCCAGTGAATATAAAAACAAAAAGGAAGAAATATACATTTACATAGACTTTTACTGCCAAAATAAAACTAGAAAGGAGGAAAAAAAAAAAAAAAGGAAGGATGATTTTTCAATTTTAAGAAACATGTCAAGCTTGAAAAGAAGGAAAAAGCAAACTGCTCTTGTAAATAACTAGCAATCCACAGATATTGCTGTGTAGAAATCCTATTTATACAAATTGCTTTTTAAAGACAACCTTTTCACAGAGAAGAAGATAGATTGTTTGTATACAGTAGGACAGGATAGACTGCTTCATGAATCTTCACTGAACAACTGCTCATCTCGTTAACAATTTTCAGTTGTCCATTTCTTCCTCCCCTCTACCCTATCCTGGCTAAAGGTCCCACCATTTAAAGATTTTTTTTTTCAACAGAATTCAGTATCTTTCCTACTTTTGAAGATTTCTTCATTTCCCCCTTAATTTTACATAATAAATACATATACAATAGGTGCTTCTGCTCTAAGCCACAATTACCTACTTTACCAGAAAAAGATTTTTTCCTTCTCCACATAACAATAAAGTTTCTTATGAAGTTTGGCTTTAGGATCATCTAAAACTTGTCCCATAAAATTACTCAATAAATTCACATAGAGAAAGCACACACACACACACACAAACACTCCCCCAAAGCAAGCCCAATGAACTGAATTCTAGTAAAGGTCGACTGTTGCTTAGCCTGCTTTGAAGTATGAATGCACATGGATATATAGCTAATGCCTGCTCCCCATCTCCTTCTGTGGCCAGAGCCATTGTATTCTGCAAACCTTTTTGATTTTTGCCCTTTTCTAGGGCTATGGAACATGCTTATTGAATAATATAAACCCATGTCTTTAAACAGACACTGCAAGCCTGGAAGCTCATCAGAGAACAAGGAAGTGGGAAGATGAAAGATTCTTCTAACTAGTGAATGCTGCCTTACTACTTTCTAGCAGAAAAGTTATGTTTTATATGTTTTCTTTATTCATCAATTAGCTAATATTTGTTAATATTTGAAAACTATTTCAAAAGTTCTTTAAGGGTAAAAATTTAATCTGAGTATTTTGATTAATCCTAATTTGTAGAACAATTTAGTTTCTGGTTTTTATTTTAATGTTTAACATTTCATCAATTTAGAAGATGTTTAAAGTTCAGAGAAAACATAACAGTTTTTTTCTATCTATAAATTAAGACCCATCTTGTAAATTATCCTCACTAGATTTTACACACAGAAAGAAATATATTCTTTTTGATACCACATCTGCTTCTTTCTGACCTTATTAAAAACCTTTCTCCCTTTTGATGGGGCAATATAGTTATTTTTACTGTATAGGATTTCCTCCCCTTACCAATACCCAGAATTTTTCATGACAAGAACCTGAACTAGAAGTACAGGCAGGTAATGTTATAGGCATACTTTGCTACAGGCGAGGTGAGGCAAGGAGATGCAATGCAAGGAAAGGGGAGGAGGCAAACTGAAAAGTTTCATAATGCCTTTTGAGTGAAAAATTGCATGTTTGAAAGACTTTAATAAGAACACAGCTTTGTCACTTCTTTTACTTAAACAGTAAATGTTAAACAGTGTGGAAGATACTATGAAACAAAGATAACTCAGAATGGAGAAAAAAAGCTTTTCAAGTAACCCAGCCAACTGGAACCAGAAAAAAACTCCAAAACAAAATCTAGGAAAAAACACCAGAACCCACTCAGTCCCCAGGGTCAAGCTGAACCTTGCTCATACTGCCTGTGCAGGATATTGTTGCACTGGCTATTTGTTCCACCAATCTTCTCCACAACCACTTCTCTGTGCACTCAGTCTCTTGGGAGGTGGAAGATGCTGCCAACAGAATAGCTGAGCTGCGCTCATGTGCAGCCTTCACCTGCCACCCTCCCATTCAAACAGCTGTCCTTCACTGAGGCAGCAAAGAGTCCAATGCGTCAATGCTCTAATGAAGGGTGAGAGATTGAGGACAGCAATTTCAGTGGCAGCAGAACAATAGGCATGCTGCTGTTAACTGTCTTCATGGGGAGAGCAAAGCGCTTATTTAAGATTTTGCTGTGTGCTTGTTTTCTTCTTTCTCAAAAAAAAAAAAAGTAACAATTATTGAAAAGGCATTTGAAGATATAAACAGGAGTGCCTTGCATTATTCCACACTTAAAGAGGTTATCATGCAGCTGAACCTACCCTCAGAAAACTCATGTTCTGCTTTCTAAAGGCTGAGTTTACTGTTTTGAATCCTGCGTGACATGGGAACATCCATAGCAGGGTAGTACCTAAAAAACATTGCTGTCTCTAACCATCAATTACATGCAGGCATTTTCAGACTTCCAACAAAACATATGCTGATGAATACAGCAGGATTTTACTCCTCCTCAACTTGCCAGTAATAAATGCATTGCCTGAATTAATCATGTTCTTGTCAAGCAATGAAAAACCCAGTAGCTGTCAGTGAGCGATGCCCCTGGAGTGCCAGGAACCACGTGCCACCTGAGCGTGCTCAAGCACCCAGAGCTATCTTTGGCATCTGGCGTATGAGATGACACACAGAAAGCTGCCTGGAAACATTCATGTTTCAACTAAGTGTCTGTTCCAATAAAACATTTTTGGGATTCCTTGGCTGGACTACACCAGAAGCAGAGGGCACCAGGTGCTACGAAGGAGAGAACAGGAGCAGCACAGGTCCCCTGGGTTTGCTGCATGGGAAGGGCCAACAGACGGACACACTGGGTCTCCATGTCATGCACTGGCCACATCGGAATCCAAACTGAACTTCCTTAATTCTGTCCCACTTTGATAGTGACAAGAAATCCATAGCTATCCATATGAATAAAATAAAGTGCATGGATGAAAAATATGGTAAAAATAACATCAGAAAATGTGAGATAGCATGTAGTGAAACATAACGTCACTACTTATATACTCAAATTTCTGCCTCCAGTTGTACACAATGATCATAGATCATAGAATAACCTGAGTTAGAATGGGCCCATAAGAATCATTGAGTCCAGCTCCTGGCTCCCCACAGGACCAGAAAAGTCAGAGCATGGGGCTGTGTGCATCATCAGGATGTTTCTTGAACTTAGCCAAGCTTGGTGCTGTGACCACTTCCCTGGGGAGCCTGTTTCTGTGACCAACCACCCTATCTGAAAAGCGCCTCTTCCTAACATCCAACCTAAACGTCCCATTGCAGCTTCATGCCATTCCCTCAAGTTCTATCCCTGGTCACCAAAGAGAGGTGATTGGTGCCTGTCCCTTCACTCCCCCTCATCAAGAAGCCATAGACTGCAATGAGGTCTCCCCTCAGCCTCCTTTTCTCCAGGCTAAACAAACACAGGGACTTCAGCCTCTTCTCATAGGCCTCTCCCTCCAGACTCTTCCCAATCTTCATTGCCCTCGTCTGGTGTGGTGGTTTAACCTCAGCTGAAAACTGGGTTCCACAGTTACCTGTCCATTGAAGAGAGAGGGGAGGGGGACCGAGGAGAAAAGCCACAGAGGAAGGAAAAAAAACCAAAACCCCACAAGTTGGGATAAGGACAGTTTACTTAAACAGCAGAAAAAGATACAAAGAACAACGAACAACAGTGCTAACACTACTTTAGAACACAGGGTACATGAAACTGGTGATACACAATGCAACATCTCACCACAACCCACAACAAGGCCGTGTCGCGCCGAGCCGACCTGGGGCCCAACTGCCGCCACCGAGAAACCATGCCTCATGGAAGCCACGCCTCCCCCCGGAGCCGCGTGCCACCGAGAAACCACGCCTGCCTCAAGCCGCGGTTTTGGTGCACTTTTTCTTTATACAGAACATGACTATGACATAATTGGTATGGAATATTCGTATTGGCCAAACATGGCCCACTGAAACCAGGACATTATCCACCCCTTATACAATACCATTTATGTCATGAGCAGATCCAGCAATCTTCTTTGGGCACAAGCAGTTTCTTGTTTCACACCCATATATATGCATGCACACATGTATACACATGTACGTGTATACAGATTCTTTCAGTCCATGGACCATCCCTCTGAGTCCACCAATTTCATTCAGTCCACGATTCTCAGGTTCCATCTGTCCATTTGCCATAACAGTCTCTCAGGGCATGAGTAGTCGTATGTGCCATTGGATCGTTGCATGCTGTATCTCGGGCTCTCGACTAATACACCTGGCATGGTCCATGCTCATAGTCTGTGGGTCAAAGGTGTTTATTTTCAAAGGAAAAAAAATTAAAAATTCTTGGAAGGCAAGAACTTCGTTCCATCATTGCGGCACCGATTCTTCATTAATTTGTATGACCCTGGCTGTAATGCCATTAGTACAACATACAGCATTTATAGCAAAAATAAAACAGCATACATAGCAACAACTATTATAACGCAATTTCTACTTTATTAATTATATTGGCTATTCTCACCCAAAATCAAGTCCCCTTGAGGTAAACATCGAACTTCTCCATCCCTCTGCATTACCCACCAAGTACAACCAGGTCCTTGAGCAAAACCAATCCCAGATATGTGTTTACCTTTGCCTGCTGCAGGGATCACCCAAACTGTCTTTCCTAATATACTCTTCATGTGCACTACTGGGACTCTGTCTCCTTCTACAGTATGTGGAAATTTTGACTGGGCAGGACCAGCCTGATTGGTAGATCCCCTAGAGTTAACTAAACACGTCGCTTCCGCTAAATGTGTATCCCAACGTTTAAATGTTCCACCACCCATTGCTTTCAGTGTAGTCTTTAAAAGCCCATTGTATCGTTCAATTTTCCCAGAGGCTGGTGCATGATAGGGAATGTGATACACCCACTCAATGCCATGCTCTTGGCCCAGGTGTCTATAAGAGTGTTTCGGAAATGAGTCCCATTGTCTGACTCAATTCTTTATGGGGTGCCGTGTCGCCATAGGACTTGCCTCTCCAGGCCCAGAATTGTATTGCGGGCAGTGGCATGGGGTACAGTCTTCAGCCAGCCGGTGGTTGCCTCCACCATTGTAAGCACGAAACGTTTGCCATGGTGAGTTTGTGGGAGGGTGATGTAATCAACCTGCCAAGCCTCCCCATACTTATATTTCATCCACCATCCTCTATACCAGAGGGGCTTTAACCGCTTAGCTTGCTTGATTGCAGCACATGTCTCACATTCATCGATAACTTGTGCAATAGCATCCATGGTTAAATCCACCCCTCAATGCTGAGCCCATCTATATGTTGCATCTCTCCCCTGATGACCTGAGGTATCATAAGCCCATCGAGCTATGAACAGTTCACCCTTATGTTGCCAGTCCAAATCTACCTGAGCCACTTCAATCCTAGCAGCCTTATCTGCCTGATGGTTGTTTTCATGGTCCTCCATGGCCCGACTCTTAGGTACATGGGCGTCCACATGCCGTAACTTTACAGTAAGCTTCTCTAATCAGGCAGCAATATCCTGCCAGAAGTCAGCAGCCCATATGGGTTTGCCTCTACACTGCCAATTGTTCTTTTTCCACTGCTGCAACCACCCCCACAGGGCATCGGCCACCATCCATGAGTCAGTATAAAGATAGAGCATCAGCCACTTCTCTCTCTCAGCAATGTCCAGGGCTAATTGGATGGCCTTCACCTTGGCAAACTGGCTTGATTCACCTTTTCCTTCAGTGGCTTCTGCTATTCGTCTTATAGGACTCCATACAGCAGCTTTCCATTTCCAATGCTTATCCACAATGCGACAAGACCCATCAGTGAACAGGGCATATTGCTTTTCATTCTCTGGCAGTTTGTTATAGGGTGGGGCTTCTTCCACGTGACATCCCAAAATCTTTGCCTTCTGGCCAGTCTGTAATCACCTCCACAATTCCTGGGCGATTGGGGGTTCCTATTCGAGCCCACTGTGTAATTAGTGCAACCCACTTGCTCCACGTAGCATCAGTGGCATGGCGCGTGTAAGGGACCTTCCCTTTGAACATCCAGCCCAGCACCAGCAGTCGGTGTGCCAGGAGGAGTTGAGCTTCGGTTCCAATCACTTCTGAAGCAACTCGAACTCCTTCATAAGTGGCCAGTATTTCCTTTTCTGTTGGAGTATATTTGGCCTCAGATCCATTGTAGGCCTGACTCCAAAACCGCAGTGGTCGACCTCGAGTCTCCCCTTGTGCTTTCTGCCAAAGACTCCAGGTAGGGCCATTATCCCCAGCTGCGGTGTAGAGCACATTTTTAATGTATGTCCCTGTCCAGACAGGCCCAAGGGCTACTGCATGGACTATCTCGCATTTGATCTGCTCAAAGGCTTGCTGCTGCTCAGGGCCCCATTGGAAATTGTTCTGAGTTACATGGTAGAGTGGGCTCACAATGAGACTGTAGTTTGGGACATGCATTCGCCAAAATCCTATAACACCTAAGAAAGCCTGTGTTTCCTTTCTGTTGCTTGGTGGAGACATAGCTGTTACTTTATTAATAATGTCCATTGGGATCTGATGACACCCATCCTGCCATTTTATTCCTAAGAACTGGATTTCTTGTGTAGGCCCCTTGACTTTACTTTGTTTTATAGCAAAACCAGCTTCTTAAAGGATTTGAATTATCCTTTTTCCCTTTTCAAAAACTTCCTTTGCTGTGTTGCCCCATACAATAGTGTCATCAATATACTGCAGGTGCTCTGGGGCTTCACCCTTTTTCCAATGTAGATTGGATTAGTCCATGACAGATGGTAGGGCTGTGTTTCCACCCCTGGGGCAGACGATTCCACGTGTATTGGATGCCTCTCCAAGTGAAAGCAAACTGTGGTCTGCACTGTGGTGCCAGTGGGATTGAGAAGAAAGCATTTGCAATGTCAATTGTAGCATACCACTTGGCTGCCTTCGATTCCAGTTCATACTGGAGCTCTAGCATGTCCAGCACAGTGGCACTCATACCTGGAGTGACCTCATTTAGGCCACGATAATCTACTGTCAGCCTCCACTCTCCATCAGACTTCCGCACTGGCCATATGGGACTGTTAAAGGGTGAGTGGGTTCGGCTGATCACTCCCTGACTCTCCAGTTGACGAATGAGTTTATGGAGGGGGATCAAAGAATCTCGCTTTGTACGATATTGTCATCTGTGCACTGTCATCGTAGCAATTGGCACTTGCTGTTCTTTGACCTTCAACAACCCCACAACAACTGATCTTCTGAGAGTCCAGGCAAGGCACACAATTGTTCAGTTTCTTCTGTCTCCAAAGCAGCTATTCCAAAAGCCCACCGGTATCCTTTTGGGTCTTTAAAATACCCTCAATGGAGATAGTCTACACCTAAAATGCATGGAGCTTCTGGGCCAGTCACAATGGGGTGTTTCTCCCAGTCCTTTCCAGTTAGGCTCACCACAGCCTCTAGCACAGTCAACTGTTGGGAGCCCCCTGTGACTCCAGAAATGCAAACAGGTTCTGCCCCTTCATAATTTGATGGCATTAGAGTACACTGGGCACCAGTATCCACCAGAGCTTTGTACTCTTGTGGGTCTGACATGCCAGGCCATCGGATTCACACAGTCCAATAGACACGGTTATCCCTCTCCTCCACCTGGCTGGAGGCAGGGCCCCTCTATTGCCGCTGGGTGGAAACTGGTGCAGCATTCTTCCTGGCAAAATCATGTGCGATTGTTTTACCCCGCAGCTCGTTTACTTGTGCTCGAGGACTGAGGTGGGCTGCTTATCCCACTTCCTCATGTCCTCTCCATGGTCAATCAGTGTGGATCGTGGTGTGTATCCTCTGCATTCTCCCTCTCGGGATGATGGACGCTTTCTCCCAGTAGCTGCAACATTGCTCCATACAGGTTGGGAGTTGGACATAGTGTTGTCAAGTTTTTGAACCAGTTTCTCTACTGCTGCTATGACAGAGAGTGAAACGTTGTCTTGATATTTCCGGAGTCGGCAGGCCATGTCATATACAGTTGGTGGATTGTCATCATTCCAGTCCATTGCTGCCAGTGAACTGGTGTGCCCTAATGGTGCACTTCGTACAACCTTACGCCACATGTCTGGGGTGCATAGAACTTCATCAGGATCAGCAGGAAGCTGTGAGTTGTCCAGATCATAATAAATTATCTCCCGTACAGCTAATTCTCTCATGTGCTGGACAACGGTCTCTATGTTGTTGCTCTTGGGTGTCTGTCAGGTAATATATTCCTTTATGGGATATCTTTCCTTTATGCATGACAGCAGTCGCTTCCAAAGGCTGAGGATTTCTGGCCTCCTCCCAATTGCCTTGTCGATGCCTCCTTCTCTAGCTAGGGATCCCAACTGCTTTGCCTCCCTGCCTTCTAATTCCAGACTATTGGCTTCGTGATCCCAGCATCGGAGCAACCAGGTGATAATGTGCTCACTTGGGTGGCGGTTGAAATCTTTTCGCACCTCACGCAGCTCACTCAGGTTCAGGGATTGGGTAACAACCTCTGGTTCTGCCTCATCCTGATATCCTTGAGATGGTCCCGGTTCATCATCATCATCATCATCCATCACTATGCGAACTGATTTTTTGGTGTGTTTCCTCTTTTGTACAGGAGCAACAGACACTGGTGTGGGTTGGTTTTTTGGATCATGGGCAATGTCTGCTGTAAGGATTGCAGTAGCTGCAGTCTCAGTCGGAACGGTTGCAATAGTCACAGTTCCAGTCACAGGGGTTGCAGTAGCTGCAGTGCCAGTCACAGTGGTTGCAGTAGGCACTGCGCTGGTCATAGGGGTCGCAGCAGCTGCAGTATCTGCCAGTCTGTTTCCTTTCCCCCTGGCAGTGCTGACAGTGCTGACAGTGCTGCCTGCTATCAAGCAGTGTTTGGTAGATAGTGGCCAGGGCCCAGCACAGTGCAGTAAGGTGTACATCTCTGGGGAACCTACAGCAGTTCTTTTTCAGATATGCAGTCACCTTATCAGGGTCTTGTAGCTGTTCAAGAGTGATGTTCCAAACCACTGGGGGTGAGAAAGTGCCTAGGTACTTGCCCATACTCTGCCACATACCCTGCCACTCATGCTTATCCAGCCTCAGGGAAAACTCTTGGGTGGTATTCATAAACCTGTGCTTAATATATAAAAAAAGCTGAACCATCTGCACCAAACACACCAGTAGCAAAATGCTAGTTTGAATATCCCAGGGATATTGAAGATTTTCAAAAACTCTTATAAGAGCTGTTTTATTCCCCTTTGTACTGGACAGCAAAACCTCATGCAAGTACCCGCTTAAGCTCATGATCATCGATATTATTGTATCATAGACTGATACCATAAAATACACTACAGTGAAGTACGGGAGCAAGTCCGAGAGCCACAGCCCTGTGATGGTGAAGAATAATGCCAGGATTACATGCAGCATGCAACGGTTTGAATACCACAACCATGACCACATCCTTGTGAATAAATCCCACAGCACTGTGATCAGAGACTGCTTAAATAACAGTGCTTATCACAGCTCTATCTTAATTGCAATTGGGTTAGGGTCAAATCTGTCGTTATCACAACCTCTTGCCCTCCTTTTGCCCCATGTTGGGCACCCAAAATTTGTGGTGGTTTAACCTCAGCTGAAAACTGGGTTCCACAGTTACCTCCTTTAAGAGAGAGGGGGAGCGAGCAGAAAAGCTGTGGGGGAAGGAAAAAAAAACCAAAACCCCACAGGTTGGGATAAGGGCAGTTTACTAAAACAGCAGAAAAAGATACAAAGAACAACGAACAACAGTGCTAACACTACTTTAGAAGACAGGGTACATGAAACTGGTGATACACAATGCAACCTCTCACCACAACCCACAACTAGGCTGTGACGCATCGAGCAGACCCGGGGCCCAACCACCGCCACCGAGAAACCATGCTTCATGGATGCCACGCCTCCCCCCGGAGCTGCGTGCCGCCGAGTAACCGCGCCTGCCTCAAGCTGCGGTTTTGGTGCACTTTTTCTTTATACAGAACATGACTATGACGTAATTGGTATGGAATATTCTCATTGGCCAAACATGGCCCACTGAAACCAGGACATCTGGACACTCTCCAATAGTTTCATGGCCCTCTTCTACTGTGGTGCCCGAAACAGTAAAATATGCAGCATAAAGCCAAAATATGTTAATCTGTTGCATGGATTTTTTTTTTTTGTTAAACACTCTCAGAACAATGTCTGCAAAATGTTACTCAAGACAGGAGAGCTACAAATAACATATAGTAATATTTTCTTTTATTAATGGTATTTGAACATAAGGTTTTATCAAACATGTTATAATCTAATCAAGATTAAAATACTGAAGCTACGCATGTCTCAGGTTGGCTTCTGTAATTTAATTTTCTTTTCTCCTAATTACTTGGTAATGTAACTAGAAGTTAGGTGCCATGACATTTCTTGAAAGGAAATCAAATTACCCTTAACATTTGTTTATGGTAATCACAACTTACTTTACTTTCCAAAGAAAGCAAAATAATCATTGGCAGGTTGGGAACTACTTTATGCCCTTAATGTGAAGTCTGAAATCAAATGTCAAAGCTGATTTTCTCCCCACAGCATGCATCTCCAAATGGTAGTTTCTCAAAGGGATTATTAATGTTTAATCCTTCCTAGCAAAAGTGCTCCTGAATTTACTCTTTAGTATGCAAACTGACTTGTGATCCTTCTGATATTTCCATGAGATAGTACACTGAAAATTTCTGGCAAGTCTTCAGAAATGGTACCACTCAGCTAAGAAATAGTATCACTCAGCTTGGAAATTACAGGACCCTGCAATTCAGCTTAGTTGTGAGACGTTCCTGAAAAATCACTTTGTCCTACTGCTATTTAAATAAAACAGAAGTCCCATAATTAAGAATATTGAGGGCTCAAGAGTATGCTCCATGAGTTTGTTGCTGTTCACTTACAATATCAGGAAGTCATCTTGCAAACTCATCCTACTAGGAATGCTGTTGACTGCTGCGATGAAAATCAATTTCAATTTTCTTGTACTGCTCTAGGGATTAATCCTTGTACAAGGTTGTGTTCATGAAAAAACAGAGGAGGCACCAGGGAAAGCGATCTATTTAAACAGATACATGGATGTTCACACTGATTCGCTGTCTAGAAAATAAAGTGCCTTTTAAAAAAATCACGTTTGGGGTAAATATTAATGAAACATATCATCTGCATGATTTAAATTTATTTTAAATTATTTTGGAACAGTCGACTTCCTCGCTATCCTTCCCCCAGACATTTCAGTCTCTTCTTTCTCTCATTATGTTAACAAATTGTGTTTGGAAAATAACAAGGATGAGGACAAGACTACCTTAAGATGAAAGCTCCAAAAGATGATACAGCAACAGGACAAGGGTGTTACCTTGCAACACCAACTGATGAAGCTACCTTCCTAGTGGTTAGACAATTATTTGTGACAGATGAAAACCAGTGGATATCAGGTTTCCTTCTTTTTATTTTGGTGGCATCTGGGATGACAGAAGAAAACAGAGGACAGCCCAATGCTCAGACTATGAGTCTCATTCTGGAAGAGCATGGGAACCAAGGTCTCTAGCCTATTAAAGACAGCATGAATTTCTGTGCAACTGTCTCAACATGCAAACCCAAAATCATGTGACAGTGAATGACTGTCATCCTATTTTTAACTATTCCAGAGCAGGAAGCAGCCCTAATGAAAGTTCAGGGAAGACTCAGAGGGTCACAGAATCACAGAATCACAGAACTGTAGGGATTGGAAGGGACCTCGAGAGATCATCAGGTCCAACCCCCCTGCCAAAGCAGGCTCCCTAGCTCATACTGCACAGATAGGTGTCCGGATGGGTGTTGAATGTCTCCAGGGAAGGAGATTCCACCACCTCCCTCGGCAGCCTGTCCCAGGGCTCTGTCACCCTCACTGTGAAAAAGTTCCTCCGCATGTTGATGCAGAACTTCCTGTGCTCCAATTTGCAGCCATTGCCCCTTGTCCTATCTCCACTGACCAAAGAAAAGGGACAGGCCAATTCCCCCTGCACTCCATACTTAAGATATTTATAAACATTGATTAGGTCCCCCCTCAGTCTTCTTTTCTCCAGGCTGAACAGCCCCAGCTCTCTCAGCCTTTCCTCACAGGATAGATGTTCCAGGCCCTTAATCATCTTCGTAGCCCTTCTCTGGACTCTCTCCAGGAGATCCCTGTCCTTTTTATACCAGGGAGCCCAGAACTGGACACAATACTCCACATGGGGCCTGACCAGGGCAGAGTAGAGGGGGAGGATCACCTCCTTCGACCTGCTGGCCCCACTCCTCCTGATGCACCCCAGGATCCCATTGGCTCTCTTAGCCACCAGGGCACACTGCTGACTCATAGACACCCTGTCGTCTACCAGGACCCCCAGGGTCCTTCTCCACAGAGCTCTTCTCCAGCAGGTCAACCCCCAGCAGGTCACAGGAGAAGCTGTGACCGGCCTGCAATTTTAAACACCCTCCTCTATCTCCAAACCTGCTTACTTTATAAGGACTTACATAGAAATATTTGGAAAGAAAATCTGTGGTGTTTTGTTGTTGTTTTTAAAGAAAGTACTAGGATTATCCACTTCATGTAGACATAACGATGCCAGATTGTTATTCAAACCATTAAGCCAATGACTCCTCCTCCTGATATGCTAGGAGCACTCTTGCTAAAATGACTTGTTAGATATGATATGAACATGTGAGCATCACCCGGTATATATGTAAATAGGTATGTATAGATGTTCCCCTTCTCCAAAGGTACTTTTAGGATGCAATATAATCTGTGGAGAGAAGCAACAACATCACAGATGAAGTTACGTATTTGTGCTTCACTCAAAGGAAAAACATCCTTACCTGGTATAAATGGGAAGACTCAAACCTTCCCGGATTCTAAAATACTGCTCTGAACAGATGAGCTGCAGAGGTGATCTCAGGACACAGTTGCCAGTTCTGACATACTAGCTACGTTGCAGGTTTGGCTTACCTCAAAGGCATCTCCCACTGAGATAAACTATGCTAACTGATGCCAGCAACACCATGGAGTATTGCCAACAAAAACTAGAGCCCATGGGCCAAAGGCAGTAGCTGTCACACAGCGCCAGTCATTCACTACCACTTTCTGTAACAACCTTCCCAACTTCCATCTCGTTTACCTTCCCTGCTTTACCTCTTTACGGCAGGTGATGTAAATGTGTTACAAAGAATTTCTATTATCACTTTTCCTTATACTACATATTTTGGCAACATAAAAATATTCATATAATAGAGCACAATTCCTCCTACTTCCCACCTGTGATATTTAAGAAGCTAGATATAAAGAAATGGCCGTTTTAACTAGATTGCTGCAGCAGAGAGTTAGAAATGCAAGACTGGCCTCCCCTCAAGGGTTGGTTAAAAGCTTTTGCAGAAACTGTGAATTCAGATAGTAGACTTTTTGAAGGTTCTTACTAAATTAAAAAATAGTTTAAAACAAATAAACAAAAAAAAATGCTCTCACTGAATTTTGTGTGCTCAGTTTTTGTACCAGCATTAAATACAGCATATTTGGTGCACAATTTGACCAAAGCCCAAGGCAGGCATTTTCAGTCTTGTACAGACTATAGTTATTTAAAATGACATACAGGAGACTTATGAACATAACAAAGATGACATGTGAAATAACCTATAATTACTATGCACTTATGGTCAGTGTAGGCATGAGAAGGATTATTCATTAGTGCTCCAGCAAATGCAAACTGAGTGCTGTGCTCATCAACTGCCAGTTGATTACACCTAATTAGACAATTCACTAAACTGTATTGCCACTGATGAATGAGCACATCGAGAAGCAGAAATTTAGCTTCTGTGATGCCATTTGCCACTACATGCCTACACTTTCATTCTTTTCCAATTCCTATCCCAAATAATTATCTGTGACATGGCACCTAAACTAAGCACTTCTCTTTTCCGAAGCCTGAGGCTTCTTTAAATTATTCTGACAGATGACATAGCTACTGTAAACTATGACGTACATAAGATGCAGGCATCTGAAGTCCATGGTTTTCATCGAGTAAGCTAGTTCTCTTCACATTACCAGGATTCACCTATTGAACAGCATTGTCCATGGAAAAACAGCACACTAGTGTCACATTCTTTCTGCACCAGTACCCAATATTGAAGGCACTTTTCCCCCTCTGACAGCTGTAAAACTCATTTCTCTCTTGCTTCCCTGTAATAGGAAAAACTTGAATGATCTGCAGCGGTGCATGATAGAAGAAAGGAGGAATTTGGATTTCTTCTCCATAAAATATCATAGTTCTTAGTAACCAATCAATCTGAAATCCACAGGAAAATACTAGTGAGAATCATTTCTCTTCATCATTTATGTTGCCACCATATTGCAGTATCAATTATAAGCCTGTTCTTCCAGACTAAGAAAAACCCAACATACTAAAAAATTTACCCAACTATATGATGTATAAAATAATTTTACGGAATCACTGTGTATAATTAATACACATTTGTTTTGCTGAAATCAAAGTGAATTTTACTTTATTTCACTCCACATCCAAGTGAAATAAGGAAAAGAGGTAGGAGAAGAAGGGAAACAGTGTAGTCATATGTGTGCAAACAACTTTATTTCTGATTCTCAGAAATAGAAAGAATAGACAGAGAACCTTCTTTCACATGGTATTTAAGTGTACTTTCATGTGCATGCCAGGAAGATATAACCCTGTAAGACAGGCACAAGATTTTTGTGCTGCTGACTGCAAAGATGAATTAATAGTTAGCAAGTTGCTTGTCTCACAGACTGTTCATCAGGATTTTTTGGTTAATTTTTTTTTTCCCCTCATAGATTTTTCTGTCTGAAGGTTTTGCACACTGCTATACATTTAATCAAACCAAATTACCTTGTAAGATTTCAATTTGTTGATGAAATTGTTTTTTGATATTTGAACAGGAGCTGTCCAATTTGCAAATTCTAGAAATTATTCTAAAGAAAATACTACCTTCAGTAGTGATGATATGTATGGGACATGAGTCCAGTTCAGACTTAACTTTTGTCTGCCTGAGCTATCAGAGACACTTCAAGGAGTTTTGGTTCAGTTTGCTAGCACTGCTGTTCCTTCTGTGGCCTAAACTCTTCAGCAACCTACTTCTATAACCTGAACAGTTAATTCAACTACAGGAAAACAGCTTGGGTTTCCAAGACGTGTAATTCCTAAATAATGAAACCAGGAATCCTAAACTAATAAAGAAAGAGAGGCAAAGGCATATTCAAAAAGGATAAACATGGTTCAGTTTCATATCAAATGAAAACGGAAAATACTGAGCTGATTATTTAAAAATGTTCTATCCCACAAATACTACTGCTATTTAGAACTTTGTGGTCTTAATTATTCATTTAATTCTTTTCAGATACACATTCTGACCTTTCTGCCCAGCTCTGGTGTTAAATTTTAATAAATAGAAAATACTTCACAGCAAAATATTAGTATACACTGAAAATACAACGCAAAAGAGAAGTGATTACCTCACAAGAACCATGATTGCTATTTTATCTAATAAATTTGAATAGAAGTAAGCTGGGTATTAAATTCTATTTTGCAGGCTCTGCCATTTTTTTTCACATGGTGATTAAAGAGTTGAAAAATTGCTTCTGCAGTTAGAAACTGCAAACTTTTACACTGGGATGAGCAAGTTGCATAAAGCCTAGTAATACACTCAGTCCTTTAATTAGTAAATAAACACATGGCACTGTGTTTGTCATGTAGACAGGATGACCAAATACTAACAAATCTAGAATTACTTTGAGATGCCATCTAGAATCAAGGTGCATGCTTTGCACTTGGTGAAAAAAGCCAGTCTGAGAACCTGTGATACGAGTGCTTTGCATGCACAGAGTTCCCTGGTTTTCATTAAATGGTAACTATGGTGAGAAGATAGAGAATTGCATTATTTTTTATGAGACACAGTTCCACACTTAGAGAATCTAGAGGATCTTCTGTGCAAGATTATACTTTGGATATAGTAACAATTTTTTATATATATTTATATGTATGTATGCACACATACATACACATACACATATATGTGAAGTATAATCGGAAGAAGATTATACTTCAGATATACATATCCAAAGTGTGTGTGTGTATATATGTGTGTGGGTATATATATATATATACACACATACACATATATTCCACATTGTGTACATATATATGTGTGTGTGTGTGTGTGTGTGTGTGTGTAAATGTGTGCATATATATATATATGTGTATATATATATATATATATACACAGTGTGGAATATATGTGTGTATATATATATATATATATATATATATCCAAAGTACCATCTTCTTCTGATTATACTTCACATCTATGAGTGCTTGAGCAAGTGGCTATAATTTTTACCTACTGAAATGTAATAATTTAACGAACAGCATTTTGCTTGTTATCCTACACAAAAATATCTAAAATCAGCCCTCAGAAGTTCACAGTTAAAAATCTCATTTGTGTGCTAGAGAATATTCAATCCACTCTATCTTTGACCAAGACTGTGAGTTACAGAAGTGGAAAGTCACAGCTACTAGAGAAACACAAATAACAGCATGAAAACTAAGACAAGAAGAAAGAATGTGTGGTTCCAGCTGCATGCTTAAGTCTGTTGGGTTAGTTCACAGGTAAAAAGTTAAGCAAAGACAAATGACCCGTGTTTTCTCAACAGAACTATGCAACTGCAGTCTTCCAAATACATTTTTCTGCACCTTACCTTCCTCTGAGCCACGGAGCAGACAACCAAGAATCATAAGGAAATGAATAGCACAAGCTAAGGCTGTATGCCTGAGCTTAGGGAAGACATTTTCATTACAACTGCCTGCCGAAACAGAAACACTGCAGTTGGAGAGAGGCTGGCCTGGGTTCTTTACTGCTGCAGGTCAGCATGCAGCTTCAGGAGTATAGATCTATACAGATGGATTAATGAAGTTAATAGTTATTATTCAATCAGATTATGACTCAGTACTATTGAGTCTAAATAGATTGAAAAAAATTCAGCAAGGAGGAAATGTAATTTCATTTTCTGCAGTAGAAGTAAGATGGTAGTTCACTCTCCCCCTTCAAGTGTGATGAAAGAGGAAAAAAAGCCACAAAAAAACCTTGTGGGTTGAGATAAAGACAGTTAAATAGACCAGAAGAGGAAGAGGATGGTGATGATAGAATATACAAAACAAGTGATGAACAGCACAATTTCTCACCCCCCCAAAGTGAATGCTCAGATAGTTCCCAAGCTGGCTGCACCCCAGCCCACCCCAAAGTTACATACAAATCATGACATCATATGGTATGGAATATCCCTTTGGCCACTTTGGGTCAGCTGCCCTGGCTGTATCCCCTCAGTTTCCAGGGCACACCCCACTGCCAATGCACACACACTTATCAGGGCAGTAAGAGAAGCCCCTGACAGCTTGGCAATGTCTAAAACATCAGTGTGTTATCAACATGATTCTCATGATCTTTGAGGTCCCATTCCAACGCAAAGCATTCTATAACTCTACAATTCTATGATACTTAATCCCAAACATTTAGCTACACCAGCTACTAGAAAGAAAATTAACTCTATCTCTGCCAAAATCAGAACTACATTAAAACAATGAAACCAATAAATATGTTCTGATTGAATGCTCTTTTATATTTTCTTTCAGTTCTCCTTTCACAAAAATAAGTACATATCACAGTCAGCAATGCTATAACTCTTAGACTTCTCTACTCTGACCACCCAGTTCATTGCCTTGTATTTCCAATTTCTTAAAATTCTCCTAAACAATAAAGTTGATTAGTCCTTGATAACATAGAGAAAATACTGGGCAGACTAAAAAAATACTTCAGCAATGTAGGGGTCAAAATTTATTTAAAGTCTTTTTAAAAAAAAATATTTAAAATCTATGTGGAACTTTCTGGAGACTGTAATTCTTTCAAAACCTACAAGTCATGTGGTCTTTAGACAAGTATAGCTTAGCAAACAGTTAATTAAAAACATGTGGCAGAAAATTAAGCTTCTATTAAAGGTAACACACTGAGAACGGCTGAGCCTAAGTATCAGTAAATCAGTGATTCATCTCTCACTGACCTGGACTATATCATATGCTCCTGAGAAGAATGGTAAACGTTGACTAATCTGACAACAAACAGCACATTAACTGAAGTCCTTATTAAAAGCAGAATGCATTACAAAAATTACATCAGAGTCTAGTTTGTGTATTTTTTTTTCCTGAACTGACAGTTAAGAACTGCTTATCTGTGCTGGACCTTGTTCTTACTAACAAGGATGGGCTTGTTAGGGAGGTGAAGGTTGGGGGCAGCTTAGGACAAAGTGACCATGAAATGATAAGAGTTCAAAATCCTGGGTGGAAGAAGCAAGCCAAAAAGCAGGAGAGCTACCCTGAATTTTGGAAGAGCTAACTTTGATCTCCTCAACAACCTATCCCGTGGAGCTATCCCGTGGGCTATGCTATTAGAACGAAAGGGCTCCTGCAAGAGCTGGGTAACATTTAAACAGCACTTCTTCCAAGCCCAGGACCGGTGCATCCTTTTGAGCAAGAAATGGGGAGAGGCAGAAGACCTGCGTGGATGAGCAGGCAGCTCATGAGCAAACTCAAAGGGAAGCAAAAGGTGTATGAACTGTGGAAACAGGGTCTGAGCACCCAGGAAGAATATAGGGATGTTGTCAGGGCCTGTAGGGATGCAACTAGGAAGGCTAAAGCCAACCTGGAAAAGAAGTTGGCAAGGGCATAAAGTGCAATAAAAAGAGTTTTTTCAGGTATGTGAATAGTAAGAGGATGACCAGGGATAATGTAGGTCTCTTGCTGAATGAGGTGGGTGTCCTGGTAATGGGGGATGATGAGAAGGTGGAGATACTAAATGCCTTCTTTGCCTTGGTCTTCACTCCAGAGGCCCCTCGGGACCCACAGATCCTGGATGAATATAGGAGTGTTTGGGGAACGAAGAGCTTCCCTCTGGTTGAGGTAGGGGAGGTCCAGGAGCGGCTCAAAGGGATTAATGCACACAGATCCATGGGCCTGGATGGGATGCATCCACGTGTACTGAGGGAGCTGGTGGAAGTGATTGTGGAGCTGCTCTCTGTCATCTTTGACAGGGCTTGGTAAACAGGAGAAGTGCCTGAGGATTGGAGGATAGTCAATATCACTCCAGTCTTTAAAAAGGGAAAGAAGGAGGATCCTAGCAACTATAGGCCTGTCAGCCTCACTTCTGCCCCTGGTAGAATTATGGAACAGCTTGTTCTGGATGCCATCACCAAGCAACTGGAAGAGAAGAAGGTCATGAGGAGTTGTGAGCATGGATTCACCAAGGGGAGATCGTGTTCGACCAATATCATAGCCTTCTATGATGTCATCACTGGCTGGGTGGATGGAGGGAGAGCAGTGGATGTCATCTACCTTGGCTTCAGCAAGGCTTTCGATACTGTCTCCCATGACATCCTGATAGAAAAGATGAGAGAGTATAGAATAGATGAGGGGACAGTGAGGTGGGTCAAGAACTGGCTGTCAGACCGAGCTCAGAGAGTCGTGATCAGTGGAGCAGAATTTGACTGGAGGCCTGTGACTAGCGGTGTTCCCCAGGGCTCGGTGTTGGGTCCAGCCCTGTTCAATATCTTCATTGAAGACCTTGATGAGGGAATAGCATCCACCCTCAGCAAGTCTGCTGATGATACAAAGCTGGGAGGGGTGGCTGACACGCAGGAACACTGTGCTTCCATCCAGAGAGACCTGGACAGGCTGGAGAGCTGGGCAGGGAGAAACCAGATGAAATTCAACAAAAGCAAGTGTAAAGTCTTGCACCTGGGGAGGAACAACCACATGTATCAGTACAGGCTGGGGGTTGACCTGCTGGAGAGGAGCTCTGTGGAGAAGGACCCTCGGGGTACCGGTAGACAACAGGGTGGCTATGAGTCAGCAGTGTGCCTTGGTGGCTAAGAAAGCCAATGGGATCCTGGGGTGCATCAGGAGGAGTGTGGCCAGCAGGTCGAAGGAGGTGATCCTCCCCCTCTACTCTGCCCTGGTCAGGCCCCATGTGGAGTATTGTGTCCAGTTCTGGGCTCCCTGGTATAAAAAGGACAGGGATCTCCTGGAGAGAGTCCAGAGAAGGGCTACGAAGATGATTAAGGGCCTGGAACATCTATCCTGTGAGGAAAGGCTGAGAGAGCTGGGGCTGTTCAGCCTGGAGAAAAGAAGACTGAGGGGGGACCTAATCAATGTTTATAAATATCTTAAGTATGGAGTGCAGGGGGAATTGGCCTGTCCCTTTTCTTTGGTCAGTGGAGATAGGACAAGGGGCAATGGCTGCAAATTGGAGCACAGGAAGTTCTGCACCAACATGCGGAGGAACTTTTTCACAGTGAGGGTGACAGAGCCCTGGGACAGGCTGCCGAGGGAGGTGGTGGAATCTCCTTCCCTGGAGACATTCAACACCCATCAGGACACCTATCTGTGCAGTATGAGCTAGGGAGCCTGCTTTGGCAGGGGGGTTGGACCTGATGATCTCTCGAGGTCCCTTCCAACCCCTACAGTTTTGTGATTCTGTGATTCTGTGATTCTGATTCTGTGATTCTGTGATTCTGTAATTCTGTGATCTTATTTAAGGGTCACGCACATCCACAGGTTGATGTAAAATGGGTAATGTGCTGAAATACATTTGTAGTGTCCTCTAAATCATGCACATACATTTTACTTTTTCTAGATGTGGCAGACAAATGACTTACCAATATTCATGAGACTGAACTGTACATTAACTTCTTGTTTTCACTTATACATAAAGTACTCATCTGAGTAAGGTCTTGCTTCTTGAAAAGATGCAACCTTTAATTTGCAAATCGATTTAAAACCTCTGGCTGACACTTCCGAAAGAGTACATAGCACTTAAATCTCCTTTAAGGGCATAAAGGGTGGTTTCACCTCAATTTCTTAAAAGAAATAGTCAGGGAAAATAAATAACTTGCACAATGTCATAAAGAAAAGAGTATCTGAGTACAGTGGCTCTAAAATTTCTGAGGTAGGCTTTGCTACCTATTTAAGAATTTTGGGATGTGGCTCTTAATGACTCTTAGTCATGCATGTATACAGTCATAAGTGTAAAAGGCTGAAAGATCACAGGATGGAAGTTTACATCTTTTACAATATTAATCGCCTGTTC
The DNA here is from genome assembly GCA_022605575.1 of Laterallus jamaicensis coturniculus. Classification (NCBI taxonomy): domain Eukaryota; kingdom Metazoa; phylum Chordata; class Aves; order Gruiformes; family Rallidae; genus Laterallus; species Laterallus jamaicensis. The sequence goes on from JAKCOX010000054.1 coordinate 4,279,291, forward strand.
TCTAGCAAGAACTAACAATATAGATAGACAATTGTGACAGTAGTCACTCCTAGTGGTTTTTATTTATAACCTATAATATACAGTGACAAGAGACTGGAAAAAGTCAACTTGCCTCAATGTGAATCTGTCTTCCCATACCTCTCAAGTGAATGGACCTCAAGGTACGGACTGGGGAGAAAAGTCCCTCCCACTGTAAGAGAAGATCAGGTTGAAGACCACCTGAGGGTCCTGAACAGACATAACTCTAAGGGACCTGATGAGATGTATCCCAGAGTACTGAAGGACCTGTCTGATGTAGTTGCCAAGCCACTCTCACAGAATCAGAAGGTTGGAAAAGACCTTTCAGATCATCAAGTCCAACCATTCCCTTCCTATTCTAAACCATGTCCCTAAGTTATCTACACTTTTTTTAAACACATCCAGGGAAGGTGACTCAACCCTCTCCCTGGGCAGCCTGTTCCAGGCCCTGACAACTCTTTCAGTAATTTTTATTTTTTTTCCTAACATCTAATCTGATCCTGCCCTGGTGCAGCTTTGTGCCATTTCCCCTTGTCCTATCACCTGTCACCTGGCAAAAGAGACCATCTCCCACCTCTCTACAACCTCCCTTCAGGTAGTTGTAGGTGGTGGTAAGGTCTCCCCTCAGCTTCCTCTTCTCCAGGCTAAACACTCCCAGCTTCCTCAGCCGTTCCTCATAGGATATGCACTCCATCCCCTCCACCAGCCTGGTTGCCCTTCTCTGGACTCGCTCAAGGACCTCAATGTCCTTCTTATGGTGAGGGGCCCAGAACTGGACACAGCATTCAAGGTGTGGCCTTATCAATGCCGAGTATATTTTCAAATATCTCCATGATATTTGAAAAGCCATGGCAATCAGATGAAGTCTGATGACTGGAAAAAGGAAAACTGGTACACATTTTTTAAAAGGGTAGGAAGGAGGACCCAGGGAACTACACTCTGTCAGCCTCTCCTCTGCACCTGGGAAGATCATGGAATGTATCTTCCTAATCATTACGCTAAAATCCATGAAGGAAAGCAATGTGACTGAAGACAGCCAGCATGACTTCAACAAGGCAAGTCTTGTCTGATTGACCTCATGATCTTCTATCATGGAGTGACTATGTCAGTCGACAACAGTAAAACGATGGATGTTTTCTATCTTGACTTCTGTAAGGTATGTTACACTGTTCCCTGTAACATTCTTTACTCAAAATTGCAAAGATTTTGATTTGATACATGGACTCTTCAATGGATAAGCTATTAGCTGGGTGGTCACAACAAGTACGCAGTGGTCAATGGCTTAATGTCTGGATGGAGATCAGTGATGGGTGCTGTCCCTCAGGGGTCAATACGGGGACCAGCATAGTTTAATATCTTAAATGATAACATGGACAATGAGATAGAGTGCATTCTCAGCAATTTTGCAGACAACACCATGCTGTGAGGTACAGTTGACACAACTGAGGGAAGGGATGCCATCCAGAGGGACAAGGCTGAGAAGTGGGCTCAGGCGAACCTCATGAGGCTCAACAAAGTTAAGTACAAGGTCCTGCACATGGGGCAGGGAAACCCACGGTATCAGTGCAGGATGGGGGTGAAGGGACTGAGAGCAGCCCTGTGGAAGAGTTGGTGGGTGAAAGACTGGACATGACCTGGCAAACTGCACTCACAGCCCAGAAAGCCAACTGTATCCTGGTTTGCATAAAACTTGTGGCCAACAGTTCAGGGCGGTGATTTTGCCCCTCTACTCTGCCCTTGTGACGTCCCACCTGAATGGCTGTATCCAGCTCCTGGGTCACCAGCATATGAAAGACATGGACCTGTTGTAGTGGGTCCAGAGTAGGACACAGAAATGATCAGTGTGCTGGAGCACCTCTCCTAGGAAGCCAGGCTGAGAGAGCTGGGCTTACTCAGCCTGGAAAAGAGAGTTCCAGGAAGGGCTTTCAATATTTAAAGGTGCCTATATGAAAGATGGGAACAGACTTTTTAGTAAGGTGTGTAGTTAACAGGACAAGAAGTAACAGTTTTAAACTGAAAACGGGTAGAGTCAGACCAGCTACTAGGAAGAAACATTTTACAATGAAGGTGATGAAACATTGGAACAGGTTTCTCAGAGAGGGTGTAGGTCCCCCTTCCCTGGAAACAATCAGGATCAGACTGGACAGCAACCTAATCTAATTAAGATGTCCCTTCTCATTGCAGGGGCTGTGGATGAGATGACCTTAAAAGTTCCCCTCCAAGCAAAACTATTCTGCGAATCTCTGATAGCTTATAACATAAATTAAAACAGTATTGAAACTGAAAAAGTTCAGCATTTATATATATTTCCCATTTGTACTTTAAATTTCACTGCAGAGGTGACATATTTTTTTAAATCTCAAGCTGAAAGATACTTAATTCTAAACATACTAGTAAAGGGAATGCAAAAAAAGCAGTAAATCCTCATTAGCCTAGAATGAAGGCACCTGATAGGTTCTTTGACAGATGGCTTAAACAGCAACCAAGGATTAAATAATTTTGGCGATCACTTTCAGCTAAACAGTTAATCCATAACTTAAAACCTTGCACTTCAGACTCTGCAATCACTTACCAAAAGATAAGCATTGAGAGTTAGATACTCATCCTTAGCCTTCATCTAACTTCCAAAAGTCTAGAGCGTCAGCAATGAAATCACAAGCACAACTTTCCTTTCAGGGTTTGAATCAGAGCTCTCAGATATCAATCTACAGCTTTTGCCTTATTCTAGTTTACAGTTCCACAAATTGATCTGGCAATAACACCCCACAACAGATGGAGAAAAATGGAGACAAAAAAAAGTCAAATGAGCCATAGGAGTAAGTACTGGGATAAAGAAAGGCAAGAACACTCTTTAAAGAAGGTTTTGAGAGGAAGAAAGCAGTCATGGAGGATAGATTGAGTAGATGTCCTGCAAGCTTGTTGTGTAGAGGTTACTTAAACATAAGTCAACGGTACCTTCCACTGATGGGATGGGGTAAAATCTGAATCTGAGTGCAGGGAAAATGCAAGGCTGAATAAAATTGCAACCAGAAACAATGCTCAGAGAAGGAGGTGACATCTAGATATGTGAAGTGCTGAAGAACAAGTACAGACCAGCTATATAGGTGGCAGAAAAGATGGAGTTAAAGAGCAGGGAAGGAGTAAAGAGAGACTGTGGAAGCCTTGAGGTCAGAGCAGGCAACACGGCCAAAGAAGCAATAAAGGCTTTGTGGCTGGTATGAAAATTAAAACAGCATTAATGTCATTTTAATGTGGAAGAAGTTCATTAAGTTCTCATTTCTAACTTCTTGTGTGAGACGTGTATTGCAAATGCATGTGGGTGAGACAGCTTGGTTAAAATAGCTCATAGAAACACTAAGCAGAAGTTGCTGTCCTGAATTTCTAGAGGAGGCAGGATGATAGTGCTGTTCAGACACTGAGAACATGAATGGAAAAAGTCTGCCTGGTAACAACACCCTTCAAGGCTACTCAAAAAAGTAAGGCAAGAGGGGTGAGCACAGACATCAAGAGCCAGAGGGAACATTTCTGACTAAATGAATGAAGAAAAGGGAGGGAACCAGCAGAAAAGTGGGGATTGATGTCACAGGAGTGACTGGTGAGAGAGGTGAAAAAAAAAGAGAAAATGACAGGAAAGAGAGCAAGGCAAGGCAGAGCACAGCCAAAATGATTACTAAGGATTGCATATTAATAAAAGTGAAAGTGTTGGCTTCACTAAAATAAGCCAGGGAGAGACCCTGCAATGTCTTCTAGGTTTGCCATGAAGAAAGCAGTGAGTCCCTGGCACTGCCTGCCCAGGGCACCTGTGGTTGCCCCTCCTTGGCAAGGGTTCAAGGCCGGGTTGGGCGCCCTGGTCTAGTGGAGAGTGCCCTTGCCTGTGGCAGTAGGGCTAGAACTAGATGATCTTTGAGGGCCCTTCTAATACAAAACACTGTCTGATTATATGATTCTATTAAAGTAGTCAGATCATGGTGTTCAAAAGGAAGCAGAAAATAGAGAGTGGAGAGAAAGTAGGAGACAAATCTGCTATCCAGTCCATTTTCAGGTAATCAGACAACTTGAACAGCTGTAAAACATTACAGCAGATTAATGTTGATAGAACTGCCCGTTTGCGTCATTCAGTGCACTGGGCAGGGACTCAGGAATGCTGGTGCAGCAGGCTAGCAGGAAGGCATCCTAATTGACAACTTACACAAATATCAGGCAAAAAAATCTGGAGGAAAGGTGACAGATGCAGAGAAATATACTACAGAAAACATCTTTCTTGGAGGACTGAAAGTGGTACTCCAGTTCTAAATTTAGTTTGGACAGATTTTTATCCATCACCATTAAGAAGCAAACACAGAGTTAAGTAAATGTGGCACAGAAAATATTCTGAGCACTAGTTTATACTCCATCTCCAATGAGATGATTTATTCCTACATAAGATTAGCTCAGGAGATACAGCAGTTGTAATTCAGAGGTATATAGTACGGAAGACTGAGAATGGACACACCACCATGGTAACAAACACATTCACCAATGTTTCCAAAAAGGTAACCAATTTGAGAGCTGTGAAAGAGAACAAAACTCAAGTAACAAGACCAGAAAACTAAAATGCCCCTACTTGAAAGGTATCTTGAGATAGTTTGTTAAACTGGACCTAATTTTCCACCGTGCAAACAGCGATGAAGAAATTTTTGTAGCTGCTATCAGAGTTTTGGGCAGATAAATTATAACACAAAAAAGTTAAAATGCATGAGATTTGCGGTGTTATCTAACATCCATTGAAATTGTGGTATCATTAAGCATTAACACTGAAAAACTGTTCTATTTCTTTCTTCTATCCTAAAGTGGTAAAGGGCAAGTCCTAGGTGAAGAAAGAAAAATGTGCTTTGACATGCATCTCAGGAAACCATGGAGCTGGCTTGAGCCACATTCCAACAGACTGATTCTGATCCAGATCAGCAACCTGGAAGCCCAGCTTATGCTTTTAAAATCAAACAGTGCAAATGCAAGTACTGCAATGCAAACAGTGCAAGCGTACGTACTGAAGTTCACAGTAAGTTTCTGGAAAAAAACCCCACCCTATTTTTAATTGAAAGATTAAATGTTTGTAAGAAGAGGGAGCAAAATAGAACACTTTCATTTTAATGCAAGGAAAAGCATTCATGCTAACAAGATTTGTTCAAAATTATGTAACTCTTAAAGTACTCTATTTGAAACTTCACACAGATCTATATAAACCCTCCTTACATCCAAAAATATTTTTCTTTGAGATTACAAAGAACATAATTACCTGTATGTTCAATACTTCTTAAATGAACAGAACTAATAAAACATAAAACTATTATAAAGACAGTTTTCCCAGATATTCACCTTTGCATGCTGAGTTTATTTCAAAAGAATCAAATTAATTTCCACTTTTCCATACAGTATTGCTACACAGTCTATGAAAATAAACATGCTGAAAGTTAACAACATGTCAATTTTATGCCATTTACCGTAAACTATAGTAATCTTTTTTTGTACTTTTGATATGCAGAAGTGAAAAAGAAAATTGTTCAAATGCACTCTTTTTTTCATTTCTCCACATTTTTAAGATAAGGTATTATTACTGGAATGGAATATCCTGTTATGAGGAACATACTGCAGCTACACAATGGACAAAGGAATGATGCCAAAAATTCACTTATGAAATAATATATGGTGTGGA